>JAIEZT010001390.1:16493736-16871236 GCA_019594935.1 Periophthalmus modestus | reverse complement strand
TCCTGCTCTGTGCGACAAGTGCTACTCCACACTAGTGCTGTTAGGATACAAAAATTTTAAACTGGATTTCAATACTAAGGAATAGACTCAGTACTCAATACTGATTCCGATAACATAATGATAATTTTAAAAAAAAATTTTTTTTAGACAGTAGATTTTCAACATGAAATCATAGTACTTTTTATTACCATTCGGTTTTATATTTGTGCAATCCTATCCAGGTAAGTGGTCTATGAGCGTATACTAGTCTGTGTGGTTAGATCACTGTAAAGCTATTCAGGAAAGGTTCATTCTGGTTTTCGATACTTTTCACAACCTTAGTCCACACTTAATGAGATGTGTTTGTCCATCCCATTCACTTAGTGTCACTTAGTCGCACTTGCTACAGTTGGTTGCTACTAGTCAGTTGCTACTAGCTATGGTACACTGGTGGTCCTGTTTGATTTGGCTAATCCTTTTAGCACACTCTATTAACAGTCCTGTCCCATAGCCTGGCCGCGCTGTTTGTCTCCCCGATCCTTTCACTGATGTAATCTGATCTCATCATCTGGACCGACACTTCTGAAGAGGCCACTTACTATCGGCATGGTAACGGGCAGGAAGCATACCTGCGTAACCTGGTCACCCATACAATTGATTTAGTAGGGGCATACGTGATGGCGCCACTAATCTGGACTGAGGACTATGGCGTTGTAAAGCAAAAATGTCGTAATGTCACTTGTATATAATTTAATTTATCAAAGCCTATAGAAAATATAATAATTTATGATAATGATAGTGAACCGTGTATGTGAGGTCTGGTTAGAACTCATTAGTGAATGTGGTCATTTTATTTTATTGGACAGTCAGACAGCTTGTACAGTATAATTGGTGTCTGAGCTAAAGGCTAAGTATGTTAATAGCTTCATTATTAACATGATTAAAACGAGGGATGGACAATATAGCAATCGTTATAGTAAAATCGGCCCATATGTAGACGATACAATGGAAATAGAAGAGTAATGAAGCTAAAAACATGGCTTATTTTTGAGAAAAGTTCATTACAAAACATTTTCTGGCTTTGCTACTTTAAAATAGCCTATTGATTTTAACATAGGCAAATATTGGTTGCAAGCCACAACTCCTTGACAAATAGCAGATATCAGTATCGGTTGAAAAACATATTGAACCCTTTATTAGAATTTTTGTAGCAACAGACCAATGCAATATATAATATATAATTGTGACAAGATTTGTGATTTATGTTTAGTAGGATTCTGTTCAGAGTCCACACTGTAAACAACAACAGGAATATTACAGGGGGCATCTATAATGCAAAATTCACTTTTTAGAGTTTTTAACCATGTTGTAATTGTTTCCTTTCTCATTTACCCTGCCAAAGTTGTATTTAGAGTGATTCATGCATATTTGAGTAATCTTTATCCAAGACAGTATTGCAACATCAACACCCGTTTTCACCACCACTGGTATACCCCCACTGCTCTGTAATTACTTCATTCTCCAATTGTATTGTCTTAATCGGTAACACAGTGTTGCGTAGCTATTTTTGGCACAGATTTTAAAAATCTGCTGCTGGCTAGTGTGATCTGCAGAGCATGGTCCGACAGAGCAGCACTTTATTGTGATGACGTTTACGCCAAGATCCGCTCCCACTGGGCACCGCAGTTTTCAGACCCAGAAATCAATAGACTTGTTTCTTTTAAGTTGATTTAGATCATTCTTGCGATTAAAAATGTCGAAAATATAACATAATGATCCATGGGTGTCATAGATTATAACTACATCGCGACACAAGCACAATAGGTCTTCTTTAACATTTAAGAGAAGACTCAAATTTGAACTGATAAACACAACATGTAGAGCTAAGCTACAAGATATTTGTATAAAAACACAGAATCATTTGCTTTTCAAAACAAACTGATGAAGCGATTTGATGCTGTCAACTCATATCTATGACACAACCAAGACACAGTCAGAGAGGACTCATATGCTATGTCCATGTGTATAGGTTTAGCAGCTCTCCCGATATCCTTCTTCTGAACAAGGTGACACGTTTAGGAGCATGCCATTGGAGCAGCACACACACATCCACGCAGCCCATGCACACTGCCCATGCACTCTCTCCAAACGCCATTATAAATCTTACCGACAGCCATGAAAATGAAAGCGGCGCAAGTAACGTCGAGATTAGACATTCACAAACATGATTAACGAGCTCCGGCCTTGCCCACTGTGTTCAGAATATTAACAGTGAGGGCCTGCCGACGCTATATGCAGCCTTTTACTGTAATGATACGGTCATGCTAGTGTCAAGACATGCAAGGGTTAATTGTTATTGTGGTTAAACAAATAGGGTTATACTTGTCAGAATGTTTGTTTATTTAGTGGAGATTTTAAGAATTTTGGAAACAATTTCAAGCAATGTGTGTACTGTCATGCAGCTAGGAATGGGACAGTAACTAGTATTAAAGGCCCTGTCCCAGTACAGAGATATTGTATAAGCACCTCTTAAGGTCAAAATATGTCCGCTGTGTACTGTCACGAAGCACATGCTAGTTGTTGTTAGCTTTACTGTCACTGCAAAGCTCCACACTGGTCTCTGGGAGTTATGAAAAGACCTTATAAACTCATCACAGAGAATTATTAGGATGTTGGAAACGTATAAGGTAAGTGAGGAATAACTTTGGACCACTGCAAGTTGTTTAAAATGAACTAGTTTTGTTTTTCACGTTTTTAAGACAAGGAAAAATCTGGTAGAGCACCTTTAAGGTTTACTGCAGTGAGGAAGGTATAGTCTGAAGTCTATTGTATACCTGTAGACCTATTTTATGACCTTTAAAATATCCTTTTTTCCCCTCAAATCTGAGAAATGTATTGTATACAAACACTTTCATAAGAAATCCTATATGATACATCCTGGTATGCAGCAACAGAACAAAATATATACATTTTTCTTTAATAGACTAGACACTAACTTAATTGATCTACATGGGAAATGACTCAGTAGATCAAAATACAAAAACAAAACAAAGATCAGTTATAATAATGATTGTAATAAAGACAAAGTATAAAATGTATAAATATGCCAATATACAAATTTGTGTAATGTGCAAGTAAAATCTGTATTAACAATACTTTTAGAAGACATGGAGTATTAATTTCATAAAATGGGGATTACGTACTGGAGTCGGGTGTGTTCAACATTTCTGCGGCACATTTCAAGCATTCACGCAGCATCTAGAGCGTTCACGTGGTGAGTCGTCAGCCTTAGGCGCATCAACAAGTTTTTGACACCGTGGCGTTAACTCAGCATGAGAGTGATGCCACTGAATGAGAACCACATGGAAACTGACTGTGACCCTCCCAGACAGTTGTTTCTCTGTCTTTGTTCAACATCCGAGTGAGAGAAGAGACTAAGTGGGTCTGGCTAATAGTAAATTCTCAAAAATTCATACATTACTCCTCAATGAGTCTGAAATGCTTGTCTCCACGGGATATATGTGTATATATACACACACACACACACACACACACATATACATATATATATATATATATATATATACATATATATATATATATATATATATATATATATATATATATATATATATATATATATATATATATATATATATATACGTGTGTGTGTGTGTGTGTGTGTGTATCTATATATCTATATATGTATATATATATGTATGTATATATATATATGTGTATGTGTGTATATATATATATGTATGTGTGTGTGTGTGTGTGTGTGTGTATATATATATATATATATATATATATATATACATACATATATATATATATATATATATATATATATATATATATATATATATATATATATATATATATATATACACACACACACACACATACACACACACCACACACACACACACACACACACATACATACATATATATATATGTTTAATGCTATGCTTATACTATGGAATATTTCAGGCAAAAAATAACATCTCCAGACAAGCAACAGGCAGACTCACAAATAAGGTTTTTTTGCTTTTTTTTTGAGAAAGAGAGTGAGAATAATAAGCATATTTTTCCGTTTCCAAGCAACAAGTAAGATTATCAGTGCATTAAAACACTTCCATATCACTTAAGACAAAAATAACCGCATTGTTCACCAATGTTTTTTGTTTTTTGTTTTTTTAAACCCATTTAGCCGATCTCCCCATGTCATTTTGTTGTATTCCATTTGCGGGTCAGGATGGGTTAGCATGCATTCAGCCTAAGTGCTGAACTCGAGCTAAACATGCTAGTTAGCCTCATACTGGGAGTGCAGACTGGATTCATTAGGCAGCTTGGTGAATGCGGGCGCTTGTGTGTGTGCGTCTAACTGGAGTGTGTAAATGTGCTAATCTCTGCTAATCTGCTTTAGCGCTCCATTTTGTGTGTATTTGCCTTTGTGCAGAGCTGGGAAAGTAATTGCCTCCCACAAGTTAGACAAACAGGCACATTTGTGATTTCACAAGCAGCTGTCTCACTGTCTCATTAGTAAATGGAATATTTGGTTGTTATCTATTTACTTTTTGGGTAATTTGTTGTCAGTGTAATATTTCTTAATAGGATTACAGACCTAAATATGCTAAATTTGCTTTTTGTTTTAATTATGTTATAATATTAGGGCTAGACTTTCATAATATTTCAAATTTTAGAGATTCAGCCATTTCTAATTGTCATTGATATACTGTTTTAATGGAGAGGTCTACAGCCAATCCTCTGAGTTCAGACAATCAAGGATGAAATTAAAATTCAGTTAAAATGAAAGCAATTGTTACTTGTTTTATTAATAAGACAGAGTCAAATCAAATTTATGATTTACTTCAATCAATGTGAGGGAAATAAATGTGTCATATTGTTCTGCCCTACACGGAGTTGTGTAATTCTTTATTGGTTTATTTTAACAGGGACCATGTGCAAACACATTAATCTCATAAAAGAAGAGATGCTTTACACTAGATTTTGCTCAAGCTAATTTCTATCTTCAGTCCCTGGGCAGGTTAACAAACTATTAAAATACATCCAAGTATCTATCCATTTACAATTAAACCATGCATCCTCCCATTCTTTCATTTAGAAACATCGCACTCCACATTTTCCTACTTAGAATGATTCAAGTATTATGTCAAAACTTATCATGTAAGGTACCACATTTTCGTCTCTGCAATTGTCCCTCTTCAGAGCTCAAAATGTTTCGTCCCACTGCCTGATGTCATGATGTCATGAAGCTCTTCTCTTTAAGTATCTTTATATTTCACATTGTTGATTTCAGTTAGGTCCTCCCCTCAGACGGATATAAGGCAGGGTCTCACCTGTACTTGACCAGAAATTAACAATTAATAGGCCTGAAGTTTATTGTATGCCTGGAGACCTGCTCTTTGGCCTTGTTTCTCTAAATCTGTTGCCCGGCCAGTCAAAACCCCACACTGACAATATTAATTTGAAAAAGATGTTTGGTCTGGAACCATATCCTTTTCCCCCTGCTTTCTGTTGGCCATGATTGACAGGCAGATTAAACAGTCAGAAAAAGCATTGTCCGTTTAGGTCAAAACTATCATGGCGACTTACACATAAAAAAAGGAAAAAAATAACAAAGAGACCCTAAAAAAGTGTTGATTTCTGCAGAATCAACAATATAACATCAGACATATATAAGGCAGTTGATCGGAACTGAAGAAGCCGCTTGTTCATGAATATATTGTACTATATGAAAGATCTTTGCCCTCATAACATTTTAATCTCGTTTCAAAACAAGGTAAAACAGAATATAGTAAGAGAAGTAAATAAGTTAAACAATAGTGTTTTTAGCCTTATTTAAATTGCCACAGTACACCAGCAAATGGGGTCCTCCATGTCATTTAAAATCAAACTTAAAGCTGAGCTGTGCTGCTTTTACTTATTGTCCACTTACTATACATACATTTTCTAAAGTTATATGGTGAAATATACCCAGGCTAAGTAGATGTAAAAGTAAGAGTATAATGTGGAATCTAACTGAATATTTGTGAAATCTTCTCATGTGCATAACTCTGGTGTTGTGATTCCATGAATATATTTCATTAGCATTTATCTGAACAACAGCTCATTTGCACAAATCTACACACATCTATCCATCTATGCCATAGACATGGGCAGATGAAGTCAAATGTGTCACCACTTCTTGCACTTCTATCTGGGGACAAATGTGGAAAATGTTGTGAAATCCTTAAAATAAATACTAAACAAAACAAAAATCATGAATTCAAGTTATTAACTGTAACAACTGCTTCAGGCAAGGACATTGTTGTCGCAGCAACCCCCCTTCTGTCCAATCAGAGAAACAGTGGGGTGCTTGGTCCCGCCCCCACACTGCTACCTGTTTCCTGCTGAACACAAGCTGTCCCATGATTCTACTGTCCCCTCTCTCCTGAACACATCCTCTGAACTCTGGCTCACACCCAGAGCTTTAGACAAATACAAACCCATGCTAGCTTAGCATATGTCTGATTTACTAAGACCCACACTCACTAAATGCTAATGAGGAACACAGCAGAGTTAATCAGTGTATGAATAAACATGAAGCCTGCTGCAGAAAACATTGACTGAACCAGGTACAATACTCAGCAAAAACACTGGCCTGCTTTGTCTTTGTAACTATGGAAGGAGTATTTACAAATATTCATGTTATTGTAATTTAGTGGATACTTTTTTGAGCAGCTGTAATGCTAAATTTTAAGTGAAATTACATTAAGTCAGTTGTTATCTTTTTGCAATTTTATTGTGAACTAGGTCAATTTGTAGCTTTCTGGTCAAAAATATCTAAATATAAGTGTGTGCTGCCTTCAGTGGCCTGAAGGCCTGGCTTGTTGACGTCACGAAAAAACTGTCCTGATTTATAGCCAGGTGTTTCTGATTGCAAACACCTGGCTACAGGGGCAGAGTTTGAAGTGTGGTTAACCTATTAGACCAGGGGTCGGCAACCTTTAACACCTAAAGAGCCATTTGTGCCCACTTTCCCCGGAAAAAAAAGCACTGGGAGCCGCAAATATTTTTTGACATCTAAAATGAAGATAAAACTTTATACATAGTTTGTTTTTGTTTTTTTTTAGTCTTACGCTTTGTGTAAACAACTATAATGTGCTTATGACATGGTTCCCCAACCTTTTTTTATAAAAAATACAACTCACCATAACCGCTGAATCAGTGAGACCTGCGTTTGTTTCTGTAATGAGCTGGTCCCATCAAGGAGTTACGGGAGACAATGACTCCCGCAGTGTGTTTATGTCCAGTCTGCTCCATAATTTCTTTCAAAAACTCTAAAGCCTTATCTTTTAATCCAGGTGCTTAGTCTCCATGTGCCAAGGCAGTTTTGAAGGTTTCATTGCCTCGTTCGCATTTCTCCGCATATTACACAGAGCGGACTTGGTGCGTGAGACTCACCTGTAACAACAAACCCATATTTTAAGTAGGACTCCTGGTGTTCTCTGTTAAATTTAGCTTTCTTTCTCTTGGAGGTCTTTTGTTTTTGTCTTATTTTCACGAACATGTGGCTCTACTTTTGGGCGAAGTGTCTGATGCGTAATACGTGATACATCATCGTGGAGACAAGAGCAGATCAGCACAGATATAATAAACTCACCGTTATATCAAATGGATTTATGTGACCATTTCCTATCAGGATTTTGATAATATATTTACGGACAAACTTATTACCATGTCATGAGGGACGGGAGAAAGTTATGTCGGAGAAGATGCGGTTACAGATTAATTTACTGTTTTTGTGTAGCAAATGCGCAACGGACCGGTTTATGAAATCCGTGGCCATGTCCTAATTCACCAAATGCACCGTTCGATGCACTGCTCGAAGAGCAGGTCGAAGTACCGCCCGACTTAAATGCGCACCAAAAGGGCACTTTGGTGAATTGGAACACAGCGGTAGTGCTAAAGATCCTCCTGCTCCTGAAACTCTGCACAGCATCTGTGTCCTTCCGCAGGACTGTGAGCTGTGTGTGTGAGGCGTGAGCGCTGTTTGTTTTTAACATAGTTTCGTGAGTGTGACGCTTATTTTTAGCGACGAAGAATATGAAAATATTATTTTATTTTAATATTTCAACATTACAATAAGTTTACAATTTAAACTACAATTTAAAAAAGAATTAACACAAATAAAACACACTTCAATGAAATACTTATAATTGCCGACCCCTGTATTAGACCAATCACAGTGTTCCTTATACCTAAAGACCCCACCCCTCCTCCCCTCTCACTCTCTTCTTTAGTCCTCCAGGTACTGCTCAGTTTAGCAGCTTTATCTGAAACTTGTCTATAGGTGGAGTTTAGGTGTTTAGTCTCACTTTAAAGACCTTGTTACTGAGTAAGGCAAATCCCAATTGTGCCAACATGTCACCACTAGAGTCCAGAGAATCGGTTCATGTCAGACATGTGACCTGTGCACTACCTGCAGCCATATTGGATGTAGTAAACAAATGTAAACTCAGAAGGAATTATTCATACATTACAAAAATATACAAATACAAATATATAAACAGGTCTAATCTTACACAGCAACAATTTGTAGTGTACATAAGTAGAGTTGCATTTTAGTATGTGGCTTCATTGCAGAGAGTTATGCATAAAACTCTAATCAATGGTATAGCATTTGTCAATATCATACACGTCAAACTTAATGGACATTTTCTAACAACTGATAGTTACAACTTAGTGTTAAAAATTCCCAGTGTGTGTGTGGTAATAGTTGCCTGACAAATCCACAATAATATCTCAAGCCAGACCAACATAATCGTGCAATCAGATTCTTTTTTGTCAGTGACGCATGTGACGCATACAAATAAAATCTACTTTCTCTCACCTTAGCTTTATGCTGCAATGTTTGTTTGTTTTTGTGTGTGTGTTTTTTTCAGTCCCTTGTGATATTTTTAATAATTAATAAAATATGATTTCAGTTTTTGGGTGATGAGCTTTTAGTGCTTTGGTGCTGAATGCCCCTGATATTTGTACTGACTGCTCCTGAACATGGCCGAGACCAAGGCTTACCGGATGACTGGATGACTTACTCCAGTTGGCCAACAGTAACAGCCGTATTTTGATCTCTCCTGACAGAAGAAGAAAGGCGGGGAACAGAGAAGGGGCACAGGGCGGTGCTGCTAATCGCTCGACAAAGCTTTGAAAAGACTGGGTCAGGACCTCCTCTGCAGCGCTGTTCTGAAACACACAGGCCCCGCTGAATGTTACAGGGGGCAGGGTGAATAATTTAGAGTTACTTCATTTTTTAAAAGGAAGAAAAATATATGTAGTTTCTATGGTTTAAACTCAATTAAACTATCTAGACTGACAAATCCATTCAAGAAAAAAAAGTTATAATTTATAATAATATTTTCAAAAAGAGCTGATATTTGCAATGTGAGGACCATATATTGGTGCTACTGGAGGTTAGGGGCTGATATTTTATTAATATACATTTTGTTCTAATTTCACAAATTTCACTAAAATTTGTTCTATTTTTGTTCTAGTCTATGTGGTCTTATACTCATTCTGATACAGCTCAAGATCATTCTAAAGATATTCAGGAAAGGTTAATTTCTGTCCTGGGAATGTGACTTTTTTGGTATCATTACTTCTTCAAATGAGTATTTAGTTTTGATACTAGTTTTAGTATCGATTAGTATCAGATTGTCCATACTTTTGTCAACCCTGCAAAGTATAATTAGATGTATTGACTGAATTGATTGATAACTTGAGGACTTTCCCTGTTCTTACATTACTCTATCAATGAACTAGTAGGTTTGAGTCCTCTGAATCAAACATGTTGATGTCTTGAGGACCAGAATGGAAGTTATTCATATATAGAATTATAGCGCCACAGTTGACCTAGTATGTGCTGAGCTGTCCTAGTTTTCTCTTGTCCTTGAATGCACTGTGCACTCACAAATCAGAAGTGCAGAAATGAGTCTCACTGCTCAAAAGTTTTCGACAGATTTGTGGCAACTCAGGCACTTTGGAACATGTAGACTTATTTTGGGACTTTTGTGAGGAGAATTCTCAATGTGTTAGCAAGTAAGGAGCCTACAAGAGTGGCAAGGTTAATCACAATTAATCACTATTAGGGTTGTCAAAAACATTGAAAAGCATTTCCTGAATATCTTTAGAAGGATTTTCTGTATCAGAACAAGTATAAGACTAGTATACGCCCGTGGAGCATTATGGAACCTACTTGGATCACTGAGGGATTACACAGATATAAGACCACATGGGAATATAATAGTGCTTTTTTGGGCATCTGTTCCGGATGCCTCCTGGACACTTCCCTAGGGAGGTGTTCCATGCATGGTCCACCGGGAGGAGGCCCCGGGGAAGACTCAGGACACGCTGGAGGGACTATGTCTCTCAGCTGGCCTTGGAACCACTGTGGACCCTACGTGGACATCTGAGCTTTTACACAGATATAAGACCAGATGGTACTATATAAAGTACTATTATTTAATGTTGAAATCATATTCTATTGTCTAAAGAAAGTTTTTTTTTTTTATCATGGTAATCAAGTCTATTCCTTAGTATTCAAATCAAGTTGACTAATGTGTTTAACGTGTCAACTGTGTCAATTTCAAAAATCTGATTCTAATCTATACTAAAACTAGCATCAAAACTAGATACTCATTTAAGCAAGTATCAGTACTGAAAAAATCACATTACTGGATAAAATTGGACCTTTCCTGAACAGTTTCTTTGCCTGTCAGTTTCTTGAGTTTTATTAGAATTAGTGTAATACCACATGGTATAATAAACAAATACTATTATTTTGTGATGCAAATTACCATATTGTTTAAAAAAATAGAGTTTGAAATTTTAGTAGCATGACAACACTCGTTTGTACATACAGTCCAGGCAGCAACTCTCCTTCAAAATACTGACAAATACTGATAGTGCGCATGTGAAACTTTGTACAAACTTTGCCTGAAGTGTCCTTCCAGTTTTTTTTGACACAACGATCTAATTAGCTACCCTAATAGATTCGTCATTTCTGTAATTTATTATTTACAGTTGTGCACAGGGCTCCTGTAGTGCCATGTTTGTAAGTGTGGCTACAGTGTGGCTCTGGCCTGAGTCCAGGGCATCCTGCTGGAATCAGAGAGAGTGTATTAGTGGCACAGAGCCATCGCCGTGCATCTGCCTCTCTCAGCACAGATGCACCATGTGGCGGGAGCCTCTGCAAGAAATACTGGGGTTTGGTGCATTCATTCATACCATAGTGTACATCTTCTCTTTAATCCATTCATCCCTCACTAATGTGCAGCTTCTGTTTCATTCATACCTCACAAGTGCATCTTTTCTTCATTTGTTCATACATTGGTGTGTATCTTCTCTTCCATTCATTCATACCTTAGTGTATCACTACTCACCCATTACAAGTGTGTTTTTTTCCTGTGATTTGTTCTTAGCTTACAAGCGTGCATCTTCTTTAATTTATTCTTACCTTAGCATGTCATTTCTCTCTTTCATTTATATCGTACAAGTGTGCTTCTTCTCTTTCTTTCATTGACACCTTACAAGTCTGTGTCTTCTTTCATTTATACCTTACAAGTCTGCATCTTCTCTTTAATTCATTCACAGCTTAAAAGTCTGCATCTTCTCTTTCATTCATTCATGTCTTACAAGTCAGCATCTTCTCTTTCTTTCATTCACACCTTGCACGTGTCTTGCCTCACTCTTTCACACTGACCTCTGAGTGTTGACGCTGTACGTACAGAGACTCAAAAGGAATGACTCAGCTCAAAGGCAAAGCGGAGCTATGCAGGCATTCAAATGTGCTCACTGGTCCATTCCTGGTGCACGTCTGCGCTCAGGCAGGGGAGCTCGGAGCTGCAGCCTGCCTCTGTGTGTGTGTGTGTGTGTGTGTGTGTGTGTGTGTGTGTGTGTGTGTGTGTGAGTGTGAGAGGTATAAATAGCACTGCATCCTCTCTCAGGCTATTTTTAAACCAGCGGTCATGATTGACTTAACCAAGGGCAAACACTCACCTACAGCCTCCCTGGACCAGACTCTGACAGTCCACTTATGAGACAGCAGGGAGCACCTGTCTGCTTATGTCAGACTTTGTCCTTATGGCTGTCAGCTCATATCACTGCTAATACAGCCCTCCGTCAATCTCACGGCACCTCTATTATTATGTTTTTTATTGTCACAAAACATCTAGTAAAAGAACAGCTCCGAACTGACTGTCAGATCTTAAAGAGGAGGTATTATACTTCTATGGGGTATTAATTGTAATACACTGTAACATATATTTAGATCACCATGTTGGCTTTTTATTGTTTTGAAAATATCCTCCAAAAACAAAGTATTATGTTTCAGTTTCAATTTTGAGGCTCTGAGTCCCCCCTTCCCTTCTCATAAGGTTTGTGAAGTTGTAGTGTATTGCTTTGTATAATGCTTTTGTATATCTATAGAAAATGGCCGTGTGGGAGTATGGGTGATGTAGGCTGGCGGACTGACCGGACAGAAATCATGCAGCTAACAGTAAGGAGGGATCGAATATGGCCTGGGAGGGATTGCTAAATTAGTGAAACATACATGGACATCTGAAACCTCTTCAGGCCTGTATTCACAGTAGAATACATCTGGACTGAGGTGGGTAGTACTCAGTTACATTTACTTAAGCATTACTTACTCCTAGAAGGTTTTGGTTTCTCTTCCCACTGTAAGTAAGTGTACAAGTGACAAAATCTTTAGGTTGTCAGTCTGAAATGATGTAAACATGTGCTTCTGTCAACGCTCCTTCAGATATGTAGTGCAGTATGTAGTTTTCCTCATTTTTTGGGAAATCCTTTTCAAAATACCAGACCGTGTACTTTTTACGGTTTGTCCTTCACATTTCGTTCGCTTAAAAATTGAAGTTGAGACAGTTACTCTTACAATTACTCTTAAATAAGTAGTAGTTCCCCCAAATACTTTCTTCTTAATACTTTTATTATTACTTATCTTTATCCACACTGACAGTAGTGTGCCTCTAATAGGAATGTGTCTTGGTTAGAACTTAGACTCCACACTCCACACTCAGGAGAGGCACACATCCTGCTGGTTGGACATGAGACGAGCGAGGTGCTGTGATCCTGCGAGACAGGCAGGATCAGAGCGCAGCATCAGCGGAGCGTCTGCGGAGCTGGTGTCATGTTTTTACAGCAGGGAGTCGATAAACAGCACGCCTTCACAGTACAGTTTTTACTTCTGCTACTAGTGTGTTTGTTTTGGGTACAGTGTCAGTCAAGTGTAAGAGAGTGATTTGTGGTGGCAGTTGGAGAACATGTTGGTTTTAGAACAGATGGATGTCAAACTCTGATAGGGGTGGGTGCGAGTATTTGGTCTAATTGTAAATGTTGCAATGACCGAAAGTCCACATGTTTAAATGAGACCTTGTAACTAAATTTAAACATTACAAGCTCAGGTCCAGTTTGTGCATAGACTGTATAAAGAAGTGGACTAAGGGATTGTGATGTCACCCATAGCGAGCCAGTACGGCTCCAGACAAATAAAGCCAATTAAGGCTAGCACTTATAGCGGGTAATTTGGGGCAGATTTCGGTATTTGGAAATCCGAGTGAGTAAGTGAGTATATCATAGCAGTCAAAGAGTCAATCAGGAGCAAAGTTGTTAAAGGTACTCGCCCCTTCTGCTTAGCAACACTATCAATCAAAACTGATGCTAGATAGGGTGACCTATGCAAACCTGATGCTAGCCAGAGTAACCTCAGGGAAAGAAGGCACCTGGTTGCACTGTTATTAATGTTCATATATTGTTTAGGGACAAACAAGTGAAATAAAAACACCAGGATTGTGTGGAGCAGGTTAATGTGAACATTTTAAGACCAAAATGTTGAGTTAAAGATCCTGCATTACGCAAAACTGACTCATGTAAGCTTTTAGCCATGTTATAATGCTGTTACCTCATCAAAAACATACCCGGAATCGTGCTTTGTTTCATTTACACGTGTCAGTAATCCTGCATTATTAGGCTGCCTCATTAGCCTAAGTTCAGAATGTTCTGTTTCACCTTGTGCTGTCAATAAATGGTAGTTTTAAAGTTAACCTCTAGTTTTAGCCTCAATTAAACTGCTTTGCTCTACAGTACTCTAGAATAGCTTTAAGTTGCTTTTATTTTTTAATATTTTTATTTGACCTTTTTTACAGTTGAGATTGTCAATAGAAAGTCTCTAATATCTGCTGGTGCATCGAGGAGTAAAGCCTAAACAAAATGATTCTAATAAAGGTGTATAGAGTTTCAAAACACAGTATACTTGTGTTTTCAGTTTGTGGGAAGAACACTGCATAAAAATGCAGGTTTGTGTGTTAGACATGTGTGAATGAAAGAAAACACAACTCCAGGTATGTTTGTGATGAGGAAACAACATTATAACTTAGAATATAAGTATACTTGCAATAGAATCCCTTTAAATAGAAACATCATCCTTTATAGCTCTCTACAAGTTTGTTTTGGACAGTTGCAAATTCCTTGACATCTCTTTAATTATAGTGTACAGTTCATTTCAGGTCCTGTGCTCATGATGTCAGTAGCTCTGGATAGAGCTCATTCCTGTGTATTTGTAATAATACCCCATCCTTAAAGGTATTTTACTTCTGTGGGGTATTAACTGCTAACTCAGAACATATTTAGATTACCATGTTACTTTTTATTGTATTGAAAGTGCTTTATTTGCCAAAAACAACATATTGACATGTTTAATAAGCTTTGCTTTTGTTTTTGACGCTCTGTGTCTCCCCTCTTTCTGCTCTGCACATCAACACAATCGTTGTGCATTTCACTAATGAAGCTACTACACATGGCATCAGGTTTTTTAAGCTCTAGCACGTTGTTTTACATCCTGCTTTTGTATATTTATAGAAAATTACTATATGGGAGCATGGGTGATGAGGCTTGTGGCCTGAGATTTGGACAGAATTGTAATGATAACCGGTTAGAGAGTTCGAATAGGGCCCGGGAGAGATCACTAGATTACTCAAACATGCATGGGTGACATATAAAACCTCTTGGCATGTTCTTGATGAGGGGATCTTATAACATGGAAGAAAGCTCCAAAAGTCAATTTAGCACAATACCTTCTATTTAAATCCTTGCTGCTGGGTCACCTTTCAGGAGTGCAGCTCAGCACCCAGGGGCCTTCTCTAGATCTTAACCCAGGATCATGGTCAGGAGTGCCAGCCTGGAAGTCTTCGAAGCATGCTCTTGGTTTTTGTCAAGTGCCCACTGAGGTAGTAGACTCCATCATTTAGCGTGCAGTGTGCAGCGTCATACCCCGGTCTCTTAGCAACGTGTGGAGAGGCTGGGCCAGGGGTGCAAGAGCGGAGCGCGTGTGAGCTCGCTGGGATAATGGATGAGTGTTGTACAAGTGTGCGGGCTGGCTCAGGCCTACAGCGAAGATCAATATCAACTCTACATTCATCTCTAATTACCACAGCAGCAGCAGCCCTGCCGTGGCTCTCTATGCCACCCTGCTGCATGCTACTGTAGAGGCCACATCAAGGGAGGTAACAGTGTCATAGGATCATGGACTTGTACAATGGAAAATCATCAACTTTTGGATCTGATATAAAAAAAAAAAGTTACAAAGGAACAGAGGAATATGACAAAAATAATTTCCTTAAACGTACTTTATTATGCAAAATTAACTCTTGTGAGCTTTAAGCCATGTTATAATGGGTTATAAAACATACCTGGAGTCGTGTTTTGTTTCATTCACACATGTTTGAGTAATCTTGCATTATTAGTCTATCTACATCTCCAAAACTCAAAATGCTCTGTTCCACCTTGTGATGTCATGAAGGGGTAGTTTTCAAGTTAATAACGACCTTTTGTTCAGTAGAGATTGGCAATTGCAGGCCTGGAAAGATCCAAATAATTTTTGTAAAGATATTTAAATATGCAGTTAAACATGTGAAACAAAACACATGAATGAACCAAAACACAACTCCAGGTATATTTTTGATGAGGAAACAACATGAAAACATTGAACAGAAAATAGTGTAAGTCTTGCCTTAAGTCTTGCCAAAGCATTTTTTTTTCAGAAATCTAGAAACAATGTTACGAGCCTCCACACAAACTCGCAGTAGACACTACACCATGATTTTTAGCGTTAAACCCCTATAGTTACACCAGTGGTCCACCATATTTCTTTTCTATGTGTCGCTTGCCTCCCTCACCTCCCTTCCTTCAATCCCTCTTAAGGCTCATTTTCACTAGGGCACCCAGATACAGATAACACTGGCTGTGCTTACATGTACACTCTAAATGGGATTATTATCTTATTTTTAGGTTATAAGACTATTAAAATGACGCTTAAACAGCGAAATCGTCTAATTTATTTTGTATCATGGTCCTTCTGATCATTCTCATCAGATTTTATGCTTTTATGTAATTTTAAATATCCAAATATCTGATACTAAGAGATTTTTGTGTGAATGTGAATATAGCCAATGGTAGAGCTTAACACTGTAATTTAAGATAAGAGAACCCACAATGGGTAAATTCAATTTGAGCGGGCGATGGACAACAGGGACAGGGAACGCCCACATCCGGTACATTAAATTTACCATTCATTTTTCCTATAGGCTTTCTGAAAAAGATTCTATTAAAAGTTTGTAACCTGAGGGTTAATCAGCCAAGTGGTCATTAATGATCACAAGACCTATAATTTTATTTAAAATAAATAAAATTGTTTTAAAAATTAAAGTCTGAAACTTTATAAACCGCCAAATTGTTCAAGTATTTTGTCGACTCTTGTGTTTTAAATGTGCTTTTTGGATTTAAAACAGCCGTGTCATGGCTATTTTTTTTCAAAAACTCTATGGGAAAAATGAATAGAAAATTTACTTCTGGGACCAGAACAGTTGGTCACTGTTGAGCTCCATAGAATAGTGAATTGTTTTTAGTTTTATCTACTAAGCTGAAAAATTTGCATACAAGGCATTTACTTTATTTATTTTTTTATTTTTATTTTATTTACAATAAATACATTTCATATCATATAAATTCTTATTATTTTTTTAGATTAAAAATATTGACTTTCAGAGGAGTAACTCAAGAAAAGCACGAGAAAAACACTTCTTATATTATTGTGAAATCTCTTATCACAATAACACCTGCCTGACATTGCCCTGGTGAAAACATTCCTTCTCAAGCCCTCCCCTTTAATCCCTATTATTACTCCACAGGTCCCAGCCTCTCTCCCCTCTCTAAGCGTTTGACTTACTGTTCTCCCTGTTGTGTGTCCCAGTGTTAAGCATAGGAGAAGGAGGATTCTGGGAAGGCACGGTGAAAGGGCGCACTGGCTGGTTCCCTGCGGACTGTGTGGAGGAGGTGCAGATGAGGCAGTATGACCCCCGACTAGGTAAGACCACCCCCACTACTACTACTGCACTGTAAACAAACCCAGTGAAACAAGCTGGGAGAGTGACAGGAAATACTGTTGGTGTCACAATGTACTGTTTAAAACTAGCAATGTATACTTTTAAAGAATGTTACAGAATTGTCAAAAGTATCGAAGCTTGAGAATGATCTATCAGAAGAAGTAAAAGAGCACATAGACTAGTATACACCCATGGACCACTATGGAACCTGGAATCTGGACGACTGAGGGATTACACAGATATAAGGCCACATGGGAATAGAAAAGAAAGTACTACCATTGAGTGTTGAAATTGACATTTTATTGTCTAAAGAAAGTGTTTTTGTTTTTTGTTTTTCTCATTTTGGTATCGGAGAGTCTATTCCTTATCTAAATCAAGTTTGAAATTTTGGTATCATGACAACACTGTGTTATGCTATAGAAATTCTACCAAAGGTACGCATTAACTTAGTAAATTAACATACTGTCAATGTTTTAATGACTTACACAACCAGATTTTTCAGCATAAACACCAAAGCAACTCCAGCAACCTCTATTTTTTACATGATCTTAGTCTTTCGCTGTCCATGGTGCTGAAATGAACCATGCCGCTAAGAGAGTTACATTATCGTATGTAAGATTTAGATTTTAAATTTCATGACTTGTTTGTGTCCCCAGATATGAGGCAGACATATGTAAATCAAATAGCATGCACTAATAACTTAATTAAGCAATCTTAATTACAAAAACATTGGGTATTATGGTCAAGTTGTTATAATTTGCTGTTTAGGTTCTCGAGACAATACTTGATTTAAACCTAAAATGACTCACTACCTAACCCCAGCACCTACAGCCAAGAGACAAAATTAAGTTATACTGTATATCAATTCTGTATATCAGTTTCAATTTCTCTCACCTCCAATGAATCAAGTTTAGTGCTTCACTTAACTGCATTTCCGCCCATATAAAGATAAGATGAGATATGCCTTTATTAGTCCCACAGTGGGGAAAAATGCACATATGTCCAAAATTTGCATTAGATGTCCAAAGTTTGCATTCAAACACATAAGTGGGTGTGAGTTACATGGTTATGAGAGCCGTCTGTCTGCTCTGTGTCTTGACATCGCTAATTCTACAGAGGCAGCACTGCGCGTAGTGTGTTTTATTTGACTTTGCTAGAGACGCACTTTAGTGTTGCCAGGTGCACGGTTTTGTCGCGGGATTGGGCCACTTTTTAACCACTGCCGCAGGTTAAAAAATATTGTTTACAGGTTTAACCAGAGCTATTTTCCGTGCAAAATGTATTGATTTTAGAATAATGCTATTGAAAATCTTCATATTCAAGGCCATCTGCACCCTGTGAAGCTTAACTTTTATGTGTGAGAGGAGAAGGGGCGAGTCTGTGTTACCGGAGGAGAGCTACTTTCAGAAATACAGTGGAAAACATAGCTGCATTGCATGTTCCACAGATTTTGGGTGTTTTTTTTTATGCTCTTATGCGGGTTGGGTTGTTGAAGCCTGGCAACCTTAACACACTTTCTCTGTTATTTAGCAGCTTGCTGTACACATTTTTACCGTGTCCAAAACGTTGCATATTGTTTAAAGCTATTATAGACATGTTTTAGTACAAAGGTGAAGGCTGCTGCCTCAGTCTTTGCCAAACTATTGAACTGAAGTTGAAAAAGAATGACCACTGAAGTCCCGCTACTTGTCCACAGCGTTGGACAACCATAAACTTCGTCTGAGTTGCTCACTAATGAAGATTACTGTAGACAGCACATGTCTCTGGTATGTTATTAGTTGGTCAACACCTTTTGCTTGAACATTATGCAAGTGCAGCAATGTTACGTTACCTGTGTTTCTTTGGAGGATTTTGGGAAAATAACCACCAGCATGATTATTCTGGCTTTGTTCATCGGCGCAGGTATGTAGTCCAATGGTCACGTGGGTTTTATAATCGCTTCATCAGTTTATGTGACTAATTACGTTTCCACCTTCCAAAATGTGCTTTATATGTTATGCGCTTAAATCAAAATTCAGCAAGTAAACTTTTATGTAAGGGTTGTAAATGTGATATTTGGCGTTTCACCTCCAGTTACTTATGACAATCTTCAAAATGCACATTAAAATTAAGGTGATGGAAAAGTAACTATTGATTCAGCGGAAATCTTTGATGTTTCCGTCCCTTGTGATATGTTTTTCCCTTTCTTTATTCCCCATAAGCAGACATAAGACGGAAGCATCTGACACCCATCTGAACTCAAGGAGATTCACCATGACCAGACTTGCTACTTCATAATAGTCACTATTACATACTGTGTATTGAAGAAGTGTGTATTCTGGATTCCAGGCATATATTTTTGCAAAATTTACAAACTGGACCAAACTCTTGGTTTATCAGAATGCCACTTAGGCCGTTTACGTCTTTATCTCTCGAGCTCATCTTTAGCCACGCTCGTTTAGCTCTCATTTACATCTGTGTAAACACTACACCACACTTTATGATTATGCTAATTACATGTAATCAGACACTGTATAATTATTGAAATCAGGCTTCCTCAGTGTGTTTGTTAATTCCAAATTGAATGTAGATTGTGTTAAAGTATTGTTTGAGTTTCTTTGCTTCCAACAAGGCGTTTAAGCTTTCAGGGATGTTTAGAGGGAGATGGAAAGGTCACTGTGTTTAGGCTGTGTTAAAGATGTGCTGCTGAGCTCAGTGTGAGACAGGCAGGCTTAGACTCACAAATGCCATTTAAAAGTATGCAGAACACTAGAAGTTTATGAAGTTAATTTTACTATGAACTTTTATTACAATTAAAAGTACCGTAAAAATTCATGGTCAACTAATGACATGTGCTGGTGCTGGGTCGCAGAGGCAACAGTTTTAGCAGGGAGGCCCAGACTTCCCTCTCCACACACACTTCCTCCAGCTCTTCTGGGAGGATCCCGAGGCGTTCCCAGGCCAGCTGAGACACATAGTCCCTCCAGCATGTCCTGGGCCTCTTTCCGGTGGGACATGCCCGGAACACCTCTCTAGGGAGGTGTCCAGGAGGGATCCGGGAAGAGATGCCCGAGCCACCTCAGCTGGCTCCTCTTGACGTGTAGGAGCAGCGGCTCTACTGTGGCCCAGCCACCAGGCACACGCATTCGAGCCCCAACGTGGCGCCAGGGTGGGGCCCGGCTGTACCACACCGGACAACGTCACGGTCCTTGTTTTATTTTTCATCATAGCAGTATTGGGAGCTGCTCTTAGTCTAACTCGTCACCTAGGACCTGTTTCCCATGGGAGACCCTACCAGGGGCATAAGGCCCTGGGCAACATGGCTCCTAAGAGCAGTTCCAGAGGGAGGTATGTCTATGTATCTGACCCAAACTGCACTCACAAGACTACAACTGCAAAAAATAACAATACAGAAAAAATCACTAGGAAACGATGTATTTATATAAAGAAATTTGTGAATTATGAGTTTAATCTGCCTTTTTACAGATAAACACCAAAATTATCAAATCTTCAACTAGCTCACCAACTCCTTTCTTGCTGTTTTCCCCCATATATATATATATATATATATATATATATATATATATATATATATATATATATATATCTATAAATTATTTGTCAACTAATAAAAATTGTGGTCAACAGCCTATAGTATCGTGCAAATACTTTTATACTTGGACAATAGAATGTGATTTTCAGCACAAAATAATAATAGTACTTTCATTAAGTTACCATGTGGTTCTATACTGGTGTTTATAAAGTTCAAGATTACTCTTAAACTGTTCAAGGAAAGAAAGAAAGTGGTTTACAATCTGATTTTTTGAAACTTTTGGCAACCGTAATAGAAAAAGCCATTTAACACTACCACTGTCTGCATAATTAGCAAATACTACTTACTACAGTTTAACATATTGTAAATCTATGGTTAATACCTAATAGTTCCTTGGTGATTTTTTTTACACAGATAAAGAAGCAATAAGCAATTTGTATTTAAAGGCTCTGCACCTGTTTTTTATTGTGTTAAAAATGTGAAAAACAGATCTAATTAATTTGAAATGGTTTGGAGTGATCTATAAGTTATTCCTCACTTACCTTATGCATTCTGAACATCTTAATTATTCACCATGATGAGTTTTTAAGCACTTTTCACAACTTTCAGAGAACAGAGTTTATCTATGATGGTCAAGCTAACAAGAACTAGCAAGCTAACTGCGCACTTACTTTTGAACAATAAAACTCTTTATAAGTAGATGAAGGCAGTGCGCAGTGGACTTACTTTGATTTCAAAAGCCGCTTTTACAATATGTCTGTACAAGGGCAAGACAAGTTTTCCTCAAATACATGGGAAAAAATTGGGCCTTTAATTAAATTGCTAGTGTGACAATGATATAAAAGAATGTTGCTAAAAACATCTCAGTCTACTCCTTTATTTGAAACATATATATTAAAAACATTTATTCTTAAAATGTCATCAGATATGAATGTGCATTTATTTTCTGTGGCCATAGATATTGTTGCTGCTGTGCTGCTGTGACCAATAGAAAGAAGCTTTGTAAACAGTGGAGTACATCAGATGTGCCTCTTCATTAGCAGATGGCACTCTCATCTCAGGGGCAGCGGCTCCAGGCACAAACGCACGTACAGCCACACTAGAAATACATTTTGGCCAGCAGATTTGATTGGTGCATTTCATCTTTTAATTTTGCTGTTTTGAATTGAATTTTATCTAGGTTTTTAATAAGCCTGTTATATGTGCCTGGGGTGGAAGTAGCTCAGTCGGTACAGTGGACACTTGGACACTTGGACTCAATTGCTCATGCTAGTGCACTGCATGCACTGCATACTGAGGTTGTGTCCTTTGGCAAGACATACATTTGTATCCCAAATTAGAGAGCTTAACTTGGCTCATGTTAGATTGATATTTGTAGCACTGAATTGAGTTCTTCACATCTGGAACAGCTCTCATTGAAAATAATAGGGAAAAGGCGGAACATCGTGACTAATATATGAATCTGATTGTTCGAAGCGTCACAACAACAGAACAAGCCGAAAAATCTTACATTTGTTACATCCAGTTGAGAGAAAAGCACAGACATCTTCGCTGTCCACAAATGCATAAAGTGCTTAACTTCTTCACATTTTTCACAAACAAAATTGTCTGTATTTTCATAAAAATAGACTAAAGTGCATCTGTTGGCATCACCAACAAATGTACTGTTTGTTTAAGTTTGCTTGGGTGCTTTGCCTTGGACTTCCGAACAAATCTCAGTGCTGTTCTGCTATTGGTCCGCCCTCCACTGGGCGAATTTGAACCTTACATCGAGACTATCTCAACATGGTGTTTGTGAACTCACAAATATCATGAGAATCCATCTTGCTGCGCAAGGTTATAGAGTGCCTATATTTGTCTCTGAATAGTTCCTTAATGTATAGTCTTTTGCATTGAATTGTTCGGCTTTGATCAGGTTTAGGTATACCCCACCCACAGTATAGTTATTATAGCCATTATTATACTTGATAATGAAGCCTTGGCATTTCTGAAGTTTTTTTTTTTTTTTATCATCCATATTTATATTTCTCTGTTTTCATGGACTTTTTGGCCTACACTTTTATTCATGCTCTGTAAACTTTGATTCAAAACAGTCTGTTGTCTAGCTCTAATGAGCTGTATATCTTAGCTGTTTTTATTACACTGCTTCTAATTGGTCACTTTTACACTCTATCTTTTTTAGCCAATCATCATCACTGATGCCTTGTCTTGCTCCCATTTACTTCCCAAAATCACTATTGCTGTGAGTCAGTAGAATAACATGCGCCATTACATTGATAGTAATGATAATGGTGTTGGAATAGATGTAATAGTAATTCCTTAGATCAATGGTTGTCAAACTTTTTACACCGAGTACCACCTAAGAAAATATGATGCCATTTGGGTACCAACAGATCTAAACCAGGTCTATAAAGACTATTGTCAATGTAAACGTGGTTAAACCATGCAGGCCTACATTAGGATTACACAGTTACTAGCCCTAAACAAGCACTAACCCAAAGGAGTACAAAAATCTGGATTACTCTAAACTTAGCTAGTGTTTCATCAGAGGAATTGGTGTACCACCTGGAGTACATGCAGTTTGAGAAACACTGTATTAGAGTACTCATTACTGAGAACAAAAAATAGGCCTTTATTCTTGAACACTGTTTTTCCAACACTGCCTGTGAGAAACAGTCGGTTACAGTTGGAACCTTGTTAATAAATCACCCTCATCATTGCATGAAGGAATAATTACGGTATATTTTATGGACTTTTTCCAAATCCAGAGCTGTTTGTCATAACCTTACGCTCATGAGCCTATTTAGATCAGTCTAGGGCACATAGCCTAACGAACTCATTAGTGCTGTGTAAATCTGGAAAACTGAACTTTTAAATTGCCCTGCTAGTGATGACTAAAGTATTTATCTATGAATCTAGCCTATCACACACCACAGCCTAGTGCACACAACAGCCTAACACACACGCACATTAGTCTAACGCACACAATAGCAGTCTAGTGTACACAGCCTAGCACACACAGCAGCCTAGCCTGGCACACACAGCAGTCTAGCACACACATTAGCCTTACACACACACACTCACAAGTGTTGTTTATCCAAAGACAAGCACTGAGGCATCACTGACAGCCGTGCCAATACGTCTCAGCCTAGTGAAGCACAAAGCCAGACCTGTCCACAATTAAGGAAATACTACACTGCACTGTCTCCTTCCTCTGCCCTCTGCTGTAACAGGGCCATGTCACACCTGACGCTCTTCTCAACCTGTTCACGAGTTCAAAATGACGCATTCAAATGAAACATAAAACTTTAACACAGTATTAAACACCCTTCACCTGTATTGTAATGTATTCTTGTCCATTTTTACTAAGAGTCATGGGAAACCAGCTGCTTGACACTATCCCAGACACTTCATTCTCTGTCATGATGCATTTTCAAGAGCGACAAAAAAAAGCTAATTGTAGGCAGAGATTGAAGAATTATAAGGAAATGACTGTATCCATCCCAGACAGTTGTTTCTGTGTGATGGTGCAATATCACAGCAGTAGAAAGGAATAAGTGGGCGGGGCTAAAGATTCACACTAAACATGTTTCTCAGTCATGGTTTTAAATCAAGTACACGCCCTCTATTTGCACTGTACTTATTTAGAGAAATATCCAAAGTGGCATGAAATTTGGCTTCTCCCATTTGCTCATCAGAATGAGAAAAAGTTTTACTGCCATTGTAAGTGAAAAAACATAAAATATGCATTATGAACAGAACAATAGTTTAAAGCTGGCAGTGCAAGTAAAAGTGTTGTTATTTTTTGGTTGCCCGGTTAATAGTTATTGTCCGTGTTTTGGTATCTTGATGGCCTCTCTGTTCCTGTGTGACTATTTTTCAAGGTACACTTTAGGAAAATACCTGCAATTGAAAAAATGCAAGATAGATATGTTTAGTACCATACTGTGGACATCTTCATTTCATTTTTCATTTATTTATTTATTTCAAGCAGATTAATGAACACATGTGTTCAGTACACTTAATGCACATTTTCTTATTATTTTTTTCTTATTTAAGCTCGAAAAGGAGTGGGAAGAAGAAAACTTATTAAAACCCACCCCTGTCTTCCATTAGAACATAAATTAAATGCTTTGTTTAAGCTTCCTATTCAGTTGGACAAAATCCACACACACAGATTCATTCAATTCATGACAATAAAATCAGTAAAAAGTCATTGACAATAATTAGATTTGCAGTGTTTCTATAAGTAACATGAGGCATTTTAAAATTGGTACAGAAATAAAAAAACAGACCAACCATGGAAAGAATAAGAATGCAGCAATGGTAAGAAAACAATAAGCGTAAAGTAGAACCAACACTGATACAGAGAAAGTGCAGGATGACAATATATTTAAACTGGTCTGTCTTTGTATCAGACCAGATCCTGTCTTTATATAAAAACTTTATTTATTAATACTTTTACATCTTTATGGAGATAAGCAAGTGGCAGACCCCATAGACTCCCCACCTGAAAAGTTACACATCTGTAAATTAGAAAGATATTTCGACGAAGAAATGTCTCAAAATTCACTATTATCAAACATAAAGTAGTGAATGACAAAGTATCACATCCATTCATGAATTGGACACGTGCAGCACATTCCAGCACACTCCTGCCTCCTCACCGCACTGGCTCTGCTCTGTGCACATGACCAGTCGACCAGGGGCCAGCAGTCCATCTTCTACCCGGGCCCTCCAGCAGAGACACAAGAGAGATGGAGAGAGCGGGGATAGGAGAGGAGGGGAGGAGAGGAGGGCAGACTGAATGAGAGAGGGCTGAGACCAGTGACCAGCTGAGAAAATGGGGCCAAAGCGAAGACTATTGATTGAATCCATTAAGGCTCCAATGAGTGATGAGGCGCTCAACTGCTGCTGGCTGTGAGCTGTGTCAGTTGTGTAATTATTATGAGACTGGGAAAGTGATGGAGCCTGATAGACAAGTAAAGGGGCGGTTGGTTAGTAAGAAAAGAGATATTGGAAAATTAAAAATCCTTTTTGTAGCATAAAGGGCACATATACTGCACATAATTTGAATTTACTGTGGTGATTCTCTTCTGTTAGATTTTATATAGTCAAGAGACATTCTTTAAAGGTGCACTATGTAACATTTCTTGGGTGAGGGTCTGCCACCTGCTTTTCTTGTTTCTGCCTTGAGTATTCCACACTATGACAAACTTGTTTATTTCAATGGAGACGGTCTGTGTTATCTCTTAGTCGTCCAGGTCTGATCCATAGTAAAAGTCAAAAGTAAAATCTGTGAACTGGACAAAAAACTTGTAGGAGTGAAGACGTTTGGCTGCTCATTCAAGTCGCTTCTTCCATTCTGGTCAGATGGACACTGCCTTATATCTGCCTTAACGCCTAATATATATTTAACAGAGAGTAGCATTTTGTGCTCCAATTGCAGGTCAGATCTGTGGATCTGAGCCTTCTCACTCTAAGAATGCATGTTTTTCAAATATTCAGGTACACTTTATTGTCCCCGTAGGACAATGCCTGTAATTGACTCATGCTTCAGTGCTGCTGTGACAACCAGTGCACAGTGCAGTGTCCAGGAACCATCTCCTGATCTTGACCTGGGCTCAGTCAAGACTCTTAGCTTACCTTTTATGGGTGTTTTGGGTTGATGGAGGAATTGGGAGTGCCCAGACACCACACAGAGCAGCCTGGGAGTCAAATCCATAAAGCTAGCGTGCCTGCTGAAACTGCAAGGTTAAATACCTTACTGTGGAACATTCCAGACAAAGCAATAACATCTCCATAGAGACAGGCAGATGGCAGACCCCCACCACAAAAGGTCCACAGTGCATCTTCAAGAATCATAGGAATCTAAAACAAAAATGCCCTCACTGTAAATTGCCCCCTTGTTCTTTGATCGGATAAGTAATGCTCCATTGTCCCTGGGGTGAAACATTATAACAAGCATGTAAACTTTTATTTCTGCTCTTTTAGCCGCTTCACTTCTCTCCCCTCACTCTCTCTCTCTCTCTAAACGCAGCAGTGCAATTGAATGACTCACAGCCGCATGAATCAACCTAGTCACATCCAGCGCTGCTATTTTTAGAACACCCATTAACAAGTTTGGGAGTGTGTCTGCACGGGCCAGGAATGCTTAAACACGAGAGTGACTGCGGCAGCTCACACATACACACAGAGCAGTGTGGACTTACTGTACGACCAGCCCGGATCATTATCACAGTGGGACTAATCGCAGGCTGCCATTTTGTCCTCACTCTCATGCCGATAGCTTTGAGCTTTCTGTGTCCACTGACCCAAACTATTTTCATTTCTTAAAACATCAAAATGGATGTTGTTTTTTAGTGTTTTCTTGTGTTGTGTGATGTTCTTTTCTTTGGCAGGTTTAACAAAAAGGCCAGCTCTCAAAATGTTCATTTGAAATTTTGACAAGCTGAGTTTGTAAAAGGTGCAGCAAGTTGCCAATAAACTAGGGCTGCTTGATTATGGCAAAACTGATACAATTATTTGGTTCATAAGACTGGCTTTCTCCAGGTTTGGCAGATACCATCCTGAATAGAAGGTAATTCATTGTTTTTGGGGCTTTTTTGGTCTTTTTTGTAATTCAATATTTAAATTGTCATTTTAAATTGGATGTCGCCTGGTCACCAGTTGTCTCAGTGGAGTTCTCCTTTGGTCATGTAGGAGCATAGATGACGTAGGCTTATGAGCTGAGCCTTAGACAGGATGGCACTGATAACTTTCAGGAAGGTTCGAAAAGGGCCTGTGAGACCCTGCTACATTACTGCATGGATGGCATATAAAACCCTTTCAGGCATGTTTTTGATGAGAGAACATTATAACATAGAAAAAAGTAGAATTTGCATAATACTCCCTCTTTAAACTATTTCAATTACAAAAAAAAGAAAATTAGGACATGCAAGCAAATGCCCATTATGTTTGAAAGCCTGGGCCTACACCTCAGTTCTATATCCTGGGAGAGTCAGCAGATACAACAACACAGCCACCTCATTTATTTTATTAAGAAGAGCCGAGAGGAGTGACCACCTTTTGTATCAGGCCTCTGCTGACTCAGTGCTTTTGACCCATCATTTAAGTGTATTCCTGCTGTTTAACCCTGCACAGCACTCTCCCCTGACAGGTCATGAAGGTGCGCGGCGGGTTTTTTCTCTTCTAAAGCCAGCAGAGTGTGTCGGGCCATCCCTCTCTCTCACTGTCTCTCTTTGGAGGACAAAGCCATATCAAATGGTAATAGATGGAGCAGTGATTTGAACAATGAATCAAATGTGAAGGAGGTCTGGCAGTGGAGTGGACTCATCACATTTGACAGGGCCATGCAGAGCAGACTGACGGAGTATACAGGGACAAACATGGAGGCGCAGGTGTGCAGAGTCTCTACACTATGGGAGAGTTTCAGTACATGGTTTAACATATGTGGATTGAGCGTTCCAGTGTATGCAGTGGTAGCCATCTTGATCAGATACTATCATAAGTTAGCTGGAGACAGCAGTCAGTATTAGAAGCTCTAACATTTGTAGCCATAACTTAAGAAACTCCTTATGTGGCCATACCTCCTTGTCAAAGCCTAATCTCGTCAGATTAGAGGCTAAGCAAGGCCAGGCCTGGTTAGTACTTGGGTGGGAACAGAGGTTATGCTACACTTTTTGTTTGCCAGTCATGTTGACTGTCAGACTATGGAAATACTGACCGTTTATGAGAATTACCAGCTATTCATCTGTAATGGATGAAGGTGATGTCCTGACATTTATCAATAATACACATGTGCTCTGATGACAGAGTAAAACACGTCTTATTTGCATAATAATTTATATACAGCTAAAGACAGAAGTTACCTCGCTATCTTTTCATATCAAGCCAGATCAAGTTGAGTTAAGTTTTTGAGGATATTCTCCCATTGTCTCCAAAACTCTACATGTACGAGAGATCTGTTTACTTTCCAATAACATAAATGTCCTTTAAAGGTCGCAGAGTATGAGCATAAAGTCACTAAAATAAAACCAAATAAATCCAGATCGCTTCACCTTGGAGCCCAACGTTGCCTTGCTCTCTCAGAGCGGCTCAGACTATGGGGAAACTCCCCTAAACATCGATACACGAAAAGCCTCCAGTCAAACTCAACTCTCACTGGTTTAACAATGATTTATAACATTAACTGCACTCTTAACACATTCATATGAAAGGTAAATGTGCCTGTAGGTCACAGATTCTTTGTTAAGTTGGATCAGTGGAGCAGAGAAGGGAGAGTCGCCCAAGCATTCACTGTGCGATAATATGTTTGGACCAGGCTCTCTGTAAAATAAAGGCTTTAAACAAAACGATTATTATTATATTATTATTATTTGGTGCTATTTTGATATCATTTCATTTAATTGATTTAATCATTTAATTGTAAATCGTTGTTTAATGTAATCAATCAAATTAAAACATTAATCAAGGTGCTGTTTTTATTGTTCACAAAATATATAGTTTTCCATCATTTTCTGCCAGTCATCGTGCCCAGTGGTCATTATTTTTTTCCAGTCATATGCTTTTCCAAACAGCTATAATTATGTCAGCTAACGTGACTTCTGGATGGATGACCACTGGGAATACCAGGTGCCACAGTGGCGTGCCAGCAGCAAATATGTGTCGGAGGTGGTCAAAGCCAATGGCGCAGATTGGCAGCTTCAATCAGTCTGCCCCAGGGCAGCTCTGGCCACATTAGTAGCTTTCTACGACTGAGTATTGAATAATGCAATGAAAAGTGTCTTTGCGTGTTGAGAAAAGCGCTATCGGATCATCCAACATCCAACAGGCCCAGACTTATGTGTTCTATCTGACAGGACTTTCAGTGTTTTTCTCTTCAAAATCTAAAAAAAAACATCCAAAAGGTTTTAGTCATGATCACATTTAGTCCTTATTACACATAAAATAAATAATTATCCTGTAAAATGTGTTCATGTGTTTAAGGGACATTTTGTAGGATTATGGAAATTCTAATAACATTTTACTTGTCCAATTTCTGCAGTGGTAGCCATCTTGTTCTAGTTGAACAACATGTTGGTGGTCTAGTAACATGAAAGACTTCAGCCCGTGTGGTTGAGTCAATATCAAACATTATATTATTGTAAAACTTCAGCTATTAATATCAGCAATAACGTGTGCTGTGTAGCCATTTATGAAATTTTATTTACTGCAATAAACCCAGTGTATTAGGGTTTTTTTTGTTAAGTATTGCGTCAAAGTAGACTTTTAAAATAGTTTTAATAACTCTAAATGTCCTATTGTGACCTTGAACAGACACAATTTTGATTGTAATTATCAAACCTAAATACAAATTCTGCCAAGATGAATCCGATCTGCTGACACTTGAAATTAACAAAACTACACCTGTTTAAAAAAATAATCGCCACAAACCCTTTCCATATGGGGCATTGAACTTTTTTTTCATTGCATGATATTGTTAAGCAGAGGGTATTTTACTTCTATGGGGTAATAACTACTAACACAAAACATATTAGGCCACCATCTTGCCTTTTATTGTTTTGAAAATGCTATATTTGCCAAAAACAAGGATTAGCATGTTTTCACTTTCGTTTTTGGCACTCTGACTCTCTTCCATTTACTATCTGCATTACATCACTCCCCCTTCAGAGCGCAATCACAACACAATCTATCTAAACTACTGCACATCACATCAGGTTTGTCAAGTTGCTGTGTACAGTTTTGTATCATGCTTTTGTATATTCATGCAGAATTGTGGCGTGGGAGCATGAGTGACGTAGACCTGAGGACTGAGCATTGCACAGAATCTTACTGCTAACCATAAGGAGGGTTCGAATAGGGCCTGGGAAAGATTGCTAAATTACTGAAACATGCATGGATGACATCTAAAACCTGCTCAGGCATGTTTTTGATGAAAGGACAATGTTATAACATGGTAAAAAGCTAAAAAAAATATATATATATATATATATACATTTTTCATAATAACCCCTCTTTAAGACATTCATATAACTCCACTATCAACCAACATAGTCATATAAATACTTCTAATACATTTGCTTCTGCAGATTTATTCCTCAAAATGTGTCTGTTGAACCTATCCAGTCATTTTGTTCCTCTTTATTTGAAAAGCCTGACAAGTGTGTTCCTTGATTATACTTGACTAATATCTTCAAGGCATCTGCTACATTCTCTGACAAAGCAGTGGTATTTTTAGGAACTGGTCTCTGGCTCTGTGAAGAAAGAGGAAGTGCAGACAACACAAGATGCTACTTTTGGGATGGAAAAATTCAGAATAGTGTTTGGGGAAAAATCAGAATTGCCTGAAAATGGACTGTTGTCCTCTCCTGGTGTCCGAGCTGCCTGTGCTGTGTAGTCGCATTGATGGAGTGGTTACCGTGGTGAAGGCTCAGCCAACCAGTGCCCTGTGTCATGACCTGTACTGGGGTAAGTCTATCCAGAGAAATCATTAAATATTAGGTATGTTCAGTATTTTTTGGCATGTATTCCAAAGTTGAGGTAGACTCTTTCCCCATGTAGTTGGAATAATATTCTTCATTGTTGTACTGCGTTTATACTACTACATTTGTTCTTTTTAAAGGGAAAGTATGTAAGATTTAGATTAGAAATTTCACAAACTCGCTGTGTTCCCAGTTAGAACATAACATGGTACCTGTCAAATACAGCTTTTACTGATAATAATTGTAATGCTGATTTATTCTTAACGATAAAAACATTGGACATGATGAAAGTTGCTTATGTTATAATTAGTTGTTTTGGTTCTCAAGGTGATCAATCAGAAAGCAGAATGAGTATCACATGAATCTCTCATTTTTGTTGCCAGTATCAATGCTGAAAACCTAAAATAAGTCTCTCTTATCTGAATTGTCATTAAGCCCCAGCACCCCACAATCATGAATCAGTGCTTGTGCAGCCTCTGCAGCTCAGTGAGAGAATGTATATCCCACGTCTACCTACACAAAATCTCCTCAGACAGATGTAAAAATTACTAATTCAACACAGAAGGACTGCACATGCCAGAAATCATACTTTGCAGCCGATGTCATCAACATTCTCTGAGGATGTGAAGCTAACTGTGGCACTGCTCTGTCTGAAGCTCTGTTACTCAAGTTAGGCTTTAATCTGTGCTTTATTTTAACATAATCTGACTATAAAAACGCCGACTCAGCTGGAACTACAACAGGTGAGCTGATTTTGCACTGATAAACAAGTCTCTTACACATATATTTACAGTCATATGCTAGTTAGCATTAGTCAACTGTTTTCACCCGCACCCTTTTTGTTAGAAATCAAACACCTAAACAGGACCACGAATACTTGTGAGATTTTTTTAACAGTATTTGCTAATGTATGTGATGTCACTGCAAAATATCTATTGAACCCGAGACTGCTTGGCTTGAGTGCTCCCTGCAATGGCACTTTTGGTGTTCCTCCTTATTCTGCACATGAAACAAAATGTTCTTTGTTGATTTGCGTCCACTTGATGGGATAAACTATTGGTCATAATTAAGCAGAGATGGCAGATCTGGAAATGTCACGTCCCAAAACTGCAGCACAGTCACTTACATGCACAGCGTTGAACACTGCATGTAGAGCTGACTCTATGGGGACACAGCTTTTATATTCATTCATTTTAATAGCGTGTTCTTAGATTTTAAATGCTACACTTTGTCTTTACTTGCTTGTGGGCATACAGTTGTTGTGTCTCTGAGCAAGACACTTAACTCACAGTCACAATTGAAGCTGAAAAATCCAGTATTCAGTTATGCTTAATAATACGGTAACCATACTTTTGATATTTCACATTAAGTATAATAAGTTTAGTTAAATAACAGTAAATAAACTTAACAGTGACTAAACCAAGGTGAACACAAGGCTACATTAAAGATGTACTATGTCAATTTTGTGATGGAGGGTCAGCCACCTGCTTGCTTTGCCTGGAATCTTCCACTGTATGGCGTTAAACTCAATATTAGTAGCTATTCAATCAAAAGTGTTTTTGGTAAAACATTCAATAAAAAAAAAACATAATAATAATAAAACACTGTGATTCTCAATCTAATCTTTAAGAACCTAAACATGTGTTTTCTTGTCATATGGATAGTGCATTAATCAATATCTCCTATCTATAATTAAGCAATATAGACCTTTTGTGCACCCTATAGTAGAGATGTGATTTTCGTGAACAAATCGGCTCTTTTGAACGGTTCCTTAACATTAACGGATGGAACCTCATTTTTTAAAACAAACAAATCTTTTTCTTTCTACTTTCTTTCTACTATGTTGATTGATGCTGAATCAACATAAAAATGTGCACAAAGAGAGCCTTTTGCACACATGACATGACATCATCACATTAACAGTTTTATAATTACTTAGATTATACAAAAATTCAAAGGACAAACTCCCACAGTCCAAAAGTTTCAGATACCCTGAAAGAGCTGAAAGTCCATCACTAGTCTTTAGTCAATATACTAAAAGGCATCTGGCTTGAAACTCTCTACTTACTTACCATGCAACAAAAGACATGAAAAGCTATTCTTGAATTGCCATCTTAGCAAAGCCAACCAATTGTGTTTTTTCTCTCCATGTCGAGCATTAGCCATGGAGCTTCAGAATCTTGTGTGTGAACTCCCCTGAAATCCCTCCATTGTCTGCCTCCTTTTCCCCTCATTTCTCCGGTCCGTATCTGATGTTCTTTATATGAGCAATTTTTGCGGCGCAATGAAAGAAGTCCACTTGGAGTTCATTTTGAGTCCCATCCACTGGCAATTTGACGTCAGATTAGAGAGTCTGGCAGAGGTGCTTTGGTTTGGAGGGGAAAATAAAGACATGTCATAGTGCTCCATGCTGGGGAGAATGGAGCGGCCTCGGGTCTCGCTCCATGGTCCAGTGACCCCAGCACTGACACTTGTGAGATGGGACAAAGAGGAGAACGACAGGGCCATTCTTTCATCATTTTCACACACACAGCATGGTGGTAACACACATGGATTTAAACAGTGTACGGGATTCCACACTGGGATCTATGTTTGTCTGCCTGATGATTTTTTAATCATGTCCATCTGAACTCGGGGAGATTCACCGGTGATCAGACTCACATCTTCATAAAGTATTGCAGAAGTCTGTATTCTGGATCCCAGGCAAGAGAATAGATTTTTTTTTATATTTTTGCTGTCATTTTAGCACTGCTTTTTAGAACCTCTGTTTCTCAGATGGTATAACTCTTAAAGTAACTACTGAAAAAGTTCACAAAATAATTTCCTTTTGTGTGCACATTCTTATCCAGCAAGATCTTGTGGCCTGAGTTTTTAATGTCACACACAGTTGTCACTACTTTAGCTGCCCATGGCTTGTAATTACACAGTACAATATAAAAAAATTGTTGCCATCTAAAGAAAACTGCACTGCAGAGTTGGGTATTCTTACATACTTGGAGATTGATGTGAGGTATGCTCTACACATATCACACTGTTTTCACCATGTTCACAGCTCTTTCTCTCCCTCTCTCTTTCTCTCTCTCTTTGTGTATCAGTCTTTCTCTCCCTCTCTTTCTCTCCCTTCATCTCTCTTTGTCTATGTCAGTCTTTCTCTGCCTCTCTCTTTCTCTCTCTTCATCTCTCTCTTTGTCTGTCAGTCTTTCTCTCTATCATTCCTCTCTTTGTGTATATCAGTCTTTCTCTCTCTCTTTCTCTCTCTTCATCTCTCTTTGTGTATATGTCTTTCTCTCCCTCTCTTTCTCTCCCTTCATCTCTCTTTGTCTATGTCAGTCTTTCTCTGCCTCTCTCTTCTCTCTCTCTCTCTCTCTTGTCTGTCAGTCAGTCTTTCTCTCCTCTCTCTCTCTCTCTCTCTTCTCTCTCTCTTTGTCTATGTCAGTCTTTCTCTGCCTCTCTCTTTCTCTCTCTTCATCTCTCTCTTTGTCTGTCAGTCTTTCTCTGCCTCTCTCTTTCTCCCTCTCTTCATCTCTCTTCCCCTTAAAAGGCAGCTCCACAATGAATCAGAACTGACTCAGCATTCGCTCACCAAATACTACACCTTTAGTACTACCACTTCATTCCAAATACTTCCACTTCATTCCAGACACTACCACATCACTCCATATACTGCTACTTCAAATACCGCCATGTCATTGAACTTGTCTGTGATTTGTATAGGATTATGCCTATATTTTATTTAAAGGTGCTGTACTTGATTTTTACTGTCTTAAAAATATGAAAACACATAACTAGTTCATTTTAAACGGTTTGCAGTGGTACAAAGTTACTCCTCACTTACCTTATGCGTTCTGAACATCCTAATTACTCACAGTGATGAGTATACAAGCGCTTTTCACAACTTTCAGGTAACGCTAACAGTGCACTTCTTATTATCAGCCAATAAAACACTTTATAATTATGCGCTGACAGCACGCAGTAGTCTTATTTTGACCTCAAGAGCTAACAGTATAGCTGCACTGGGGCAAGACAGTTTTTTTCTCAAATACATAAAAATCCTGTAATCATGTAGGGCTTTTAATGTGAAATTATCAAAATGACATGCTTTTTTCACATTTATCATGCTCAAATCTGACATCTGACATCCTGAGTCGTACCAACACAAGCCGCCAACATGCGCCCAGTTCATCCACTACTAATTAATGAAAACATATTTAATCTGATTACTCTGGGCCACCATCTGATACGGTCATTCATTTCAATAACCATGTAATCAGATTAGAGACAGGCGGGGACATCTCATCCACTGTCAACCAATGGGAATAATGTGGGACACTGCTGCTGTTGTGTCTCCGGGCAAGACACTTAACTCACACTAAATACTTCATACAGTATGTGGCTTCCTACTTCAACCATCTCCTTCTAATCCAGGAGGCACTCAAAATTCAGTTTTCTGTTGTTTATTTTTTATCCCAGGAAGCAGATCTTTTTTCCTGTTTGTATTATAATGGGAAACCTTTTCTTGCTTTTGAACTAGAACTAGTGGAGGAGTAATTGAGGGGGAACACATAATATACCTCCTTGTGCACATTTTCAAACCTGCTTATCATTAACTGCTGTTTATTTCTATTGTTGGGTTTAAGAAGATATTAAAACATGCTATCAAAGACAATATTAGTCACTATACACCAATATTAAAAATCTCAATACATTTTATTACAAAACTCATTGCTGGATCTGTATTGCAATACTTGCCATAGTATTAAGATAAGATGAGAGAACCTTTATTTGTCCCACAATGGTAAAATTTCAATGTTGCAGCGCACAGTTCAACAACACCAAGAGAATAGAATAGAAAAAGGCACTCAAAAATCAAGGCAAAGGCACAAATCAAGGCACTTTTAAGATTTAGCGTGAACACAACACTGTACAAGTGTAATAACATATAAGGCTACAACACTGTTCAGCAAGAGACTTTGACTATGACTATGTACAGTGCAGCATATGAACAGAATTATGTATCAGATTAAGACAAAGTCACTGCTATCTATTTGACCTTGATTTATCCAGGTAGGTCTCAACATTTACAACAGCGACCTAGTTATCGCTCACCTGCTTTTTAGATATTTCTTGACAATGCCATAAAACACAGGTCTCTTTATCCCAATCTGGTAGTATGGCATAATCTCACTTTAGAATCTGAAAACCACCCATAGTATATGTTTTATATTAAGGTAGTTTAAGACATTGATTTCTCAGAGGAGATAAGATCCAGTGGTTGTGGAGATGTTTAGAGTCCGGCCTCTGGAGATCTACTTATTAGAGCAGGGTTGTTCTGTCTGAGAATGTCACTCAACTATGACTTACTAACTACTGTAACAGCTTCTGGTTTACTACCATCATGTGTTAGGCCATATAATATTATCTGACCTTTTAAATATGCTGTAATTATTTGTTTACTATCTGTAATGGTTTGTTTCTTTCACACAGAGGGTGATGGAGATAGATTTTTTCCCATGTATATGAGCAAAATTTGTATTGCCCCAGATATATTGCAAAAGCGGTTCTTGAGATCAAAATAAGTCTGCTATGTATTCTTTGCATTTAATTATTAATTGTCTTATTGTTTGATAATTAAGAAGTGTGTTGTTGTTAGCTAGTTGCTGTTAGCTTTACCATCACAGCAAAACTCTGGTCTCTGAGAGTTTTGAAAAGCTCATTCTGGTGAATAATTAGGATGCTCGGAGTGCATAAGGTAAGTGACAAATAACTTTGGACCACTGCAACACATTTAAAAGGAGCTAGGTCTGTTTTTCATGTTTTTAAGACAGTAAAAATCTAGCACAGTGTATTTAAGTAAAAGGCTGTTACAAGAGTGTTACAAAATAATATTTCAGATATGCTAGCAGATCCATGATTTCTGAACAAGGACCCCTGGGTCTAAGAAGTGCAATGTAAAAAGGTCAAACCAACCATGTTTTATTGGTTATGAAACTTTTATATCATGGTTGAAATGAAAAATAAATACATTGCATAATGTTAAACACCAGCCTTCTCAACTAGTCAAATTTGTAGTTTGGTTGTCAACACATATTCTTGCCACTTTGATTGTTTTGAATTTATACTAGGGCTGAACAATTTTAGGAAAATATCTAATTGGACTGTTTCTGTCAAGCATTGTGATTGTGATTAGATTTGTGATTTATGTTAATAGGATTCTGTTCAAAGTTCACATTGTAAACGTGTCAAGAAGAACTGACAAAAAGACAAACCAATACAAGAATGACATTTCAGAACTTGTTTGTGCAGATCTACACTACAGAATTAGCAGTTTTCTGCAGAATAAAATAGGATATTTAGTTGTAGAAAATAATGATACTTCAAAACTTGCAAACTTTGTGATTTGCTAATTGCGTCCATTCAAATAGTGATTTTGCATTACTCACATTACATTACATTATTGTTTTTTATGAATAATAGAGGAAATTCAAAGAAAAGTAAATGTGAAAACGTCCATATACAAAAATACTGTTAAACTGGTTAGGGACTGTAGCTAGTGAGATACATGAAGCTTCTCGTTCGGGTTGTACAGTTTTAAGTGAGGTGTAATAATGACTTCTCTGTGGTGGGGTAATTTCTGTCACTGCTGCTGCAATTAGGATTGTGCACATGCTTTATGAGCTGCAGCTGGTATGACAACATGCTGACACGAATACAAGGATTCACTTTGATGACTTTGACTTTGACTTTGATGATACAAGCACCACATCATTGTCTTTGGAACAGTTTAAGACACATAAAGTTACTTTGTTACTGGCTCGAACCAATCATTACAGAGTTTAGTTGAATTAGACTGCTACTTTTACTTATTTTTTGAGAATTTCGAGTTTAGTTTTTATGTAATTTTTGTTCTATTTGACATTTAAAAGTAACAGCTTGATTTATGTATTAGACATATAAGTAAGAAAACTAGAGTTAATTATTTATATGTGTGTATATGTGTGTGTGTGTGTGTGTGTGTGTGTGTATACACACACATATATATACACAAAAATTAATAATCTATTGTTTTTAACTGTATTACAACAATATTTTAACTCTTGCTATTACTTAAATGTAACAACAATTTAATACTATGTGTACTTTGTGTTTTTCCAGAAAGTCGAGAAGACCGGACTAAGAGACTGTTTCGACACTACACTGTGGGATCCTACGACAACTTCAACTCATACAGGTACATTCTCTGCCTGAACATAGAACCGGGTTTAACTGAACCATATGCTATACTCAGGCAAGTAATGTATCTGTCATTGTGCTGCTGCCATCTAAAGGCAACATGCTACCAATGCACCCTCAACATATAAACACACATTTTATGTACACATTTTATATCATTGTAGTAGAGCTGAAAACATTAACCGGCTATTGAGATAATTGTCAACTAAATTTGTAATTGAATAATTATTATCTTGACTATAACATGCCATGTGCTCTGTGAAAAGGTTTTATGGTTCAGAGTTGGAATTACAGTCACAGGTAGCACATATGTTTAGTGTTTTTGATGAACCTGGATATAGCTTATCCATTTACTTCTCTTACGCCTATACCAGGTGCAACATAAAAATAAAAAATAAAAACTACTGTTATAACTACTGTATTATATCAGTGTAATATTTCGTGTATTGTTGGACATTTTTGGAAATGTCTGTCTGTCTGTGTGTGTCAGGTAGAATGAACAAGCTCAGTGCTTCTAGTGCATTAGTGTAATATTTAAGGCTAGAGACCAGAAAAAGTGAAGTGGATAAAAGGCTGTAGTGAGACATATTGGTGCTTGTGCATATGAATGAGAGCAGAAGCAGAGGATCCAAACACACACTTGACCTGCGCTCACAGAAAGGTTTGCTCTATGTTTCATGGAGCAACAACCACAACTACGGTACTGAGCTCTCTCCAAAGCAGTGTGCTAAGTGAGCAATGTGGAATAAATGAGTAAAAAGTAACAACAAGCAGTGTCTACAGGGCTGTTTTACATACTTACCTACGAGTCTCTTTATGTATGCTATAATATGTACAGTATAATAAGGATTATGTTACATTCACATTTTCATTACACGAAAACCACTCAATCCCACGCTGCTTAAAGTGAGACTAAATACTTAAGCATTACAGAGTGAGAAAGGAGAAGGGGCGGGGTCGAGGGATATAAGGAACAGTGGGATTGGTCTAACAGGTGTCCACATTTCAAACTTTGCCTTTCTGCTAGGTGTTTGTTATCAGAAACATCTGGCTGTAATTAGGGGAGTCTCTCATGATGTCACCAACTACAAGTACTCAGTTTTTTATGTTTTTGAGAAAAATGCCAGACTAAAAATGCCAAAAAAGTTACTTGGAACTGTAGATAATGCTGTTTGTCCAACTTCCAGCTGACTTACTAATATTGTTTTGAATTATAATTTTACGTCAATAGTTGAAATTAATTTGTAGATGCTGTAGAACATTTCAGGCAAAGCAATAATAATTCCATGGAGACTAGTTGGTGGTAAACCACCAGCAAAGTTACATAGTGCACTTTTAAAATTATGCTTGCAGCTGCTTGACTTTTTGCACTTTGTCTTCACATGTTCACAGATCAACAGTGGCCATTATCTTTACTACTTGCTTGCATATTTTCACATACATCAGGCGTATGTGTGAAGGCTTAGCAGCAGTCTCGTGTTGCCCTTTAAGATGAGTTTAAAAATCAGAGCGTTAAAATGAGTTCTAACCCTATGTGCTGAAACCTTTCTCCTCCTGTGCCTTTGAGCAATGATAGGACTCACACTTGCCTTTTCTGTGTCTCTCCCAGTGACTATATCATCGAGGAGAAGAATGCGGTTTTACAGAAGAAAGAGAATGAGGGCTTTGGCTTTGTACTACGGGGAGCTAAAGGTAATACACACACATGGCTTTGTGCATGGTAAGATTACTGTGCTCTTCAAGTGTTCTGGATAATGTTTGAGATGAAATGTAACTTCAATGTTAACAAGTAGCAATATCAAAAGTCTCACAGGAAAATGGATTTTAGAATGGATTTTTTTTCAGTTATCTGTATTACACATATGTGATTGGGCTGGTTTTCAAAAATAGTTGGACTTGAACTTTTAAAATGTTTTTTTTTATCAATTGTTCCAACTTCTAAGTAGACTTTTTTATTACACAGGGCTCATAGCACAACTGCCTAAGTATTTTTTTTGTCAAATGCCAGACTCTGTTGCATCTGTAGCTGGCAGAAAGATTTTTACAGCCCAGAAAACACAAACTGCCCTTGTCATTTAATTTGGCATATGCAGTTTATTTTTGTTCTTTCTCCAAAACCTTGAAAAATTACTAAGGCAATTATACTATGAGGCTAATTATCTTACAAGCACTGCCTAATGCATTTTCTACAGTGGCATGGTTTAAACCTAGAACTACATGGTACTTTGCAATGTTGTGCTACTGCTAACATAAAAAATGACTTTTCTGTTTTTAATTAATTGAATAATGGCAATCAAAAGGTTTATGCCTTTATGCCTCTGTTTATGCCTACGCTGGTGCGCAGTTAGCATGCTAGTGCTTGTTAGCAGTGGTGCCTTTAAAAATGCTGCTGATGCGATGTGAATTGCTTTTGTGGAACGTCCCCGTCATTTATTTGCACCACTCTTTGCCTGTATGGTGACATGTAGGGCCTTAACGTACATAGTTAGAGTGTGAATCAACACTGGCAGCTTTGGTCAACACTCAGCTTGTGTGTCCCATCTGCTCCACACAAACTCCTCACTCTCCTCCCCTCTTCTTCCTCCCCGTAGTGTCCCCAGTCCGGCCTTATTTGTTCCTGGTTGTCTTTACCTCCATCTTAACCTCAGCGTCCCATCAATTACCCTGGCTAAACAGTTTTACCCCACCTCCCCCCTCGCGTTACCGCCAAGCTGAACTCAAATCACCCCCTCACCATCTTCATCACCGCTAATACATTTCCCGGTGCACGTGCCAGCTCCCAGCCCGCCGACCGTCCGCCTGCCTGGGCCCGTTACCATGGTGACCACTCCCAGGCACCGTGCCAATAGTCTGAGCGTGCGATACTGCTCCATGGCTAGTGTTGGATCTGCACTTATTTCTTTACTTCATGTGTGTTCTTAGTGTAAATACACGGCTGTTCACTTGGGGTTTGAGAGGTTCGTAGGGGCTTTCTGTCAAGGAGGAGGTTTTAACCATTCCAGGTTTAAATGGGTCTATTCTAAACTCAACACTAAGGTCCTATATTACCTGGAGCTGTGTTTTGTTTCATTCACACATGTTTGATTAATCCTGGATTATTAGGCTGTCTTCATCCCCAAAACTCAAAATGCTCCATTTCACCTTTATGTTATTTATTTGTAGTTGAAAGGTTAAACTCTATTTTTAACCTCAGTTGAACTGCTTTACTCTTCAATATTCAATACTGAAGTACAGTAAAACCTTAAATTGTTGCTTTTATTTTTGAATAATATACATTTTTGGTAGCTGAGATTGTCAATAGAAAGCCTCTAATATCTACTGGGGCACAGAGGAGTGGACCTGTTTCATTGAGGCTAAAACAATAGCTGCAGCTTCAAAGTTAGGCAAAGCTGAAGAGCTGAAATAATCAAAATGATTCTACAGTTAGATGTTCAGAGTTTAAAAACACCGTGGAGCATTTCCTGAATTACTACATCACAAGGAGGAACAGAGTGTTTTCAGTTTGAGAGAAGAACAGAGCCGAAATCTGAAGGATTTATGAATACATACAAATACAAATTCCATTGTTGTCATAGTAATAACCTCACAGTATGGTGATAATGTGGGAGGGATCCCAGTATTGTAGACATTATACTAGAGAAAAGAGTAAATAAGTTGTTTTTTGTTTTGTTTTCTTTTGTTTTTTTTTATATTGGCTCATAGACTGTATAAAGAAGTGGATTAATTGAGTGTGACGTCACTCACAGCGTTCGGCTCTAGCCAAATGAAGCTTGTCAAGGATAGCAGTTATAGGGGCCAATTTGGAGCTGAGTTCCACATTTAAAATTCCGACCGTGAATATCAACTAAAGAGCCAATCCAGAGCCAGGCTGTTAAAGGTAACGCCCCTGGTTTAGCAGGAGCTGGCACTTACCAATACTGTCATTCAAACCTGTTGCTAGCAGGAGCGAACTCGGGGAGAGAAGGCACCTGAATCATCTGTTGTTAATGTTCATATCTTGAATTACGGACCAAATAGCCAAATAAAGACAACAGGATCATGTGGAGCAGCTTAATACAAACATCTTAAGACCAAAATGACAAGCCTCACCGCAACTTTTTTAAACATCTGCATTGAAACAATGGATTTCAGACCAAAGAGCTTGCCATTCAATTTATCACGAAACTGTTTTTAATTATATTGTTGTAAAACATTTGCAGTTTGTATTGTACTATAAAATGTATTTTTGAATGATTTTGCTGATCTAATCTAAATACTAGTTCCTTGTCGCGCTGTTACAATAGTTTTTGTTGTGTTTAGCTGAAACTCCCATTGAAGAATTCAGCCCCACTCCAGCCTTTCCCGCACTGCAATACCTGGAGTCTGTGGATGTGGAGGGAGTGGCCTGGAGGGCAGGTCTACGGACGGGAGACTTCCTTATCGAGGTACTACTTTTTATATAGATTGTATGTTTGACTATAGGGCTGCAAGATTGCTTGTGATTGAATCAAAATCACAATTAGCAAATGGCAAAGGCTACAATTTTTTGAAATACCATAATTTCCTTCACAAACAACAAAATATCCTGTTTTATTCTGTAACTGCTAAGCCTGTAGTTAAGATCTGTACATGTACTGAAACATGTTCTGAAATGTGATTGTTGTAGTAGTTTGTCAGTTCATGTCAGTAAAATTCTTCTGGACCAAAATGAACTGTGAACAGAATCCTATTATTAAGACACAAATTGCAATAATTTACAAAAATATATGGAGAGCTTTTTAAACTCTTTATTTTTTGGCCTTTGCTTTATTACAAGACAATTTTAGCACTTTAAAATAAATATTTCTTGGTGTTGGTGATTTCTTAGTTTAGTTGAATCTAAAACAGTTCCATCTGCTCAGACGGAGATAATCTCACCAAATGCTTGAAAGAAACAAAAAAGTTATAAATAAACTTCTCAAGATTTGCTTCTGAGATACAAAAATCTAAATAATCAAAAGCTCCAACAAGTACATTTTGTCTCTTGAAAAACAACCTAAAACAAGCAACCCCGAACCCTCCAAAAAGAAACCCCAAATAGAAGCTACTATTTACACGTGTGTCTCAGCTGAACAACGCTAATGAGATATCCATATTTTTACTATCACATTTAACATCAGTAATGGCTTTAAAGGAACTATATGTAAAGATACGAGATAAACGTATTCAAAAACAGTATAACTTTTACTGATAACAATTGTGATGCTGATATATTCTTAATTACAGAAACATAATGGCCTAGTTGTTTGGCTAAATTGTTATAATTTGTATTTTGGTTCTCAAGATGATTGTCCAATCAGGACGCAGAATGAGCCTCACATGAGTCTCTCTTTTGGTTGCCAGTTTCAGTGCTGAAATCCTGTTGGTTTAAATCTAAAAGGACTCTCTCTGATCTGAATCCTCACTATCTAAATCCCAGCAGCTGCAGCTAATCATTAATCAATGCCTCTGCTGCTGCAGTATGTGCTGTCTTTCCATATACTGAGAATGAGAAAACTTGTATGGGTCTCCTATATGCAGGTTTAGGCACTGGCAACCAAGGTTCAGTTGTGATAATAGTACATTTTTAACTGCTTTTTTAACAGCTTGTATTTCAGTCATTACCATAGACTGTATATGGTCGTTACTGAGTCTATTAGTGTGAAACAGAACTGAGAAAGGATAAGAATCACCTCTTTTATGAAATGAAAGTGCCATTCGGGAGCAAGCCCAAAAAACTGCAACTCTGCAACTTTCCAAAAAAAGAAGCCTAAAGTCACTATAAAGAAGCGGACTTGGCAACTCTGGTTTGGCCCTGTTTTGCATGAATAAGCTTGTATATGCATGTGTTTGTGGTGCAGGTTAATGGGGTGAACGTGGTGAAGGTTGGCCATAAGCAGGTGGTGTCTCTGATCCGTCAGGGGGGCAACAGGCTCCTGATGAAGGTGGTCTCAGTCACACGCAAGCCAGAGTCTGACGAGGTGGTGCGCAAGAAAGGTAACATGTTTTATTTAACCCAATGGTAGTCTGAATGTCTGTGGAACATAGCTGTAAATCACTATCTTAAGTTTCTTGTAGGAGTAATTACAGAATGGGTGGCCTTTTTTGCAATATCGCTGCTCTACACCATCTTAACATTGATTATTACTAGTTACTAGTGTCAGTATTGGGGATGCGACGAGATCTGAAGACAATTTGTCTTCAGATCTTGTTGCATCCCTAATACTTCCACAAGTTTGTGCACACAATTTCAAGTGGCATTACTCTTAAAGTCTCTATGAGATTATTTTTATACTAACCATATAACACATTTTGTGCAATTTGACATCACAATTTTAATAGCATTGTTTTCTCTTTCAAGTTGTGTTTTTGTGACATCACAAAGCCTGCTCAGGCCCCTCCTCCTGCCTCAGTCTCCCCTTTAGTCCTCCAGACCCCTCTTGCCCTCAGTCTCCCCTTTAGTCCTCCAGACCCCTCCCCCTTCACTCTCTTCTTTAGTCCCCCAGACCCATCTCGCCTTCACTCTCCTCTTTAGTCCTCCAGACCCCACCCCTCCTCCACTCTCACTGTCCTCTTAAGTCCTCCGACCCCACCCCTCCTCCTCTCTCACTGTCCTCTTAAGTCCTCCAGACCCCACCCCTCCTCCTCTCTCACTGTCCTCTTTAGTCCTTTGGACCCCACCCCTCCTCCCCTCTCACTCTCCTCTTTAGTCCTCTGGACCACACCCCTCTTTCCCTCTTACTCTCCTCTTTAGTCCTCCGGACCCCACCCCTCCTCCCCTCTTACTCTCCTCTTTAGTCCTCCAGACCACACCCCTCCTCCCCTCTTACTCTCCTCTTTAGTCCTCCGGACCACACCCCTCCTCCCCTCTTACTCTCCTCTTTAGTCCTCCGGACCACACCCCTCCTCCCCTCTTACTCTCCTCTTTAGTCCTCCAGACCACACCCTCCTCTCCCTCTTACTCTCCTCTTTAGTCTTCTGGACCACACCCCTCCTCCCCTCTTACTCTCCTCTTTAGTCCTCCGGACCACACCCCTCATCCCTTAACAGTTTTGTTTGAGATGTGGCTGTGGGTTGCGTTTAGCTGTTAATTCCCACTGTAAATAGTTGCATTTTCATGTCCAATGTAGAGCTGTAATGCCTTGGCAGAGGCCTGTTCTCCTTTTCTGTCTTAGCCTTGTTTGAGTAAATACATACAAATTTTCTGTTGTCATGGTGATGTGGCCACACTGATGCTGTAAATCAATGTATATGATACGTTACATTTCTCTATCAATAGCATTACTCCAGCCCCACACTATTCTGCCACTGTAACTTTTGGACGCCACAAGTTTTTATTTGACTGAAAGATATTTAGAGTCACAATCATTATTTTGTCTTAAACCAAAGCATCATTAGACATTGAACTAAGTAACAATAATATTTAAACTCTTCAGGCATCCTCTGCTTTAAAATGTATTTTTTATTAACACTTTATAATTACTACACTTTTAATTAAGAATAATTTACATCTATGGGTTATAAACTACTAACACATAAGATGTTTAGATCATCATGCTACCAAATGCTGTATTTACAAAAAAAAATGTTTTAACATGTTTTAGAAGTTTCACTTTCGTTTTTTTGATGCTTGAGTCTCCCTTCCCTTTGCTCTCCGTACTAAGTTTCTCCCCCTTCAGAGCACTATCACAACACAATCAGCGTGTATTTCACTAATGAAACTACTGCACATCAGGTTTGTGAAGTTGCTGTGTACAGTTCCGCATCAGGCTTTTGTATAAAGCCTGATACGGTTATGTAGGAGCATGGGTGATGTAGGCTTGTGGGTGGAGCCTTGTACAGAATCTTACAGCTTTGAATAGGGTCCGGAAGAAATCGTTGAAATATGCATGGATGACATCTAAAACCTCATCAGGCATGTTTTTGATGAGGGAACAATGTTATAACATGGTAAAAAGCTAAAAAAAAAAAAAAAAAAAAGAGTCAATTATAAAACATGAACGAGACTCAATTCACAGAAGTTATTTTACCAAGAATGATTCAGGCTTAGCTTAGTAGATTACTTAATAGCATAACCTTAAAGGTGCACTATGTAACTTCTCTGGTGGATGGGCCGCCTTGTGCTTGTCTCAGTGGAGATATTGTTGCTTTGTATTGAATGGTGTTAGACCTCTCTCCATGGACACAAGCAGATGACACCACCAGGCCAAGTTACAAGTCAGGTCTGTGGAAAGGTGACCTCGCTCGAAGAATGTAAATTCAGCAGCAAAACACCTGCATTTGAATGAATCCAAGATAAAGATTATATTGGCAAAGCAGTAACATCTCCATGGAGACAAGCAGGAAGCTTGTTAGTTACATATTGCACCTTTAACTCCTAACCCCTTAATTAAGTAGTTACTAATCCTGAATCATTCTTAATAAACTATTTGTTCATTAGGAATTAAGTTTTTGTTCATACTTTGTTGAGGTCAGTTAAGGTGTAGTTATTATGAAGTGGTTCCATTATCTGTTCTCTTCCACAGTTAATACTGCTGTCACTATTTAGATATTTATTTGTGGCTAAATGTGTCTTGTCCAGTCTTTTATTTGCATGTCTCCCTCTTGTACTCACCTAGAGAGTAGATAAAAAATAAACTTGTTTTAGGCTTCTTTGGTACAGTGCAGTGAGATGTAGTCATATAAATGTACTGCAGAAGACGGAGCGTGTTGTCTTTGGTGCAGCGGTGGGGTACTGGAGCTTACCATGCTGTTTTAAACTTCCTCTAGCTTTGGTCTGCTCTCCTCCACTGGGACTTACTCTGCATATCGTGGCACACCTTTACTCAAACACACACATCACACACACGCACTCCCTGCGCCGCGCCGGGCCTCACTACTGACTCTCCGTTGCCATGGCGACTACACTGCATGTTTGAATTAAGCATTACATTACAGCCTCCGAGTCTCTGTTGTTCTCCCTTTCCACGCCTCTGTCCTACTGTAAGGCTATCTGCGGATGGGAGCTAATGAGGAGCAAACATATGAGGACTTTGCCAGACTGAGGAATCTATGCTTTGAAGACCTCTGCGATACTAGTTAGCATTTGAGCATTTTGTAGGATAGTTTTTGTGTTCTAGCTGGACCTTTGCATTTTGCAGAGTAGAGCGGTTCGTAGTGTTGGACTCTCAGCTTTCTTTCGACGTGCATGCTATCTGTTTTGCTTCATTGCAACGTTTTGACTGTAATTTTCGTTGTAACTTTTGGGTAATGAGTTATGAGCTGAATATCTTTTTAGCTTAGCTGTACTATTGGGAAAAATCAGATGACTTGTGGTATGACTGGGTTCTTGAGTGCATCTTAAAAACTGTGTTGATAAATTTTTTGTTTTATATTTTGCTTGAAAATCTGTTGTTTTAATATAGTTGTGCAGTAAGTAAAGGTGTTACGCATTTTAATATTACAGACTAGCAGCATGTTGAGAAGATAAGATTCTATTGTTCAAATTTAAGTTATCACATTATCAGCCAATTATCAGCCAGTTATATGCAATACTTTGGACTATTTCCCCATTTAGAAGATATAATATCTTGCTTTAAACTGTTAATCGCCATGACAGCAGTCCCAATTTTTCATCATTCTGAAACCATGGATAGATAGGTATCTGGACTAAAAGACACCACAAAAGTTGCTAGCTGTTTGACTGGCACAAATATGAAGAAGTTGGGCTCTAACCGTAGCACTAACAAAGTGTTAGCCAAACGGGAGCCACACAGACCATCGGACTCGGCCCACCTCAGAGGGCAGAAGCAGGGATGGAGCGGGCGCCTGGGGGACGCTAAAAGGGCCCTGAGTCGTAGAGCCAAAGCTTTCACCTCCACCTCCTCCTCCTCAACCCCCTGCCTTGTGTCCACAGCCCCGCCCCCACCCAAGAGGTCACCCAGCACCACCCTGACTCTGCGCTCCAAGTCCATGACCGCAGAGCTGGAGGAGCTGGGTAAGCACCAATCTGCTTCTAGTGTCTTCTGTCTGTCCTCTACATTCTGTGCCGTCTCCTGTCCTTGCAACCTTCAGTATAATTCTATTATCTTATCTTTTTCAAATCTTTTCTGTCTGTATCTTTTTTTCACCAAGCTTCTGCTCGGAGGAGAAGAGGAGGTGAGTTTGAGGCAAGAAATTAGTACTTTTAAATTTGATAACAATTCATCAGTTTTTGGGCTGGGAATCACAAAAGCTTCACAATTTGAAATGCAACATTCAGTTCTGAATGCCAGTTTTCTTTTTTTTTTTTTTAAAGACATGCTTTATATAATATTAAATATACGTCAATCATTATGTTAGACTTTGTTGAAACAGCTTTGTTATAGAGGTTATGCAGATGACATCACAAAATACTGAATTTTTTTGAACAAGGCAATATTATGATAATATATTAATTACATTTTCTTCTATAAAAGCTCAAAATACATCTAAAATGTCTACAACTCTGCTAAATGTTTAGTTTGTACTTGACATCTAGAACAAGAAAATCAAATAAACAGTAGAAGAAAACCAGTTAACAGTGAAGTTACCTAAACAACAGGGACACTGCAGACTACACGCACTTCTATCACACTTTTATCACTGATCCAGACATTGGGATCAGAGACAGTTGAACTGAACCTTTCTCTCTTTAAATAACATGTTTCTGAGTCCATGTTTTTAGGATATTGATAGTTGTGGGGCAAGTTGAAATGTCCTTTATCTCCTTTAGCCCTATAGTTAACAATCTAGCTAAGCTCTGCACAGTCACAGCAACAACAGAGAAACTACTTTCAGTTTCCATTTTGTCGTATAAAGCTAATTTGAAAGATGTGGAAAAAAAAACATATTTTGCTTATTAGGCTGCTCATAGCTCTGTCTCAGTGCCATTCAGTCCAAATCTTAAGGAGAATTTTTGGAAGGAAATTATGTCAGTGCATAACTTCCCTAGAAACCAGTCCATTGACTTCAGTTCAGCTCCTTTATATGCAGTGACTATTCATTTACATGCTTTAGTGTTGATAAATGTCTGTGATGTTTTGTAACCCACACCTATGGTAGGGATAGGGGGTAGGTGAAAACTGTTTTTTTCACTACAGTGCAACACTAAAGTCTCAGCTGCAGGACGATACAGGATTATTCAAACATGTATGAATCAATATAACCACAAATGTGAGTGAGCTTATACCAAAGGAGAAATGTTATAACAGCTCATTAAAGTCTTTTGCTTATGTCCCTTTAGAATAAAAAAAACCCATCTAACAAGATTTTGTTTTGGGAGGAACCCAAAAACAAAACAATACGTAATGCTTCAAACTTTTTGCAATATTAATACAGTCTCGGCAAATGCAATAATATAGTTTACAGTATGCTGCAATTATGGGGATAAAGTTGGAATATCTTTTTGCTCTCTGTGTCTTCACTATTCCTTTCCTAAAACCCATTGCTTTATTTTCTTCAATACAAAGGCACAATATTATGCTACTTTGCACTTAAATTATGTGTCTTTGATGAAGCTGGGATCACTGTATTTGTTGGTAATGTAATAAATGGCGACACAGTGCTTGGGTCTTGTGTGGGAGTATTTAGTTGTTGCTCATTTCCCCTCTGCAGAGAGACTGGATGAGATGCTGGCATCGCAGGAGTCCATGTTACACTCTCAGCCTCTGGAGGCCGACTACAGAGCGGCCACGGTCAAACAGAGGCCCAGCAGCAGAAGGATCACCCCAGCCGAGATCAGCGTGAGCTCCCCCTACACCTCACCAGGCATAGAGACAGGGCATTTACAGTGTGAAGGGAACATGAAAAGAACCAAATGACATAGAGAATGGACACTAGTATCTTTATAGAGGTGCAAATATAAGGAGCAGCAACTTCAAATATGAAAAAAATGCATAACATGCTCAGATGTCACTTTTTTTTAAATTTCATTTAATTTTTTAACTTAAGTGAACAAAAACGTGTAAGATGTGTGTTATTGTTATGAAGGGCATACTTGTATTGTATTTGTAGTCAGGGGAGACTTAATGCTAGAGTATGTAGACTTTTTATTGCAAATTTCCCCAGATAGGAGGTAGAATATAAAATATTAATTTTACAATTGTAATATAGATTTACGCTTGATTACAAAAATATTCCATGTTAATGTTAAAGAATATATGTATTATTATGGCCTGACCACAAATGTGCGAGGAGGACGAGTCAGCACTTTGTCCGCCTCATGCTCAGGCAAGAGCCCTTTTGTATTTGTAAAATTTTGAGGAAAATGGCAAACATCAAATGGAAAACAGTGACGAACTAGTATCAAAAGTATCAGCGTTTAGTGTGCTCTAATAGCGCCATCTCAAAAATCGATTTACATGCTGTAATGGGAGCCTGACAGAAGAAAAATTTTACATAGACAGATAAAATAACTCATGTCAGGGCATGTAAAAAAATATATTATAGCCCCGCCCTAAACCCTATGGGAATTTGGCCATATTGGATCAAACCAGGGACTGACAAAATCATATCATCGTCCTTTCACATCTTCAACAGTTTTCATCAAAAACACTTGGTCAGAACAGGCAAAGCCCATGTGCAATAAAAGATTATGAATTAGATTTTAAATAGAGGGTTGGTTGTTGTCATGGTAATTTTTCAACAAATTCTTGATTTTTTTTTTTTTTTTTTTCTAGCTTTCACAAAGGAATGCAAATTAATATGATAGATCTACAGTACCCCCTTCAAATTTTATTTTAAAAAATCAAGTCAATCTGTTTGTTGTGGACTTGTGAAAGAATTTACAGAGATTCTGTTCATAATGGGGAACAATGTGACAAAGTCACCAAAAAATGAAAGATTTGAATATTATTATTCCTTTCTGCCAAGTAGATCGTACTTGAGAAAGACAAAACATTTTCAAAAACTCTTGAAAATTGTCACAAAATTAGAGATCGACTAAAATTTTATTTACATAACTTTGCCAAGAACCTACGTCTTGAAATTATCAAAAAAGAATATTATGGCCCCACCCAAAACAACACAGACCGTCGGCCGATTGGTTCAAACTTGAGCTGTCCAAAATCTTGTCCTCATACTTTAACAAACTTGTCCTAGGAACAAGTTTGTTTATTGAATTACTATTCAATAAACAAGTCACAGCTAGGATTAGTAACTTTTTCTGACATCCTAACAGAAGCATGAACAAGGGCAAGGGATGGAAGAAAGAGAAGTATTGCAGGCGAAGGTGGCAGGCTGTGATAGGCTGACAGAGACATGTGACAATGTGGAAATGTGGTCTTCATGCTTGTTTGTTTTTTATTGCTTTTTGGTATGTTGCAGTCTTTGTTTGAGAGACAAGGGATGACTTTCCATGGAGCTCTTCACCCCAGCATGGACCGAGGCCATATACCATTTCCAAAGGGGATGTCCAGGACAAAATCTTTTGGTAAACCATATGTTTTACGGCTCTGACCTGTGTTAAAAAATGTGTGTTAAACATCAACTCTGAAAAATATACAGCATAATGATCACAATGACAGCTATTTACAAATCACAGAAAAGTCACAATTTTCTTAGAGCCAAATCACAATTTTGATTTCATCATGATTCATGTAAGTATCTTTATATTGCCTTGAATAGGTAACTCAAGTCATCTGCTTCATGCTTCATTCCACAGTTGAATCCACCTGTCACTCACTGAGGGCATTGTTGAGACTGACCAATAGGAGGAGCTTTGAGCTTAGAGCTGTATTCAAGAGAAAATTGGTTAATAACTATTGGTGGTTTTCAGATTCTATAATGTGATAAAGTTGTAGTCTCGGATGGGCCAATAGTCAGTTTTTCCCTATTGATTACGTTGTACTTTGCCATGAAAGATCCTATTGGTAAAAACACAAATGTTGATCCTGATAATTTATATCTTATTCACAAGAATTAAGAACTCACTGTAATGCAACAAAAATCAGCATTTTTACAATATTCATTTTTGCTGCCACCATCTGTATTAAATATTATATAGAATCATGTCATCTGAAACTCAGCAATATGGCAATTTTATCAAAATATCATGCTGTTAAATTTTTAGTATGTAGTGTAGAATGTTCAGTTGAGTTGTGTTGTTTCCCAGGTGCTTCTGAAGAGGACCGCCTGTCTGCCTTGGCCGGAGAACACCGGTTTCCCCGCAGCTCCTCCATGACAGACAGTCTCCGGGACCATTCACAATCACACAGCATCCCTCCACCCCCGCAGACGGCCCCTCCTCCTCCGCCATATTACCTGGACACGGGGCCTCCTCCAGCATTCTGCCCCCCGCCTCCACCCTCCAGAACCCAGAGCCAGGGCCATGAGCCGGGGGGCCGCTCCAGCTTTAAGCCCTCCAGTCTGGACCTGCCCTATGAGGCGGCTCAAAGACAGGCCACACATCTGGAGAGGCAGAAGAAGGCTCGCTCCATGATCATCCTTCAGGACTCCTCTCATCTGCCTGTAGAACCCACCGAGATTCCCCGGCCCTCTGCTGCCACTCCCCCAGAGCGCATCAAGAGGAAAGGCCGCATCATCGACAACCCCTACGCCAATGTAGGACAGTTCAGCATCGGACTGTATGCTCCCACAAAGCCCCAAAGAAAGAAAAGTCCCCTGGTCAAGCAACTGCAGGTACCTCTATATCATCACCTTTACCTTTGGTAGAATTATAACATGTGATTATAGATGTGTTGGATTTCTTACAGGTTGAAGATGCACAAGAAAAGGCTAGTTTGGCCCTGGCCACTGCCCACTCTAGAGACACCTCCCCCTCAGGACGCCCACCTCTTGCCCATGGGCACTCCCACACCAGCCGGGTCGACTACTACCAGCAGCAGCTGATGGCTGAGAGAGAGAGTCTGCGTGCACAGGGAGAGATGATGTTTCAGGGGAAGGGGCCTTTTGCTGCTGCAATAGCCGGAGCAGTCAAGGACCGAGAGCGCCGCCTAGAGGAGCGGAGGAAATCCACTGTCTTCCTTTCTGTTGGGACCATGGAGGGGGGAGCTAGCACCAGCCCGGAAAACCCCTCCCTCACTCAGTCTCACTCCATAGATGAACGGCTACTCTCACGGGAGCTAGGTCAACTGCCTCCCCCTGCCCTGGCACTCAGCCCCTCACCTAGTGGGACCACCTTTATCCATCCGTTAACAGGAAAGCCCCTGGACCCAAACTCACCACTGGCTCTTGCGCTGGCCGCAAGGGAAAGGGCCCTGACATCCCAGAGCCAGTCCCCCACTGGCAGCCCAGAGCCCAGGACTAAACTGGAGCGGGCCGGCCAGGGCATCCTGTTGTTTGATACTCAGACCAAAGAGTCTTCTCTTAGGGACGGCACATCGGCATCCCCACCTTTCTCTCCTAAAAGCACCAAGGCAGCAGGGTACGGACTGGGACCTTCTCCCAGTCCTGTTCTCCTCCCCCAGCCTACTAAACAGTGGGTAACGTCACCATCACCTGTATCATTTCGACAAGACATGGACAGCAGAGTAGAGGAGAGAAAGGATGACAAGAGGCTAGAGGATAAGAAGAGCATGTTGATCAGTATTTTGGACACATCACAACAGAAGACCGCTGGGCTCATTATGGTCCATGCCACCAGTAATGGTCAGGAAGTGGAAGGTGGCTCAGAGGTGGAGCCAGGGAGAGCTGGCACGCCCACAGAGCTGAGTAAAGCTGTGGTCACACGGGCTAAGTCCCCCAGCCCCACTGTGTCCCAGCTCCAAGCCCAGGCACAGACCACACGTCCAGCTAGCCCCGCACAAGAGAAGAGCCTTCCTGTGGGGAGCTCTGAGGAGGATGCAGACCCCTACACCGTGACCCTGCCCCCTGCCATGCTGACCTCCAGCGATGAGGAGACCAGAGAGGAACTTCGAAAGATCGGCGTAGTACCTCCTCCGGATGAGTTTGCTAATGGGCTGCTTGCACAGGGGGCTAAAGTTGTCACTATATCCACCATTTCCATCACCCCTGCATCCCTCACCTCGACAACATCCACCACCTCTACAATAACAGCCAGCCAGCCTCAGCCCCCACCTCCCCCAACTGCAGTTGCTGTCTCAGGGAAGCCATCAGACCCTTTGGAGCCCCCTCCAGTGGCTGAGTCTGGCTCTGCTGCAGACTCGGGTGTAGAGGAGGCCGATACCCGCAGCTCGAGTGAGAAAGAGCGGGACCACCACCTGGAGACCACCAGCACTGTGTCCACGGTCTCCAGTATGTCCACGCTGTCCTCAGAGAGTGGAGAGCCGGCCGACACACACACCACACACACGTCCTACGCAGACGGACAGACCTTTGTGCTGGACAAGCCGCCAGTGCCTCCCAAGCCCCGCCTCAAGTCCCAGGTGGGAGGAGCTAAAGGGTCAGTGACCTTCAGGGACCCTCTGCTGAAGCAGAGCTCTGACAGTGAGCTGTTGTCCCAGCAGCAGGCCGCTGCCCTGGCTGCTACAGCCGCCGGTGGGGCCGGACTGACCCCTGGTGGATCAGCGTCCGTGACCGGACTGGCCCCTACCAAGCCGCGCTACCTCTTCCAGCGCAGGTCCAAGCTGTGGGGAGACCCAGTGGAGCCCCGAGGCCCTGGAGTGGGCCTGGCTCTTGGGAGTTTGGGTAATCTGGGTGGGCTGGGACTAGGGCTAGGTGTGGACGAGGGCAGACCCTCTGTCATGGGCGAGCTAAGCTCACGCCTGCAGCAGCTCAACAAGGACACGCGCTCCCTGGGAGAAGAGCCACTGGGAGCATCCTTCGACCCGGGCCGAAAGTCACCGGTAACAGGGGCCAGGTAAGATCAACTCCACTGCTCTCGAGATTAGTCTGAAAACATGGGATGGAGAGGAAAAGAAATACTTATGCAATAAATGTGGTGCTTTAGTTGTGATCTAGTTGTGATGCATTATGCAGATTATTTGCTCCTTAGGGAATAGAATTGTCAGAGGTTAAAAAAACATACTGATTTCATGTGAAATGTGGCTGTTTTCATCACTATTTGATATAATGCATAGAAGTCCTCTGCAGCAGGGACTGGTAATGAGGTCAGAGGGTAACAGTGTGTGCCTAATGTACACACTTTTACCCACACTGTAGTGTGTGAACTTTTCAACTGTGAGAATGTAACACACCAGTGTAAGAATAACTTACGGAGCAGAGGATGGAGGCTTGTAATCACAGCTCTGTGTTGTTTTCACACTCTACAATAAAGCCTTTATATTTCTGCAGATGTGAGGAGCCAGAAGACAGTAGACCTTAAGGTTATTTACGCTAGGGTAAACTACAGCTTTTTTTCTTTTCATTGTTTTCCTTCCAATCCCACAAACTAATCCAATTCACTTTAACACAGACTTTTCCTCTATTGTGATTTTTAAATTTGAAATCTGATTTCTGACCATGTTTGCATCTATGGATTCACATTATATTGGCCAACATTGTGCCACCTTTATAGACCTCTGATTAGTTCTATTAGCACACAGTTGAAGTAATAGTCCTTTAGTTGTCCGATCAATTAATTGGTCAATATTATTTTCTTAAGATTATGTGGTTTTATATACACAACAGCAGAAAGGAGAAAGCATGGAGTGGAGTAAGTTAGCTGGAGTTTTGGAAGTGACTGGACAGTTTAATGTGCCTTTTCAGTTATGAAGGACTTACGAGTACTTTTTGGGTGCATTGTTTCTGTGCAATGTTGAGTCATTTAGTGGGTTTTTGCCTAGTGTATGTGTATGTGCAAATGCAAACATGGTGAGAAATGGCTCTGAAAGCATGGTTGCCCTGTCTCCTGCCATACCTCAGTCTGCCTGCGGGGTTCTATCTGTAGACTCATCAGATTCTACCCTCACTGCTTTTCCTACAGTTTCTGTCCCAAACACTTGTTCAAACACTCCATAACCCAATACCTGAGCCAGGATTACATGGTGGTCATTGGTAACGGGTGATAAGAAGTAAAAGCACACTTTTCCCTTCATCACAGTAGTAGAAATATCAGTTACTACTTCAAAACTGACTTTTCAGATAGTGTTTGAACAAGGTCCAGCAGAACTATCATGCTGTGACATGACTGCTGTGTTAAAATATGATCAAAGTTGTCAATGTTAAATATTAGGTAACATTTCTTGGAGTGAGGCGTGTTGTTTTGCCTGTAATATTCCATATTATGGAATCCATCCAGCATTTATTCAACTGCAGCTGTTTTAATTGCTAAAAGAGTACATTGAAGAACCTGCATTCTCCGAAAATGCCAGGCAAAGCAGTAACATCTCCATGAAGACGAGCAGTTGGCAGACCCTCCACCAGAAAAGTTACAGAAGTTGCATCAACTTTAAGTGATGCAACTTCTGCAAGTTCAAATGAGATTTGTGTCCATCAGGTGTAAAAGAGTTTTCTTGTGGTATACAATAGTCTCTTGGAAAATTGATGACTTCAGTGAACTGGAAAAGTCATCAGTTTTCCATCTGTGTGACTGTGCCAAGAAATGAAAGAAAATCATGCAGAAATAGACTAAGAGGTTGGTGAAATAGCAGATGGCATGATTTGTTTGAAAAAACCTCTTAAAGTGACTGACACCAGTGCTGAGAGCAGGGTAGTGGTTATAAGCAGACAGAGCAGTGTTCCCCTCAGCAGAGGCTCAGCTCTACAGTCCAGTGTGGTGTGGTATGTGTCCTTCACATACTGGATACTGTCCCTCGGTGCTGACACTCTGATCATCATGTGCACCAGTATGTATTCATACATTCATTCAACCTGTTCCATCCCAGTTCATCTCAGTTTTCACTTAATGGGACATACTATGATAAATTAATTGTTTCACTGCTATAATGGAGAAATGATTTCATTCATGCATGTTTAAATCAAGTTTTGGGGTTGCAGAAGTAAGAGAGGTTATTTCAACTCATTGAAATTGGAGGTGTTCTAAACAAAGGTGTTCCTTCACTGGACTCACTCTGACCATTTCAGCCTGAAATCTTCTTCATATGGAACTCAACAGTACTGCCTACTTGAACCATACTGAAGTTCGGGAAGTAAATTTCCCTCATTTTAGTTTCAGAAAATTCTAATATTAAAGAAATTGACTTTTCAGAGCTTTTAACCATGTTATAGTTGTTTCCCTTCTCATTTACACTCTCAAAGTTGTTTTTGGAGTAATTTGTGCATGTTTGAGCAATCTGTAATCGCTGATTTTCAAGACACCATATTGCCGATTAATTTTCCCGTTTTCACCTCCATTTGATTTTCTTAATTGAGGATGTAAGTAGGGCTCATTTTAGTACAATTGAAAAAAAAAAATCTGCCACTCATTGGCATGATCTGCAGCTGTCCATAGGAGGAGCCAACAGCTAGACAGCTGTTTATTTTGATGACTTTAATGGCGACATCAGCTCCTACTGGGCACCACAGTTTTCTAAGGTGGAAGTCAGTGGACTTGTTTCTTTTAGTAAGTCATTCTAGATGAATATTGTGATATTGTGAAATGTGCAAATTATAACATAATAATCCACAGGTGTAGATTATAACTATATAGCAGACACAAGCATGGTGGGTCTTCTTTAAGTGTTTAAAGGCACAACAGAAAGCCAACCAGCTGTGTACTAATGTTCGTAACAGTTATTATTGGTCTAAAAACAATATTTAAAATCTCAAAATTTGGGTGAAATCGTAGTTTTTCTTTTGTTTTTTTTAGTTTTTTTTTACTTCCTGCACTTCAAAGCGGGCGTCACTGTTGAGCTTCATGAAGCATGTCATGTTTTACTCCTGAGTTCCCACTGTTGCCAGCAGAGGGCATCTGCTCCAATAGAAAGTTTATATGAAAGCATATTACAAGTACACTGATGAAAATGAAAAGTGTGAAGGCCACAACTATCTTTAAACTGCAGCATACAGCCCAGCACTCCCCCTGGCTGCTCTCAGTGGGAACAGGCTCACGCTGCTAATGTCTCACTGTCCACTCTGCCCTGCTCTGTGTGTTTGCTTTGGGGACCGCAAGTATGTTTTTTTTGTTTGTTTGTTTGTTTGGGTAGGGGGGGTAAATTAACTATGTAAATGGTTGTGATTAGGGTGACCCAGCTCTAGCTGTAAGTAAGATGCTAGTTTGACTGGTGGTTGAAACCATTATGTTGCATGTTAAGCAATGCTAGGCATATTAGTACCATATTAGTGTCCTTTACGTAAGCCATAAACTATGTCAGCCATCATATATAAGGCCATATAATATAAATGAAAGGAAAATAATATAAGTTAGATATATCAACATGTGTCCCCTGTGTGTTTGATATGTGCACATTTCTTTGTCATGTTGCTCACTGTCAGATCCTCCCTGCTGAAGCCTGCTCTGCTGTCTGTGCATATGAAAAGAAGCACTCCCAGAGTCCTCACATACATACATGTACATACACGCACACACATACATGTACATACACACACGTATTTACACACACACATGTACATACACGTACACGTATACATGTACATACAAATATGCATGCATGTACATACATGTACATACACATATACTTGTACATATGTGCACACATACATATGTACATACACATATACATGCACAGACCCTGTGTGTGGGGCAGAGCAGGCTGGGTGCTGGAGACTGCGTCTCATTGGGTGATGCTAACATTCTGTCCCATTGCTCTCTCTGCTCACCTTGCATGCTCCGCCCGCTGCTCTGATCTGATTGGTGTAGAGGTGACTGTGCGCCCCGGAGGGCAGGACCACTGTGTAAGTGTGCATGGAGCTCATTTCTGTCCCTCTGTCTGCACTGAAGCTCCACACCTCTACCCTGTTCATTGTGTTATATTATAGACTGTAGTCACATGTAGGAGCTTCTGGAGGTCCCCTCCTGCATGCCTCAGGCCCCAGCAGCACTCCCTTCTCCTCCTTCTGCCTGTAGTACTGTAGATTCTACTCTTTAAATTAATCTGCCCCACCTTTGTAATCTCTCTTTCTCCTGGGAGTGTAGGCCATGAGAGGGATTGTAGAAGATCTCTGAATGTAGACCTCCACTGTAGGCCCTGTCTCCTCAGACCTCCTCACTGATCAGAGGACAGTGTTCTCTGCAGAAAGCTTTGTGTCCAGAGGCTTTCTAAACACTTGTATTATGGTGTACGCATTACTTCTTCTGGGATCTAAGTCTGACTAAAACACATCTTTATATCAAGATTTGAGTAACTTTTGTGGTATATAGACTATGTGTATCAGGGTATCTTCTCCAGATGGTGTTATTTTTAGTCGTGGAAGGTGTGGGACAAAACAATAAACCCGTTGTATAAGACAGTCTTGATTTGCCTGCTTCAATCAAAGCTTCAGCATTACTTCTTTGTAGCACAAAGTATCTTTTCTTAACATGCATTAACCTGGATGACACTAATCTAACTGAAGTCTTTGTAGAGCCTGCTGTCTCCTGTTCTTTCTGTTAGTTTGATATAATGTGCTTAGTCCTAACCTCTGGCTGTGTCCTTTGTGTCCATCAGACTTTTCAGCAGCCTAGGAGAGCTCCACACCATCTCTCAGAGGAGTTATGGCACCACGTACACCATCCGGCCCGGCAGCCGTTACCCGATGACCCGCCGCACCCCCAGCCCGGGCTCTCCGGACAGGGACCCCCTGGGACGTTTCAGCGGCTTCGGCCTGCCCGGGTCCCCCACCACTCCCCCTCAGACCATCCTCAAGTCGTCTAGCCTGAGTCTGCCCCAGGAGCCTAAAGAGGTGCGCTTTGTGATGAGGAGCTCCAGTGCGCGCTCACGTTCACGCTCACGCTCTCCCTCCCCCTCACCCTCTCACTCCCCTCGGATGGGCTCGCCCCTGCTCTCCCTGAGGCCCTTCCACCAGAAGCCCCTGCACCTGTGGAACAAGTATGACGTGGGCGACTGGCTGGAGAGCATCCACCTGGGAGAGCACCGCGCAGGCTTTCAGGAGCATGAGATCGAGGGCTCGCACCTGCCTGCTCTCACCAAGGAGGACTTTGCTGAGCTGGGCGTGACACGGGTGGGACATCGCATGAACATAGAGCGCGCTCTGAAGCAGCTGCTGGAGAGCTGACAGCGGTCCTGAAAGTGCAATGTACACAGCAGACAGCAGGGGGCAGTACTCCTCTTATACTCTGTACTGTCCGGCCTCATGTTTACACATGTCCTCTGACGCATCGGGCCCACAGTGAGGAGAGCCAGGTCTAATCAGAACGTGCCCTCTGGGCCTCCAGGAGTAAAGAACAGTATGAGCTCCAGCACTGGTCCCCCTCCTCTGTGTCTACCTCTGCCCTCTGAAGCCTGGTGCAGAGTACAGGAGGAGCCAGGCCAGCAGACACACTGATACGATGCCTTTCCCACCTCTCCCAGTGGCTGTGGACAGACTGTGGAGCCCTCCGCCTTGGACCCAGACTGTGCTATCAACTGGAGAATGTTTAACCAACACTCGTGGCTTTTTCATAATCAGTTTTTTGGTTTTCCAAAGGGAATATTATATATAGGGATATAATATAAGATATATATGTATGTTAATATAGCTTTCAAAAGAAGAACAATATTGCAAAGAGGACATATAATAAATTAACCTGCGCCTGTTTTGAGGTTTTAGTATAGAAAGTGAAAGAAAATTTATTCCACCAATAGTTTACTCATTTCTACTAATTACTATATAATACATATATAAATATATATATATATATTTGAAAGAAAAAATCTAGAGAATAATGTTTTCATAGATATGAGACGTTCCTTAAGATCACTTTCTGTTAGCGTAGCATGAGCAGCTGTACCATGTGTTGTATGTTTTTATTTTCTTACAGTCTTCCTTCAGACTAAAGGGCATCCCGCAATGTGAGGCTCGGACCGCCGTGCCCCCACCCCCACACCCCCACCCACACACCCCACGCACACTGGCACTTAGGACAACTATTAGACAACACCAGTTTGACTTTATGCAAAAGGGACTGTCTGCCGTAACATGGACAATACAGAGGAATCCTACTGATTGAATACTGTTACTTTTAAACGTTAGACTTGTGCCAAATGAGTCTTTAATTGAATTTAATTAGTAAAAAGTCTAAGGGCTTGTGTGTGGATGTGTGGGCCCCTAGCAGAGCAGTTGGGGCCCTGTACCTGTCCTGCGCTGTGGGGAGGGGAGCACCCGGTCTGCACACACAACCTGACTGTGTCTCCTAATGTCCCGCCTTATATCACATACGGAGGCGGGCACGAGACCCTAACACCAGGTTGTACAAAAGACAAAAAATCCTTTATAAAAATAATGTTTGCTCTGGGTTTTGTGAGTAGCTTCTATTGACACTTTGCAGCTGATGTTATCAACATTCTCTGGGGGTGCGATGCTAACAAAAGGCACTGCTCTGTCCGTAGCAATGTTATTCAAGTTAGACTTTAATCCAATACAGCTACTTTTTAATACATACAGAACTGACTTAGTCGGAACTCTGGAGGTGAGCTGATTTGTTCTGTTAATCAGTTCTCTCTCACATGAAGGCTAGCTAGCATTAGCATAACAGTTTTTTTTTTTCGTTTAGTCACCTTTTTTTTTTAAATCAAACGCCTATGAGGGAAGTGTGTTGTTTAAATCTATTTTGTATTTATCCTTGAGTTTTCAGACAATGTTTTTTAGATGTGTTCGCTAATGGTTGCATTGTGTCACCATAGTAACCGCTCAACATTCCTTCATAGACATACAGGCAGAACACCCTCAGGATGATGTCACTGCAAAGTATCAATTGGCAGTGAGTTTTATTCAACCAACAATACTACCACTATTTCAGCAGCTCCTGGTCTGAACGCTAAGCCACTAAGCTCTGAACTTTTAACTAATTTTAACCACTATTTTGTAAAGCAGGTGGTGAAATAGAATACAAATATATCAATGTTGATCTCTGTTGTAAGAATAGCACTCACTGCCTCTTTGTTCATGTTTATTTATTAGTTGTATTATTAATTTTTGGTGTCACAACCTCTTTTAAACATCCAACTTTCATTTACTACCCTCGCACTGTGGGTACATTTTGTAGCGTGTGAAACATTAACAATTTTATTTAATTTTCTAAAGGACAGAAAAAAAATGAAAACAAATTGTCCTTTCTAACTTGTAAAATGAACAAATATATGCTTTTTTTCATAAGCAATGTAGATACAATAGATTTCCTATAAATTTTTGAGAAAAGTATATAGATCTATATATATGAATGTTTGGCATATATGCATAGTTAACCACCTGTGGAAAGGGTGAGCAGATTTTATTCTTTCTACAAACTTTTGAACTCTGAACTGGGGGATGATTTGCACAAAAAAACAAGGTGACAAGGTGCTAACATAGAGCCACCCATCATCGAAGCGCAGGTGTGATCTGGATCCCCGTGTTTGAATGGTGAATGAGTGCGTGTGTGTTTTTATGAATGGACTTGTCGTAGTGATGTAAGTAGTCCACTAGAGCCTTACTATCATCTTATCCCAGATTTCCGGGCAGTGGCTGTGGTGGATTCATTGACAAAAATAAAACGCACACGGACATTGGTTTCTCATTGAGGATCGTGTTCACTTGTGTTGTCAAGTTGTCGGACACGGAACAGCTCGGGGGGTAGAGACATTTTGGGATGTTGAATGAACGTATTGGCGTGTAGGTTGTGATGAGTCACTGTTTTTGTCCTTGGTTCCAGATGGCATTTGCGCTCCCCTCCTCTCTCCTGTTTGAGACATTGAGTTTGGGAGTTTGGGCTGTGCGAGATTGAACAACACTAAGGAAATTGTGCCAAAAATGACCTGACGTTGAACTGTATATCTGTCTTTGCTTTGGGACTATCTTAGTTACAGCATTCTGAAGCTGTTAGACTCAATAATATGGTGCCATCTCCTGGAAATCTTGAGAACTGCAGACATTTCTTAGATCTTTTCCCATTTAGTCCTGGTGGAAATATAATTCAATTTTCTTTTATGAAATGCAGGATAAATATATGTTTAACAAAGATTTCCATAAGGTAAAAGCTGCTGAAAGTCAAGAATGATATCTCTGTATTTTTTTTATACAGAGGGATATCAATCTGGTCACCATTCCCTCAATTTTATCTCAAGCCAAAACCAAACGTGATCATCCAATCAAATTCGCTTATTTCAGTGACACATGTGAAACAAAGGAGCTCATTGGTCACCCATCATTTACAAACAAAATCAAATGTCTCTCACCTCTGATTTTTTCCTTATAAGGAGCCATATTTGTTTTGACACAGACAGATCATGCATGTCCCTGATTGGCTAATCCACCTGTCACACCCATCTGAACTCTGGGAGATTCACCGGTGACTATACTCACATCTTCGGAAAGTATTGAAGAAGTGTGTATTTGGGATTCTAGGCAACAGTAAACGTGTACTGCTTGTGGAAATCTTTTGAGTACAATATTAAATGCCTGCAACACCATGTAAGCTATTTATCTTTCTATTTAAATCACATGAGCTTGGTTTGTACTGTGATAACGGGGGAATCCTGTTAACTACTATTCCCAAATGAAACCAAACCTGATCTAAAATGGTGGCGACACAGTAGTGAAATCCAGTGGGTACAACATGTTCTTTTCTAATCGACAAAGCACAATCTGCGTTGTGTAGGGAGCAGTGTAACCTTTTAAACACCAGTGCTCTTATCATGGACGGCTTTTCTTTGGATTTCTCGTTGGTTTTCTCCTTGTTTGCACTGTGAAGTTTAGACTGGTGGGTGTGTCTGCTGCATCTCAGTCCTGCCTCGTGATTCCTCTCCTCTGCCTCAAAGGATCAGCTTGATCTGGTCCAGACGGATGGTCCAATCCTTCAACAACTAATCTCCAACTGTGGACAAGGACAGTTTGGTTAACGCTAGACAGTCTTCTCCGATGTGATGATGTAGCTCTGGTTTCTAAGGCAATCTGTAAACGTCTGTTGCTATGAGCAGACCTAAACTGTAATTCATGGGGTTTAAAATGATGAAAAATAAGGACAGTTGCTATAGCAATTAACATTTTGAAATTGTAATCCATCTTTTGAATTGGGAAAAATTATGCATATAACAGGAAGGTAGCCATGACCTCGCTGTCCCACACAGACACGCATAATTTTCAGTTTTATAAAGTGCAGTTATAGGGCCACACCACCATTCAAACGAGAAGAATGCATCGTCAACACTAAATACCTTGTTTTATGTTATGTTTTGGTTCATATATGTTCTCCATCTAATTTGAGTTTTCTTTTTGGGGGGTGCTCTGTGTCTAAATATACAATGCCATCATACCACAGTGCAAAACAAATATATAATATATGAAAATATGTTAATATATTTATTGTGTTTGCCTCAGAGTGTAATTAATTTGCATTGTGGACTTAAGGTATAATTAGATTTCATCGTTAGTAGTAAAAAGGGGATTAGCATACTTGTAGATGCTGTGATTTCATAATTAAAAACTCTTGTGTTGGAAAAGTACTGAAAAATTATATCAAGCAAAGTGTGAGAACCCTAATTTGTTTTAAAACTTTTTTTAACTAACCCAAACCGTTTTCGTTAACCAAACCATTACCATTTCCTAATCATAAATGTTTCTAAACGTAACCAAATTCTCACCTTAACCTCATTCATACTCCTGTTCCTTCATCACTTCAAATGACCAGTCACAGCAGACGGTCTTTCTGGAGTATACTATCTAGCCTTGGCCTAACAGTTTAAACATGCTACCTAGTGCTCCTCGTGCAGCCTGAGCGGAGGGGGGGTGAGGCTGGGACGGGACCTGAGATGTTCCACAGACACCCCCACCACAGAGATATGTTTATTCTGTAATAAATTTATAATGAAAACAAAGACGGCTCAGAGTCCTCTTTACTTTTGTACTGTTTTATTATGAACTTGTTATTATGAACGTGCTACACAAAATGTCTTCCACTGAATAGTTTTATACACTTCAGAATTTAATTTGTGAATTCTGAAGTGTATAAAACTATGCTTCCATTTGAATAACAACTAGAACTGGGCGATATGGTGATAAAAACTGAATTGTGATATAATTTCTGTGACAATATGCCATTTTTGGTGATTCACAATTTGATCTTGAATGCAGCTCTATGCTCAAAGACACTATTTCCCACTCACACGTCCTGTTGGTCAGCCTCAGCAGTGCCCTGAGTGACAGCGGTAGAGTATGTAACTTTTTAGCCAACAAATTGACTAAAATATTGTTTTTGGGGTTTTTTTTTTTGGTTGTGTTTATTGACAAGAAAACATGTTTTCTGTGAGTGAGCTTGAATGTCCAAAACTACTCTTATTTGGCCTGGCCGTCATCCTGCTTGTTTCCATGGAAATGTTGTTCCTTTGGCTCTAATATTCAACAGCACAGCATCTCACCATCTCATTTATCACATGCATCTAACCATGCAGGTGACGCATAGCCTCCAGAAAGTTACATACTGTACCTTTAAAAAAAAATTTAATTATCATTATTTGGCTCCAAGAAAATCGCGATATAATTTTCTGGCATATTGCCCACCCCTAAAAACAATGCATACAAATGTACTTTTATGGAGTACTGTGAATAAGCCAGCACTATGGTCCACAAGAACACAATCTGCTTACACCCAGCATTAAACTGTGAATAAAATGGTGCTGTTGAGCCAACTTCACAGATACTACACAAATATAGCGCCCTGGTGACATCTCAAAGTCCTACGCATATGCACGAGGATAGCAGCAAAAATAATATGAATAATAATTACACATTCCCTTTTACAACGCTTCACATTTTGCTTTAAAAAATAAAAACTAAGATATAAAACATATAAATTAGTTTACAATGTGCCAGTTCAATATCTGAGAAGGCAGGTCATTACAAATCTATTCACAGCACTGTCTTTTCTGAAAAATACATGTTCACGAGATGTACAAGGATTTACAAAAAATTAGGTATTTATAAACTATATTTTTCACATTCAGAGAGTTTGGATTCTAATCGTCCTCTTCAGAATCCTCCGCCGTTTTATCCAAGTCAAAGTTCTGCAAAACAAAACTAAATTAATGTTTCAGAGTTTACAATAAATTTTTTAAAGGAGCACTGTGTAACTTTTCTGCTACCTGTTCCCATTGAGGTGTAATTGCTTTGCCTGGAATATTCCACAGTATAGCTTTTTGTGGGTGTTTTGGTTCCCAAGACAATTATTCAATCACAAAGCAGAATGAGCCTCACATGAGTCTCATCTGGGTTGCCAGTTTCGGTGCTGAAATCCAGTTGGTTTAAACCCAAAAGGACTCTCTCTGATCTGAAACCTCACTATATAAATTGGGAATGAGAAAAACTACTAAAAAAGTATTTGTCCTCTATCTGCAGGTTTGTATAGATGTATAGATTGTACCAAGAGCACAGGCTACATACAGTTCATTTAAGCTTATTTGTCTCCACAGAAACCCCCTCACCAGAAAAGTTAAATAATGCACCTTTACGCTACATTTGAAGAACAGACTTTTACCTCCAGTTCTTGTAGCACTTCATCCATAAAGTCTGTGGGATTCTGCTTGTACTCCACAGCTCTTTTGATCGTCTCTCGAAACATCTACAAAAACAACCATATTCAAACTACATGTTATAATATACGGGTTTATCTGTATTATTTCCCTCAAACCTTAACAACATTGGTCCCGTCTGCTGCTGACACAAAGTAAGAAGGGAGGTCGTGTTTCTTTGCAAAGTTAAAGCTTCGCTGAGTTGCCTTCATGTCGGCTGCAGAGACAAAACTGCAGATTAATAGGCTGCTTTCATTTCACATAATTTCATTCTAAACTTCAAAACTGAGCTGGAGGACAGATCAGAATTCTGTGGTAAAATTTGCTGTTTGTGCCAGATTGTACATTTGTGGACTTGGTTTATTGTTCATTTCTCGAATTACTGGGTCTGTCCACAGGACACAGGACAGTTGGTAAAAAGCTCAACATCTTCTCTGTCAAATGCTGAGCTCATTAATCATAATTATAATAATCTTATGGCTTTTGGAAGTTTGTGGAGCCAATCTCTAACAAATAATGAAAATGTTAATCAAATCTTCCATAGAGTTACATAGGCCCCTGCACTCTATCTGAAATTATGACATCAAATTCTTGAATGTGAGCGGAAAAAGCAGATGTTTTGACCCGGTTTATGAATTATATCACTGTTAGTTTTTGTTTCATGTGGATAAGCCCACAATTTCTCTGTTAGCACAAACAAACTGGAAATAATTTCTTATGCTTTTTTTTCAGTTGTTGGCCTTAAAGCTGTACGTTTACGTAAAGCTGTGGAACCAGTCCCTGCAAGATACAAAAAGCCACATTGTGAATCTTCAGTTTGGATATTCCTTTCAAAAACAGTAAATCTCCCATAGAGTTATACAGGCCCCTGTCCTCCATCTGAAATTACAACATCAGCGAATACTAGAGTATCCAGCCACTATACCACCCAAAACAGTGAACTTACCATCAATCTTATTGGCCACTACACAACAGGGGATCTCTGGTCTGTACTCTCGCAGCTCCTTGTACCACGTGCTTAGGTTTTTGTAGGTGATCTTTCTTTGGACGTCAAAAACCTGCAGAAATATATTTTGTACAGGCTCAGGTTACATACTATAGGTTACATTTTTGATGCAGATTTGTGGCAAGTGTATAGGACTGATGATTCTCACCATAATACAGGCATGCGCTTTGAAATAGTATGACGGATGCATGCTTTGAAACCTTTCCTGACCCGCCGTATCCCAGAAATCTGAGCAGACAGAATAACAGAAATGGTTAGAAGTATAAAATTCAATACTACTACTACCACCACCACCACTACTACTACAGCATTTTGTTTGTTTCATGCTCCTTCAGTTATAATTTCTAATTACTAATTTTGTTTTCTCATTATTGTAGTCCCTCTTTTGGAAATAGTACATTTAAACTATGTAATGCTTTGTTCTTCTAATTGCATTAACTTAATATTAAGAATCAGTTATGCCTAGGTTACTCTTTAAATTACACTAAACCAGATTTGTAGTTTCACCAAATACATTTTACTATTAACTAATAATACTCTTAATTAAATTTCATGTACCACTACTTTGCACTTCTGCTTGAGTAATATAATTTTTTTTAAAAAACGTTACACTTACTGAATACAAATTTTGGCTACTCTACTCACCTTTGCTGTACGTTTGCAGAAGTAGTAGTAATAGTAGTAATTCGTAGTAGCACGTTGGGTATATGCGAGCAGTGCAGAGGACAGGGTGTATACTTTTATACTTTTATACTTGCCTACTGCTACTGTCTTGTTCCCCACAGTAGCTTTGTGTTTGTACAGCGTCAGTGCGTAAGTGGACATCTGCTGTGGCCGACTGCAGCACAGGGTAAGGAAAAGAAAGCCATTGTGGGGTGTATCTACAGTTTGAAACCATTTGAAAAATGCCATACTGTGGAACATTCCAATCAAAGCAATAGCATCTGCGTAGAGACAAGCAGGTAGCGGACCCTCCATCAGAAGACACATAGTGCACCTTTAGGTACAAATTTGGTAGAACTATTTGAGCACATTTTGTAGCCATGTACTACCTTGATTTGAATATACATTTTCTGTATTTTTTCTACCACTGATCCTTCCTCATTTATCATTCACCCTACTGTACATAAACACTAATAAAGACTTTACTGCACATTTTGCCTAGTTTATTCTTTTTTTTTTTTTTTTATTTAGGTGAAATTTATAATCTTACTTCCAGGTTGGACATGGGCAGCAGCTATGACATATGTAGAGGTAATTCCACAACTGTTACCTAACAACCATAATATTAACAAGGGCCAAAAAACAAACTACACAATAGTTATGATTAGACTAATAAAATAAATGACAACAATTTGTTAAATTAAGGCCCATCCTTCCTTGATTTGTGCATTTCTGGCTCTCTCCCACATCACACAAACACAGTGCTACTGGTCATAAAGCAAAACAACCAGCCACACCACTGTTATATAATCTTATATTTGATGCATAAAAAGGATACTATTCGTCCAGAAGAAATCTTTCCATGAGTCTGAAAAACCAGAAAACAACACATTTTTAACCCTTAGAAGTAACAGAACATGACTGAATAACCCATAATGTTAGTACTTACTTGGATTTGCCCACTGCACTGTCGCCCAAACAGATGATCTTCACCGCTTCTGCTGCATCATACTTGGTTGGATCCAGATCTGGGTGAGTACTCCCTTCTCGAGCCATTTCCACTGATTTCAGATACAGCTTTAGAGAAAACTGTGGACTAAACACTGCAGCAGCTGGCGTGGACAGGCAGTATTAGCTAGCTACACGGTTAGCCGAGGTTTGAGTGGTACAAAATGAATGAAAAGCGGTCATTTTTCCTCTCCCTCCACGCTGATACAATGAGACAAATTTCTAAACGCAACTTAGATATCCGTTAGGTGTCCGTTACCTTTTCTGTTTTATGATAATTATTCAATCCAAAAAGCTAATGGAGGCTAATGCTAAACCTCACATAAGATCCTAACCGTTAATCCGCGGGACAGTTTAAATGATTTGTTTCTTTCTTCTGTCCGTAGCTTCTTCTCATTACAGATGGAAATGCGCAGTGAGACAGTGACATACGCGGCGTGAAACGCAAAACACGCTAACAAACAGATTATGTGATGTTTGTTTGGTTTCCACGCAACGGGCTTCCTCTGCTGCTCCTGAGCTGCATGAGAACAGCTTCTGTCCACCGCGCCCCCTCCTGGAGTGGACGTTTACTGCACACGTGCGTTTCATATTGTAGATTACGTCATTCTTTAAGACGGGAGCAGGAGCCAGAATTCAAATATCAAAAAGGAAAATTATTGCTTATAATATTTTAGCAAAAATACTTAATATAGCCTGTAGGAGCCAAAAAAAGGATTGTTTTTTTCCCCAATAACCTACATTTTGAGTTTCTTCATCTAGTGTGTAATCTGAGGACTGGATATAAGGAGTGAAGATTTCACCTGGAGGAGGAGCGGGTGCAGCAGAAAGATACAGTCTCTCTCCATCTCGTGTTCCATCTTAGCCTTGCTGCCTTAGTTATAGTTAATCTTTGTTTATCCGCTCATTCATTTATTTTCTGGGCTGTGGAATATATATAATTTAAATTTTTTGAAGAATCTTTTTGTGGACTGATTATTTTAAAGTAGAATGTCAGGAATATTTTTTGCTCCATCGCCAGAAACTAAAGGATTAGAGCTGACACTACATAACCTATGGGCTACGTAATCAGCATTTTCATGGGTTCCAGTTTCTTGTTATATGGCGCCAGCTGAAGACGGTTGAACATTCAAAATATATATTTTGTTTTAAATTGTTAATTGCTATGACAACGGTCCTAATTTTTCACCATTCTGAAACCGATGGATAGGAACAATAAAGTGACATATTAGAAGATTCAACCTCCTTTATTATGATTTAATAAATAATATTAAAAAGTGTGTATATAAGAAAGATGTGTGTCTTTGACTCCTCAGGCTCTGTAGATGTTCCTGTGGTTACAGGAAGTTTCTCTGAGGGCTGACCTGAACACTGTCATCAGAGTGTCTGCTCCCTTCATTTCACACAGAGGAGTCTGAGGAAAACAGACAAGTATTACCTCACATTATAGTACAAGTTATATATTATAAAATAGTCCTGTGTGTTTTACCCTGGTGAGAGCCCGAAGCAGCCGCTGCAGCAGGGCGTCTTCTTTGTGAGGACACAGAGAGGACACTGTCCCCACACAGCGCAGCAGACACTGGACTGTGTGTCTCTGAGCCTGGCCAAATTCAAACATTTGACACTTTATCATTCATATCGTTCATACCAGTGTTTACAAACCTTCTTGAGCTCCGAGATGGGATTCTTGTTGTTGAAGGTGCTGCATAATTTGGTAATGTCATCTGCACTTAAGACAGGGTCCTAGAAGAGAAAAAAGATTTGACCAAATTAGCTCAGAATATATTCATCTGAGAGGGTCAAAACAGCAGTGCATTCAGCTGTGTCCTCCTGTTGTGTGAATGTTTTGGCCACTGCCGCAGATTAGCAGCCATGTTTCTACTAGTCAGGCCCAGGGCAGCTGTGGCCACAGTAGGTGCTTAATACTATCAAGTGAGGAGTGAAGCAAAAATGCACAACAACACATTTATTACCAATGAATGTTATTACCCATAAAGCACCTGATTCTTGGTGTTCACTCTTCAAAATAAAAGCACTACACATTAACCACACATTAATAGTAAAGCACATTGACATAACAGCAAGATCCATCATAAGGGAAATAGGCAGAAAACTCATACACATAAGTTAATCACAATACTTGGTTAGCATTAACCAGCATTTTTTCAGTTACAAACACTGACTTTTTAAAGCAAGATGATTGTGTATTATCATAATTTCTTGTGGCAGCTTATTCCCACAAGAAATGGTTCTGTACACAAAAGTTTTTTCAGTGCATTAGTTCTTGGTTTAGGCAGAGTAAAGGCTGCATAAGAGGCTCTGTCTTGGGTTACACCCATGTCTGTTAGGTGGGCTGTAGCGGTGAGAACAGAACAAGGTCTGTGTGTCGTCCTTTCTTTATGTAAGGACAGGACCAAGCTACATACCAGTCTGTCTTTCACTTTCATCCCTTACATTAACATCAGTTATAAAAGGGCAGCTGAGAGCTGGTCTTGTAGCTTGATTCTGTGCTCTCTGCTCTTTATCCTGATGGCAAAAATAAGGCAACTTGGCTTTTCACATAAATACGACAACGTCATTCATACTTATATTTATACTACATATGTATCTTACCTTGAGCTTCTCAATCCAGGTCCATAGGAGACAGCTGAGGACGTGAGGGTCACACTCAGTGACCAGCAGAGCCCATCCACACTCACTGCTGTTCAGCTCCTCCTGAGGAACATCCAAGAAAACACCTAATATGGAAGCTGCTAAGTAACATCTGTATAGGATTAATATTTGACTAAATCTACCAGGACTGCACTTAATTTATAACTGTCTAGGACAAAGGAAGCCCAAAAGTTGAGTAGACCTCTTACCACATGTCTTTGTATACTAAGTAAACAGTGCGTATCTGACCTGGAGCAGGGAGGACCTCTGCAGAACGCTCTCTCCCGCAGGCCCAGGGTCAGCCAGGGCCTTAGCCACAGCTCTGCTCACTGCACTGGGGACCGTGTGCTGAGGAGTCCTGCACATCTGTGGATCACATGGGCAACCAAAAGATTAACAACCACAGGGACATTCAAATGTCACACCACCAGTGACCAGCAGAGGGCAGCAGAGACAGAAACATAATGACTCCTTAATAACTTTTTGCACGCTATGATGGGAAAACTGTATATTTGGGATTATTTGGGATCATACAAAGTTATTGTAAATTTGATGTCAGGTTGTATTAAACATGAAATATAAAAATGGAATGACCTCAGAGGTGGAGGTGAACTTGGTGAGCATTCTCTTGGCTGAGCTGGTGGGGTATTTGGGACAATTTCTTGGGGTTGACCTGTGGATGGTTCTGGTTGGGTTCTGGTTCTGAGCAGGTCTAAGGTCCTGTATACACCAGCTGGTCTCATGTCCCACTGCAGCAGAGTAGTATGGGCCCAGTTCTGTGTCCTGAAGGTACAAGGCAGTAACATGCTTGACTACAAGTAATTAATATAACTTAAATATAGTGTATTTTTACCAGTATGATATGGTGGTATGGGCCAGTATTTACAGAACATTTTAACTTCTGCATGAATGAGACAGCTGATGTTACTGGGTGGTATTTTCAGATTTGATAGACTGAATAATGCTTGGGATTGAAAAGCTACCTTAAGCATCAGAAAAAGACTAATGCATTATTACAAGTTACACATCATAGAACTTCCCTCTGAAGTAGAGGACACCAAAGTTATGACGTCATGTGTAGCAAAGTCCGAGCCTCACCTGAGTGAGCGTTATCCTACTGAGGTCAGAGTCGCTGTAGCTGCGTTTGTCCTGTAGGAACTCTCTTTTTCTCTGGAGAAACCCCACTGGCTCGTCCCAGGAGCAGACAGGCCCGGCTCCCCCCTCTGTGCCCCCCAGCTGCCCTGCATGCACCAGAGGCAGGAACTGTCGGGAGACCAGAGTTTCCCGCACTGCCCTGCCCAGGGCCCGGATGGAGGAGCGCTTCTCCAGTTCAAAGTGGACTTCCAGAGGGGCAGGGAGGCCCTGGGCCAGGCAGGACAGGCGCTGGCACAGCAGGTACACCACCTAAAGAGAGAGGGTGGGGTTCATTTGTTAGTTATCCACCTGTACACTTTCAAACATAAAATGTGAACATAAAAAAACAGAATCTACCAACTAAAACATCTTTTGAGAGAAGGAGTTGGAAGTGAGCTAATAAAATTGGTTATAGCTAGCCTAGTACTAAGTTATAACTGTACAGTAAAGGCAGTTAGACCACTAGACAAAATCATGCATTTGTTTGCAACATGTTCTCATGTTTGTTACCATACTGTTAATTAATATATTATAATTATAAGGAATAGTGTGACACACAACTGTTCATGTAACTATTAGTAAATGTCTAGTCAGACCTTCGGAGTGTAACAGAGTGCTCGTGCCTCCTGTCCGTGCAGTAGCAGGGCCTGTCTGTTGAGGTAGTGCTGGAGGGTGAAGGGAGCCCCCTGTCGGAGGCTCAGGTCTGGGTACTGCACCAGCTGAGTGCCAAGGAGGCGGGCGAAGTCAAATACCTGTCCGATCTGTGCCCGTGTCTGGATAGAGCGAGGGCGTTTGACCCGCACAAAATGCACCGCCTCACTGGGGCTGATGCGCAGGGTGTAGATGAGGTAACAGGCGATCAGCACTCCTGACACACAAGAACAAAGTACTTTTAATAAGAGCTGTGGGTAAATAGAGATTTCTGTGGTTCAAGTTCCCAGATTATTGGTACCACAGAGGTAGGCCTATACATGTCAGTAGTCCAGCCTCTAAATGTACAAAACACATAATATCGCTCTAACTTATTGTCTTGTCTTTTGCTATGGAACCAATTTGGACAACTGAGGGATTACACAAATATAATAGTAGATAACATGTATTAGGACAAAAAGCATAAATTAAGTTTTTAGTTCTGTCTTAAACCTGATTGGGTTCAGCCTTAGTTCAGTTTTTTGCCCTGATGTAGAAACCCCCCATAGAGTGATGCAAAGTAAGCTGCTTCACCTGTCCTGCCCAGTCCGGCGTGGCAGTGCACAGCCACTCTTCCCTCTTTCACTGCAAAGGCCAAAACCTTCACTCCATCGATGATATTGACCATAGAGGACACCCCAAAGTCTGGCATCCAAAAGTTGTAAAAATAAACTGCAAAGACAAACAGAAAGATCATCACCGTCAAATCTCTGCTTAAATAAACTACTGTAGAATGGTGCACATGATCTCACTGTTGTTGTCCATGAAGATCTGAGGAGAGTAGGTGAAGCCGCTGCTGGGGTCCAGAGGCGGGCCACAGTGGCAGTGCTCTCCAGGCTGCTGCATGTTGATGATGGACTGGATGTTCAATCTGGGCGCATTAGATAAGTAGTTTACCTTAGATCAACTGTTTAAGCAAAGCATTTTACATTAAAAAGTTATACAGGTAAAATTGTCTCCTAAAATTGTCTTGTGTTGGAATTCAATCACACATATCTGAGTAATCTTACTTATGCAAAATGCGCAGTACTAACTTGTGACATCATGAGGTAGTAATCCAAAGAGACCTCCACCGCACTAGACAGCTGTTAAGTATTGTCCTTACATACAATTTAGTTGAAGTAGAATGAAGCATTAACACTAAAACTTGCTACTAAATTGTGTACCGATATGTGGTGTTTTAATAGTGTTGTATTCTAGTCCTTTTCTTTTTTTTTAATAACAAACTTCAAAGCTTTAAAAACTGAATGAGTGCTTCCTCCAGTGGCCACTGCAGTATCCAGTACTAGGTGACATCACACATGACCGGCTTGATTAAACCCAGGTGTTCCTGATTACAAACACCTGGCTGCAGGAGAGAAATTTGAAGTGTGTATACCTGTTAAACCAATCTTTCTAGATCAATCCTTCTACCTTAAGCTAATCACTCCTTCACATACCACATTCATCCACAGGCAAGGTGGGTGAAGTGTCTTGCCTAAAGACACAACTGCAGTATGACTTCAGGCTGATGAGAAAAAGCTCTAACCACTAAGCCACCTTACCTCTTAAACTGCTCAATGATGTTATATCTCTCTATCAGATTATTGGACGGCCGCGCCATTGCTATGATGTCATCGGTCACCCTGTGGAGATTACACAAACTTCATGAACAAAAACACTTTTCATTAGACATAGAAAAGTGCAGTATAATAGTAACCATGAGGAGAAGAGCCCTCTGATGGCCTGCTGGTTGCTCTTCCAGCACTCGGGCCCCTCATATCTGCAGTCAATGCCCCCACAGGCCATCAGACACAGCAGCCTGGGGGGGATAGCCCGCACCAGGCTCTCCCGGGCCTGTGAGTAGGATGGGCGCGGCACTGGCACAGGCGGGGTCAGCGTGGGCATCCTGCTGTATGCCGGTGCTCTTTAGTTAGAAATACTGTACAGGGAAGAACATTGACCGTAAGGGGCCTATAGTACCTAAAACTGGAGTTTGGTTTTGTTTCATTCACACATGTTTAACACACAAACTCTGTATATTTAAGCTGTGTTCTTCTCGCAAACAGAAAACACCTTGTGATGTCATGCGGTAATACAGGAAGTGCTCCACTGTGTTTTTAAACTCCATATACCATTACTATAATACATAATCATTAATTAACATAATCATTTGGATGACAATTACTCCTGAACTAAAGATAAAAAGAAGCTGTCAACTTGAAGTACCACTGTGTGACATCATAAAGTGGTATTTTGAGCTTTGGAAATCTAGACGGATAAATAATAAAGAGTTACTCAAACAAGTATGTTTTTGATGAGGTAACAACATTCTAACATGGCTTTAAGCTCACAAGAATGAATTCAGTGTACAGTACTACAGGACCTTTAAAGATGCACTGTGTAACTTTTCTGGTGGAGGGTATATGCCACTTGCTTGTCACCATAGAGATGTTATTGCTTTGCCTGGAAAGTTTCATAGTATGGCATTTAACTTATCTATCTCTTATCTAACCCCCAGGCCAAGCTACAGGTTAGCTCTGAGGCATACTGTGTAACATTACAGGAAAAGCATTCACATTTCCATGGAGACAGCCAGGTGAGGGACCATGGTGCACCAGTGTATGTCAGCTGAAGATGATCATTATTATCAAGAAATATATAATGCTAAAAGATTTTTGTCCATTTAACCTTGATATAATGTTAACAACACTAAAGTAACTGAAAACCAGCAGTAAATGCATCAAGCTAATATATTATCCACACTGTTACACTGACCCCTGACAGCACCAGGACACTGATAAATGTACAAGGTGTTGAAATGTTTTACGTAATGTAGGAGATGAAAAATAACATATGAAAATTATTATAATATTTGTATAAATGCTTAGTTTTTTAACTTGAGTAGACTAATAACTTTTTGCAATTCTATGGTCAATATGATTTTGAACTAACATCTCTCCTTATTTCCACTTGTCTTGAGGATACACTTCAGAATAGCCTAGTTTAAATATGTATTTATTTTTCCAGCTTACCGCAGATGTTGGTCGTCCCATATTTAGAGTTTTCTTTCAGTATTAAACATAGTTCAGGCTGCTCTGCTGTATTCCTCTCAGTTAGCATTAGCTTCACATTAGCTCGTGCCTAGCATACCTGTGGATGTGTCAGATGCTAGCTGCGTTAGCCGCACGGTCGATGCTTCACTTCTGCAGACGCTGTGTTAGCATTGTGAGGGCTAAAGAACTGTGCAGGACTGCGGCACAGATCCATATAATAAGACAGCCTCTTAATCCTGATTAAGGAGAGCACATTTACACCTCACACCAAACCAATTATATACGGCTTATCTCACTTACAACAGTAGGCCATAGGGCTGTCCTAATTACCCACCACTTTGTTTATTTGACCTGGAACTATTTATCCAGCGAACAAAACAATACAACTTTTCTTTTACTGTTTTTGAACGAATAGAAATGTCATGTGATGAAGAGACAATTTGTGTGAAATTAGAGACTGTTGGTAGTGGAGAAGCTGAGGAGGCCAATGGTTCTGCTGCTGCGGTGGAGATGTGTGTAGCTGAAGTAACAGGAAAAAGGGGTGTACCTCCAGAATTCACTGACTGAGCTGCAGAGGCTGCACTAGCACTGATTCATGATTGGCTGTAGATGCTGGGGGTTTGTATAAAGTCCTTTTATGTCACTGGTTTTAGTGGCAAACTGCCAATTCACAGCCAAATACAGGTGTAGAGTCTCATTTACACCATTAATCTGTTCACTTGACTTTAAGTTGTCTACACTTGTTTACACTGGTGGAGCTGTGCGCAGCCAGGCAGTGGCAGCTCATGTTTACACAGTGTATCTGGAACATCCACAGATACGGGGAGGACACAGTGCTCCACACCCTCACTGGGGAACGCCGAGGACAGTATGCTGTGGGTGATTCCACATAAAAACCAGTTTCAGCCCTGTCTTGGACTAAAGTTTACACATTTGGAGACGGAAACAGGACAGCACAGTGGCAATAGGGATTAGGCTACATTATAATCAGTATATAAGCCCATAACGAGGGGCTGAAGTTGTTTACAATGAGCACATCTTTGGATGGTGATTGTATGTGCCTATATTTTGAATAGTAGAGAAGCCACTTGCTTGAGGCTTGGTGCACAGCCTGTGTCCTGTCTAGTGAGCTCCAGGGAGCATCGAGCTCTGCAGGTTTGTCCAAGGTGTAGTCTGGTCACTTCATGGGAAGAAAATGTAGCATACTTCATTCAACAGTTTGTGATGAGTACAAGCAGAACTGTGGCAGCAGAACTGTGGCACCTAAACTGCGGCGGCCATCTGCCTAATAACTTACACATAATGGACATATAAAATGTGTCAGGATTTCAAAGTTTGGCCTCCTTTAAGGGCATTTATGTAACTCATCCAAGCTTCAGTCCTTTGCAGTCTGTGTTCACTTTCATTCAGTGTTGACTCCTAAGTAATTAGATATTGACTTGACTATTTTTTGTAAAATTACGTTTTTGGCTATAATTTTTATGTCAAAATATTACAACTTTTTTCTTGTACAATTCTCATTTTATTTATAACTTTTTCTGGCTTCAACTTTATTTTCATTAAATTACGGCTTTAATGTTGAAATGTTTTATTCTTGTAGCACCCATATACTTAATTTTTTTTTCAATTTGACGCTTATACTCCATCGTACATTTTTGAAGAGTTTGTTAGTGCAGTAATTTAGATTCATTCCAAAATGCTGTCTTTCTGTGATGCAAATGTTGAATCTACAGAACATTTATTCTAAGGCTTTATGATGAATGACTGGAACATTATGATGACAATGGATATTTCTTCCCACTGGGTAGGTTGGGTTTATGTGACATTTCTAGAGTCCCTGTATTTAAACACTAAGCTGAATCCTATGGTGGAATTTGCTGTCTAACTGTCAGATCTGTTGACCTGGTTTATGGTTAATATCTCTTTAAATACAGGGCCTATTTACATGAAACAAAAACTGGCATAAAGTTCAACATTTTTGGTCAATATAAATACACAAAGGTGAAATATTTTTTTCCCCACAGTACCCTCAGAATGTGGTGATATTTACAGAGACTTAAGCCTACCTAAAAAGTATTGCATTACTAGATTTTTGCTCATTTCATTCTTTTTACACCAGATGCCCTTTTTAAATATAACTCAGGCATTTAATAAAGTTTATACTGAAGAAGGCAGTTGGTTTAAACATAGTTTTTATTCAAAGATATTTCGTAAAATAATATTTAAATGCTGACTATTTGCAAGCATAATTTGGAATGGGCCGACATGGTTGTATGTGAAGACGCATACAATTATTAAAATGTTATTAAATATTACACAACAACACAAAACATGCTACTTTACGGTCAAATTAAAGGGACAGTTCAGTATTTTGTTAAAGTGCCTCTATTTTAGACAGATCACATTCACTACTTAAGACACTATTTGGAGAAGTAGAGCCCGAGTTGCCCATTTGATTGACTTTCTGTACCACAATTCAATTCAGTCAATACTTCGGTTCACTTTGCTACTTCAACAATTACTGCAAAAAGTACTTTACTATCCCCCCTAAGTAACAGCTACTTACGTTCAAAATACTGGACTATACCTTTATGATAAAACAAAAGTAAAAACAAAAATAATATGCATGAGCAAAACTAAATTCAATAATCCATTTGAAAAAAGAAAAAAAGAAAAAAAAAAATCAGGAAATGTAAAAATTGCCAAAAACACTGGTCCATTGCGTCATGCATTTAAACATACGAAATTGTTTAGTAGTAGAATTTGGTGATTTACATAAAATAAAAGTGTTGGGAAATATTGTCTTACAGGTGCAACCAAAAGGCACAACTTGCTTGTTACCTTGAAAACTGCTAACCTCGACATACATGGGAGTAATTACTGTACAGACTTGAAGCGGTGGGATGCTTTCAATGTCAGAGGGAAAAAAAAAAAGAAAAACATTTGAATTCACACGTTTGGAAATAAAAGAGGAGGAGCTGAAATCTTGACAAGACAATAGCGTTCAGAAAAGGAGAGAAAGATTGAGATGTTAAAATGTTCTTAGACCCAACGAGCCCGGAGGTGGTTAAGTGTGTCCAGGTGCGTAGATGTCTGTCTGCTGTCCTTCGTGGAGATTCAGCCATTTTGTTTGCCTTCTGTCACTTCTTGCATTATTTCTTGGACAGTTCATTGGATAGCCAGTCTAGTCCTTCATAGAGACCGGTGCCTTGAGTGGCGCAGGCAGATTCGATGTGCCACTGTGGTGAGATAAAATGCACAAAGTCGGAGGTTGGAGTTAGAGCACAATTTTAGAGGAAAAAAAAAATCCACTTGTAGTGCACACTGTAAACAACTCCAGGAGCATAAACATTTGAGAAGAGACTGAAATCTGAACTACTAAACTAATACAGGAATCCCATGTATTAAGGGTAGCACAGAGGCCTGAAAATGTATTTCATTGTGTTTATACTGGGCATTCAAATTATATATCTCTATCTATCTATCTCTCTATCTCTCTATCTCTCTATCTATCTATATTTTAAAAAATCTAATTTATATTTTTTCTGTATTGTGATTGAGATTAGATTTGTGATTCATGCATTCAAATGTTGGATTCTGTTGGAGTGCACACGAGTCCAAGTAGGCCTGTCACAATAATTACTATATTCACTTATCTTTCAATATATGATGGGTATAACAATATTTATTCAGGCTCAATTATCGTGTGTGTACCTTATTTTTGTACTAGTTGTTTTTAAGTGTTTGTTTTTTTTTTTAATCAAGTCTATACTAACATCTGAGCTGTACTTCATTGAATAATTAAGATCTATGAAGCTTTACAGATACTAAAACTAACTAACCTACTAACTAACCTACTGCTTTTTATTTCTTACTAGGAGTGTCGCATTAACATATTTTGAAGTTCAATATATTGCTGAAGTAAACACAGATGATAAGCGATAATATTGAAACTTATTTATGCCACTGACACAACAACCCAAGACCAGATTTAAACTTATTCTAAATGTAAAATATTGTTAAAAAATAATGGACTGCAATAAATAAACAGCAGAATCAAACACTTTAGTAGTTTGTTTGCCTGTGTAATAACACACAGAAGTTATTCAAATTAACATTTTAGGGTTTAAATCTTATCATATAGGCAAAAAATAACCAAAAAATTCCCAGTAGTGCAAAAAATATGTACAGATGATAAATATTGACCAAAAAATATTGTTCCAAATTTCATATATTGAACAAAAAGTCGATATAGTAATTATCGTGACGGGCCTATTTCTAACCACATGTTTTACAGTATGGTTCACAGAAAATTGTTTACTGGGATTATGCTGGGATTTGCTTCAATATTATGTTTGTGATATTTTTCAGTAGCAATCTTTGTGATCTGATAATCAAACTGCTTTTCATGCAGCCCCATTTTTGAGGACACTCACGTCTTTGTTGCGGAGGGCGAGCAGGCCGAGCTTCTCTGTGAGTTCGCTGACCGATAGAGCGTTAGGCAGGTCCTGCTTGTTGGCGAACACCAGTAAGGCAGCGTCTTTTAGCTCATCCTCCTGGAGCTACAATAGAAAAAATATATACAATGTACACGTGGAAGAAGGCCAACTTAGGGTTTCACTGTCAAAACTAACACATCTAATAATAGGCAATAGTTTAATGTTCTTTTGGGGATTGTAAAATTGAAAGTTTTGAATTGATTCAGCTTTTTCATTAACATTAATTTTAATTTTACAAGTTCCATTTGTAAATCTGGCTCCTCACTCAACTGTTGAAAAAAGGAAATGTCTTCGAAAAACAGTGTTAGACTAGCTCCCTTCACTACAAAAAAAAATAAATAAAATGAAATGTGACACACTTGAAATTAAAAGGTGCTGTAATCTGGATCAGTTGGCCTTCTCACTTGGGATTGTGGTATCACCACTGTTATGCGCAGAGCGCCACATCCTCTTCAGTTTTTCGAATTTAAAATTGATGACACCACTAACATGGGGAACCGGCAAACCACATCCCATAAACACAAAAGAATGGCCATCTTGTGGTTTGGCAACATGGTCGATTTGACTTTAAAAAAATCTGCCTTTTGTATGAAAATTGAGCCATAAACATGGACACACCCATGACATCACATTTTATTTTTTTTTATCGTTTTCTTTTTATTGTGTGGGTGTGACACAATAAAAGGTAACACACCAAAACAACTGAAACCATCACATGATCTCTCTGAATGAAAGTGATGCAGGTTAAAGATTTGTCACTCACTTGAAAGCAGCCATGAACGTGACCAGGAATTAGTTAATTCTGTTTTGTATTTTTTCTTGAGTGTTCAAACTATCTAAAACCACGTTTGCCAATATGTGCAATGTGTCACCATGGTAACTGCTAAACATTCTGCCATAGACATACATACAGTTCCCCCAAGATGATGTCACTGCAAAGTATCAGTCCCTGAGCCACTGAGTTGCTTTACTAAAAAGTAGTACAGAATTTTATATTTTATTCTTAATTGTTAAACACACCCATTTTGGCTTTTTGATGTACCGTTTTAGTTTGCCTTCATATCTAGTCAGAAAGATCTCTCACCTAAATGCAGAAGAAATGCACATGATGCAGCTTTTAAGTTAAAGGCAATTGATCTGGCATCAAAGAAGGAAACGGAGCCACTGCACGTAAGGTTGGCATTAATGAATCTATGGTGTGACTTTGGAGGCGGCAGCAGGAAGAACTTGGTCAATGTAAAAAGACGACAAAAGTTTTCAGAAGAAATAAAAGCAGATGGCCCGTGTTGGTGCTATTTTATTTCTAAACATGCAGTTACGTTTATCCGGTGTTGATGCTGTACTGCCTATTGTTCAGCCAGAGTAAAAAAAAAAAAAAAAAAAAAACGTGTCTTAAAATAAAACTTTAGAAAACCCTCCGTGTACCATCTTTCTGTGTAAATATCTCATGTTACAAGATGAAAACCTGCGGCTTATATTCAAGTGCAGCCTATGTATGTACAACATAAATTTTCTTTTATATTTTTCTTTTTGCAGGTGCGGCCAATATTCAGGTGCGCTCAATAGTCCTAAATTTACGGTGGTGCTATGTGGTCCCGTAAGCACGTTGTAATCATAACAGTGGGGCTGATCTATTCTTTATCCACATAATGAAAAATCAATCATCATCAGTGGCATCGGTATTGATCTAGTGGATCTACATTTCATCTACATGTTACTACTGTGATACATAGAGATGAAAGGAGAAATCTAAAGGGAAGCAGTCTTTTTGACCACACATGAAAAGGAAATTATTTATCATACAGGGAGAACGAAACACTTACCATCTTACTTAGTTCATCTCTTGACTCTGCAATTCTTTCTCTGTCATTGCTGTCCACTACAAAGATCAGACCCTAGAATGACATCAAAAGGCAATTAATTTAAATTAAAAGGAAAAACATTTCACAATATGCTACACTATGCAAAGTATGAAAGGGCAGATTTATCATTTCAAAACAAAATGAATGCACAGAAGCCTTCCTGGTATCAATTTGCAAAATAGTTGAAATGGTTGTTCTGAAAGACCAGCTTAGAGCTTGAGATCATTTAGACTGCATTCATAGATGTCCTGGTTTGAGTCCAGTTTAGTCCTGATGTAGACCGGGTCTAATAGTTCTGATGTAGACCCCGTCTAATAGTCCTGATGTAGACCCCGTCTAATAGTCCTGGTTTAGTTCATAAATGAAAACAGCTAAATGATAAAAAAAAACATCCATTTAGCACAATGTCTCTTTTCCCATGGTACAGCATATCTTTACTGTAGTTAAAGACTGACAAGAAACAATAGCAATGACATAACGTTACTCGACTGATCCAACTCACCAGCAGCTTTCATGTGAGTCAGCGTTTACTTTAAGTCTGTGTAAATTACCCAAACTAATTGTGTTTGCACAAGTTCATTCTCACTTTGGCATTACACCCGGTTACTTGGGCTGCAGACCTTTAGTCAATTAACTGGTTCATGGTGCCTCGGCTGCCATATTTTTTGTTAGTTTTATTATTGTATTAGGATTATAAAGATTTATATGAACCAGAGTAGGGATGTCAAAAGCATTGAAAATCAGATACTAATTGATACTAGAAGTAGTATCAAACTTAGATAATCATTTGAGCAATTATCAATACTAAAAAAAGTCACATTCACAGGACAGAAATGAACCTTTCCTAAATAGTTTTATAATGATCTTGAGCTGTATCAGAATACGTATAGGACCAACAGACTAGTATACACCCATGGACCAGTATGAAACCTGCCTGGACCACTGAGGGATTACACAGATATGAGGCTGCATGGTAATATAAAAGAAAGTACTAACATTTAATGCTGAAAATTACATTCTATTGTCTAAGGAAAGAGTTTTATATTATTATTGTAGTATTGGAATGCGAATCGAATCTATTCCTTAGTATCAAAAGTTTTAGTAAATTTAAATTTATAAAATTTTAGTATCATGAGCAGAGCAGAGAGAAATTATGGAGTGCATTTTGGTACTGACTGGAGAGAGAGATTAAGATGCTGTTTCCAGTACAGCAGTAAAATGCTGTTTATAGTATTACATCTGTGTATATAGTAGTTTTTGTGGGAGATCCTAATAATTTTGAGGGATTTTGCCACTCTCAAGTCACACCCTTTTTAATCGATTAATGAATGCACAGGGCTCATTAGTGGAGCTAGAATTTCTTCTGCCAACTACAGCTCTACTTTTTACCTGTGTGTTCTGGAAGTAGTGTCTCCAAAGAGGTCTGATCTTGTCCTGACCGCCGACGTCCCAAACTGTGAAACTGATGTTTTTGTATTCTACTGTCTCCACATTAAAACCTGAAATTATACAGAAAATATTATTAATATGTAAAACCAAAATTAAAAGGTCAAGCCAAGACTTGTAAAATGCAACAAATTAGGGCTATGCAATTCATCTAATCTATTTGTGGTTCTGATTACATTTTTGTAATGGAATAGAGAAATCAAAGTTATAATTAACTTCTGTTCAGAATATGTGCGCTTGGCATCCCACTCAAAATCTGAAGCAAAGTGTCTAATCTAATCTACAGTGGCTTTGAAGACAAGATGTTTTAATATGGACAGCATAGATGTGACAATTTGAAATAAATGTGATTTCAGTTATGAGCTAAATAAACCATGATCATGATTTTTGACACATTTGAGCAGCTGTACTACAAAGTGTTCATTTCTTACCAATTGTGGGGATTGTTGTTACGATTTCACCCAACTTCAGTTTGTATAAAATAGTGGTTTTCCCAGCAGCATCCAAACCAACTGTAAAAATAAAAAAATAAGAGTTAGTTAAATAAAAAAATTGAATATTTAAATTTGGCCAGCTGTTCAACAATTGTGATGTTTGTGTCCATTTCCACACCCCAGCTTGGTATTGTACTACACAAACAGTTTAAAATGGCTGTGTCTAAACATGCAATAACGTAATGAACAATGACGTAATGTTTTAAATGTTGAGGGACGGGGTCAATCCAATTTCCATAGGCCGCATCTACACTACAGCAGTTCCTCTTTAATTGTTTCTGAATCTTTGCCAAATGGGAGGACATTGAAAACCACTGTAAGGAATTTAAATAGATACTCAAAGCCATCTAAAAAGAACGATAATTAATTACAAGACAAAGACTGAGGTATTTCTGTAGGGAAGTGGTTACTAGTAGAGGAGATTGCTGCATATTGCATAACACTCCCGTTTACGTTGAAGATATGGCAAAACAAGGTCCAACAACAGATCTATATACTTTGATCGAAAGAGCAGGACGAGATAACAATAAAACGTGGACAATTTTTAACACATTTTGATAGCTAACCCAGTTTTGCCAAAGAAGCTAGCTTGGTTGAAAGAAAACCGGTTATAAATGCAATCAAAACATTCAAGACTAAACTGATCAGGCTGAATAGATAATCAATATAATCCCTGTTGTAAAAATAACCACCATTTGTAGTTTTATAGACTTTTCTTTAGATTTTTAACCAGGCTAAATCGTGACAATAGCTTGAAGCAGCAGCTCTCTCCGGGAAGCTAACACGGCAGCCATCCCTTTATCAAACTCACCCATTAAAATCCTCATCTGTTTTTTGCCGAAAAGCTTGGTGAACAAATTGGAAATTGTGAGCCCCATGGTGGAAGGTCCGATCCGCAGAATATAGGAGGTTTTGTCTGGCTTTAACCGGGAACAAAAGCAGCGCTCTGGGCGCACACAGCTGTAGCCGTCGGTGAAGTGCCACGTCCGGTGTGGGCCAACCGGAGCCAACGTGGAACTGTCGACGTCACCGGTTTGGAGAACTTTATTGACAAAGCCTCGAACAGCAGCAGCTTCAGCTCAGTGTTGTTTTATTTATCTGTGATCGATCTGTCATAATATATGGGCAAAGGTAGCGTTTTGAGTCCATTTGATTTAGACCTATGCCTATCCCTTTATGATATATTTTAATTATTTTAAAATGACTTTATTTTCATGCATTATTAATGTGCAACACTTTGGAAAATGTGTTGTTTTTGATAAATGTTTTTATCTGAGTGAATTATCGCTGCTATGCCAGAGAACCAAATCATCTATTGTAACTATCAACTACTGCGATTCACATTTTTTTAAATGGGAAAAACTGTAGACGTTTCCTAGTCAATAGTAGTCAATAGTAATAGTCAATGTAGGGAAACGATATTTCATTACTATCATCTCAATATATATATTTTTTATTTTACTATTTCTTGTTCTTGTTCTTTTTGTTGTTGTTGTTCTTCTTCTTCTATTATATTAATATTATACTATTATTTTTATTTTTTTTATTATTATTATTATTATTAGTTGTAGTAGTAGTAGTAGTAGTAGTAGTAGTAGTAGTAGTAGTAGTAGTAGTAGTAGTAGTAGTATATTTGTATATATCTTTATATTGTCCCTTTTTAAAGTGAACTCATAGACTGTAAATTGAAGAGCAAACCTAACGCCTACCCCTGGGCCCATTTCAGAAGCAGAGTGTATAATCTTTTAATTTAAATTAATTAATCTGCGTTTTAGTCATGCTCAATACACATAACGCGAGAAAACATGGCTAGTCCAGTATTTTATAAGGCTTTCTTCCCTTTTCTGTGTGCAAGACCAGATGTTACCACTAGATGTCACTGTAAAGTAAAGTTAATGGTCGGTAATTTTATAATGATGAGTTTTAATCATACACATTTATGGCGAATTACTCTTAAACTGTAAAAATACGCGCATTTAAGTTCTGGGGGGTTTACATAGGTTTAAAAAAAATGAATGAAAAAGTGAAATTCCATCCTAAAACTTTCCTGGACAAACGGGTTAGTTGTACAGAACGTTGCAGACACTATAGAAGGTGGACTTTCTCTGGAGTTCTTTCTTTGTAGAATCTTTGAGGGCGGGAAACACGCGGTGCACGTGACTGTCAGGTTAAGAGCGCGCGCACAGGTGTTCTGCTGGGACAGGTGAGCTCTGCTCGGACAGGTGCGCTCTGCTGCTCGCGCTCTGTAGGACTGATATGGACCCAGGCTGGAGTGAGGTTGAGCTCTGAGCAAGGTGGATGTACCTAGGGCTGGCCATGGCAGAGAATTGCACTGATAATGCTACTCTGCAAATTTACCAGGTTAATATCTATGTTTTGTGACGTCTAAGTTACATATATAGGTCTATACTTTTATATTAACACCGTTTTCAGATGTTAGTGTACTAGACTAAATAACATTTTTGTTCTTTTTCAGATTCAAACCATCACTTATGTATACATTGCATTTCTCACACCCAGGTAAGTCCTGCTTGATCCATGTAATTATTTTTATTCAGACTTTTTTTTAATAGAAATTCACTCTGAAATCAAATTGAATAATGGCCCATCCTCATAATTGTGAATACATATAATTTACATTTTGTTAGTGTCAGCTCTGACCAGTGCATTCTGTCGTTGTGTCCATCGGCAAGGCACTTTCACCACCTCTGGATGTATGAATGTGGTGGGTGAGTGGGTGATTGGTAGTCGGAGAGGCAGATGGCATGGATGGCAGTCGCATTGCAGTGTACCCGAGGGCAACTGTGGCAACGGTTGTGAATTTGTAGAAAAACTTGTAAATCAAGCCATGTAATACATTGGTTTTTTGTGCAATGCCTTTTCCTCTTTGAGACAGTCCATGTATGTGTCCTCCAGACCAGATTGTATAATTCTGTCTCATCTGCAGTGTCATTGGGAGTTTTTCTGTCTTTTTGGTGTCATTACTGCGATGGAGGAATCTTCAAGAACAGGTGAGTCCTCTTTTATGTAACTGCAGCATTGGATAAAGGGTTATGTCATGATTATAAAAATTTTACATTATGTCATCAGCTTCTTTTTTTTTTTTTTAATATATGCAAAAATTAAAAGAAAAGTAATTCGGAAATTTGAAAGTCATTTACTAAGGCTGGTGATGGTAGTGTAGTGACTATGAAGGCAAGGCAAGTTTATTTGTACAGCACAATTCGTACACTTAATTCATAGTGCTTTACAGAGTAAGAAAGACATTAAAAACACAATACAACAAATCAAATCATAAATAATCACAAATAATCATGATAAAAGAGAAGAGTGCAGAATAAAAACCTTTCAGTCATATGCACAGTTAAACAGAACTGTTTTGAGCCTGGATTTAAACATTGTCAAAGTAGAACCAGATGGTTGGTACATATTGCAAATACTATCTGAGTATTGTGGCATCTGGTGTTTAAAAAAAGGAGGAAGGAGTAACTGAATACATAACAAAACCCCATTATACCAGCAAAATCTTAGAATGTTCTTTCACTATATTGGTAGTGGTTATCAAAAGTATCAAAAATCATATTAACTAAAACTAGTATCAAAACTAGATACTCATTGAAGCAGGTATCGATGCTAAAAAAAAAAAGCCACATTCACAGGACAGACATGAACCGTTCCTGGACCGCTTTAGAATGATCTTGAGCTGTAACAGAACAAGAATAAGACACATAGACTAGTATACTATAGAACCTACCTGGGCGACTGAAGGATTACACAGATATAACACACATGGTAAAATAAAACAAGGTACCGGTACTAAGATTTAATGCTGAAAATCACATTCTGCTGTCTAAAGAAAGAATGTTTTAACTATCATCATGTTATCGGAATCAGTATTGAATATTGCGTCTATTCTATAGTATCGAAATTGATTTTGACTGTCTTGACACCTCTAACCTGCGTGTCCTCCCTGTGCAGAGGCAGCTCCTGGTCCAGCTGTCTTTGGCTGACCTGCTGGCCTCTTCTGTGCTTCTGTCCATCACCTTCTCCAACATCATCTTCACGGGAGACGAGCCCACTCTGTGCCTCTACGGCCTGCCCCTGGCTCTGGTATGTCCCACTTCATCTCACTCAGATCCACTTTTACATGTTTTCATCAACCAAGAGTTTTGCCTCTGTCTCGGTTTGGTCGTAGTTTAGTTCTGATGCATATTTTTGTTCCATGGTTTAGTCCCATTTTGCTGTGATGTGCGCAAGTGTGAAGTTGCGAACAAAGCCTAACTGAAAAAGTTTCATGGCCTTATCTCACTTCAGACAAAGTTGATGTTGTCGTTCTATTATTTTTAAGATCTGTTTGAGATTATTCAAGTGCTGAGAAAACCTGCATTTCTGCTCTGTCATTTCTCAGTTAATCATTGACTCCTCTGTATGTTTAGTTTCACATTCAGTAGTTGCTTGGTGACATGAAATCCCCTCGCTCTGGGTCTTCACACAGACTAGTTTGTTTGGGTTAGACGTCTTTACAGCCTGTCACGCACCTAATTCAGGTTAATGTGATGTTATAAAAATATGACAACCAGTTTTGCTGTGTCACGATACCTGTTTTAACGTGTATTCTCAACTAAACCTGGATCCGAGCTAAGCATGTCTTTGGATATAATTAAAGGTGCATTGTGTAGCTTTTCTGGTAGAGGATCCACTACATGTTTCTTTATTGATTATATTGATTTGCCTTACATGTTCCACAGTAGTAGTAGTAGTAGTAGTAGCAGTAGTACTAGTAGAAGTAGTAGCAGTAACAATAGTAGAAGTAGTAGCAATAGTAGTAGTAGTAGTAGTAGTAGTAGTAGTAGTAGTAGTAGTAGTAGTAGTAGTAGTAGTAGCAGTAGTAGTAGTAGTAGTGGCAGTAGCAATAGTAGCAGTAGTAGTAGTAGTAGTAGAGCATTAGCAGTAGTAGTAGTAGCAATAGTAGTAGTAGTAGCAGTAGTAGCAATAGTAGTAGTAGTACTAGTAGTAGTAGCAATAGTAGTCGTAGTAGTAGCAACAGTAGTAGTAGTAGTAGCAATAGTAGTAGTAGTAGCAGTAGTAGTAGTAATAGTAGCAATAGTAGTCGTAGTAGTAGCAACAGTAGTAGTAGTAGTAGTAGTAGTATAGTAGTAGTAGTAGTAGTAGTAGTAGTAACAGTAGTAGTAGTAGTAGTAGTAGTAGTAGTAGTAGTTCCATTAAGCCTATCTGTTTACCATTTATTCAATTAGAGGTGTACAAACCTGACCGGTAACTTCACCTGCTTGTTTCCATGGAAATAGATAAGTTTAATGCCATAATGTGGAACATACCAGGCAAAATAATAACATCTTAATGGAAAAGTTACACCGTGTACCTTTTAAAAACAAATGAATTTCAAAGTAAGAAACAGCGGAGGACCTAGTAACACGGAAACTGTTGTTACTCAATGTCATTCTTGGTGGAATTCCTGATACTGATATGGAAACTGCACATGATTTCAGTATTTGGCAGCTTAAGAGAATGTTTTTTCCATTCATATTTTACTGTGTGTGCTTTGAAATAGATAGAGGAACTTAGTCATAACTCCAAATAGTTTCTCGAGACAAAGTTACGATTACTCAGGGCCAGTATTTAGTATAACGTAAAAATACCCATGCAGTAGATGTTTCCCAGGACCCTCTGTTTAGAGACATAGTGAGTCAAAGTGAATATTAAAAATCACTGGTCTAACAAAAAACTGGTACAGTGCGGAAACGTGTGATTAACTGTCTCCTAAAGTTATATGTAATTAAAGGTGCACTATGGAGCTTTCTTTTTCTGTTTAGCATATTACATATATTACATTTTCACATTATGAATTTTAGCTGCCCCCATTTGTATTAAATATTATTGGCCTAGAGAATGGTGTGATGCATCTGAAGAAAAAAAAAAAATTTGATCAATAATCATGACAGTCATAAAAATCATGTTTCTTAACTTTCCTCTTAACACTAAGATTAAACTAGTGAACCTGAACAGTGCAGTTGAAGCAATAGTCGATAACAGTATACTCCTTACTACCCAGTATTTGATTTAATACTTGAAATTCAAAGGAAACATTTTAAGGACATTCTCATTGACCTTTGCTTTGCAGCCAGTTCAGCCATGTGTTACAGTGTTGCTGTTAAATTCTTGTTGACATTAGATTTTAAACTCATGTCTGCTTTTAAAGATTGTCCTTTTTAAAATTTAGTACAACTAAAGATTTTCCTTTTTTGAATTTAGTGCTACTGCTTGCATTTTTGTACTTTCTTCCCTAAGTTTTTTTCTTACAAACTGCCTCTAAACTGATGTAAAACTATGATAAATATTAATCACAGGTTCTAGCCCACCAAACCAAGTCGGAATTAGAAAAACATGAAAACCTATCATATGCACTTTAAACACACACTCGCTCACATGTGGCTATCAGAGAGAGCCCATGTGCTGATACAGTTCTGCTGAGTCCATGCACTGTAATCTACTGCACAGGGAAATCTACAGGTAAAGCTAATATGAGCAAAACTAATATAAGAAAACCGCCAGACCTGCCTGACAAGGAGGGAAAGGCTCTGATAACAGGCTGCAGAGACAGGTGCATTGGAACGTGCAGTATGTATGTAGTTTATGACATTGAGTGATAGAGGGCGGAAGTCACGTTTGACATTCCTTTCCTATTGTATATTTTCTACCACTTATACTGCAGTAAATTCTTTGAGCAAGACATCTAACAAAAAAGGTGCAACCAGATAAAAGATACAGTCTATGCTCTCTATATGCACCGATTGAAAAGTATGTCTATTTCTGTAACGCTTTAGGCCTACCATCACCTCTGACATTATTCAAAGTAGGACTAAACTAGAACTAAACCAGGTCTAAACTGTAACTAAACAAGGCCTATATTAAACTTGCCGTTTTCACGCCCTCACTATAATATCCTCATTGTGTTGCAGGTGTTTTACTGCCTCTCGTTCATGCTGGTCAACAGTTATGCCTTCAAGTCCAAGCACGTGGTGCAAGGATGGAGGACACGACCAGCAGGCTCTGAGGATGTGCAGGTGAGCCACTGACCAAAAAAATATTACTCTAACAAGTTATTTAGAGGGACCATATTACACTGTTTTCTAATCAATGTTATAGTGTCATTTCCTCATGAAAAACAGACCTGGAGTTGTGTTTTGTTTAATTTACACTTTTAATACACAAACTCTACATATTTAGGCCGTGTTCTTCTCTCAAACTGAAAATACTCTGTTTCATTTTGCATAATATAGAACCTTTAATCATATATGTTCACTTTGTTCTCTCAGAGTGGAAGAACCAAAGAAAACGTCTATTATGCACTATTGTGGTGAGTCTATTTATTTCAGTTGCATCAATTTACCATGTTTTATCTATGGCCTGACTAAAGGTGCAATATGTAACTTTTCTGGTGGAGGTTTCATCACCTGTTTGTCTCCAAGGAGATGCTATGAGAATGTTCCACAATATGGGATTGAGTGAATATATCTTGCAGTTGCATTTATTCAATTACATGTTTCTCGATATTACCTTAAAAAAACATTCAGTGTTACTGTGGGCAGGCTCACCTCTCCCCAGATCTGACCTGTAGCATTACCTGCTTGTCTACAGGGAGACAGAGAAGTTTCACGCCACACTATGGGAACATTTTAGGCAAAGCGATAACATCTCCATGGAGACAAGCAGGTGGCGTACAGCTCACTAGGAAAGTTACATTGTTGAACTTGAACTGATTGATCACTATAGAGGGCTGTGTCTGTGAAGTGACGAGCTTCGAGTAGGATTTTTTCATCACATGTTTCAGTTATTAAAGACACTGTACCTGATTTATATTACCTTAAAAATGTGAAAACAGCACTAGTTCATTTTAAACTGGTTAATTCATAAGTTATTCTTTAATTACATTCTGCATTCCAAGCATCCTAATTATTAACCATGATGAGTTTATAAGCACTTCTGATACTCCCTTTTGAAATTCCACTCTCAGAGAGTGGAATTTGTTGTCACGGTAAATCTAACAATGACTAGCATGCTAACATGTATTTCCTGTTTGTTTAGGTGCAGCTACTTTGACCTCAAGAGCTGCTTACACAATTTATCTGTACTGTTTCATGACAAATTTAGCTCAAATATATGGGAAAAATAATCAGATACCGGCCCTTTAAAAGGACAAATATTCACATTAGACACAGAGGTTATTTATGTTTTTGATCTTCACAGGATCTTCTTTATTGGAGTATACGTGATCTATGCTGTGTTTATTGCCCTACCGACAGGCGATACACGCACTGTAAAGACGGAGCCAGACAATTGTAAAAGGTACCCTTGTTTTTCCACTTGCATGATTTGACAAAAGTGAAAATTCCTCTTCATAAATCATAATTTTGTTTTTGTTTCAGTTGTATTTTGTTCTCGCACGTCTGGAAGGACAGCTGTTCTATTTATGTAAGTTGTATGCACACTGGTTATAGTTTATAGTTTATAGTCATAGTAGTGTAGAGACTGATGATGTAATGTTCTTTCTCTCTGTAGGACTTAAAGCATCAAGTTCCAATCTATTTGTTCCTGTGTTTCATGGTGGTGGAAGTTATACTGTCCTGCACGGTAAGTCATAGTATACAGTAGACGAGCTAGTGAACCTGCCATATTTAATACATTTTCAACATTCTGGCTGCTTTGACTAACACAGTGAAACAATTGCATAATCACTTAAATTTAATTACTTTGGGGTGGGTGTTTTGCAAAATTATTTGAGCTTTCTACCATGTTATAACATTATCTCCTCATCAAAAATATACCTGAAGAATTTTTATATGTCATCCATCCATGTTTCAATAATTTAGCGATCTCTCCCGGGCCCTATTCGAACCCTTCTTACTGGTAGCTGTAAGATTTTGTGCAATGCTCAGCCCACAAGTCCCTGTCATCCAGAGTACTTTTCCACGCAAAATAATAGTTTCTAGAGTACTTGAATAAAAATTTGCAATACAATTTCAACCACTGCTCAAAAGCACAATGGGAGCAGCCAATCTTCCAATTTGTGGATTTAAACTCTTGTACTTTTTTTCAACTTTACTTGTTCAGAATTATTGCAAAATATACAAATAAACACATTTAGGGTGCGTTCACATTTGTCTTTGTTGGGTCCTGGTTTGAGCCAAGTTTATTCCTGATATAGACTCAGTTTGGTCCTGTTCTAATCCTGGTTTAGGCCTGGTCTAGACTAGTCCAGGATTAGTTCTGAATTTAGTCACCGTTTAATCCCAACATTGAAGTGACCTAAAGGGGGTCCCTTTACATATAGTACTGACAGTTTTGGCCTTGTCCATGTGTAGGTGATTTACCGTGACATCTTTAAGTGGCACGAGGGCCAGCAGCAGCAGCAGCAGGGCCTTTTTCCTGTGGAGGGAGATGGACAGTCCAGGAAAAGGTTCAAACATCTCAAGTGCACGGCCAGGAACAGGGTACTGGTCATTATCTTCTGCTGGACTCCAGGTACAACATTATACTGTCACCCTACTACTGCTACTGCTACTACTAACAACTACAACCTCTATCAATATGACTACAACTAGTAGTACTATTACTACTACCACAACAACTATGACTTTATTTTTATTTATGTATTTATTTAGAAAAAAGGATAATACATGTTGATGAACATGTGATACATTTGTAAATATGTCCGATTTTAGCCACAGGTTTATTTTCATCTACTACTACGACAACAATGATCACTACTACTACTACTACTACTAGTACCACTGCTGCCAATTAACCTTTTGACCAGTTTAAACTAATGCAGATCTCTTTGCCATGCAGCTCTGCTCCTGTTCGGGCTCATGTGGGCCACTGAACCATCCAGACTCTTTCCACTTTACATCATACAGGTAAAGGCAGAATACAATACAATGAAATGAATGAAAAACACAACATCATACATTTTTACCCAGGTATATTTTGAAAATAGAAGTAAAATGAAATAAACCAGAAATAAAAAAAGTAAACTCAAACTCAAAAATCATTGTTAAGAATTATAGGGAACCACATAGACCATGATCATTTTCTCAATTTCAGTGAAGTCACTATTAAGCCATTACTATGAAACATATTTAGTTATAATCTTGTGGAATATGACAATAATGAAAGTACTAAAAGCATAAAACATCAGGTGACTCCACCAAACCAGTATGTTTGGGCAATAAAAATGCCTGTAGTTGAAGAAATGAAAGACAAACAAGTTTTTACCAATAGTGTGGACCATTAGAGGCAAAGCAGTAACATTTTCATGAGGTTACATAGGGTTTTTTAATACTGTGATGATACGTCAGGTGTTTGGACATGGTTGCATGTCTAATATTAAAACAAAATTTGTTTTGCCTCAGAACAATTTGTATAAGTAGCTCTGAGGTCCACTCTTTACTGTCTGCGATAATAATAAAGACTTTTTATCAGGAAGTGCACGTTAGCATACTAGTTTTTGTTAGCTTTACTGTGATGGCAAAACTCAACACTGGTCTCTGAGAGTTGTGAAAAGCGCTTATAAACTCATTGCCGTGAATAATTAGGATGTTTGGATTGTATAAGTTGAGTGAGGAATAACTTTGGACGACTGCAAACTGTTTAAAATGAAGTAGTTCTGTTTTTCACGTTTATAAGACAAGTAAAAATCAGGTAGAGCATCTTCAAAACTTTACAAAATGTTGAACTGTTTGTCTTCTCACTTGCAGGCTATTACAGTGTCTTTACAAGGCTTCCTGAACAGTATGGTGTATGCATGGAAGCGGCCGAACTTCACAGAGGCAGTTTTAGGGGAGCGCACGCCTCTGATCACCTACAACCACGTGTCATTTTTTGAGGAATCGCTCAAAACGTCTGTATGACTGTTAAAACGCACCGTGTTTTTAATGTGCATTGGACTACATACAGAAGAAGAGACTGTACGGTGGCTAAGACTGAAAAAATAGATGAAGGAAGCTCAGCATTACAGAACAGTGAAGATAAGCAAATGGTAGCAAATGGTAGCAAATAATAGCACGTTTTATGGTATAAACTGACAATAGTAAATGTGTTGGTTTGTGAAAATGTACATAGATTATTAGTTGTAACTTATTTTTATTCTATTCCTGTGTCACTAGATGTGGGATTTACTGTTTTTGAAAGAAGGCCTGTCATGAGAACGCATTTTGAAGTATGATATATTGTTGAAGATAGACAATAAACAATAATATTGAAACTAATTTATGCCACTGACACAATAATCTTTAAGATGGATTATTCCTCCCCCAAAAATATTTTAAATGCACAATATTGTTAAAAAAAAGCGTTAGTAATTTGTATTTGTAATGAACAAAGGTGGGTAGTACTCACTTACATTTACTTTAGTAACTTTTTAAAGAAGTTGGACTTTTCATAGCACTTTTCTAGCAGCATATTATTAACTAATATTTGTATTGAAGTAACAGTACTCTTTCTTGAGTAAAAGTTTTGGTTAAACTTCCCACTTTCCCACCCTTAACTTCAAATTAAAAATCAAATGTTACATCCCTACAGTTACTCTTATTTGAGTAATTCCTTGGACCACTGCTTTGTACTCCTACTTGAGTAACATTATTTTGAAGGAATGTTACTTTTACTTGAGTACAGTTCAAACAGTTCATAATTCAACCCTCTACAGCTCAAATATTTTTAGTATTGCCAAAAAATAACCAAATATTTCCCACCAGTGCAAAGAAAATGCACACGTGATAAATACTGCCCCTTAAAACTAATAATTCTGTCTGTCATATATTGAACGATACGAAGTTAAACTACGTAGTTGGGTTTTCAAAAATATCAAAAATCGGTAACTAATCCATATTAAACTAATATCAAAACTACTCATTTGGGCATTTTGTGTAATTTTGAGCTTTATCAGAACAAAGAGCTCATGCTAAGATAAAGAAAGGAAGAGTATTTTGTGTTGAAAATGATATTCTATTACTAAAAAAGTTTTTGCATTGTGACAACACTACAATTTATTTTCTAATTACCATGACAGGCCTAGAAATTTCCAATCAGAAAATCCACAAATGTTTAACCTTATCATATATGGTCTGTGTTTAGGTCCAAATTTGCAGAAAACATTCATTTTGCAGCTTTAAGTCTTTTCAACTGACAACAATCACATTTTTATGATTGAATATTGTCAGCACTTTTTAATACAGCTCAGGGTTCACACGTCAGAGATTCAGTTACTTTCAGTTCGCCTAATGTTAAAGTGATGGAGATTTTAAGATGCTAATCACTAAACTTAGCGCTCATTCAAAAGTATTGATGACACTATAGTGCAATAAATGTATTTACCTGTATCGGGTTGTTTTTACCAATGTCTCTTTATGGACATTGGAGTTTTTGACATTGAATCTGACCGGTTATATAAAGCTTTTTGTAATCTATCCTGAGCTCTATTTCATATTGAACTCATTGAACTTTGTGCAAGCTTTTCTTTCATGTGAATATTCCCAGTAATTACAGAGATATTAACCATAAACCAGGTCAACAAATCTACATTTTGACACTGAAACAGCAAATTCCAGCATAGGAATCTGACCTGTCCTCTAGCTGAATTGAAACTTCCATTAGGAGGTTGTGACACCTTGTGAACCCATCATATTAGTACAGTATGTTCGCTATACATTTATATAATTTAGTTTTGGACTTTCCACCAGTTAAACCAAGTGCATTGAACTCAAATGTAAGGTGTTTAGGATGTCCTTGAACCTGCTCTGGTGCATTCTCCTGTGCATTGTGATGTTCTGTTATGTTATATATGCACTGACTTGGCATGAGAGATAGAACACAGGAGCACTTGTCCTTACAAGTACAAACATAAGTGCATGACTTTATGACTGTCTCGGTTTAACTGTTCAGAGTTAATATTTCTCAGGGGCCATAGATCATCTGACTGCTATAAAGTTGTACAGTCAAAATACTTGTACTGTTTTGTAATGTGATGGCTGAATATGTGAATGTAAGTGCAGAGGTGGATAATCAGTTACTATTTGTTTTATCAGTAACTTTTACTTAAAGTGCATATGACAGGTTTTCATGGTTTTCTAATTATTTCTTGCTTTGGTGAGATGGTTTTGCATCAGTTAAGGGGCAGTTTCTGGAAGAAATGTTGAGAAGAAAAGTACAAAAATACAGGAAGTAGCGCTGAGTTATTAAACAGGATTCCTCTGCTTATATCATTCCCACCTATAACATCTACCTTTATAACACTCCATCCAAAATGCAGAGAATTTACAACAAGGGTGTTTTTTAGCAGTTTAAACCATTATTTTTTGTCATTAATTTGTACTAGTCAGATTATAACTATTGTTCAGTTTGGCAAGTTTTGGCCCTTGCTATTATTATGGTTGCCAGGTGACATATTTACTTACTTCTGTGTATATTAAAGCTGCTGCCCAAGTCCAACTAGGAAGTAAAATTCAAAACTACACCAAAATTCTAAAGATTTTTGTGTAAAATCTTAACTATAATACTGTTAACTATGTTTTAGAGAAATCAACTCTAACCTGTTATATGCACTTAACTTCAAAATCTAATAATTTTACCATACCATAGTTTTTATTTGATCATATATAGTATTTCTACTTGAGTGATTCTTTTTAAAGTAACAGTTGCCCACTTTTACTTACAAAAGCTTTTGGTTACTCTTTCTTCACAGTGTTAATATTTGCGTTTCTTGCATCTTACCTTCAGATATGATTTAGTTCTTCTATTGTAGAAATATTTAACATTTTGTACTTTTTTTTACTTAATTTGGTCCATACTAGGCTTTATGTGATAGGACGTGAAATGCAGGGGAAGAGTGGGGAAGACATTCACCAAACTACCTGAGCAAGAGAAATTGAAGTAACACTCACAAGTATTTGAATACAACTTTCAGCTACTCTATCCACCTCTGCTCACTTGTACTTTAAAAAGCACTTTGTATTTTACTGATTACTTTCATGCAACTCAATAAAAGCTGCTTTATAATACAGGTAGTCCTACTTATTTAATCGATAATAGTCTCTGATTGGCCTGCTTTCTTTTTTTTAATATCTGTTGATCCATGTTTGCTGCACGCACTAACACATGTTTTTAATGTTAATTCTCCCTATTATAACGTGACAAGTGAAATGCGAATGGAGCTGCAGGACCGGTTCTTCAGTCTCCACATGCATACTTGCCCAATCTAACCACTCGCTGAGTATTCTGAAAGGGCTGACACGCTGGGTTTGTTCTCAGCTAATGTGTGCACTAGTGTGTGTACGTGGGAAACAACATGACAGAAACAATACAGACTTCTAGTGCAAATTACTCTGCAAAATGTGTCAATGGGTCACTTTAAATAAAAGTTTTTAATTCACGATTATATTCATTTAGAAGACAAAGTTGTTTGTCTTCTAAATTTGTCAAGGGAAGTTTAGAAAAATGTATATATACCCAATCCTGTAGGCTTCTAGTGCCCAACTTTGTTTGTTCTATGTGCTGTTGTCTAAGCTGTTGTTTCACATGTGACTACCCCCTGACACAGAGGCAGCTGTTGCATTGCTGTACCAAGCATGTGTCCACCAATTTATTTGTGTGGCCATTAAAGATAAATGCCCTAAATCTGATTCTAGTGCCCAACTTTGTTATTTCCAAGTTCCAAGCTTTGGGTATTTTACTTCCCGACTACCCCCTACTCAGGCACTGGTGACATATTTAGCAACCATGTGTTTACCTTAATATTTGAAATTTTTATATTCAGTAAAAATGCCAATAAATCATTCTTCCTAAATCCTAAGTTTTATTTCAAATTTTAAAGAGGAGGGTCATTTTACTTCCATAGGTGCCAAGTCACTGCCAGCACTATCACGTGCATCCGCTAATTTGAATTACATATTTAGGTCACCATGTTACCCTAATTTTATTCTTTTGCCATGCTATATTCACTGCAAACAATATATTAATTTTTTCAATAAGTTTTATTTTGTTTTTGATGCTCTTCAGTGACGTAGGCTTTTGGGCGGAGCAAGTGCACCCCCTTCTTACACTATCACTAAGGAGAGTCAAGAACAGGGACCCGCTAAGAAACTACTGCATACTGGAACATCATGTTTGTCATCTAAAACCAGTTTTGGGCATGCTTTTGTATATTTATGCAGAATACCCCCTCTTTAGAGAGCTTATTACTGACGTGTGGGAGCTAAACTGACTCAAATAGTACAATTATTCTCAAACTTAGACTGAATTTAGAAAATGACTTTATGCATTATTGATACATACTATAGATTTGGTAGAGATTGGGCTTTCTACTGTAAAGAATCCAATCAAAGATACTAAACTATAGCCTATGTAAAATCTCTGATAAGAAATGTCTATTGGTGCAATGAAAAAGCAGGAGCAGGATTTGAAAGCACTGCCATTTATTTTTATTTCTCACAAAAAGGGCAATAAGAAGGTAGTTTTGTTAGTCTTGTTGCGTCTGTGAGGCTGATCAGAATTTTGCCTGAAGAGAGGAGAGGGGCACCAACAGTTTGGGCGCTGGGTGAGATGAGTGCTTCATAGGTGCTTGTTTGTCCCTGAAGCAGTCGTAGTAAAAGTTCTGCAGAGAAAGTTGCTGTTGACTATAATATAATACATTTTTGAGGGAACTCCAGTAAAAATCCTAAAATATTCCTGATAGTCCTCAAAAAGTAGGTCCTTTCTGCCTCACAGTGGTAACGCTTTAATCTCTAAAACATTTATTTGACATTTAAGAGGAAAATAAAATTACTTGAATTATGATAAAGAAAACAAAAAATAAAATATCATACAATTTATGTCTGGTCTTTGTTCACAATGTGGGATTTCTGTAAGTTAAAGAGGGGATATTACACCTCTGTGGGGTATTAACTGCTAACACTTAACTTTTATTGTTTTGAAAATTCTATATTCACCAAAAACAAAGTGTTAACCACTTCAGGCATGTTTTTGATGAGAGACCAACGCTATAATATGTCAGAAAGCTCCAAAAAAAAATGTATTTTGCATAATACCCCCTCTTTAAGCCAAAACAAACCCTCCATGGAATATTAGAATAAAACAGCATTTTCTGCTAAAACTGTCCTGGAAAATCTATTTGTCTGTTTTATGATCCACAACTTCAGACATTGTCAGTTTATGAATCCATTTGACCTTCCCTGGTCAGTTTTTCAAAAATCCATAGACAGGGACCTCTGCTGTGCCATTTCTGAGTTGGCTCTGCGACTGCCCGCTCGGCGCACGTACACGTCATATCTCCCATCTTCCTCATCCTCCTCTTCCTCCATCACCCTGTCCTGTCTGCTCAGAGAGTTGTGGTGGGACTGGACCCGGCCCGGCTGCACGCTGGGCCAGCTCTTCTTCCTTAGGCTGCTGTTTACATCCCTCAGTGGGGCTAGAGTGCCATGGAGCTCTCCTCTGAGGGGGGGCAGGTCCAAGGACCCTCGGCCCAGTGCGAGTGTGGCCTGGGCGGGCTTGAGGGAGTTGATGGAGGCTTGAGATCCGCAGTGGTGCTCGTGGATGCAGCGTGAGGAGGAGGAGGAGCGGCGCAGGGCCTGTAAGGATTGGAGCTCCTCAGATAGGACTCCGATGTCGGCTGGGGCATCCTACAAAAGGGATATTTAGAAAGGAACAAAAAAAGCAGCACATACAGCAGTTTTGGAGATAGGAGATTAGGACCACTGCCATAATGATTAACAACTTTAAACAAAATCTGTTTTTGAATTGAAAAAAGTCCTCAAAATGTTGCATATAATAGGAAGCAAAAACTCATGGATAATTTATTACGTGCAGTGAGACATTTTTTACCTAAGGAACATTTTGAACAAACTGCATTTTTTGAACTTCTACTACTTGACTATTTTATTGTGGAAACTATTTGGCTGCACTTGCTGCAATTACTTGGATTACTCTTCTTTTTTAGTCATTTTTAAAGAATTATAATACTTACATTTTTTACCAAAGCTACTTTAGAGCAATATGTCACAGCTAGAACATTAATGAGCCTTAATAAAATATCAGCAAAGATGTAATTCATAATGAACACATAGTTTATTAAGAGTGATTCAGGGTTAGACACGACTTAATTAAGGGGCTAGTGTATTTATTAGGTAGTTACGGAGTCTGAATCATTCTTTAAGTCCCTGTTTGTATTTAGATTGGCTGACCTGGCCCTGTTGTATTCTCACATATTGCCACTTGATGCTATCTATGTTACTGCAGTCTGATAGTGTCCAGACAGAAGAAGACCACAGAGCACAGGTGAGCATGAACCAAGGCCAGGTGAGGAGACAGGTGAGAAGACAGGTGAGGGGAGGGGGGAATAGGCTTCACATCTGCCATCTACTGGTGGAAAAAAAATCCAAAACTTAAATGTCATCTTTAAGTCTTTCATGCTTTACTAAGGCTATGAAAAGGTGCAGTTATTATAAACTAATAAATAAAAGTATAAGTTTTACCAATCACCAATAATAATGAATACCATGTGTCATGCAGTCACCTTGTCTCTGAGCGAGAAGAGCTCATAGTGAGGAGGGTCAAACACCTCCTGACAGTCCCCTCTCTGGAACATGTTCTTCCTCACCAGTACCTTCAGTAACAGTGACAACAGCATACATGCACACATGAGTAAGGGCTGAGTGGGTTTTACAGGTACAGTCTGGAACATGCCTTTAGTCTGTACCTTCTTTCGAGGCTGCTTCACCTGCACCAAGATGGAGACGATGAAGAGCAGCAGCACCAGCCCAGTGGACACACAGATGATGGAGCCGTGAGTCTTGGTCAGATGGAACAGAAGACCTTTGGTCTTTTTCTCTTCAGATAAGTAAGCATACAATCAAATACAAGGAGAAATGTAAATACACATGGGTGGTATATTATTGGGTATATGCGAAAATTATTGCTTCAGATAGTTGATCTTCACACTTCACCATAGGTAAAGGAAGTCACATGATCTGTGAGGGTTCAGGGCTTTATCATATCTTAGCATGTGACAACATATTAAAAGTTCATATAGCTTACATAAGGGGAGTCCAAACTATAGTCCAGGGGTCAAATGCAGTCCTCAGACCATTTGTTGTTCCCCCTTTGACCCTCAAGTCTCCTGTTAAATAGGCCCAAATGAACATAGACAGCATTTTTACAGCAACTTTAAAGTGGGGCTAAACACTTAAACTCCACCCACAACCACATTTAAATACAGCTGCTAAACTCAACAGTAGAGGACTAAAGAAGAGCTTTAATCCAGTGGCCACTGGAGGTGGCAAACACTTGGATCTAGACATTTTTGACCAGAAATCTGCAAATCGCACCAAAATTGCCAAAAAGTATTAAGAACAGTAGACAGTGCTAATAAAACACCATGTACAGTTTAATAGTTAAAGTGTTTCAACAATATCTTTCAACATACAGCTCTTGGACTCTCGTGGCCTGGAATATAATGCTCAGGGTTTAGGTTTGGTTCTGGTTTAGTCCTAATGTAGGTTTGGTTTCTATTTAATCCTGGTGTAGGTTTGGTTCCTGTTTAGTCCTGGCTTATACCTGGTTAGACCTTGTTTAGTCCTGTTTAAATCCTTACATTCAGACCAGACTTCCCTGTGTCAGAGGTCCCATACCTTTGCAGTTGTTCTCGTCCCAGGGAAACACACAGTTCTGGATGCCATTACACACCAGGGAGTTGTTGATGCACATGTTATTGTCACAAAAGAAGGAGCTGCCGATACACGGAGCTGTAACATACACAGGATTAGCAGGAGTCAACCAGACCTGAGGCATTGCATCACACTGTTAGGACCATTATGAACCGAGATGTCAAGGGAAGGATTACTCCACAAGAGGTCACTATTTGCCACCTTTTGTTTTGAAAAAAAAAAGCATCAGGTTTTCCATTAATTTAACGGAGACCATGTTGGATCTCTTTTGTTCTGGTGTGAACACTGCCGTGAGGGACTGAGAAATCATATTTAGGTAGTAAATGGTTTCAATGCAAAAGAAACACCATACCAATACCACCACATTTCATTTAAATCTGAGTTTGTAGACATGTGGAGGGGAGTGTGAGTGTGTGATGGTTTGAGTGACAGGTGAGGCTGAACAACAGCCAGGTGGGGAAGGGGAGAACAGGTTTCACACCTGCCATCTAGTGATAAAATTAACTGAACTTAATAAAAGTAAAGAAACACCATAGTCTCGGCACAACTTTGTGGCAAACTCTGTTGTATGTTATAGTAAAGTTAAATATACTTAGCTGAGACTCACGTTCAGAGAAGCAGGTGAAGAGCATCCTGAAGCGACTGAGTCGACTGCCCTCGTCGGCCCACATGCGCACCACACCCACCCCGGTCTCCAGCGTCACGTCGTTAGCCACTGTGCTACAAAACTTGGCCTGCAATAGACCCCACACCGTGGTTCTTAGCTGGTGTGGGGGCTCACTGCTGCCAGGTTGTGTAGTACAATCGCTACAGAGCTTTGCAGTTCAAATGACTTAAGACAAGAAGAGGGGAAGATGTGAGTCTTTGTAATCATGTTTTACCTTCAGGTCCTCAATCGCGTTGCTGCCGTCATAAATGGCCACAAAATTCTTCTTACACTCGTTGGAGTTTTCCATCTGATACTCCAGAAAGTGTAGGTAAATCTAGCAGACATAAACAGATTTGAAATGACGGTCTTCTAGTTGTACACACAAAGGATGAATGGTAGTCTATCTAATGTTTACTGCCATGGAAAAAATACAGTGAAAAAAGTGCTTTTTAGAACTGACAAAGACCAAAGCAGAGTTTTGCTGCAACATTGACAAAAACTAGCATGCAAACAGAGCACCATTTTTTGTGTTGGCTGGTGGCTCATAAAAACTCTTTATGGGATGGTTAAGTGATAACATCACAAACAGAACATTTCTTTCTTCCAGGTTCAGCTGAAAATTTCAGAGCCTTATTTTATCCCTTTTACAATATCTGTATTGGAGCAAAAACATAGTTAAAGCTCAAAAGCTAAAATTCTGAAAAATGTTTTAATATACAAAGGCCTTGAGGTCACCAGAGCGTTCTTTAAAACTTTCTTAAAAAAAAAAAAAAAAGAAAGAAAAAAGAAAAATGAACGGTGAATTTGGTGGTGAGTGGTCACAGTTAATCTTCATTGGGGATCTGAGGAGTGAAAAGTTATTGCATTAGAATGTAAAGTTGTGTAACTGTAAATTACTTTTTATTTTTTATGATTTAATATTTAAATCCATTTTTTTTTTATTTAGTAAGTTGTAGTAATTTTACATAGTTATTATCTTACGTCTTTGCAAATCCATACTACATGGTTGATCTGTGTATGATCGGTTATGCGCGTCTCCTCACATGTCACTAAGACTGATGATATGAGGTCAAATCCAGCGCATGGATTAGGTTAGGGATATAGTAAATATGACCAGCAGATGTGACCGGGATGACCATTGATAATCTTAAGCCTCTGGTGTATGTATGTGCTGTGCTTAAGTCTGTGCTCTGTTTCCTGGTCTTGCTCTTAATTAGAAATATCAAATTGTGATCTCATTCCGGTGATGATTTACTATCTTGGTTAAGACAACATATCAAATACATCCCACTCACGCCTCCTGTTGGTCAGTCTCAGCAATACTTTGAGTGAGAGAAAGTTAAAGTGGGACTAAACATCTAAACTCTGCCCACAACTATATTTCAAACAGAGCTGCTAAACTGGGCAGTACCTAGAGGACTAAAGAAGAGAGTATCATAGTGGTATCAGAATCGGTATTGAGTATCGATAGAATTGAAACTGTGATCTGGCTCAATGAAAATCATGATATAAATTATTTGCCGTACCACCCATCACTACTTGTAAATACTATCGCAAAAATATGAGACGGTGGAAGAGGGTCATACACGGTGGTTCTTGGGTGCACGGATGGTCCAGATGCAGTCCACAGCCTGGTCGGCCTTCACCTTGTTGTCCTCCTCCACCTGACTGGAGCGGATCAAGCCATCGGGCCCGGATAGCTCAAACTGACAATCTGAGCAGGAGACAAGGAAAGCATTTATATTCAGAGCGTGTAGACACATTACCATAGTCTGACTGATAATAACAGAAGCACTTAGAAAATATTGGCTATAGTATAAAGTTCAATTAATTTAAAGTCAGAAGGACCAAATAAACATGATAAGACTGTTATAGTAAAAGCTACATGCAGTTTTGTATTGTTCTTGTACAATGGTGATGTGTATATTGTTGCATTTGAATATGTTTCATCTAAAATCACATGTGTCTCATCCTCAAATCTGTTTAGATGCACCGAATCTTTAACATTGAAATAAATATTTGAACTAAGCCTATCAATCAAAAAAAGTAACTTTTCTAGTGAAGAGGCCACCACCTACTCATCTAAATTTAGTTGTTGTTGTTGTTGCCTTGAGTGGAATATTCCACAGCATGGCATTAAATTAATCTATTTTGCATTCATTCAATTACATGTCACTGCCTGGCCAAAAAAAAAAAAAGGCCACACACTCTAATATTTCATTGGACCGCCTTTAGCTTTGATTACGACACACATTCACTGTGGCATTGTTTCGATAAGCTTGTGCAATGCCACATTGAAAAGATTTATTTCCATCCAGTGTTGCATTCATTTTTCACCAAGATCTTGCATTGATGATGGTCGAGTCTGACCACTGCGCAAAGCCTCGTCCAGCACATCCCAAAGATTCTCAATGGGGTTAATGGTGGCCAATCCATGTGTGAAAATGATGTCTCATGCTCCTGAACCACTCTTTCACAATTTGAGCTTGATGAATCCTGGCATTGTCGTCTTGGAATATGCCTGTGGCATCAGGGAAGAAAAAATCCATTGATGGAATAACCTGGTAATTCAGTATATTCAGGTAGTCAGCTGACCTCAGAAAGATAATCGCCCACGTAGTAATTACCCAACAGGAGGCTCGTACCTATTTGCTTAGTTAAATCCAGGTGACTTTTTTTTTGGCCAGGCAGTGTATTTTGGCTTGAAAAATCTTGAAAACACCTATTACTCTGACCGAGGAGGGAGACAAGTTTAATGCCATACTGTGTAGGCCCAGACAAAGCACTAACATCTCCATGAGGACAACCAGGCAGCGCAAACCCTTCAATAGAAAAGTTTCACAGTGCACCTTTAAACATTGAAATTTATTATGATTGAAAATATGAACATGCAAAGTATCATGTTAAAAAATTTAAAAGTACAAAATACTGTGAGCAATATAACCAGATTCTCAAAATATATTAATCATTCATTCATTACTGAACTATTTCATTACATTACATTTAATTTTTCTGCAATCTTCTGAGCCCGAAAGCCAGACACATACCAGAGAATTGTAACTATTAAACACATATTCTAAAATAATGAGTAAAATGAATAAGACACGCGTTACCTGGGATGGGGTTTAAAAGACCTCCTACATGTAAGTAGAATTCAGGATCTGGGTGGACAGACAAAAAGAGACAAACTTAGTCACTTGTTTCGAAAGATTGGAGCAACTTCTCTAACCTAACCTCTCTTTTCTTGAAATAAAATTACATATAGTCCCGTTAGTGACATTTGAAGAAGTCATCACTGGTATCACTGGTGACACATTTATATTGAACTGAAATGTCCTGGCATTTTATTTAATGTATTTGCGAGAATGAGAGTGCCTTCCAACAGAGCAGTTACACCGCAGCGGGACATGGCACCAATCAAAAGCTGAAATAATTGGTTGACCTTTTTCCGGTAGTAGCTAGAGTTTAAACTTTTACAATAGAACATAATAGGATTTTAAAATGCTGCTCTGAGACCTTTATGATGCTTGCAGCTTACCTTCACTTCATCTTAGAACATTTGCCATTTGCTTTTCCGATCTGTCACTTTTACTCTCCATCCCTTTCTTCCTCAAAAAGTATATTTATCTGCTTGCAAAATATTCCATCCATCCATCATCTTCAGCTTATCTGGGGCTGGGTCTGAGCAGAAATGGCCAGACTTCCCTCACCCTAGTCACTTCTTCCAGCTCCTCTGAGGGGACCCCAAGGCGTTCCCATGCCAGCCAAGAGACATGGTTGCTCCAGGGTTGTTGTTATTGGTTGGAAATTCCATATCTACACTGTACTCACTGCCAGCTCAGTCCCTGTTATCTTAGCCTGTGTCATCTAAGGTATAATACTCCCTTCATTGGAAGTATAGCCAAACTGGACTGCACTACACTGGAATGGACAACACTATCACAATATTTCGAGGGTTCCTGTCTCTGGGTACTGGGTGCTGTACTGCTGGCAAATAAACTTTTTCTGTGTTGGAACTTCAGTGTCACGCCTCTTCTCTTCAACTCTCAGGTTACTATAGTTTATTGTACAACAAGCATGTCCTGGGTCTTTCCCAGGTCTCCTCCCAGTGGGACATGCCTGGAACACATCTGCAATGCATGATCTATCTCTAAGGGAGCGCACAACCACCCTGCGGAGGAAACTTATTTCGACCGCTTGTATCCACCATCTTGACCTTTCAGCAATTATCCCAAACAGTCTTATCCTACAATCAAAACTCTTGTTTCTCTGAAGGTTAAATGAAACAGTTTTCAGTCTTTGCTGCAGTTCAACACAAATAGTCTGTTTATAAGTAGGTTATCATATAGGATTTGTTTAATGACAGTTTTGGTCTCTTGAAGGTCTCTCTCTTTGGTCTCTCTCAGAGTCTGTCCTGTATATAAGCATCTATAACTGTGGTTCTATAGTACCTCAATGATTTGGAAAAACTTCCTCTATCTGCAATGTATTCTGGTAACGTTCATTTTGTCTTTCTGTTAGCCAGACAATTTATGAAATGCAATTACCTTGTTGACATGTTTGGGCTGCTAGCTGCCAGCCCTTTTCAGAGATGTCACCAGTCTTTGTCACATTTGAGTTGGCTTATTATTGCTTTTGTTGTTTGGGGATAAATATGTACTCATTCCAAACCAAATATGACTCTTGTCTTTCTAATCTTTTATAACATTTGTAATTGTTTTACAATTAGCAGCTTGTCATTAGAAGTAAACTACTGTATTTTTTTGTTTTTGAAGCAACAAAGTTATCATTCATAACACTTATTTAAAATTATTCATAAAAAGTACTTTCAAATCTTAATCATTTCTAAAGTGATTGTATAAGAATAATATTTGATCAGCGGTATCTGTACTTTATGCTTTGGAGCTCGGTGACCAAGGTTAAAAGCACAGACACAGGCGGGAAAACGTGGTCCACATTTTTACTTTTTTTGTTTCAATAATTACAAAGTGCAGGTGCCAAAAAGTGCAATGTGCAGTTTGGAGGTCTGGCAGCAGTTTCTTAAACGGGTTTGTTACACTTGCCAAGAAAGCAAAAGCTGCTAAATAAGAAAAAAATTAAGTAAATTATAACCATTTTACATAGCATTTTCTCTGGTAATAACTAATACAGAATCTACTAACAGAGTCACCTCTTTTTCCCCAATCAGGCAAGAATCTTGGGAAACCAACTAGTCGACACTGTCCCAGACAGTTGTTTCTCTGCCATAGTGCAATATCACAAGTGTTCAACTAAAACATGTTACTGACTCATGGTTTGAAATCCTTATAACCTTTTGAAAAGGTCATAATTGCCAGAAAGAACATATTAACATATAAGTTTTGCTCTTGTTACTGACGCTCCCTCTTCAGAGTGCTATCAAAACACAATCGCTGTGCTTTCCACTAATAAAAACACTGCACATCACATCAGGTTTGTCAAGTTGTTGTGAACGGTTTTGTGTCCTGCTTTGGCATATTTATGGAGAATAGTTGTGTGGGAGCATGGGGCATGTGGGGTGACGTAGGCTTGTGGGCTGAGCATTCGACAGAATCAAAACCGTAAGGAGGGTTCGAAAAGGGGCCAGGAGAGATCACTAAGTTACTGAAACATGCATTAATGACATTTAAAACCTCTTCTGGCATGTTTTTGATAGAGGAACAACGTTATAACATGGTAGAAAGAAAAAAAAAAGGTTTGCATAATACCCCCTCTTTAAAGTACTCAAATAGTCTGCTCTCTCTCACCGTCTGAGAAGCTGTATTGCACGTGGAAGCCGATACCCTCCAGTTCCTCGTCGCTGTAGAATCGTATCCACATGAAGCGACCACTGGAGAGCACCAGGCCGGGGTTGGCTGACCCACAGAAGCGGCTGATCAGGGGGGAGAAGCTGAAGGGGCCGTCCCGGACCTCCAGGTGGTCAAAACGACACTCGAAGGAGCCCTCGATGTAGAAGGTTTTATTGAAATGCAGTTCTATCCTCTGTCTGGGCTGAGCTGTGGACAAAAGCACATAAATAAATACAAATAAATGTTTTATTTGATTTGATATTTCTACCTTTTCTTAAATTCATGTCTTTTGTAGAGAACTGTATGAATTTCTTTAAAATGTCCTGGAAGACTTTCAGCTAAGAATGATTAAAGGTGCATTCGTTCTTCACCTGCTTCTCTCTATGAGATGTTATTGCTATGTTGGGAATATTCCACTGCATGTCATAAAAATAATCTATCTAACATGTCATTGAATTGCTGCAAATCATGTATTGCTGCTGACCTCTCCACAGATCTGACCTGTAACTGGTAGTGCCACCTGCTGGTCTTCATGGAGATGGATAAGTTTAATATTGCGGAAGATTCTTTGCAAATAAAAAAAACAAACATCTACACTGAGAAAGTAGGCAGCATATCTTCTAATAAAAAGTTACACAGTGCACCTTTAACCAATAGTGCCAGGTTAAAAACTATGTAACTTTTCTTGTGGAGGGTCCAACCATCTGCTTGTCTCCATGGAGATGTTATTGCCAGGGATGTTCCACAGTACGGCATTAAACTGTCTTGCATTTATTCAATTACAGGTGACTACTTGTGACCAAATATTGAATTTAATATTACAGGTGCTACATTACACAAAATGACTCTTGTGAGTTTTAAGCCATGTTATAATGCTGTTACCTCGTCAAAAACATACCCAGAGTTGTGTTTTGTTTCATTCACACATGTTTGAGTAACCCTTGGTTCTTGATTATCCTTAATTATTAGTCTGTCTACATCTCCAAAGCTCAAAATGCTCTGTTCCACCTTGTGATGTCATGTAGTGGTAGTTTTCAAGTTAACAGCTCCTTTTACCTTTTGTTCAGTGGAGATAGGCTGGGCTGAAGTCATCCAAATGACTGTAGTGAAGGTGTATCACGTTTAAAAACACAGTGGAACGCTTCCTGTATCACCACATGACATCACAAAGTGAAACACAGTGTTTTCTTTTTGAGAAGGAAATCAGCCTAAATATGCAGGTTTGTGTGTTAAACATGTGTGAATGAGACAAAAGTCAACTCCAGGTATGTTCGTGATGAGGAAACATTATAAAATAGATCACAAAACAGTGTAATATTTTAAGAAATGTATAATACATTTATTTACTTTTTGCATCTTTTTCCCACAATTTTTATTATAAATTTCAAAATACAGATAAAGTGGCTTTACTGGCAAAGCATCATGGGTAAAATATGTAAAATCCAATAAGAGTAACTAACTGAAATGCATGTCTTACCAGCCATTATAACTGCATTGCGTTAATCGTGCTGGCTGTGTCTATGCGAGTGCTTACCTTCCAGTACATAGAGACACTCCTTATTCGGGGGGTATTTATTGGGGTAGTTCGGCGAGCTGAAACTGACCCCCGTCTATGTTCCGCTCCCAGCTGCCACAGTGGCGGCTGCGCGGGGGCGGCTTTGAGGGCGTGGCCACTGCCTTGGTCACCGGTGGAGAATCTGTACAAAATGATGCAGAACACTACTCATCAAAAGTACTACGCTGAGCTCAAATATGACATCAGACTACACAGGGATTACCATTTTATGATCATACCTTTAGCTTTCTGCGCCACGGCAAATCCCTCCTCGATGCAGATGAAGAGGATCCAGACTGTAACGGAAATAAGAGGCTACAATCAAGAAGATGCCAGAAAGCTTAGCAGGACTTATGTTACGAATGTGGTCTGAAGAGATGAGTCAATGCATTAGTTATCAAATGTATCGATACCCAGATATTAATCAATACTTAAGCTAGTATTGAAACTAGATACTCATCTGAACAAATATTGATAATGAAAAAACATAACATACAACAAAATTTGACCTTTCCACAAGAGTTTTAGAATAGAACTAGTATTTGAGCATATGGCATTATTAAAGGTACAGTGTGTAACTTTATGCATGATTGCATGGAAATAGAATGTTAAAACCTCACTTCAGAACACTCTCATGAAGTTTTTTGTCACACTGTGGAAGATTATAGCCAAAGGAACAACCTCTCTATGGAAATAAACCGGAGGGTGCTTAATACGTCAGGTTTGTGGAAATGCAAGTCCTCTCACAGTGAAATAAAAACACCCAAATGAAAAAAAACAAACATACATACTTTCATTTTAGTTTATATTTGGCTAAAATGTTACATACTGTGGCTTGAAGAAACTACTAACTATTTTGTGTTAAAAATTAAATTCTGCAAATACATATTATTGTGGGACTAAAATCCAAAATCTAGTTTGACATTTCAGTATCATGACACCACTATAATGTATATGTAAGTGTAGCTAAAACTACGCAGAAGGAGGAGCAGTGTGTGAGTGAAAATGAGGACACGCCACAGCTGCTACCATCTGGCTCTCCTCCTCTCTGTGTTTCTTTTACAGTCCCTGAGACAGACACATTTAGAGGCATGTCTGTCTGCTACTGTCTGCTCCATGTTTGGGCACAGGGATCCATAACATCATGAAGCAGGCAGCCAGAGTTCTGTTATATAATGTGTAAGCCCAGCAGAGCATCTCGCCCTGGGCATTCACTTGAGTTTCTCTGCTGTGGCATGTTGGCATGAGCTGGTACTGGTCAGCCAAGTCCATCTCTCTTCTTATTCTGTAGGAGGGACTGGGGAATGCTCTAGGTCTACAGTCTCGGAATAAATCTAAAAACACAAATATGACTTTCACCTTTAGTTTACAATATTTACAGATTTGCTGTGGGGAGGAATAAAAGTAAACCTTATACTGTATATACTTCAATATGATACTACAGTAACTACGACTACAACTACTACCTGGAACATATATTGGCTACAATATTGTGAGTGGAAGCAATAATAGTACACTCAGACAAACAGACAGAAAGTAACATTACTGCTAAAAAGTTGTCCATGCATACAAGTGCAAGACAAAAACAACTGAACAATGAAAAGCAGAGCAAACGCTGTGCTTTTTCAGCAGGTTACACTCAGTAAACATCCCATCCCTAATTAATAAGAATGCACGATCCACTCAAAGTCACATTACAATTTCATTCATTATGCTTCACTTTCATTTTGATCAGAATAGTCTTTTTGCTGTTGTCACTGAAACACAAACTAAAAACTTTGGCGGTACAGTGTAACATAAAACAATACATAATAATGGCAAATTTTTAACTATGACAAAATAAAGGTTTGCATAAAAATAAGGTGTTAAGTTCCCAGTAAAGGTAGTCTCAGCTGCCCTGGGGTAGCCTTATAGAATCTGCTCCTTCAAACTCTCCATCCACTACACACCATCCTTCGGTCAAGTGTCTTGGTTAAGTACACAACGGCAGCACGCCCTGGTCAGAGCTGAACTCTGGGTTGGTGGGGGAATGCAGGTGCTGTCCCAGGTCACAGCACAAGACACAAAACCACAAACAATAGTGTACACACAGTGCAACGGGAATAAAGCTCAGGAGCTGGGCATCATCACGGCATAAAATACAATAACTTCTATTAAGGTACAGTAAGGTATGGACCAGAAGTTAAAGCACCAGAGATGAAAACATTAAAAGCAACTGACAATACATAGCAAGTGTTGTAACATTTCAAGATTTAATAAAAGAAAGTAAAAGAGCAGCTGAAGATCTGTAGCATTTTTCTCCTGCACTTGCGTAAACAAAGCCTTTTCCAGCTATTGACATTCCTGTGCGAGTCTGGAGCTGACAGACAGACGCACAGACCAAATCCTCTGGCGTCCAGGGACGGAGTCATCCAAAGAGACAGTCACTGCACATCAAAACACTGGATTTTCTCCTCCGCGTACGTCTGTCAGCTCTGCCTGCGCTGCGCCCATCGAACCAGAGCTGTCCCTTCAGCACCACATTATCCAACACTTCTGGACCGTCACTTGAATGTCATATAGTATTAATCTGTTGTATTTGCCACAAAATAGTCCTTATTTTATCTGTTAACTGTATCTAACATGACAAATTCCAGCAACCTGGTAAATATAAAAAACGTGCAGCCTAAGTGGAGATTTTTCCACTCAGACGTTTGTGTCGTGCCCTAACAGAAACAGCATTTTCATTTGAAGTTAAACCATATTTTGCTGCATCGTTTTTATTAATATTTGTTTTTAATTAAAGAAGTCACTCGAAATAAGTCCACGCGTAATGAAATCGACTTAAAACAGGAGGGCACTCACCTACGTACATCCTTTCGTAGACGTGGGAGCTGCTTGGAACAAAGAAGTGTTTCTCACATCTCACAATTACGATTAAAAAAAAAGGCTCCGAGTTGTTTTTTTTTTCCAAATCAACTTTCGCCGTTCACTCCATGGACTTGAGTCAGAACGCGTCGCGCCCAGTCGTTACGCACGGTGCCACGCATGGTTACGCAGGACACAAAAACAAATCCACGGCAGTCAGAGCTTATGCTGTGGCCAGACGAGCGCGGCTGTGGCTCAGAGGAATCCCCCCTCACGCTGCTCGATGCTCCAACTTTAAGACTGGAATCGGTTTGGCGCGGATAGAAATAAACACTCATTGCGCATGTGCGTCACCACCCCTGAACGATTAGAAATTGAGCTCTCCTTCACGGGATGGCATCAGTAATGAATTATATCAGTCGCCTATTTGAATTAAAATTATAATTAGCCGACTTGGGGATTAATTTCGGCCCATTTACGCGTTTGTGTGGCCATACCTCATGATCAATGCTCCATCTCAAAGCTGGGTCTAGTTAGAACTTGGACAGGAGACCTCTGGAGACACCTGATGCCACAGTGGGGCGCAGTGTGACTCTAGTGGAGGGGAAACTGTTGTTGTGTCATTAGGCAAGACACTTAACTCAGATTACCTATCATTACCGGAATAGTCACACAGAACCAGAACATTAACGCATGGGAAGAGATTTGTGCATAAAAGGATATAAGGATAGGCATGGTGAGGTCACATCTAAAGGGCAGAGTAATAGCAAAAGACCATATGGCACGCTTAATGGAGTTGCCTGCTGGTACTTAATTCACTTAAAAGATGTCCGTTGTCATAGTAACCGCATCTTGGCAGCCTCTTTTGAAGCATCACCTTGTAAAGCAGGTGGGTTTAACAGAGGTGAGGATGGTTCTACAACATAAGGAAAAGTACTGCTCTTTAGTGTTGACCTTTTTTACACTTTTTTATAATGCTGCTACTTTCTGTTCCAACAGCTGCAAGAGGACTTCTTAACTTTCCATTGAAAAAGTCTATCTTCAATATATGTAGTGGTTCTTTATGTATAGTGAAGTTACATATATATTTTCAACCCCAGTGTCAACCAAAACCTGCACAATAGGTACAATCCTCCAGCTAGGGTAGTCCAGACCAAGACTAGCTCAAGGTCTGAAGCTGCACTGTGGCAGAAGAAGTCCTGATAAGAAGCCGCAGCAGTGTTGATGCAGAGGGGAAATTTTCCTACAAGTAAAATAAAATATCTTAAAGTGGAACTAAACTAATCAGCTTGTTTGCTACTGAAGTGTGTAGCTCTTTTTAGTCCTCCAGGTACTGCCCACTTCATCAGCTCTATTTGCAATGTGGTTGTGGGCGGAGTTTAGGTGTTTAGTCCCACTTTATCCTTACCTTAATGTTTTATTCCATTTAGATATCATGACTCTACCTTAAACACGTTGATCTATACAAGAATGCAAAAAAGTTACATAATGCACCTTTAAAATGTGCTTTTTTTGGTGGAGTGTTCAGCCTCCTCTTGTCTCCAAGACGATAGTATTGCTTTGTCTGTATGTTTCACTATATGACATCAAAAAAGGCAATCTTTTTCTTGTTTTTATTCAACTACAGGTGTTCTCCTAAAGATATCTTGCAAAACATGCATTCTGTGAGCGGGGTCCCCTCTTCACAGATCTTACTTGTAAATTGGCCTTGTGGCATAACCTGCTTGACTCCCTGGAGTTTGCTTAATGCTATACTGTGGAAGATTCAAGGCAAAGTAATAAAATCACCTTGGAGACAAGCAGGTGGCAGTGTACCTTTAAACTGCCAGTTCTTGTGTCTATTTGAACTTAAATATTCTGTCCTTTTATGGTGGAAACAACAACACAGTCAAAAGCCGTTTTAGCTGTCTGTTGTTCGGTGAGAGCTCAGACAGTCACAGAGGAGAGAGAGGGTCAGAAGAGGCTAATGGACCCTAAATTGATCACTCCTAAGAGCGACTTTGCAATTAGCATTTTGATTGCAGTCTTAAGCAGCCATGGCATTGTTCTTATTAGAGCGCACTTAAGGATGAAATGAACAACTCTCATTTTGAAATTCTGCACATTTAGCCAGAGGACAGACAGACATTTGACTGTAACAGTAGTACCGCTCAAAAAGTGAGGCAAAAATGTATCAGTAAATAGCTTGTACGATCACTATTATTTACATCCAATACAGTCTATGGTACAGTATATACAGTATATACAGTATATACAGTATATATATAGAGAGGCAGAGTTTACAAATAATATAGTTAAAGCACAGTATGAGTAGTACGCAGTTACATTGAAAAGTACAATTTCTTCAAAAATATACTCAAGTGTACTTTTCTAGCAGCATATCTTGACTCCTATTTCAGTAATGTTTTTATTACAGTAACACTACTCTTACTTGAGAAAACGTTTTGGTTACTCTTCCCGCGGCGAGTAAATCTACAAGTGACAAAAGCTTTATGCTGACAATATGAAATGATTTTAAAAATTTGTTTCTCTTGCACGCTCCTTCAGAAATGATTTAGTTTGTCTCATTCACTGTCCTTTAAAAATACCAGATTCTGTGTGATGTTTTATCATTCCAATCACATTAACTTCAAATTATAAATGAGATGTTATATCCCGACAGTCACGCTTTAAAATACTCTTACTTGAGTAACTTCTTGGACCATTACTTTGTACTTCTACTTGAATAATATTATTTTGAAGAAATCTTACTCTTACTTGAGTACAGTTTTTGGATATTGTACCCACCTCTGGTTAAGTAGAAGTACAAAGTAATGGTCCGAGAAATTACTCAAGTAAGAGTACCTGATATAACTTCTTATTGATAGATTGAAGGGCAAAACATAAAAATGCACAAAGTTTGGTATTTTCAAAGGATAGACACAAAAATTAGAAGGACTTTCAGAAGGGACGGACAGTGGTCTGAATTTTGACATTTGTCGTATCGGTTCAACCCCTGACATTCCTCTCAAAGCTGCCCTCGTCTCTGTGCGCCTGTTCCAAGTTTGTCCTCAGTGCATTAGATGTGTCTTTTAATCAGACGAGTGAGTTTAGATGGAATTAGAAGAGCAGTGAAACGGTGAAGAGGTGGCTATGTTCACAAAATAATCATGAAAAAACAACTGTACTATGTTTTGTGGTCCTTGAACTTAGATCTGTTGGCTCCATACCATTAACCTTGATCAAAAAGTATGACCTGGCCACCCAGACAAGTGAGACTAGAACCGTATCATGACTCCCCGAATTGAGTTGGCCCTGACTGACAGATGGATTAACCAGTCATAGAGATGCTTGGTCCGTTCATGTCAAAGCAAACATGGCGGCTTACACATAAAAAAAAAAAAAAAAAAGGAGTGGGGGGATAACGCAGTGGATTAAGAAACAGTATGGGTTTCTGCAGAGTCAACGATCAAAGCACCACACTCTTATTTATCTCAGGAAATTAAAAACAATTCTGAATGATTGGAGAATTTTCGAGGGATATGTCTTGTGCATTTAAGAGGTGGCCCCTTTGTGATCCAGCTTCAGACCCTTCTGGTCAGGCAACAACAGTTCTACACACAAGAAGATGTATTGTGCTTGTGGCTGCTATATAGTTATATTTTATGACACCCGTGGGTCATTAAGTTACGTCTTGAAAAATAGAAATTAAAGATTACACAAACATGCATGAATCACTCCAGATTCACTTCGGGTGAGTAAATGGTGAAGGGGAACAACTCTAACATAGTAAAAAGCTCTGAAAAGTTGATTTTGCATAATCGGTAAACTGTAATGTTATGCTGGGGGTTCCTAAAAGTAATACACTTAATAGTATACTCAGACTGGAGGTCTGCTGGTAAACCCCTCCACAAAGGCATTTTTGTTAATTAAATCTTTGTTCAGTTTGGAGAGATGCTCTTCCTTCTCCTCGCTGCCCTGTGCCATATGGCCAATCACGGCAAGTGTTCCTGAGACAGATGGCCAATGGTAATGACCCTTACTCAAATCAGGGTTAAGCCAGGGAAGACAACTACAAGATTAGTCAGCTTCTCATCAATTAGGGTGAAAGGGCTGGGACAGTGAAATGAAGACGAAGGAAGTGAGAGACCCCATTAGATAAGATTAGATGAGATATCCAGTTTGATATTTTAAGCACGGGATTTGACTGGACACTGGCCCTGGTCAAATCTATATTCAATATGATTATGAAATAGAGCCAGAACAATTGTGGTGGGATCCAGCAGAGAGGCAGAGCCCAGTGACCAAAGAGCAGACGTTGGCAAGTTTTTGACCCATAAACTCACAAGAAAAGCTGCCCCAGGCTTTAGAAATCTTCTTAGCCTGCTTGATCTGTGGAGATGGCAGCCAGCCGCGACAAACAGGACGAGTCTGGTCCCACTTTCTGGAAGATTAGGCAAATATGTAATCATGTCTAAACCCACTGATGAGGTAATAAAGATGAGGTAACATTAAAGGAGCAATATGTAACTGTTTTCTGTTGCATCTACCAGTGACGTGAGGTGAGGTTTGTGGCTGGTGAGGCACTGATGTCGTCACAATCAGATTTACAAACATATGAACCAGGTGTCAGTACATTTGACCCTGGGCCAGTTTCTCTCCTAGTGAATTAGGGCCAGAATAAAAAAAGGAAGAATTTCAAATAAAAGAATTTCAAAATGAAATAGCTCTAATAGTATGAAATAAAAAGCAAGCTGGTTCTGTATTGTTTTTTATCCTTTTTCTGTTTTGTTTTTTTTCTGGCACGGCCTCACCTGCCTCACCTGACCGCACGTCACTGGCATCTACGATAGTGCTCCCATGGATACGCTATTGCTTTGCCTGGAATGTTCCACAGTACGGGACTAAGCATATCTATCCATGGAGACATTTAAAGGTATCTGTGGTAAAAAAGACCTGCTTAATGCCGTGCTGTGGAACATAAACCATGAGAGGATTTGATAACATTATGTGGTTTAAATGAATCATAAGTGCAGTCTGATTATAACTTCAGCTCTGACCATATCACCAAACATCACCCAAGACAAATTCACCAAATACTCAGCAGTAATGAATATTACATCTTCATTATATCAGAGCTGGGGGGGTAACTAATTGGATCTTGAAACATTTTTATTCAGAATATAGTTACTTTTTTTGAATTAAAGGAATATGTGGTGGTACATGTTCACACAATTTGCGTTTCAAACTTGAATATTAGTAAGAAAAAAGAAAACAACTCTCTTGTGTGCGTCCTTCCCTAATTAGTGATTAATAAATGGTGTGATTAAATAATGGTAAACAAATGGTGTAGCAAACACTGAGCAGTTTTAAACATATATTCTGTTTTTACACTAATATAATGCACCTTAAAGCTACAATTTGTATTTAGACTGGATGGCCTGCCCATTGGATTTTCACATATCACTACTAGCCGCTATCTACGTTACTGCAGTCTGATAGTCTGCCAGTGTGGGTCTAACAGAAGAAGACACAGGTGAGTGTGAACAAAGGCCAGGTGAGGGGAGTTGGGACAGGTTTCACATCTGCCATCTACTGGTGAAAAAATCTAACTTAGAGATGGTATCTTTAAAGTGAAAGTGTTGCAACTATTCAGATTTCACTCTGATTGGTCCATATATTCGAATATGCTACATAATAAATTTAAGGTATTCAGCGAATAGTGGTAAAAGTAAAACACTTTTTTTTTTCCTATCCTCGTTTTTAGGGTTACAGTATTAATACTGCACTTTTACAGTTCACAGCAATTTATATAGCTAGACATAATTGCTTTGTATTGCAATAATACAATTAACAATAGTGTTTTCTAATCATTTGTGAAACTGTCCTCAGAACCCTGTCTCCTGTCCATTGCTGTTGTTTGGAGTGTACATCTGCTCTTACCATGCTCTGGCCTTGTGTCAGCCATTCCCTCCCCTTCCTCCTTTTTTAATTTAGTCAAATATACAAAGCTGGTCTTGCAATCAACGGCTAAGCACATGGCAGGGGCTTTAGAGCATAATTACAGAGCACAGCAGGCCACGGTGACAGAAAGTGACAGAAAGTGAGAGGCGCGCTTGTTTTTAGCATCAGTGCGGCCAGTGAGGGGTTGGACAGAGGACACAGAGAGCAGGATCCTACAGACAACCAAACATGGGATTAGAAATGAGCACACGTCCTTCACATATGTACACTCCATCAGCAAGTCACAGCCTGTGTAAGCAAAAGAGACATGAGAATTATTCTGAATGCACTGTGTACAAAGAAAAGAAAAAAGCATGCCCACTTCCAATGAACATAAATTTTATGCTATTTTCAGATCTATGTTGTTTCCTCATCAAAAACATACCTGGAGTTTTTGTTTCATTCACATATATTTAACAAACATTTTTTTTCTCTCAAACAGAAAACACTGTTCCACCTTGTGATGTCGTGTGGTCATAAAGAAAGTGCTCCACTGTGTTTTTAAACTCCAGACACCTTCATTAGAATCATTTGGATCTAGTGAACTAAAGGTAAAAGGAGCTGTTAACTTGAAAACTACAGCTTTTTGAGCCTTTGGAGATGTAGACATTTTAAGGATTACTCAAACAGGTGTGAATGAAACAAACCAGGAGTCTGGGTATGTTTTTGATGACATTATATAATGGCTTAAATTTCACAAGAGTAAATTTTGCCTAATATATCTTTAAGAATTTGTATGGCCTTAAATTATAGCACTATGTCATATAGCACTATGTCATATGTCATGGAACAATCATTTTTGGGGGCCAGTATTTGTCGTGGGTACTTTTTCTTTGTACTAGTGGAGAATATTTTGTTATTTTTTTGTCCTATAAGATTTGATCTGTAGACTCATGTGTTTCATGTATTTATTGCAGCTCATGTTCATTAACAATAGTGTGCATTCAGAATAGTTTTGGGGATAATGCTGCTTTAGGGTTATCGTGTCAGTAGCATGAATTACTTTTTATTATTGTTTATTGTTTAGAATTTTTTCAATGATTTATAGGACTTCAAACTTTGTTATCGTGACCGGCCTATGTGCCCTTATTTGACAAAAGCTTTGCTATTGTGGTTTAGTTTTAATACCATTCAATTTGCTTTGTTATCAAGAACTGTTTTTATTCTTATGGTATGTATTTAAAGTTAAAACTAAAGGTAATTTGTTTTATTGTTGTAGGCTCATATTGTGGCCAATCTGGTATTGTGTAAAATTTGCTTTTAGAAACAAACAATAAAACATTAGAACACAGGCTACGAATAGTTTACTCACCTACTGAATCTGTCCAGTTTTTTGTTTGAAGAATTCATCTTTGATTCTTGAGCCAAAAGGTTACATCATTATTTTATATTTCATCTGGAGTTTCTGAATAAACTTAATAAAATGTTTAATATGCAGCATTAAAGTGTTTGGCCACTGAGCGGCGCTATAGGCACACAACACATACACATGTTCTCTGCTAGAGACGATGCTAGCTAGCTTTGTGGTTTTGTAGCCTTTCTCTTGGATTAAACGCGTTTTATCCTCGTGGAAACAGCTGAAATAAACGCAACATGTCTGAAAAGCACAGGGCACTACCGCCGTGGATGTCAAAGAAAGACAAAGACTCAGATAAAGTGAAAGAGCCGCTAAAGTCTAAGAGGAAGCCGAAAGTAGCACGGTTAGCATCGCTTTAACATGGCTACCCACACTGTTTTCTGTCAGATTTGTCCATGGCGCTGACTTCTCTCTGTGTGCATGTTCCAGGTCTGTTTTCTACTGTATGAACGAGAAGGAGCTGGTGGAGGCTTCAGTGTCGTACCTCCTCAGCCGCGCACGGGAGGGTTTACAGAGCCAACAGCAGGTGGCGCACTTTCACTTTCAAAACTAAAACACATGGCTTTCAGATGACGTCACTTATAAAAAATACTCCATTTGCAGCTTTTGAGGGACTACAGACGGTTACACAGCAGATATTGTGTTGAAACATCAACACATCACAGCATCTTCTACGTTGTCTTCTTAATATTTAGTTCTGTTGTCAGGTTCATTGAGAACTGAATTTTTTTAATTATAAAATCACATCCAAAGCAGTGTTTTTCAACTATGGTATGTGGGGCTTCTGCAGTTATAGTAATTGTTTTAATTTACCAACAGATCATTCATCTTTTTGTCCTCCTCAAGGTTATGATTATTTAGAACGACTCTATCAGTGGTTTAGTCTCATTTAGACCCTGTTTAACCTAAACACCATGTTTAGGCCTAATATTGTCTTAGTAGTACTTGATGCAAAAAGTTTGTGTATCCGTTTAACAGAGACAGGAGCACGGGCACCCATGTCACATTCTGGATCTGTAAACAACCCCCAAAAATAATTTTAGTAAATAATTTGAAACCCTAATATGTTAAAACAGTAATACTAACACTAGCATTCAGTACAAATTTTAACGTGTTTAGTGTATAGTTATGACTTACAAAGTCCATATTTATTTTTACGACAACAGAAGGTTATACCCATCACAAATGCAACAGTAAACTTACTTTTTATATGAGTTCAATGTATTGTATGTACAATAGAGCTGTGGGGTGCACCATCTAAAATGTTACTTATTCCAAATTAGGGTTGTCAGAAGTATCGAAAATCAGATACTAATCGATACTAAAACTAATATTGAAACTAGATACTTATTTGAAAAGTTATTGATACAGCAAAAAATCACATTAACAAGACAAAATCTGAGCTTCCTGAACAGTTGAGTGTAATTTATTAGAACTAGTATGTGAAGTCATGATAACATAAAGTACTATTATTTTGTGTATGAAAATTGTATTACTAAGAAAGGACCATGTTTTATAATTATGATATTGTAATTGTATCTAGTATTGAGTCAATTCCTTAGTATCAAATTTTAGTAATTTTAGTATGGGGACAACATTATTCCAAATATATGTAAAATATGTACAATTTATTACGTTGACCAGCATTGACAGAAGGTCTTGTGCATATCGCTTCACAGACAGACCCCAAAACTACACCCCAGACTGAGCAGGAGAGAGGGGATCCTGGCTCTAAATGTTACCCAGCAGCAGAGGCTTCAGCGGAAGCTACAGCGGAGTCCTCAGCGGAGTCCTCAGACAGTGGAGATGACCAGGACAGGACTTGTGTGTCAGAGTCAGACATGGACATTACAGAGGTGGAGACCGTGCCATATCCTGTGAGCACAGCGGGTAACAAGGAAAGAGAAGTACAGGACTGTAAAGAGGAGGGACAGAGGGTAAACAAAGATGGAGACTCACAGGCTGCGACTAAAGACGATGAGAAAGAGGATGATGCATTCAAACTGGTGCGAGAAATCTTCTTCAGCTGAGTTTTGGACTGCTCAGAAGGACAGACATATTGATAACATTTGCACTTAAGTTGCAGGTACATGTTTTTTTATAAGTTTTAAGTATATATTTTTTACAGAGGGATAATAGTCTGGTCACCACTCCTAGTGTCAGGCTCAAACACGGCCATCCAATCAGATTTTTTTTTTTTCAGTGTCACATGTCAAACAAAGCTCATTGGTCAAATTTCTCTCACCTCAGATTACAAAGTTTAGTGCTTTGCTCATTGATTCTGCAGAAATGTTTTTCAGCCCCCTGTGATATATATTTTTCTTCTTTTTTCCTCGTAAGCAGTCATATTTGTTTTGATACAGGCAGACCATCTGTGTCCCTGATGTCAGTCACTTCTGTCTGAACTCTGAGAGATTCATGGGTGACCAGACACACATCTTCATAGTATTGGAGAAGTTCTGGATCGCAGGCAATTATAAAGCTGTTTTTGAATGTGGCGTGTAGTAATGCAATGCTGTTTTTAAAAATAAGAACACATTTTCCATACGGTTTTTATTTCTCTGTGTGATAAAGATACACATTTCAGGGTAATTTTTTTCTTACTAAAATGTCTTGTTCAATTAATTTACAAAAAGCAGTTTTGCAGAGTTGATATTTGAAATTGAAAATATAATTCAATTTAAGGTACTTAAACATACACAAATGTTCAACTGTTGCATAATGGGTTAAAGGTAACCAGTTCAAACTGTTCAAATCATGCCCACGTGCATTCTGTCGTTGTGCCTCTGGGCAAGACACTTGACCCACATTGCCTCCGCCCGTCACATTATAAAATTGTCAGCATAGATTGTCAAGTTCAACCCCACACAGTTTTTGACATACAGAACAAGCCAGGGCATTTTCAGGGCCTATATTGCTCTTCTTTTGATCTTTGTTATAATATTTCCTCTTCACAAACAGACCTGGAGTTGTGTTTTGCTTCATTAACACATTTAATGAACATGCCTGCAAATTTAGGCTGAGTTCTTCTCTCAAACAGAAAACCACACTTCACCAGAATCATTTTGATCATTTCAGCCCTGGATTTGCCGAAATTTGAAGCTGCAGCTATTCTTTTTTTCATTGAAACGGCTTCACTCCTTGGTGCCCTGAGTACTTATTATAGACTTATTATAGAGTAGACTTTCTACTCACAATCTCAACTGTACCAAAGGTAAAATTTTAATATTCATCAACTTAAGATTGTAGAGTATTCAAGAGTAAAACTGTTCAACTGGGGCTAAAAAATGCTGTTAACCTTAAAACTGCCACTTAATAATATCACAAGGTGGCAAAAAGGCAAGTTTATTTGTATAGCACAATTCGTACATTAAGTAATTCAAAGTGCTTTACAGAATAAGAAAAAGAATCACAACAAATCAAAACATAAATAATCATATAATAATAATACAAGATTACCCAAACATGTGTGAATGAAACAAAACACAACTCCAGGTGTGTTTGAGGAAGTGACGGCATTATAACATGGCAAAGCTCACATGAGTCAATTTTGCGTAATATAGGACCTTTAAATAATATTTTCAGTTTTGGATTTCCTGTATGTTGCGGTCATACTATTGTCCACAATGTTGTCAGAGCTTTTAAATGATCTGTTTGTCAGTGCTGCTGCCACTGCCAGCTCCACCTGTGCTCCCACGCAGGCATAGAACCAGCAAGTGAGCCCCTTCCAGTCCACGTCAGTCTGATGGAGGTGAAGAAATCCAAGGATACCAATCAGGAGGAACAAGCTGGACAGTCCTTCACCAAATGTACTTAACCGCATCACTGCTTGGTCATCATAAGGCTAACACTGCAGCCAGCAAAAAAAAGCAACAAGTACTATGGGTATGTACAAACTTAACATCACCACAGTTGCAAGAAAGTTGTTTTGCGTCCAACATTCATGTTCTTTTGTATCCCACCAGATTCCAAATGCAGTCTCGTTGCCTTGAACTATGCAGGTATGAAATGGGCTAATGAGGAGTTGGTCAGTGTGGAGAAATTCCCCAGAAAAAATCAAAAGGGAAGTTGATATCTGGATGAAGACCAAAAAGAGGAAAACTGCAATCGAGCCACGTTGCCATGTAAGACCCGGACACAAAAACATGGCCTGTTGAAAGGTTGTTGCAAAATCTGCTGTTGCGTTTTGTCATGTGGGTTAGAGACGTCTTCTGAGCACGATACAGAGGAAAACAAGTGTCATGGTCATAGGTTGTTTGTTTAATTTTCAACCACAGCTGATCTTGCCTCAGCCTGTTTCAGCCCGAGAGTTTGAAGTTCATAATTTTGCTTCCTGGTTAGAGAATTGTAGCAGATATGATATGCACTTTAATGGGTTCATGGCTTTATTTAATGGGTTCATTGTTGTGTATGTCCTCCGTCATTAAATACTTCTCCAGGGGTACCCCGACTCAAGCCCAAAGTTATAGTGTATGTGTTTTGTGTATGTGTCCCGTGATTGGTGGAAGATGAATGAATATTGCCCTCTGCTTTTTGTTTAAGCCAGTACTAGACATGTCACAATAGTTAATGTCCACTTCAATAAATGGTGGCTGGAGTAGGCTAACATAGGCCTATATTTAATATCATTTTAATTTATTATTTATTTTTGTATAAGATTTGAGCTGTCGAGTCAGAATCATTAAGTTATTTAGCGCCTGTACAGTAATAAATCTAAGCAGCAAAGCAGAATATGACAACACAGAGAGCACGTGCAGTTGCCACACGCAGGTCCCCTCAGGAGCAGGGGGTGTTTTTACTCTGCTCATCACATGGTGCACGCGTCCGTCCTGTACACGTCGTGAACGCGCCCGTCTCTGCAGAGCTCTGTCCCACTCGTGCGTGTCTCAGTTTGACGTACGGACTTCTCCAACTCCACACAGCGTTTGCAACTTTTCTACTCTTTCTGCATCAGAGACACACTACTCAAGGTTTGACACTCATTCTCTGTAAAGCATACGTGGAACTAGTGATGGAAATGCTTTTGTTTTTGTTTTTCCGTTCAGTTTGAGCAGTTTGGTACGAGAGGGAGGCGTGGTCGTCTGCAAGACTTTCTTTGTCCGTTTTGGTTTAGACAAATCCAGACAAGTCGCATTAAAATCGACTGGCATTTTAACAATTATAGCCGCACGTTGTCAATAACAAGCTGGTAATATGAGATTTTGAATTATGAGGGTAAAAACGTACAAAATAATCGTTTTGATCACGGTCGCCTTAACATTATAACGGAGAAAGACTATTATAAAGATTTTCCATCTGCAAAGTCTGTAAGTGTAACCAGTTCAGATTTAAACATGTTGTGACTTGTTTTAGGAACTCGTAACTTAATGATATGTTGTATTTATCCATCCAAAACATTGGGCGAGAAAAGAAATGTTGAAATGGGATGGGGAGCGCCGTGCACGCAGCGCTCACGCTCCTCTTTGTATACTCTACAACGCATGTAGTACATGATGTCCGAGACGCACCAGTACATCATGTACTAGAGTGAGCTCGTCTGCTCCGAATGTAAATACTTTGAAATCTTCATTATGGCAACTGATAAGACCTGTATTTGTGTGCAGTGTTGTTCAAGTGGCTCAAATGGCTGAACTGATTTGATGATGTTTGATGTGCAGGTCCATCATGGGTAATATGTTCAGCAAGAAGAAAGTGGCTCCACCAGCCCAAGCTGAAAGCCCTAAAGAAGAGCAGAAAGAAGGGGAAAGTGTGCCAGAGAGTCAGGAGGTACAACCTGTCACTGCTCCACCAGAGGCACAGCTGCCCCCCACCACTGAGCCCACTCCTCCAGAGTCTGATGGAGAACCTGCACCCCCTAGTGAGGTCCAGCCTGCACCTGAAGCCCCTGTCCCAGAGGCTGTCCCTGTCTCAGAGGCTGTCCCTGTCCCAGAGGCTGTCCCTGAGCCAGAGCCTGTCCCATGCACTGTCCCTGAGGTGGTCCCAGAGCCAGAGGCAGAGCCTGTCCCTGCTGCTGTGCTTGAAGTGGACCCACAGCCTATAGTGTGTAAACTGCCTCCAGCAGAACCACTCCAGTTCCTTGAGCCGGAGGTGCTCATTTTGCGTGCGCCTGAACCAGAAGCCACCCCAGAACCAGAACCAGAACCAGAGCCTGTGCCATGCCCAGCCCCCGAGGAGGTCCTGGAGTCAGAGCCTGTCCCATGTGCAGCACCTGAGGAGGAGCTTGAACCAGAGCCTGTCCCATGTGCAGCACCTGAGGAGGTGCTTGAACCAGAGCCTGTCCCATGTGAAGCACCTGAGCTCCTCCCAGAGCCTGAAGCCGTCCCCTGCGTAGAACCTGTTCCAGACTTCATGCCTATGGAGATCCCAGAGCCTGTCATATGTTACAAATCGGAGCCTGTGATTTATGTGCCTGAGGCAGAGCCAGAGTTGATCCCAGTTACAGACCTGCTGCCCCCCGACGCTGCCCCTGAACCCACCCCTCTGTTAGACCTCAGCGTGCCTGACCCGGAACCCATCCTGTGCCAAGTCACCTCTGAGACTGTAGTAGTAAACGACGACAGTGAAGAAAACATGAGCTCACTGTTAAAACAGCTGGAGCTCAAAGAGAACGGCCTTGTGCCTGATTGCATTCTGAATGACGTGAAGATGCCCGAACCTCTTCTGGCCTCCTCTGATCTGCTCATGTGAATCCACAAGTATGCCATAGACATTTGCGATGAAGCCTCGAATCCTTACATCAATCCTGACAATTACTGACTTATATTTTTGTCACCTAACGTGGCCTACTAATTCTATAACAATTTTATAATCATAATTGTTGTTGGCTTAAGAGTATGTTCAGGGATGAGGACAGTGTTGGACAATAGAGATTGCGCTCTCTGCAGATAACTTCAGCATATTCTGGAAGCAGATGAGTAAAGTGAATTTAATGTCACTATGCAAGCCTCCATACAAAAACATTAAGACAAATGTAAGGGAAATGATCAAATGTGATTCTTGTACTAAGTGAGTGCAGTGTTTTTGGTGGATAAGCATTATAATGTAATAAAATGTGGAATCAAATGCTAGAAAAAGGGAGTTGCTGTATCAACATCTGGCTCGCAGTTCAGTATATGTGTTTGGTCTTTGCAATGTCCCCAAAAGTCAGATATCATTTTCTATTTTCATAAGGGATGATTAATTGCGTGGTTGCTTGCTTGTAAAAATAAAATGTGCAAATATTTGGAAAAAATTTTGTGTTTACATATATGTATAAAATTACTAAATATTTGTAACATGCAATAACAAAACATAATAAATGAAGTGTAATGTATTATGTAATTCTCCCAAGATAAGAGAGCTTTGTATTCGGCAGCAGCCTGCATGCCAAGTAGAACTGTAGTGGCATTCTGATGTCTCACAGCAGCACTACACACATGGACTATATGGGACACAATGTACATATGGAAATAAAATGGCAGCCAGTGTAAATCTGTGAGTGAGTGCCTTCTCATGGTCTTGTGGGAGATAGATGGCTGGAGGAGGGGGGCGTGCATTCTTTCCAGAGGAAGGGGGTTTTCGGAGGGCCGGGGTCAAAAGTCTTCCCTGGGACTAGCTTCGGGTCCATGAGAATCTGCTCAGTGCGTGCCTCTCTCACCACATTCTCCATTCACTCACTGCATCGCAATCCCGGCGACAACATGGCATTCAGGAGGAGTCAGTCTCTTAGTATTAGAGCTGTACTGCTTCACTTCAGAGGTTGATCGTGTTGACCAAATTTGTTTTAATTGTGCTGACTAATGAAAGATTATAAGGATTTAGTGCAACAGCAAAAAGGAGAAAGAAAGGAGTGAGTTGTCTGGAGTTTTGGGAGTGGCTGGACAGTTGAATCTCCCTTTTTACATATGAAGATGCTGCTTACCAGTACTTCTCTTTATGCATAGTTGTTTTTGTGCTAATAGTTTTGACAGCTTTTAGCATGCCAGTCCTATGCAGCGAGATTATTTTCAAGACAAACTTGACTATAATCCTAAAATGCTCATTAATCAATGATGTGATGAGTAATGGGCAGGGGAAATATTGTTATTGCAAAATGGAGCACTACAGTGTCCTTGGGTTGGGTTTTGTGGTGTGTTAAATACACAATAGTTAAGTTAATCGACCTCATTACTTCTATATCAGGTTTATGTATTTTTCATATAAAATACATATAACATTTCATATAGAAATCCAGCTGTCTCAGCCAATTCTGAAAATAAACTGATAAAAATGGCAGGTTTACAGATTCACACACATGTGCTCTCCAGTGATGTTTCATCAGACTTTGATGCTGATGATCATATTACCTAATAGCGTTATAATTTTTATCTTCCGCCACACCCGTCTGAGGGCCGCTGCCTCAATCCATTGCAAGAGAATAAGCCCCATGCTTTAGCAACATGATCACAGGTCTCCATGGAGTGGGATTGGCCCTGTGATGTCAAGCTAGCGCTGAGTCAAACACTTGGCACTGGCAAATGTGCAGTTTAACACTGAGCAGACAAAGGGGTTTCCATGAAGCTAGAAAATAGAATAAAATGCTTAAGAACTATAACCATTGGGTATGATTAAATGTGTTTTAATAATCTGGTACAGTTTTTTTGAGAATTAGTTGTGGCTTGGCTAAAGTATGAAATACAAAAAAAATCTCTCTCTATATATAAATTAATTAAACTTGGTGTAACATGTTCTAAATATTTTGTTACTATGGTTTCCAGGCATTCATTTGCATAACGGAATCAAGTAGAAGCCTGCTGAGAAAATATGTGCCTTTGTGGAACAGTTATTAAGGACATATTTTCATGTAATTATAAGACATTCACATAGACAAAAATACAGAAATATGGAATACATTACAAACAAGTTTATTTACATATTTATTTTAAAATAACCCAAAACTTTAAATAAATATTGAAAATAAATTTACTCAAAGTCATGAAGAGCCAGAGCAAAATTAGGCCAAATTTTTACCCTGAGCTTTCTGAAATAAAAAAACAGTAAATTGATAAGTAAATTGTGTTTTTTTTTTCCTCTTTATGGGTCATACACATGTTCTCGCATTACCATGAGGCGTTGGTACTTTTTGGCAAGGTCTACATTGGTGCGACCGTGCTGGAAGGGGTAAGACCACAGGATAGCGTTCCAGGAGGGGCCGTATGTCTTGACTCCGCACAGTAAGTAGAGCTCCTCCTCGCGGCTGAAGTCCTGCCTCTTCCTCCTCTGGGAGCTGTTCTGTGGTAACAACACAGCACAAACAATCGCATAACAACAGTCATCTAAGTATGTATCTAAGTAGTATCTAAAATGGTAGAGAAAGAGGTTACATTTGAACAAGTCTCTGCTTTCATATTCCCATCTGAGTGGTCATCTGGAAAAGGTTTACTTCTGCCCTTTGCCGTATTCTCTGTAACAACCATAGTTAAGTCAATTTAAATTCCTTAAAGCCACAGTATGTAACTTTTTAGCCAAAAAAATAGACTAAAATAAATAAATGCATGTTTTATTGTTGGAGCCATCATCACTGAAAAACATATATCCTTACTGAGGCTTGCATCTCCACAAACCTGACACTTATTTGGCCTGGAGGAGGGCTTGTTTCCACCTCTTCTCCCTGGCATTTAATGGCTAGACAGGATATCTTGGTGTTTTATTGTTCTTTTCCTATGTATCTTGCCATCTGTATATTTGTTTTTTGTTGACTTTTATGTGAAGCACTTTGGCCAGCTGAAGTTGTTTAAAATGTGCTGTATAAATAAACTTGAATTGTTTCCATGGAAATGTTGTTCCTTTGGCTAAATAATTTTCCACAGTATGGGATAAAACTTTAACATCTCCATGGAGAATGTTGCAGAGTATGATGTTAACTTTCTGGGTCGTATCTTCCCCCCGGTCTTAACGGAGGAGTGGGGTTAGGGGAGAATCTGCTGGCAGATAGTGTCAGCGCTACTGCTGAGCGTGTGGCTCAGCACACAAGAGGTGCGCCAAGAGGTGTGCCAAGCCAAAATATCAGGTGGAGTGGAGCAAATTGAGGGTGTGTCGCATTCAGTGAAATATCACAAAATAGTTAAATAGTCCACTGAAAAACATATACTCAAGGCATAAAAAGCCTTCTTTTATTTTGAAATGTGTTTAGGATGATAAATGCAGAACATTTCGAGAAGGTGTAGTGCCAAAGGTTTTGAGGTAGCGCGCGCACACAGGTTAATTGTCGGCTACTTCTGTTTTTTATACAACCAGAGTTTTTAGGACTGGTGTCTACATTTAATCCTAGCAAATTAAATAAAGGATAGAACAGAAATTGAAAATGAAAATACTATAGCATAACATACATTTTTCGCCCTCCTCTGATCCATATGACATGGCGAAAACCACGGCCTGGAGCGTCAGTACACGCGCTTGCATTTAGGGTTGTTATCCCAGATAAAAACGATGGTCCTTGCATCATTCACATGAGGCTGTTTACTGCGCAATCCTAAAGTGCGTCTTCTTACCCCGTGTGCAGTACTAAATATGCGATGTCGGATTTCCTCACATCCTCGTCTGTCCTTTCACTCATCAACTCCTTTTAATTTCATGACCAAATTATTCCCCTTGTGCCACTTTGGTTAGTTTATCAAATTAGTCGCCAGTGGGTAGGCTACCACCAGAGCCGTAGACAACTCTGCACTGAGCAGACAGCGGGCCAGACTTTGATTGACAGCTGGAGACTGACAGTGGAGCGGAGGAGACGCACGTCTCACATTTATGGGCTCGACACATGGGAAGCAACGTCTCTTTATTTCCAATGGTACCTGTGCGACACTGTAAAAATCGCTCGTCTCTCTCATTTCCGCGACAAGCGAAAGTAGTGCACGTGAAAACCTCGCGCTCGTGCATGTCGACGTGCACACGCGGGCCTGCGACGCGATTAATGAAAGTTGAAAAATGTTCTACTTTTATTCATGTCGCCGGCTCCTTGGCGCCGATCTGTCAGTTATATCAGTCCCCATGACTGTGCGTAACATCAGAAACAAAACTTTATATGATAATAAACGTCCTCCATAATCCGCGAGATGTCACTACATTTGGTTCTAAACAGGTGGATATGTGAGAGACGAGACTGTGAGCAGCAGTATGCAGCGAAACTGGTACCTCAGGTGAGAGACTGGCGCGGGCTGCCGGGACAGGCGTGAGCGGGTGGGACCAGGGGGCGAGAGGAGATCAACGGGTCTGCTGTGGGATGAGGAGCGCACAAGAAAGACATGGCTCTTTTACGTAATGGGAGGCAAAAGAACGAAGGAACGCAGAGAAAACTGAAAAGGTTGAGGTGTGTGCACGGGCCTAAGGGGACGGGTGTGCGTGAAAGGGGCGCGCTGAGTGTTCAGAACACAGGGTTTTGAATGGGCCGGGACAGACCTGGATGGGCCTAAGTCCTGGTGCTGCTACTTGCCTTGCGGCTTCGGAGCGGTTTTATTGTACCCATATTTTTTATATATATATATATATATATATATATATATATATATATATATACACACACACACACACACACATATATATATTTCTAGTTTATTATTATTTTTTCTCTTTTCTTGGTTTTTGTTTTGTTTTGCTTTTCACCTCTCTTTGCAGCCTGGTAATGAGTCAAAGATTGCAGACATTACCTACGCTGGCAGTGATTTTAAATGCCACAGCGGTTACAGATAGGTGCAGATGCCATCACCATTTATGTACTTGGACCGCCCCACTCCAGACACCAGCGGACAACAGCCTCTTTACGCCCGCGTTAACGCGGTGTAGGTAGCGGAGTCGGACCTGGACACGCCCCCTCGTGAACGCTACTGCTATTAAGAAAGAGGGCAAAATACAGCCCTACATTTCCATGGAATCATGCATGTGGCATACCACCTTCAGAATGTCACATACTGTGCCTTCAAATGTGGGTGCACTATGTAACTTTTATGCTTGTCTTCATGGAGACATTCCTCAATATTCCTCATTATGGCATTCAAAGTATCCATCTTGCATTTATTCTATTAAGGGCTTTTTATAAGATGCTTCCTTTCTGTTATGGGGCTCGCCTCTCCACAGATCTGACCTGTAACCGCATCTGCTTGCCTCCATAGAGACATTTCAGGCAATGCAATAACAACTCCATAGAGAGAAGCACCAGAAAAGTTGCGCAGAGTACCTTTAATAGCAAATGCAGGTGAAAGGTTATGAAATTCGTCGAGTAGAACAAAGAGTCATCAGGGAAACAGCACCGAATTGTGCAAGTTCAGACATGTTTGTGACTTTTACAAGGAGGAAACCCTTTTTTCGCTCTACTTTTTGTCCTGTCACACTCACAAATGTTGAAGTGCATGTGAAAAAGCTTGATAATACAGCTGTGGCGCACCGTTCTGGCCTGCTCTGTGAAAACCCTGGCTCCAGCGCTACATTCCTGCTGCTCTTTGGTGAGCTGACTGCCAGGAAATACTGTGCAAAACAGCTCCCATCACAGCCTTAAAAGTTATGACACAAAAAGTAAACTGCAAACAGGCCAAACACTCCCTGTATTTAAACCTACTTTCACAACAATGATAACGACTAAAGAGAATAATTGGTGTTAAGATGGGCAAATACAGTACAGCTTATATAATCATGACATAGTAACATAAACTCTTACCAGTTCTTTGACAAAAAGCAGGCCCTGTCGTTTTCATCCTTTTGTGGAGAGGAGTTAATCGGACATCTATCACAAGAAAAAGTAAAATCTATGTTATTAAAAAGGTCCTGTACGATGCAAGCTAGTTGTTGCTAGCTTTACCATGACAGTAAAACTCCGCCTTGGCCTGAGAACTGTGAAAAGTGCTTATAAAAGGATGCTCGTAATGCATAAGGTAAGTGAGGAATAACTTTAGATCACTGCAAACTGTTTAAACTAGTTCTGTTTTTCACGTGTTTAAGATACAAAAAATTAGGTACAGTGCCTTTATGATCTTTTGACTATAGCATTGGCCTTACATAAATTACGGCATAAATTACTATATGTGCAATTGTACATTTTTAGCTCAGAGACTGGGAAGGGGAATGAACTTTAAAAACTCATAGGAGCACTTCTTGGTTTAGCACCTAGTGACATCACAAGGTGGAAGTATTTTGTGCTCTGAGGAGGGATTACTCAAACATGCAGCAAAGACAAAACAATGTATTAAAGAAGAATTAAAGAAGATATTAAACATTTACAACAGTTTTGCACAACAAAGGACTGTTCTGTTCTACCAACTCATACCTTTGTTCTTTTTCCATTGTTCTGCTGGGTGGAAGCATTTGACTGGACTTGGCTTCTTTATTGGAGTCAGACTGACATCTTTAACATAGAGTGCCATTAGATATTTGGTGGGCGTGTTTACAAAAAAAAGCATTGTAAGGATGTTACATAATAGTTATGTAAAAAGTCTGTGGAGAGATTGTACATTTGAGTACAGTATGGCCTCACCTCTCCAGTTTTTCTGGTTCTTATGTGCCTGTGCAGTGGTAACAGTGTCGGAGCTGAGGTTTGTCCGCTCCTGGGTGCTGCTGGGTGGGTGTTCTGGTTTGGTGAAAAGACTGCTCTGGTGAGATATGTAGCGCTCCGTGGCCTCCTTCAGGACTCGATGCATATCACAGCTGTGGCTGCAGGAACTCTGCAGAGATGAGAATGTGCGACTGTTCACCTCATCGAAACGCAACACACAACCTGACACAAAAGAGACAAATGACAGGTTTGACCTGGCAATCACTTTAAAACAGAAGTTAATGTATAGGGTGAGCAGATAAGTGGGTACTGTTTCTTTTGATTTAATATGAATAAAAAACACAATCTGAATAAGTTTATGCAAAATGCCCCATAGAAGTTATTTGTTTTAATTTGTTCATAGGTTAATGTAAAAATGGAGTGGGAAATTTATGATGAAGTTAGCTTGGAAAGGGAATTTAAAAAAATGTCTCCCCCAAGATTTTAAAATGTTGCAGAATGTGAAAAATAGACCATTAAATTAATAAAGCATATATCTAGTTCTAATTTCATTTCTGTTTTAGTTCGACTTACCTGTACACCTGACATCCGAAATAGACTCCTCTTCACTAGCATTATTTGTTTTATTTCTCAAATCTAAAATATACAAAAAAAATTAAACATTATTTTGAAGTAATGTTATTCTTACTTGAGTAAAATGTACCCACCTCTGTTTGCTAAAAAGGAATATTACTCAAGTACAAAGCACCGATTCAAGAAATTATTCAAGAGTAAAAAGTATTTGGTAACATTACCACTCAAGTACCACTGTCGGGAGTTTATGTAATTTCAAAAAACATTAAATGATGCACAAAATCTGGTATTTTCAAAGGATAGACACTTTAGACACTGCTTATAAACTACATAAATATCTTTTTTTTTTTTTACCTTCAACAGACCAGATGTCTTTGAGTATATTTGGCCATATTGAAACTGGTACTTTACGCGGCTGACTGAAAAAACAACAACAAAAAAACAGTTTTCCATTTTACAAGTGTCGTTTTCATATTCTAGTCTAGTCTATAATCTGGTCTGCTCTGCTTACTCATTGTCTTGTAGCTCTCTGGCTCCCTCTAGCCTTTGCCCATTAGAAGGACTTAGTTCAGTTCTTGTGCAGTTGTATGTGGACCACCAAGGAATTTCACCCCTTACATTGTTATCTTCATCTTCCTTGCAAGTCGTCTTCATTTTGTTGCTGCTGGGATTTCTATTTACTCTTAAAATTAAAGGTTCGTCATCACTCTCACAAAACGTGTCTTTTGGAGGCATTTCAGTTAAAGGAGCACACGTGGATCTTTGAGGTATCATCTGTGGGTGTGCGAGATCTTGCTCAGCTTTAGTCTATAATAAAACCAAAAATGTAACTAAATCAAAACTACTCTTGTTAGTTACAACTGCTATCTGACTTATAATTTAGCAAATACCTGTTTCTTCTCAAGCTGGTCAATTCTATGGAGTAACGCTTCTGCAGATTTTTGGTGACTGTCAAGGTTTATGTCCGAAACAGGCTTTTCATTTTCTTTCTCCTTTGTGTCAGGACAACCCAAATTGTTTGCTTCAAAGATTAACAAAACAAATGTATCAACATACTGTATAAATGTACTATACTGTAAATTGAACTGACTTACTGGCCTGCTTGCAAGTCTGTAGAATGAATGTAGCAGCCTTGCGGACTCTCTTCACTTGTGTCTTCTGTGAGTAAAGTGATGATAACGGGAAGGCTGCCGATTTGCACCAACTGCTTCTGGTGTTCCTCTTCGCGCAGGAAAATACACTCAGTTAGATTCATTAAAGTGCACAGGTTAGACTATACATTTTGGTACTCTCAACTTTTTTCCCATAAACTGCAACTTAACTGATGTACAACTATGATAAATATTTAACACAGGTACTATTCCCACCAAACCAACTAATAATTAGAAAAACATGAAAACCTGTCATATGCACTTACCATATATCCAATACTTTCTGAACTTAAAGTTTACAAGAAGTTGCTAAACTGTTACATTATTCAATTAACGAAACTTGTGCACCGGTAATTTTTGGGCTGTAGCAAGTATATCACAAAAGCTGCAGTTATTTAAGTTACATAATCTATCCTAAATATGCTGCCTTTTATGTAACCATGTAGTTTAAACCCATTGTTCAAACCTTTGCAAAAATGTTCTGAAATAGAGGTGATTATTGTATTAGTTTAGCAGTTCATATTAAAACATAAATCACAAATTCTTATGCTTGTCATTCTTTACTAGTAGGCTAAATAAAGGGAGTATTATTTTTGTGAAAATGTTGAAAAATTACCTGAAGCCTCTGTGCAGTGGCCCACAGTTAGTAACACAGACAGCCTCTCCTCTGACTCCAGCTTTGGGTTAATAAGCAATGAAAAGAGGTGAAAGACTAGCCCATACTTTGCCAGGTCTGACGCGAGGGCAGCTATTGAAGACAGAAAAGCATACACAATTAGCAGTATTTTGCAGGATGTCCGCTTTAAATGTTATGCTGTTGGGAAAACAATACCAACTGTTATCACTGATACAAGCAGACAGGGTTTTGGAAGTGGAGACTGCCAGTTGACAGGCCAGCAGGCTCGTCTCTGACCGTAGGCAAAATCTAATCAGCGCTAATGTGAGATTTTCCAGTCCCCCTGCAGCAGCAAAGCTCTCCTGGACACAAGCTATAAAAACAAATACACCATGAGCCCTCAAATGCTATGAGAAAATAACAAACTAGTGTTGTGTCAACTGTAAATACAGTACAATTTAGGTTTAAAATGCAGACTTATTTCTCAGCCATTACATTTACAGTTACTTTAGTTTTTCATATGATAGATTCTACTTACACCGCGTTCCAAATTATTATGCAAATTGTGGCATAAAGGTAAATCTTTTTGTTTTCCAGTGAAACTCATGGATGGTATTATCTCTCAGGGCTCTTTGGGTCAGTGAAATCAATCTCAGACACCTGTGCTAATTAGTTTGGCAGGTAAGTCCAATTAAAGAAAAAACTACTCAAAAGGGACATTCCACATTATTAAGCAGACCACCATTTTCAAGCAATATGGGAAAGAAAAAGGATCTCTCTAGTGCTGAAAAACTTGAAATAGTAGAATACCTTAGACAAGATATGAAAACCTTAGATATTTCATGAAAGTGTGATCATCGTACTAGAGCACACATGGATTTGTGCAGATAAAAGGCACAATGAGGAAGGTTTCTGCCAGACAAATACATTGGATTAAGAGAGCAGCTGCTAAAATGCCATTACAAAGCAGCAAACAGGTATTTGAAGCTCCTTGTGCCTCTGAAGTCCCGTAAACATCAAGGTTTAGAATCCTCTTGAAGCTTGCAGTTATGCATAAACCTTCTATTCCACCACCCTTAGCCAATGCTCACAAGCAGAAACGGCTCCAATGGGCCCAGAAATACATCAAGACTAATTTTCAAACAGTCTTGTTCACTGATGAGTGCCATGCAACCCTAGATTGTCCAGATGGATGGAGTGGTGGATGGTTGGTGGACAGCCATGTCCCAACAAGGCTGCAACGTCAGCAAGGAGGTGGCGGAGTCATGTTTTGGGCCAGAATCATGGGGAGGGAACTGGTTGGTCCCTTTAGGGTCCCTGAAGGTATGAAAATTACCTCTATAAAGTATGTGGAGTTTCTGACTGACCACGTTCTTCCTTAGTACAAAAAGAACAGTGTTTTCCGTAGCAAAATCATCTTCATGCATGACAATGCACCATCTCATGCTGCAAGGAACACCTCTGCATCACTGGCTGCTATGGGCATAAAAGAAGAGAAACTCATAGTGTGGCTGCCATCCTCCCCTGACCTCAACCCTACTGAGAACCTTTGGCGCATCCTCAAGAAAAAGATCCATGAAATAGCAGTGTTGAGGCTATTCTGACATCCTGCAAAGAAATTCAAGCAGAAACTCTCCACAAACTCACAAGTTCAATGGATGCAAGAATTGTGAACTTCCTATCAAATAAGGGGTCCTATGTTAAAATGTAACTTGACCTGTTAAACTGTTTTCATTGAAATAGCTTTTGATTTCAGTAATATGCTAATATTTCTAAATGAAAATTGAACAAATGATCGTTTTCGGTTCTTTACAGCAATAACATGGTTTGTGCATTTTAAGTTTAATTTTTGAGAAAAAAATACTGTTATCATTGGAATGTTTGTTCAATAATATTCAAACTGTACTCTAAAGGTTGATGACTTGAAAATTATGACTCATTTATATTGAAAAACATAATTTGCAAAATAATTTGGAAGGCAGTGTACATACTGTACGCATAAGTTACTCCAATCAAATATCTACTTTGTGTTTTTAAAAAGGTGCATTATGTAAATTCTGCTTGTCTTCGTGGAAATGTTATTGCTTTGCTTGAAACTTTACACAGTATGGCAGTAAACTTATCCAGCCTTCTATACAGCAAACAAGACTTTGGAGGCTCGCCTCAACACAGATCTGACCTACTTGTCTCTATGCAGATAACACACTGTGCAACATATCAGGCAATGGGGTTGTCAGAAGTATGAACCTTTCCTGAATAGCTTTAGAATGATCTTGAGCTGTATCAAAACCAGTATAAAACCAGAAACTTGAAACGCCCATGCCACACTATGGAACACTGATGCAAGGCTACATGGTAATATAAAATTAAAGTACTACAATTTAATGTTGAAAATCACATCCTGCTGTCTAAAAACAGACGTGGTATTGAATTGGTATTGAGTATAGAGTCTATTCCTTAGTATCAAAAATCACATTTGAAATATTAGTGCCATAACATCTCCATTAGACAATCAGGGGGCGGAACCTTCACCATAAAAGTTGCATAAAGCATCTTTAAAGTACATTTGGACTGGACCCTGAGTAAAGCTGAATTGTATAGAATAGTATGCGGTTTTCACAAAAGAATCAGCATTTCTTTTGTTTTCTTTACATCTCTGAATGCAATAAACTTTTACACAAGAAAGTATATTTTGCATTGCAGTGTTATACTTTAAAACACCTTTGAAGTTTAACCTGATTGATGTCAATTTAACTTCTAATTTAACTTAATTTAATTTGTGCAAGTACATACAATTATTTGCTACAGTCATTGCAATGAAAGAGCATATGGGTTGAAATATCTCTGTTTGAGGAAGAGAAATCTGCTGAATCCAGTTTTTCACAGTTGGAAACATACTGACACAGGCACTCTGTCCTTCCTCTAATGGAAAAGGAGAAACATTTTTATTATTAACAAATATTGCACGATTAAGGGTAACCCACTTATATATAATTATCATAATACCATTCTGCGGATTGTTAACACATCCGCATAGAGCACTGGACACTGAAGACCAAAGCTGATGTAGTTGGGAAGAACTGGCTGTTTGGAAACTATCCTCTGGAGACAGGGGGAAGGTGGCTCTGACCAAATAAAAAACAATACTAAAGGCTCATATGCAGGTGTTCAAAGTATCATTCTAATTGAAGACAGTACCTGAAAAGATTGAGAAGAATATCCAAGCAACCAGTGTTTTGGGCCAGTGTCTGTCCTAATTCTGCAACAACATTTAAACAAAAGCAAAGTATATTAATCCACATGCAGACATTACATAAAAGAAATTTGCATTTTTCTAATAGACAGATGGTCTTCAAGAATAAGTTATTGCTTTTTCTGGAGTGTTCCTCGGCATGGCATTGAACTTATCTAGAACCATGGAGAATAGTAGGTGTCAGGTTAGATCTGTGGAGAGGCAACCCGGCTCACAGTAAGAATGCATTTGTTTTTTTTGTTTTTTTCTCCAGACAAAACTTTTATGCCATAGGTCCAGAAGAAAACAATAACATTTTCATGCAGACAAACAGGTAGCAAACTCACACCAGAAATTTAATGATTAATGATTAATAATTTAATGTTTGAAAATGTTAGTACTCACTTTTCTTCAACTATATGCATTGTTTCACATAAAGTGTTTGAACTTACTGTTGTTGGACACCACAACAGACAGAAAATAGACAATAACTCTCTTCTTTGTCAGTGGAGCATCTTCTGTCACCAACCAGTCAGCCAAATCTGTAAATATCTCCTTTCTGCTCAGTGAGTTCTTACAATAAACTGCAAAAGAAATATCAATTGAAGAAATTATGAAAAAAAAAAAAATAAATAAAAAAGTCAGGCTAACAGTCGGTCATGCATGCTTTTTGCACTGCACATAGTATAAATCCATTATTTCTTACCATTGGCCTCTGCTAGAGTGCTTAGAGTGAAGAGAGCAGTCTCCTCCACATCTGACCGAACAATGCTGGACTTGGAGAGATTCAACAGAAAAGCTACACCTCCCATTTCTCTCAGCAGCTCCACATTATGCTCTGTTAAAAATACATATACACCTAATTGTTAACATTTATTTATTACATTGATAATAAATGTAGTTAAATACCTCTCTTTTCACAGATTGAATGAATAGTTAGCAGGGCTTGTTTCTGTAGGTCAGGACATTTCATCTGGAACTTCAGACACTCGAGAAGCAAACTGAGATCTGTCCTGATGGCTGAAAATAAATGTTAGTTTAGTCGAACTACCTGGCGTAATCGGCGAGGTTTCAAATTGATAGTTAGCTAACAGATAAAAGTCAATTAGTTTATTCGTTTAATGACTCACTATTTGGACAGCTGCCATCCACTGCTCGGCTTGTGTCCATCTCACTGCATAACTAATTAAACTTTGTACAATACTAAATTAAACATCCTACATTTAAGGAACATTGTGACCTCTTCATAACAAACTTGGCAGCACCTGGTTAATTAGCTAGCTGACCTCTGGTCTCCATGGCAACGTGATTATGGCGCCACAAAGGGCACTTTTAAAAAAGGCACTTAAAATTATATTTGTACAAAATTATTTTTGCTTCAACATTTTTCTCAATCAAAATGTAAATATTATCTCGAAACTGTATTTTATTGAAATTGGTAATAGACGCACTCCACAGCTGAGTCATACGGTCAGTGCTGTGATGAAAGCACGTAAAACGTACGCTGCGACGTCGCAGTTGCAGCTGGCTTGTTTCAGTGAACATCTTTAAATATTTGTGTGCATTGCATTCACAATTTTTACGTATTCTAAGGTATTTGACTCGTTACGCTATTTTACACTTACCGCTCTAGCGCAAACATATCTATACTGAAAACTGTAGAGTGAATTGTAAACTTTACAAAGCTAACTGGCTAGCACTCATTAGCATTATATAACACTCCAGTGCTGCTGGTACTACTGCTCGTCAGCTGTGTTGTTTCTCGCATATTTAGAACATAGACTTCAGAGTTATGCGGTGTTATGTTTGTTTCTATGTTACAGTAATAATCGAGCTATAATCCACCGCCTTATCAAGTGCATTTTATCGGAGATGTCTGGGCGTGTGTGCGCCAGCATCCTTCAGAGAGCTTACCGCTCACGGATCTCCTCTGCATCTGCCTCATCCCAGGTCTGCCCACTGTCCTCACATAACTGAACCCTTATATTTAGGTACTAATTCGTTTTAACGATGTTTTGTGTTCAAGTGTTTCCAGCTTGCAGCATTTTTCCCTAAGCACACGAGTAGACACGGTCAGCTCTGTCACTTCTCATCATGGATTAACGGAACTGACCAGACGAGCTGCACTGGTGAAAAACACCAAATCACAACTACGAGAGCACGCAGCTTTTCAACCCGTCAGGATTTGGACTTTCAACTCAGCCAGGTGCAAATCAACAGCCTCCTCAGATCAAATGAGCAGGTAAGGGACAGGATGTGAATGAATACTTTAAAATATGTAAGAAATAAGCACAAAATAAAACATAAATCTAATGTTTGCTTTTCTCTGATCTGTTTCAGAGTGTAAGTGTGCCAGAGTTTGATGGCAGGGGTCTCAGCTCTGTGAAGAAGTTTGAGAGCAACCAGGTAGCTGCCAATACTCCTAATGAGGATCGCCGCAGTGCTGCCACATGTCTACAGGTACTTGCTGAATTATCTATTTGTGTATTCCAGCCACTTACGAGACGTGTAACTGTTGTTTTTTTTATTAGTCAAAGGGAATGCTTTTTGGAGTGTTCGATGGCCACGGGGGCTGGGCGTGTGCTCAGGCGGTCAGTGAGAGATTGCTGTACTACATTGCTGTTGCAATGATGCCAAAACAGAGCCTGGAGGAGTTGGAGCGCTGCATGGAACAGGGCAGAGCTGTTCCTCCCATACTACAGTGGTATAAACATCACTCGGATTATAACTACAGAGAGTCAGCGTCACTCTACATTGAACACCTGCGGGTTTTCTGGCAAGAGCTTCTAGACAGTGAAGAACATAGTAAAGGCTTGAGGTAAGTCGGGAAGTATGAAAAATTCTTTTTCTTAAATCTTTTTGCTTGTTGCTTGGAAGGTAGGGCATGGAAACTGGGGCTGCTCAGCACACTCTGGTTACCCTTTTATTACAAAATATTGACATAAATATCCTGAATTTCATTGTACAGGGTCAGGCAAAATGATCTGACACATTTTTAGGTTTAATAAATTGCAAATAAAGTAAAGAAACAAAAAAGGGTTTTTATTTTTGAAAAGTACATATAATGCCATTGTTTTATGTTTTAAAAATTAAATCAGTCAAATGGGATCCATTATTGTCCACACATTGTCGAAGGCGTTCATGAAAGTTGTCTATAACTCGGCGGGTCATTTCATGTGGAATGGCAGTAATTTCTTGATGTATTGCATCTTTAAATTGTTCAATAGATCGAGGACGATTAATGTATACCTCTGACTTGAGGTATCCCCAGAGAAAAAAATCGCACGGATTTGGGAATGCAGATCCAGTAGCTCTGAAGTTGGTAATCCATAACAAGATCGTGTTTCAAGCTGGTACGGGATCATGTCTACCAAGATTGAAGTGCAAACGGAATGCTCGTTGTGTTGCAGTTACAGATTCGTTCGTTTTGATAAACGTTTCCACAATGAAAGCGCGATGCTCACCAGTCCAATTCATGGCAGTAACTGAAAAAGAAACGAAAAACAATGGCATTATAAAGATACAAGACAAAATGGCATTATATGTACTTTTCAGAAATAAAGACATTTTTTTGTTTCTTTACTTTATTTGCACTTTATTTAACCTACAAATGTGTCAGATCATTTTCATTTTACCTGACCCTGTATTTATGAGTGCTGATGCACATCTACTGTCAGTTAAAATGTATTATTTATTTGGTTTATTTATCTATCAGGGACCATGTATATTAATAAACATTTCTGTAAATGTACCAGAATTAGCAAGGCAATTTTTAAACAGCCTATACATTGTTTTTGTGTGATATCAATGTTTATAATGCACTGTATTACTCATCTTGCACTATTTTTTTTTTTTTTAGCCCTCCTGATTCCCTGGATCGGGCCTTCAAAAGACTTGATGCTGACATTTCCTTGGAGGCCCAGGTTCCTCTTTCTAACAGTTTGATGAAAAGCACAGCCATTCAGGTAGAAATTATTGTACACCCTAATTTTTTATCAATTTACTATAAAGTGAACTAATAAATGAACTTGCACTCACACAGATAAAAATGAAATTGTGTTTTCTTCTGTTCTGTCCAGGTGGCATTTGCTGGCTGCACAGCATGTGTGGCTCATGTTGGCCCAGATGCTATCCACGTGGCAAATTCAGGGGACTGCAGGGCTGTGTTAGGAGTTCAAGAAGAAGATGGTTCATGGAGTGCTCAGCCTCTTTCCTGGGACCACAACTCACAGAATCCTTCAGAGGTGGCACGGATAAAGGCCCTACACCCACAGTCGGAGAGAGATACAGTGGTAATGGATGACCGACTACTTGGGGTGAGTTATCAAGTAGTAACTTATACAATATAGATTCCTTGAACAGGCTTATGTTTTACAATATATTCTACTGTCTTATTAGATTTTGATGCCATTGCGGGCCTTTGGTGATGTGAGGTTTAAATGGAGTCTTGAATTACAGCAGAGCATCATTTCTAGCCTGGAGTCCACTATGGACCTGGACTCTCTGAACCTGTACAACTATGTCCCTCCAAACTACCTGAGCCCGCCCTACCTGGATGTGTCTCCTGAAATAACCTATCACAAGCTGCGGCCTCAGGACCGTTTCCTCATTCTGGCCACAGACGGACTGTGGGATGAATTATCCAGTGAAGAAGCTGTGCGCCTGGTTGGGGAACATCTCAGTGGGATTCACCTTCAGGTTGGTTTCGAAAGACGACAGAATGCTGTGCACTGTTCTGCTAAATTATTTTACTTCAGAGAGGTAATGGCTGCAGAAGCCCAACTGATCAGCTCATTTGCTGTGTGACCAAGTTCATATACAGCCATTCAGTCATTGAGCATCACATTCAACATAAGCTGAATCTGTTTATATTCTCCCTATCCAGACAAAGTTGAAAAATGAATTTTTTTGTTCAAAATAAAAGTACTATTTAGGATAAGTTATATGACTACCTACATGTACAATGTTACAAGCTGTGTGTTATCGTCACATAAAGCACATTTGCAAGCAAGAATATCCATTGTGGTAATTTGTCAGAGATTGAGTTTTGATATTTAATATTTACTCAAACTAAACTATCTGTCCTCAGGCCCCAGTCACTCAAACGGAGAGACAGTTGAAGTTGGGCAAACTACATGAGCTCTTATTGATGAGGCGCGCCCGAGCGTCCCCAGCTCTGGACACAAACGTGGCCACACACCTCATTAGACAGGCCTTGGGTAAAGGAGACTATGGAGAGCTGTGCCAGGAGAAACTAGCCTCTATGCTCTCCCTACCCGAAGACCTCGCCCGCATGTACCGAGATGACATCACTATTACTGTAATATACCTCAACTCTGACCTGGCCAGACCTCATCATAGCTGAAGTAGGTTAGGAGGTAGGGACATCCAAGAAACTTGAAGATTCAGAGTCATTATCTGTATGTCTGTTGTCAGAAAGCATATAGTCTATATCTTGAATCTCCTGTTTACTGCATGTTACATTTACAAAAAGTGCCTGAAAAGTTACACCTTAGGATTTACCAGACATTTTGATAATCACGAAGAAAGAAACTTGCGTTTTGTCTTAGCGTAGTTTCTCCTGTTGTATGTTTGCTGTGTATTTATGTAAAAAAAAAAAAAAAAAGGAATATTTTAATATGTGACAATCTGTTGTTTGTGAGATGCCTGTTTTATTGAAAATAAATCAGATTAATTTTGGTTTGTGGCCAAATTTTGTGGTTCTTGGCTGTTTTTAACTGGTTACTTTAAGGTTAAAATAGGCTTAATGTACTTATTTGCATTAAAAACAATGCATATTTGAGTTCTCTCTCAAATGGAAAACACTGTTCCACCTTTTGATCTAATGTCATGTCATGTAATACAGGAAATGCTCCACTGTGTTTTTAAACTCCATACACCTTCACTAGAATCAGTTGGAAAATTTCACCCTTGAAATAGCTAATCTCTACTGAACTAGTATGTTTTTGATTAATTAACAACATTCTAACTTTGTGGCTTAAAACGCTCACAAGAATCAATTTTGTGTAATATGGGACCTTTACACTGTACATGAGTGGTGTATTGAGGGGTTTATGAGAGCATTTTCACTGATGTATATAATATATAGAATATAATTTTGTAAAAGCATTGTAATGGAAAATGTTATAGTCAAAGACATGTGCCCCACTTTTTAAATACGAATACAATCAAAACAGATTACCAATGTGTTCATGGATGATGACCCATTTCAAGTGGCCTGTGAGAGCTGTGTGAGAAATTGTTGTGAAAATAAACATATGATTCTCAGACGCTCAGCCAAACCATCTTCAGATATTTAGTAAACAAATTCCGCAAGCTACTCCAACTAAAATATCCATGTAAAGTTTGACAGGGTGGTTAAATAAAACTCAAAGTCTATATTTATACAAATTCCACAGCTATTGCAAAAAACTGTGTGTTTTGTTACATGTACTTGATGAGTAAGATGGGTTGAAAAGTGGGCGTGTAAGACGGACCCACATCAACAAACCTGAGTGTTGTGAGTGAAATCAAGAGGCCACCTTTAACTTAGCTGTTTGCCCACTGATAACATCTAACAGCTTCTCATTTTCAATTGTCTAAGCCTGTGTACTCAAGCTCTGATCTCTCTTCCTACTTAAAACTACACATGAAAGCCTGAAAGCGTTACTGTGAATGCTCTTAGTTTAGCTGTGAAGAGTATCTGGAATATGGCATTTGGAATCGTTGTTTTCCTTCACCAAATCTGGGTACGTTAATTTGGGAAACTTTTTATCGCATTGTCAAAAAAATCATTTTGTTTTTACAGTGGCTTGCTGCCTTACCAGAGACGCAGATCCCACCACCAGTGTCCTCACATTTAAAGTTACACAGCAACAATGTAAGTCATATACACTACATATTTATTAGTAATGTAAGATTATATATTTTTCTCATTTATTTAAAACAGATTATTTCTAATACAAGCCTGGAGAATCTTGGTGCAGAACATTTTGCTTATATGTCTGGCCTCTTGAAGCGAGTTAAAAGGGACTGGGTGATTCCTCCTCTGAACATACCTGAAAATGACAGAGGGCCATTTCCTAAGTACATAGTCAAAGTAAGTGAACACTTTTCTAGTATAGTATAAGCATGTATAAATATCTATTTCCAATTAACAGACAATAATTAGACAAAACATATTTTTAAATGGCATTCTCAAGGAAAATCTTCATAAATGTGTGTCATTTTCTGTTCTAAGTGTAAACAGAAAACAGATGTCTGGGTTTTAGATGACATCACAGCGATCTATAGTCCAATATTATTTAATACAGATGGGGGCAGTTAAAGTTAATATTGATAAAAGGCAGATTTGGGCTCTAATACTTCGAGTTTAGAAACAAAAATGATCAGGTTCAACATATTTCATTGCAAAGTACTGTGTAATAGGGAAAAGTGTAAATAGTAATGGGGAAAGGTCCTCACAAAACCCTTCAAATTAGGAAACGCATGAATATGTTGCTTAAAGGGTATGGAATATTACATCTACTATCCAGGGGTTTCAGAATGATGAAAAAACATTAGTATTAGGTTATCGTTTGAGAAGAGAAAAGTCCTCAAAACATTACGTATAACTGAAATCTGGATCCAGTGAACAGTCTGTGATCTGTTATTCAGAAGCTAAAACTCTTGGGAAGTTTTCTGTTTACATTTGGACATTTTGTACTTCCATGTTGCTGTGTCACTGCGGAACAGTTTGTGAAGAGAAAGGTTTAGGAGGGGGGCTATGGAGTATTAAATGTATATTTTATAATGAGTGTGTAATCACTCAGTCGTCCAGGTCTGACCCTGAGCTGTTTCTTCAGAACTGAATGTTTTATAATTAGGACTGTCAAAAACTTTGAAGTGGTCATGTTGTTAGTATTTGTTGACACTGTATTTTATAAAATCTATTTGAATTTCAATCCAGGAAAAATATAGACAGCTTTTAATTTAGATTGGTTAGAGATTATATTATTAAATAAATGTTAATATACAAGAGGTGTTAATATCATTTGAAAAAAGTCTGTGTTTAAGTGGAGTAAATAGCTTTATTTATTTATTTAAACAAAGTAATATTTCAATCTAGGGTTGTCAAAAATATAGAAAATCAGATAGTAATCGCTACCAAAACTAGACACCTGTTTGAGCAGGTATTTGTACTAAAAAAGTCACATTCACAGAACAGTAATGAACCTTTTCTGAGTAACTTTAGAATGATCTTGAGCTACGTGGACGACTGAGCGATTACACTGATATGAGGCCACTTGATAATATAAAACATGTTGAAAATCACATTCTATTGTATGTGTATCGAGTATCGAGTCTATTCCTTAGTACACCATATACTATGCACATGTACCACAGTTTAAAAACCACTGGCATACAGGCTTGTGGTGCCTTTGTGTCTAAGCATAAATATGCTAATAAATGCATATTATTGTTCTTAGATAAAGACAAGTAAGGATTCTAACGTGGAGATAAACTACAGGATCACAGGCTCCGGGGCAGATCAACCTCCAGAGGGCCTCTTCACTATAGACCGCAGGTCAGGGGTGCTGCAGGTCACCCAGATGCTGGACAGAGAGCAGAGGGACATGTACAAAGTAAGCTCAAAAAGGATTTGTTTATTTAATTTGAGGCTGTGCAATTCATCGAAAATCGAGATATTGTCATGTGTAAATGTGAATGATATGATTGGCTTTTTGAATCGAGAGGTTCACAGCTCATCCTCTGTCAGTAAAAGCCTGTGGTCTGAAACAAAGTTCAGACTTTGGAGGAAGAAAATCCATTATTGTTTGTGTTAATTGGCACCGATAAGTCTGTATTGTTTATGTTCATGTTCCTTATTTAGTTATCAATATTTTATTTTTGAAAAGACTCAATCAATTAATCGAATCAAAAATTGAAATTGATCAATGTGAAGGGAAAAATATATTCACTTATTACATTAATTAATTATCGTCCAGCTCTAATTTAATTATACTGATGTGATTTTATTGGTAGTCTGATGTAATTATTGTTTAAAGCAGGAAGGATCAGACTTTGACTCTGACTTTGAATTGATTATTTTTATATTTTTACATCATTAATGAATTATAATGGAATATTTGAGTTTTCGTTACCTTATAATAAAACCTTTGTTCCACATTTGCTGCATTGCAAAGTACAAGAAGAGCAGTAGAGTCAGAAATATGCAAGATAAATATTTGTAAGATACAAAATTCAAATCTGTTCTCAATCTGAATGTGAAACCACTAATCTAATCAGATGAAGTTATTTTACTTTTTCTCCAAATGCTTTCAGTTTTTATTGATTTAGAGCTTAACTTTCCTCAAATAATGCTAGAAATGTTACTAGGAGATAAAAGTATGCATCAGTTATGAATGTTGCTAATAGCAGATAAGCATCTTCACAAAAAGTAGAATATAACTGAAAAATGTAATAGAAAAACAGAAAAATACATGTTTGTCTCTTAATGGTAAAATTGAATTATCAACAACAGAAACAAAAAATAGTTTTAAATATTTGTGATGTACTTTGCTTGCATGTTTGTGCTCCATGTTTTTGCAGCTCTGGGTTCATGCCATTCACGCTCATGACGGCAACAAAGCAGAGGAGCCCATGGAGCTGATCATCCACATTATCGACATGAATGACAACCGCCCAGAATTCACCCCGAGCTCCTTCTACGGCCGAATCAGCGAAAGTGCCAGGGCCGGTGAGACCAGAGCTAAGCACAGATCATCTCTGTGGTTTTTAAATACACATTATCCAGATGTTTGTGTTGTTTAAAGGGGATTCTGTCATGCGGGTAATGGCTACTGACAGAGATGACCCAGAAACAGACCACGCCATGATCAAGTATCGAATATTGTCCCAAACACCAGAAGTACCATCTGACTACATCTTTGCCATAAACCCATTGAGTGGAGTGATTAGTTTGACTGGAGGAGGGCTGGACAGAGAGGTACTTGTCTCAGCAAAATTATGCTTTTTATAAGTATCAGAGAGTACAGTCCAGTGTTTTTTCAGGAGACTTTTTGACTTTGTAAAATTACCAAGATCCCAGTGTGACTGAAAAATATGACACCATAGTAAAAATGTATGTTTTTCATAATTTCTCATGTTCTACTGATGAAAAGTCATTGGAGCAGTTTATGTGGATAGGTCCAGTGATATTTTATAACCATATTCCAGGTCAAACCATTTGCATATCCATGTCACCTGTTAAAAACGTAACCTGTTAAGAATGTTAGCTATTTCTTAGCATTATGTCTTGAATGAATCACACCTTTCTACATCAGACGCATTCGGAGTATAACCTGGTCATTCATGCTGCGGACATGAACGGTGAAGGGCTTTCTGCTACATGCACAGTCACTGTGACCATCACTGACAGCAACGACAATGCCCCACAATTCCTCGTCAAATCGGTAAGTTTCACATCTGTTCAAATGCAGAATAAAGCCTCTGGCATCATCGAGAGATTATATCAACATCATTACATCAACATTTAACAGAATTCACAACTTCAATTATTGCCATTGGCAAAAACTGACAAGAGCTGCAATTATTTGGTGTAAATATTGACTTTTTTATTGTCATTGGGTCTTATTATCTATGAAATTATACATACTGTTATACCGTCCTCTCCTTAACATTTTAAAATAATATTTGGTGAACTTAATCATAATTGTATATGTATAAATTAATATAGAATATATATCAATTGATAATACCAGTCACAATACTGTATATTTAATATAAAAATATTGTATTTTTCATTTTTCATAAGTAATATTTAATATTGTTTACTTAAATAGGTTAAGTTGCTTTTACTTTATTCCAGGCCTCTGCTTCGGTTCCTGAGAATGAGGCTGGAATTGAAGTCTTTAAGTTGAAAGTCACTGATGAAGACGAATTGGGATCTACAAACGCCAACACAAAGTATTCTATAATCAAAGGAAATGAGGGAGCACACTTCAAAATCAGCACAGGCCTGGACAAAATGGAGGGGATCCTTTCTACAGCCAAGGTTTGATCGACTCTATTACATAGTTTGACATAGTATTCCTCCACTAAATATTCCTCCACTAAATATTTCTTCGTATTGTTAGAAGTTGGATTTTGAGAGCACTTCTGTCTTCACTTTGCTGATCATTGTAACAAATGAAGCACCGTTTACCAGACCAGTTTCTACCTCCACTGCAACAATCACAGTTACAGTAGAAGACAAGAACGAGCCGCCCATGTTCTCTCCGTCCAGAATACAAGTGACCCTTTCTGAAGATGCTCAGATCGGAAGTTCTGTGACTTACCTCAGAGCCGTAGATCCAGACACGGCAAGAACAACAAAAATACGGTATGTGATTTTTTTTGTTACATTGTGCAAAAGAAGAAATTTTGAATTTTAGTAACATATTTTATTTGTTTTATGTGATAGATTTAAGTTGAACACAGATGCTGCTGCGTGGTTCAACCTTGACCAAGACACAGGGAGAGTGAGTGTGAGAAGTGACCTGGACCGAGAATCACATTTTGTACAGGACAACAAGTACACTGTCCCTGTTCTGGCCTATGACAATGGTATGACAGCTATTAAATTTGAAATAACTGATTACATTCATTTAAAACATTTTGGTTTATTTCAATTCATGATTTCAAACCCTGTAATTCTTTTATATACAGATTAAAATTTTCACAGAGGTTTTTGTATTCTAGTATGAGATAGTGTTATATCTTAAAAAGAAATCCACAAATGTTGAACCAAATTATTTTTATTAGTGACTAGGACCTTGAACTCAGCATATCACTTCTGGTGCACTGTATATTTTACCTGTAACGTGACTCGTTTTTAGATACAGCTCCGGCCACAGGCACAGGCACTCTGATAGTGACTCTGGTGGATGTAAATGACAATGCTCCGGTGATTCAGCAGAGGAGGGTCAGTGTGTGCAATGTGGATCCTGTCCCGGTTCAGCTGGACATAGTGGACTTGGACGGCCCAGAGAATGCAGCACCTTTCACTGTGGAGCTGCAAGGGGAGGACCGCAAGAGCTGGAACATCAAGGTCAATGCATCAGGTACAACCCTGTATCTATTTAATCCTCTCGATTGTTCAATGTACATGTAGATAGAAATGCTGCTTATTTACCATGAAAAGCCTGACCATTTTTTTAGTACTGGCTGCATTAAAATGTCAGTGTCTGATTTATATGTTCACACAAAGTATTTCGACCAGGACTAACCCTCACTATGATGCAGGAATGTGCTAGTGGTTTCCAAAGATGTACAGTTTATTATGTTAAAAAACAGAAACATTGTTTTCACATTGAAATATTATTAGGCCCAAGTGCCAAAACCTGGCAAAGGCCCTACTAGTGTAAAGCCACACAAAGCACAGCCGTGTAAGTACGCACACAGTACACACAAGTAATCATACCACTCCAAAGACTCACTAAAGTATCCCCCAAGTCACGTACATATAAAATATAATGCAAAAATTTAACATTATTATCATAAAAAGCCAAAAAGTGGTGGAGCCTATGTGAACTTTTTGCCTGCCCGTGACCATGGACTCTCACCATGATGGTAGAAGGCACCAGTGCTTTCCGAAAATGTATACTTTATTAGGTAAAAAAATGGAACATTGCTTTAGCATCAGATATGACTAAGCCTGAGTGCTAATAGTTTTGTTTGCATGTCTTCTACAGTGATCTTTAACCATAGGCCTGGGGTCATGTTCACTGAAAGCAAGTGAAGTGCTCATCAGTGACCAGGGACTGTCACCATGACGTAGGAATGCCTGAGTGCTTCCCCAAAATGTATTATTTATTATATTTTAAAAACGAGCACATTGTTTTGCCACCAGAATATTATTCTTTATTATTGGCTCTAACGATTAACAAAGTAACTGGCGAGGGGCATTGTTCTTCGTGGGTTGCTTCTTCTTATATTTCCAACTAAATTATAGCATTTTTGACCTCATAAACATCAACAAAAAATCTCCAAACTGGGTATGATCAGCTTGGCAAAAAATGTAATAAAATGGGCATTGCAACAATGCCCGACCCGAGTCAATGGCAAACGTGACAGACAATTTTGCTGCAGTTCAACGAAATTCAGAAAAGTGGTAGAGCATGAGGAGACAAGACACAAATTGAATTGGCCGACTGCCCTAAGACAGACAGGAAGTCGGCCATATTGGATTCAAATTCCAATGCCACTTTGACTTCAGAGCTCAAACTTCAGACATAAGTGGTCCAATTCAGCTCATATTTAGCAATAATCAACACATTTTTTTGGATAACCATAATGGTTTTTGTGCTGCGTGCTGTTAAAAATTTGCTCTGCTCATGGCCAAATGCATCAACTTACAGAGCTCAAATGTTGACACCTTGTGCAGATACAATCACAACTGAACCTGTGATGCCACTGCCTTAACCTGCAGATAGAACACGCATAACACACACGTTTTTCTCACTCTAAATATACAGTATATGGACAGGCCATAGCTCATGGACTACAGGAAAACATTAAAATGGACCTCAAACAGTTTTTTTTTTTTTTTTTTAAACCAGGACTGATTTGTGAGTAAACTTGTACCAAACCAGGTTATTATATTAGGATTAAACTAGTCAATGTACTCCTCTGGTCTATGTAGTTCCCCTGTTTTTTCCCCACTCTACACATAGAAAACATCTTACAATTCCATATATTGTAAAAATAAAACATTACAAATATATGAAATTTGGATGAATTGTTCATAAAATGACACAAATAATGTATATCTCTATTCCAGGTCATGCAGTGTTCCTGAGCCCCAAGCGTCGGCTGGCTGTGGGCTGGTTTTCGATCCTGCTGAGGGTCTATGATGCTGGGTTACTGTATCAGGACAGCTCTCTGGATGTGGAGGTGTGTCAGTGTGAAGGGGCCATGACCTCCTGTATCATGCCCCACTCAGAACCTCTGCGTCAACGCCTCCTCTACCTCTCTTTGGTCCTGGGAGCCGTTTTTGGACTCCTTTGTAAGTAAATGTGATCTTTTTTTTTACTATTCAACCTTTTATTTCATTTTACATCTTAAAGGAACTGTACATTTTTTTCAAATTTAACATTTATAACTGTGTTAGGTCTTGTTTATAAATATAATAAAATATAATAAAATTGAGGTCACTTTTTGGTTTGTTTCGTTGTACTGTCATTTACAGTACTGCTGTTGCTGTTGATCCTGAGAAGGAGAAGAAAGCACATGGACGATGTGGCTCTTCTTAAAGATCCATCCAGAGACAACATTTTCTGCTATGACGAGGAGGGCGGGGGAGAGGAAGACAGGGTAAGTGCATTTAGCTTTAAGGTTGAGAGCTAGTTTGAATAATTCCATCAATAATGAATCAATGTTTCAGTCTACCATCAGAAATAATAATGCCTGGGGTAAAACGTATTAATTTATGTTAGTGCCTAAAAATAGACTCTACTGCACAAACTCATGTATCCATTCAATACCATGTGATAAAAAAGCAGCAAGGGGGAAGTATTTTCTTCAATGATATGATGGCAGCATGAACGAGAAGTACAGGGTGGCCCAAAAGTCACTGACACTTTTGAATCTTCAGTAGCTCCTATAATTCTTAAGTTATACTCACCAAATTTTAGCAGTAGGTAAACTGAACCTTCTGAGATTTTTGGAAATATATACAGTTATAATTGTTCACCTACACTTGAACTTATCACTACTAGGGGAATTTTTATTTATTTTTTTTTTTAAATAATGTTTTTTAAGTGTCCATCATTTTTAGTTTCATACTGAATAGCTCTATCCAACACACTTTGCATAACATTTGAAGCATTTCCGGGCTTATGGCTCTTATTTGATCCTTGATATTATGTTTTAAGTCGTTTATTGTCTGAGGTTTATTCACAAACACCTTTTCTTTAAGATAGCCCCACAGGAAGAAATCAGGACTAGTCAGTTCTCTGGAGATCACATACTGCCCCCTGTCTTTGAAAACAACTTATTATTCCTTTAATGGCATTTACACTTGGGGCATCTCTGGTATTAAAATGTCGACAGTAACACCACTGGGTTTGTGAATTTGACCCATGTGACTCAAAGTACCACTGTACAATGAGGGTTCGGTCCTCGGTGCTGTATTTGCTCATATTATGTCAAAAGGGTAGTTCTAAATGCTCTGAAAAAATAAAAAAATAGTTATTCAACTGTCATTAACTTTTGGGCCACCCTGTAGTAAGATGAGTTTTATACCAGATTTAACAGTGATCAAGCTACAATAGCGAAATAAACCTCATTCAAAACTCTGATAAAACTAACTGGAGACATTTCTCAGGACAAAATACAAGATGAAAACACTGGGGGAAGGTACTGACCAAAGAAATAATATTTTTTTGTAGGACTTTGATCCTAGCCTGCTGCATAGAGGTCTGAATGAGCACCGTGAGATCTTATGCTCTGATGTGCTCCCTGTTAATCAAACTCGTCCAAGCTACAGACACCAGCCTCAGCCCAATGAAGACATAGGGCAGTTTCTCACAGAGGTAAATCATTGTGTTTAAAAGATACTTCATATGTTTTCCTGTCTTTTCTACATACTCCTGGAGATTACATTGATACTTCACATTTTTCCAAAGCATGTTTCCCAACCTCCTATTTCAGCACCTATTTTTAGTTTAACAGAGAACACTTGAATTAGATAAACCTCAAGGGAAGTGACATGCTTTGAAATTAAATCTTAGCTGCAAATGGTCAACATGATTGTAACAGACACTGGTGTTTCATTGTGTAAGGACTTTAAGCAATGAAATGATCAAAACTAATCTAGTAAAGGTGTCTGGTTTAAACTACTTGTATTTACATGTCAAGTAAAATTTAGACAAACTTCTTATTCAACGTAATTAATTTAGGTCTAGCCAAGGGTGTTTAAATAATAAAATAATGCTCTCATCCCATTGATAAACACAGTAAGTTAGGCTGAAATAATGAGCAATATATGGAAACAAATACTTAAGGCCCTTCAAGTAAATAAATCTAAACTATTCTAAAATACTCATATTAACATTAAGAATTTGATCCATTAAAAAAAATAAAAATTGCAGAGTGAATAAAATGTAATAAACATCAATTTAGTATAATTCATATACTGTATACTCACTTAAAGACCTGGTGCATGTTTCCTGTCCCACTTCTCACTCCGTAGAACTTGGTGGCTGCAGACAGTGACAGCACGGCTCCTCCGTACGACTCGCTGCTGGTGTTTGACTATGAGGGGGCGGGGTCAGAGGCAGACTCTCTCAGCTCTTTGGACTCCTCCTCAGACTCAGAACTGGACCAGGACTTTGGGGCTCTGCAGGACTGGGGGCCTCGCTTTAGCAGGCTGGCCGACATGTACACAGAAGGGATGGAGGACGATAACGATACTCTACCAGGGAAAACAGAATGGGTTTGAGTTTTGAGCACAAAATGATGTGTGTATCCACATTTTTAATGACTATACAGTGTTTTGGATTTAGTTTGATGAATCAAAAACTCAAATTTAGACTCTTTTTTGTTTTTACACATTAGAATGTAACTGTAAAGCGTATTGTTCATGAAAATGCCATCCCATAGTAGACTGTAGTTACATTTAATAATACAGGCATAATTAGATTGAAGTTTTTATTTTTTAAATGTGTTTTCTAAACTTAAATAATATTTAAAATAAATTTTAAATGTGTTTTCTAAACTTAAATAGAGGGTATTATGCAAAATTTTTTTTTTTTAAAGCTTTCTACCATGTAATGCCTCAAGAAGTTTTAGATATCATCCATGCATGTCTGAGTTTTTTTAGTGATCTCTTCCCCGGGGCCGTATTCAAACCCTCCGTACTGTGAGCTGTGAGATCCTGTGCAATGCTCAGCCTCCACGTCCCCACACCACAATTTTCCATAAATATGCAAAAGCATGATACAAAACTGCACACAGCAACATGGCAAACTTGATGTGATGTGCAGTAGTTTCATTAACGGGATGCACACTGATTGTGTTCCGATAGTGTCTTGGCACAAAGAGCAAAAGGAGCGTCAACTCAGAGCACCAGAAATGAAGGTAAACTTATGAAACATGTTTATTTGTTGTTTTCTGTGTATATAGCATTTTTAAAATAATAAAAGGTAACATGGAGATCTAAACATACTATGTCCTAGCAGTTCATACCCCATATGAGTTAAATACCCCTGTTTAATGTACAGTGATGACACAGATACAGATAAACTGTATAAAATAATATGTTACAATTCAAATAATTCAGGTACAATAAGTAACTTTCTTGGGGTGGCAAATCATCAGCATGATTCAATAGAAATATAAAGTTAAAACTAAACTTTGTACCATTCTCTATAGCTTTATGCTATACTGTAGAAGAGTATAGCCAAAGGATCAATGTTTCCATGGAAACAAGCAGGACTAGGCCCTCCTCCAGGCCAAATAAGAGTTAGGTTTGTGGAGATACAAGCCTGCTCAGAATAAGGACATGTTTTTTTTAGGTTTTTTTTAAACGTTTTTCAGTACAATAATGGCAACAAAAATGAAACAAAAACACGCTTTCATTTGGGGCTGTTTTTAGTTAAAAAGGTACCGACTGTGGCTTTAATAGTAATCATAATTGAATATTATCAGTGTAATCCCTCAGTCGTCCAGGTGGGGTCCAGAGCAAAAGAAAAATAGACAGATAAGTTTTGAATACTTTTTAATACTCCTAATACACTTTTGTCCAGCTGGCAGAATTACGTTTCCTTCTGAATAATCATAATCATAATGATGTGTAAATAAGACCCAAGGTGATCAAGTCTTGAGCCAATCTCCTCCTCAGATCTCATGTCAGTGGCAGGTCACTAGTGGACTTTGAGCAGGCAGCTCCCATGAGCTACCCGAGTTAAACTTTGACCCCTGACTGTACAGCAAGAGAAGCAGAATATAGAGATCTTATGGTTTGAATAGTTTTGTGTCACTGATATGTTCACACTTATGATGTCCCAGTCTGTGGATACTTCTGTGTAAAGGTAAGCTATCAGCTCCAAAATGCTTTCCTTGAAGAGGCTGTTCCTCCATTGGCTGTTTTGTCCCGCTGTGGGTTTATCTGTTTGTGTATTCAACAGATGTCTCAGAACATGTTCCAGGAGGGGCTGTACCAGGTGTACATGCAGAGCCCTGCTCCTGCGCCCCCTCCTAGTGCACAGGGCACACAGGGGGATCTGGACAATGCCAGGATCCATCGCTGGTTTGGAGCAGTGGTCAACACAAGACTTTTGGTGTCAGGGGTGAGTTCTCAATGTTTACACATACTAGAAAACATATTGCATTGAGCTGAGATTGACCTTCTTATGATGGCAGTAATGTGGGAGGGGTCTTTTGTATTTGCTTAGCCTGGAGTCTTCTACTGCATGGCATTACTTTTAATACTGCTACTACTACTACTTACTACTACTACTACTACTACTACTACTAATAATAATAATAATAACTCACAAAAAATGTAGATCATATACAGTATAACATATTTAACAAAAAAGTGTTTATCAGCATAAGCAATAAAATACGGTGTTGCTACGATAACCTTTATCCAAATATGTATTCAGCAGTTTCCTGTCAATGAAACATTCTGACCATCAAACAGATGCATGTTTATAATATACACTATTCAAAATGGATAAAGAGTATTGCCCAAGGACTGAAGTACTGAAGTGTGAGAGTGAGATCAAACCACAAACTTCCTACCGTTACAAACTCATCAGCCAACTGCACCTCTGTGTGGGGTGGGGACTGTACTGCCTCTGACCGGAATGTGAGGAGAATGGTGAGGACCGCAGAAAATATCAATGGGACCACCAGGACATTCTCCCAAAGCACTGTTTGTCCCAGGCTAGGAACATCATCAGAGACCCTGCACACCCCCACCATTGTCTGTTCTTAGTGCTAACCTCTGGAAAGAGGTTTTGCAGCATTCCATGTAGGTCATTCAGATTCTGCAATAGTTTTTTTCCTATGGTGTCAAATTGCTGAATTCCTCTTAATGCTGAATTCCTCTCTCCTGGCACTTTTATCTAAATGTTTAATCTTAAAACTAGCACTTTAGATAATATTATGCTGTTGATGTTTAATTCTGTGAGAAACATCTGAATGACAAAAGACAAAAGTTTGTCTAAGTCTAAGTCAACAAACCACTGTATTACCGCAAGTTGCTTTATGTAGATTTGACCTGCTCTTCTGTGCTCCATGTTGCATGCTTCTCCTCAGGTGGTCCAGGTGCTCAGTGCGGTGGCCTGCATCCTCACCACAGTCATCTACACCTGTGTGAGCTTCAACTGCACTGTTTCTATGGCGACACCTGTCTGGTCCAGTCTAATGGTGAGTCTGCATCTGCACAGGATCCAAAGATCATCATTTACTCTGTGGATACTGATGTTTACACCTGTGTCTCCTGCAGTATCTGGCCTCAGGGTTTTATGCAATGGAGGCTCAGAGGAAGCCCAACAAAGTCAAGGTATGGACGAGTGTGATGTATAATGTTGAGCTTAGGGATGGGACGATATAAATTTTTAGACTCACGATTATCGTGGCCAAATTAACGATATTATCACCATAATTTATTCATTTCTAAACGTTCCGACAGCCCGGGCCTACTTTACAACTCTACAGGAATATACATGTACTTCTGCGTCACCCACGCAAACAATCTACACATCAAATGAAAGTTACAGCTCCTCTTTTCATATATGCAAACAATTTTCACCTGGAATCACCACAGAGCTGACAGGAAAGACGTTTTTACAGAAAAGGCAAAAATGTGGATTTGGACTTCACTCACCTTTGAGGCTCTGGTTCTGTCAAACATCAACATATTCCACAAAGTTGGTCTCATTCGTTCCGGACAGGTCCAGAGAATATAACCTCGAAGTCAACAAATGGTTTGTTGACTTCGACCTGCACTTCGAGCAGTACATGGAACAGTGCATGTGATGAATTGGGACACGGCCTTTCTTCCTCAGAGCTAAACACATGTGTTATCTTCTGATTGACACCAGTGTTGTCCAATAAGGTGGAGGTTGTGTGTCACTGGAGCCGCAAACAACGAATCACTGCTACATGTGACTGAAACAAACACTGCAGGATGTTTGTCTCGTAAATGCGTGTGCAAGATGCTCGTGTTTTGCCCCCAGACCCGCAACTTTTTTTCGGCAGACTCTGCCACCAGAACAGCCACAGACAAGTGTCATTAGCTGTGACAGAGCGCCCCCTTGTGGGAAAACACCAAAACTAGCATCTAAACGTTGTATTGAAACCAGAAACATGAGGCAGACTGGTGCTGCAAAAACTATTCTAACCATGCGCGATGATCACGATTACGAAAATGCCACGGACGATTAATCGCGATTATCGCTGTATATCGTCCCATCCCTAGCTGAACCTGGGAAAAAATTAGTAGTCAGAGCCTCTATGTGCACGGTAGAGGGTAGAATACAGTATTTGAGAATAAAATTGTATTGTTTGCTTCTTGTTACTGTAGTAAGAAGTAATATAAAATAAGTTAGCTAACAACTGAGCTTTAGCCATAAGGTTGTTATTATGTCAAATGTTATTGTTCTTTTTATGATAATATTTAAATACAATTTTACAGTTGTCACAAATATTGGTAATGTGAACACAGGTAACTATGGCAATAATGTGACCATTACATTTTTAAATTTGCCATTTTTATATTAATTAAACACAACATTATGTTTCACACAGCCACCACAATTGAGTGGAACAGTAAATGTGGCAGGTCATGTCCAGTCAGAGTCTCTTTAACAGTCTAAGTGCTGTGAGCAGGAAGCAGCGGAGCATTAGCAGCTTCTGTAGACCAACTTTGGCTGTGGACATGACAAAGAATCAAAGTGTTGCACTGAGAGGCCGCAGCAAATGTTGATTGCACTGCCATGTTTATTCAATTATTGTAGTTCCACTGAACCAAATATTTTATTTGTCACTATTTTGCATTGACTATGTAAGTTATTATAGTCAAGTATAGAGCACTTAACACCTTGTTGCTCTTGTAGGTTACAGCCCTGGTGGCTGCTAACATCTTCAGCTTTGTGTTTGGGTTCTCTGCTATGATGAGCACCAGCCTCAAGCCTCAAGACTCCACTGCTCTCAACTTTAAGCAGGTGAACACTATGTAAACCCATTTACATGTGATAATCTTATAACTAAAGGGAAAGCACAAATATTGTAATTCTCTGTTTTTTTCAGAGGGTGGGGTCGTACGTGGCCAAGGGCAGCTCCATCACATTCACAGTGCAGTGTTTGCTGGCCTCTCTCTACATCCTGTTTCTGTGCTGGAGAGGCTTACGGCGCTACAGCCACACAGCCCCACAGGCCTATAGCCGAGTGACACAGGTGAGGGAGCAGCACAGGTGTGGGTGGAGCTGAGGGGGCGAAAGTGACTATGTGCATGTACTTTATTGTAAATCAGAATATATAACAAGAACGTATAAAAATGATGAATCACGGGCCAAAATAACTCTTGGAGAGTCACTGTTTTTGACATATCCAATTATGTATTAGTTATTGGCTCCACAATCTTGCCTTATTACTTTTATGGCTTAAAGTTAAATGTTTTGTGGTTGAACATGACATTGTTTTTATTATCAATGTAATACTGACATTTGAATGTGTTTTTTTCCAGGAGGTAGAAACCACCAATGAGCCTCTTCTTGAAAATATGGAGTACAACCTTTGATGGAGGATGTCTGGGCTGTTGAAACCAGTTACTGTTCTGGCTACAGAGACTTTCACTGAATCTGAACAAAGTCCTCCAATTGTGAACTATAAATTATTCTTTTATATTATACTTTTGTTGTGTATCATTATTTAATAACTATAATTCTAATGTTCAGAAAAAAAAAAAAACAGTGCCAAAAGTTTTTCCTTTGTATTTCCCCACAGTCACCCATGCAATAGAGACTAGTCACCACCAGGGGGAGCCATTGTTTTGTGTTTCAGTGTATGTCTTGACTTGGAGCGTTGGCCAGACACTTGAACTTTTTCTAAATGTCACATCTCATCCATCAGCTTTTGTTCAGTCTGTTGTGCTCCTGTTAAATGTCACAGCACAAACAAGTGCTGCTCCTCTGGCATTCAGTACAATCTCATCTTCTTTAATACTTTTTACAAAGCGTGCAAATAAATTTAAAGAAAGACCCCATTAAAACATAGGGGTGTGTTTTTGAAGTATCAAGAGATCCATGTTAGTCCTGGTTTAGATCAGTTTCAGTCCAATTTTGGTTCTGGGTGAGACCTTTAGTCCTGGTTTAGACCTGCAGATCTGTTTCAGTCCAAGGGTAGACCTGATTTTAGTCTTGGTTCAGTCCTGATTTAAACCTGCTTTAGTCCTGGTTTAGACCTGCTTTAGACCTGGTTTAGACCTGATTTTAGTCTTGGTTGAGTCCTGATTTAAACCTGGTTTAGTCTCGGTTTAGACCTGCTTTAGTCCCAGTTTAAACCTGCTTTAGTCCTGCTTTAGTCCCGGTTTAGACTTGCTTTAGTCCTCTATCAGACCTGCTTTAGTCCCGGTTTAGACCTGCTTTAATCCTGGTTTAGACCTGCTTTAGTCCTGTATCAGACCTGCTTTAGTCCTGTATCAGACCTGCTTTAGTCCTGCTTTAGTCCCGATTTAGACCTGCTTTAGACCTGCTTTAATCCCGGTTTAACTGCTGATCCCGGTTTAGACCTGCTTTAGTCCAGTATCAGACCTGCTTTAGTCCTGCTTTAGTCCTGGTTCATGACACAGATTTGTACTGGATCAAATGTTCACACAGACTTCTGCAGGAGTGAAAAAATCTGAGTGCAGTTCTCACGCCATGTGGACCTAAGCACTTCCAGCTGCTCTAGAGCGGGTCAGGCTGCGGAGGGGATGGGTCAAGCTGCGGAGGGGAAGGGCCAGGCTGTGAAGGTGGGCTGGGCTGTGGAGGGGGTCTGGGAACCCTGCACCATAAGACAAATATGGACTTCATTAGAGAGTGTGAACTGACTGACAGAGAAAGAAATCTAAATCTAAATCACTAAATCTGACTGAACTACAGCATACTAAGAGGAAGGAGATCACACTATTATTTGAATTTCCAGAAGAGTAACAGCAGGTACACTAACCCTCAAAAGTTTGTTACTTTCCACATTTTAGATACATATAGCTGATGCAAGATATATGTATTTATGTAGCAAAGAAAAAAGAGAAATAACAAATAATTTTATATTCATAACCTCAAAGTAGCCGCACTTTCTTTCTCGACAGTGCAATAAACACTTGGCCTTCTCTCAGTGAGCTTCTTGATGAAGTCTACTGAAATTGTTTTCTCTGCAATCTGCAATTAAATAATCAAGAAATAAAGAAGAAAAACATATAAAAACGTGTGCAAACTTTTGACTGTGTACATACAGATTAAACATGATGTGGATATAGTAACTTTTCTGACTCATAGATAACCGGATCCATGACTACTATGTGAACACACTCAGATGCCCACTCCTTGCTGCTGGTGACTTATGCGTCTGCAGTTTGGAGGAAAGTTTTGTCTGAAGTCAAAGTGAGAGGAGAGATGACTCAGGCTGGACATGAGGAACGGGGGCCCCATGTACCACCTAGAACACCCCTATGCAACAAGACATGTATGCAACTTTTTATGGACTTTAGTGACATTATTAACATTAGAGTAATGTTATAGGTGCTGCAAAAGTTCAAGACCTATGAATAGTAAAAGTAGCCTCATGAAGTAGCAGTAACACGAATACTGCTAATAAGTTGTTGTATCGATATTGTAAATGTTAATGTATCAGCAAAGTAACAGCAGCAAAAACACAGAGGAATAGGACTAAAACTATAGTCAATTTTACTTCTGTAGTAGTACTGGTAGTAGTAGTAGTAGTGATAGCTGTAGACCTATAGTAACAGTACAGTTTGCAGCCCAATACAAAAACATTATTATGAAGTACCAAATCTTTACAGTATATGTTCTAGCACAAATGAAAAGACACAGTCCATATCTGAGAACATTCATCAATAATTTATTTTCCATAATCTCAGGAACCACCACGGCTTTTCAGCTTGAAAATTCATCCATTTCCAACAACACAGTTTTGAAAAATGTAAAGTTACTTTACAAATTCTTAATAGAAAAAAGAATAAATTAACTGTGGAATTCTGTTATGTTTCCCCAATTCCACATTTTTCTACAACAATTTCAAATTTCTGGTTACAACATAAGTGATAAAATTAAGTTACATGCTCTATCTGGTAGGTCGATGGTTCTATTCTTAAAGGTCCTATATTACGCAAAATTGACTTTGTGAGCTTTAAGCCATGTTTAAATGTTACCTCATCAAAAAGAGACCAGGAGTTGTGTTTTGTTTCATTCACACATGTTTGAGTAACCCTGCATTATTAGTCTGTCTACATCTCCATAGCTCAAAATGCTCTGTTGCACCTTATGATGTCATCAAGTGGTAGTTTTCAAGTTAACAACTATCTTTTCGTTCAGCAGAGATCGGTGATTCCAATGATTCTAGTGGAGGTGTATGGAGTTTAAAACAAGGTGTAGCACTTCCTGTATTATCACAGGGCATCACAAGGTGGAACAGAGTGTTTTTTGTTTGAGAGAAGAACTCAATAAATGTGAATGAAACAAAACACAACTCCAGGTATGTTTTTGGTGCAAAAACAACATTATAACATAAATCAAACATCAACGTAATATGGGGCCTTTAAACTGTCAAAATAAGCTTTCATTTGCACGTCTGGTATTGAATCTATTGTGAGTAAGTCTAAAGATCCTACGTGACGAAGCAGTAACTAGTCATTTGTAGCACCTGAAGGGGTTGGTACAAGGAACTCAAAATTCTTATAAAAAATTGTTAAAATGGAGAGTCAATGTTAAAAACCCCACCTATACCTTATACAGTGTCCCTTCCAACATAAGGGCAAATCTGATATACAAAAGCGCACAGGAAACAGCGGCATGTGTGGAACCGAGCGAGGGGGCGTGTCACTTCATCACGTCGGGGTCGGAGGTCAAAAAGGGGTCAGAAATGGGGTCAAAATGGTGGAAATGTCGGCACACTGGACATTGATGAGGGGGCTGTCTGATTGGCATGCATCTGGGAGTCAATGCTTGTGTAATTCTACAGAAGAGACAAAAAGCTGGAAAGATTTGAAAAGATTTTACAGTTTTTGGTCAACTTACAGTCAAAAAGAGGACATGATAAAAGACGATTTACAATAGGGTTTTTTTTTTTTTTACTTAAGTCGTGGTGCAATTTAACTTAATACGTAAAAATAATTATTTTAAGAGTAATGTGTCAAGAATCGTGCAATAAAAAAATAAAATAAAATGTGCTTTTCTAACCTTTTTGTAATTTCTGATTGTTAGTGACGTGATTTTAAATGTTTAGTTTTTCATATGGCTTTTTGGGGGGAGTTGGATGCAAGATAGTAAAGTGCATATGACTGGTTAAAGTACTTTTTCAGTAAAGTTTTGTCTATTTTTTTAATTCTGGTGAAGTTTCCTTTTTTACTTCCTGGTTGGGCATGGGAGCACAAAATGTGACATACATAAAGGTAATTGCAGAACTGTTACCTAGCAACCATAATGTTTACAAGGGCCAAAACTTGTCCAAATGGCAGAATAGTTATAATTAACTAACACCTTTATTTTGTTAAATCAATATTAATACCGTCTGCAAAATGCCTGCCTTGTGCGTGAATAATCTGCATTTTTGATGGAATTTTTCCTTAGTTAATTCTGTGTTAGAACTCACCTCTATGTCCTGTATTTTTTTTACTTTCTCCTCAACTTTTTTCCACAAACTGCCACTTAACTGATGTAAAACTACGCTAAATATTTACCACAGGCACTATCCCCCCAAACCAAGTGAGAATGAGAAAAACATGAAAACCTGTCATATGCACTTTAAGACTAACCAAAACTTGAAAATGTTGAGAGTTCAGAGTAATTCGACAAACTGTGGCAGTAAATGTCCAGCAAGAGTGTGTTTCGAGTTAAGGTGTAAATGCTTTGTCAATAGCCGTACATAGAATACAGTTTTACAAAGGTTTAAAACCCATTCATTTCATTTTTGATTTCTTTCAAACATTGTGGCTTGAGTTGCAATCTTTGGCCCTATCTGCAGTTCCTTCTTTCTTGTACTGTTATGGCTTCATTTTTTGTTCTTTTTTTTTTTTTTCAAATTTCAGCTATTTCTTCCCAAATTATCTCGCTGGATATAATGCTTAACCTGCTTTCAAAATCTTGTAACAAAAACATAAAAGTGTAATGACTGCTGAGAGTTGTCCAATGTCATTGCAATTTCAAAACTAGGCCCTTTTTGACTGTATTAATGTTGTGCTTCAAGTTAATTAAGTAAACATATAAAAGCCACTTAAATACAAGCTAAATGGGTTAATTGCCATCAGTATTTTTCTATTTCAATTATCTTAAAATAATTCGTTTTTGTCATGAAGTCAGTATTTTAAGTTTAAGCGCGTTTGGCACGAATAAAAAACATACAATTCACCATTATAAATAATACCTATGTTAAAAAGGAACAAGTACGAATGATGGAACGATAAATAGCACATATGATTAAGATGACAAATTAATATTCAAATAATAGATTTTTTTAAAATTTGGGGATGAAAATAAACACATTTTAAAACAATATTTATATTTTTATAGTCTTTGTGTGACGCGTGTGCCACAATATCTTGACATAATCCCAAACACTTTTTGATAATTTGACAAGTTCGTAACAATATGGCCTGGAATATGTTGTATATTTCCATAGGGGGATAATTCAAAGTCCATATAGTTGTTATTGCTATAGTCCATGTCTCGAAAATGTCCCAGAATCCTTTGCGACAGTGTCACTTTTCCGAGTTGTCTTTGGTTGTGGGTTCTTCTGACAGGAGTGGTGTCGTATCCATAATTCATATAGATCTTTCTCTCTTTTTCATAAATATAAAATGGGTTTGGGCGTGTGAAAACAGGGGACAGGATTGTGGTGGCTCAAATCCAGCAGGTGAAGTCTGACAGGGCAGTGCAGTGACAGGGGACTGTGCACCGCAAAAACTATGTCTAATATTAAGTTCAAATGACTTGAATTTGGAATAGTAATCTTGGTTTGGGTAGTTCAGACAAAGAATTTACTTAAACTTAACAATTTAGCTTTTAAATACCTAAAACAAAAAATGGTCTACCAATGAAGTAAAGAAAACTACACATGAAGATTGGATTTTAAATTGAAAATGATGTTGTAAATATAATAAATTTACATCTTATTATGGCCATTCCCTCATTATGAAGGTACACTATGTAATTTTTCCACCACCTACTTGTTATTGCTTTGAATGTTCCAAAGTATGGCATTAAACTTTTCCATTGAGCTAAGTAATTGTAGACAACAGGCAAAGTTACAAGTCTAATCTGTGGAGAGGCGACAATGCTCACAGCAAGAATGGATGTTTCACATTTTATTAGCGATAAAACAACACCTGTTATTAAATAAATGCAGGATTGTTATGTTTAATGCTATACATTCTGGGTAACATTCTTGGCAATGCATCTCCACAGAGACAAACAGGTGGCAGACACTCAGACAGAAATGTTACATAGTGCACCTTTAATGTAGATCACAAAGTAAATAAATCTGTGCTAGTCCCAACTACCCAAACCCGATTCACATCCTAAACTGCAGCCATTGTAACACCTGCAGACATATTGTATTTTCGCAGTGTGATCCTGAAACAGTTTTTGCTGCTTTTGTTCAACATGTTCTGTGCTCTCCATTTCAAAGCTCCCTGTGTTTTTTGCCCAGTCGCTTGTGTGCTGTGCCCCCAGAGCTCCCAGTCTGTGAATGCCCTTCCTGGGGGTCCTGGGCCAGGGTCCTGGTTGGTGGTAGTGCTATGGGGGGTCTGTAGGGGGGCCGTATGGGGTTATAGTTGTAGGAATGTCTGTATGGGATAGACCGCGTGGGGCTCTAGAAGGAGGACTCAGACCAGGGTCCCGGGCTTGGCCTTGTCGCGTCCGTACCACTGCACGTCTGCCAGCTCGGAGCACAGGGGGCTGCCGAGGAAACAGCAGTCACTGAAAGACCTGCGGGGGACAGGGGAAGATTAGAGACATTTTCTTCACAAAGTTACAAGAGGGGATTTTACACTTCTGTGGGGTATAAACTGCCAAAACATAACATATTTAGATCACCATGTTCTCACTGTTCTGAGTGAGGGGGAGCATGGGAAGTGCTGCAGAGAGCTTCCTGGTTAAGTGGGGCAGAGCCTTAGACAAGATGTGATAGGAGGGTTCAAATGGTTCCCAGGAGAGAGCGCTAGATTACTCAAACATTAATGGATGACATATATATAAAACGTCTTCAGGTATGTTTTTGATGGGGGTTTTAACATGGTAGAGAGCACAAAAAAAGTTGATTTGGCATAATACCCCCTCTTTAAATTCTTATGTGAGAACCTAACATTCCAGATATAATGCTACATTACTGTCAAATAATAAATAGGTTTGTTATTTTGAATTTTTATGGCGTTCCACCATGTCACAACCAACCACATGACTCAAGTGGGCAATGGGTAATTGAAAAGAAATATTGGTATAAGCCAACATAAGCCAAGATTCTACTGGACTGAACTGATTAATCCTGACATCCAGCATCAGGATATGACAAAATGTATTCTTTAAGCTTTATTAAAAGTCCTGTACCTGATTTTTCCATGTATTTGAGCAAAATTTGTCTTGTTCCAGTAAAGATATATTGTAAAACAGTTCTTGACCTCCTATATTATATTGTCCATTAATTAGGAAGCGTGCGTTAGCATGCTAGTTGTTTTTAGCTTTACCATCACTGCAAAACTCTGCTCTGGCCTCTGAAAGTTGTGAAAGTGCTATAAACTTATCATGGTGACTAACTAGGATGTTCGTAATGCAAAAGGTAAGTGAAGTGAAGAATAACTTAGGACAACTGCAAACTGTTTAAAATGAACTAGTTCTGTTTTTCACATGTTTAAGACACTAAAAATCAGGTACAGCACATTTAAGGCTCATTACGGTGTAGTTATTCAAAAGCATTACCAATATCTATGTTGTTTTTGCTTTGACATTTTAAAGTGCATCCCTTTCATTGAATCATTGGATGGTTAAAATTACAGTACAATAAAAACAGAATACCTGGACATTTCAGATTTCCAAATAAAAGTAAGTATAGACACAGACTTGTAGACATGTGGGTGCTTCTTTAGTTAAGTCAGTGTGAATCCAATGGAACAGAACATAACAAAGCACATGCACATACCAGCTCCATAGAAGACTAATTTGCCCCTCCATAACTGTCGCCCTCCAGTGGACAACATGTGACAGCGCCATAAAAATGTACAGCACCATTTCTGTCTCCTGTACCTACCTGCGCCTCACAGTTAGGCTAAGCTTTAATGTGTGTGAAATAAACCCATGTCTCATGTTTTAGATTTGGACACTGCAAAAAGGAGTATCTAAATGGCTTAAACATAAGAATAATCAAGATAATTTTGATTAGATTTGAACGTAATCCTTCTAGTGGAGGGTCCCGTTTGTCTCCATGTCCATATTATATAGCTCTGCCTGAAATATGGCAATAAACTAATCTACCTCTATGTAGATAGATTATGTATGTAACAGGTGACAAGTTACAGGTCAAATTTGTGCAAAAGGAGGCCAGCTCACAGTAAGAATGCATGTTAATAAACTGTTCAATTTACATTTTATTTAAAACATCTGAATCCTAATAATAAATTACTCTGGATTCAAATCATTTCGACTTATTTTGGGGTCTTTTTGCAGTGTACATTTATGTTCTATTTGTTCTAGCAGCTAGCTGCTACTATTAGCCAGGGCAGGTGCACTACTAGCAGCAGCAGGTGGCAGTCGTGTGGCTGCACCATCTGCAGGGGAAGCACGGGGTAAAATGTCTACTGCACATGTACAAATATATCAAAATGTATCAGTCAAAATGCAGTTAAGACAACAAAATAAACGTTTATATTAATAATAAAGGTATTTAAGAAATATTGTCACCACTGATTTGATCCTCGTCTTTCATAAATTATTTCATTAAATCTGTTTTATGTAGTACATGTTAGCAGTTACTTGAGAGTACAATACATCTGCTGCATGTACTTAATATTATACTTAATACTTAATAATGAAACTTGTTGCTATGAAATCTTATTTTTTAAGATTAAAAAATCCAAATCAACTATTTTATAAAAAGATATATGTAATGGCTATTGATAGAAAATCAGCAACTCTGGGTGGAGCTCTAAAGGCTCAAGTGTCCACACTTGCGTGGCTTCTGTGGTTTCTATGGTGCAGCCACAGGACCGTTACTATAGTGACGCTTTCAGCTTTCTACAGAGTTATAATTATATAATTATAATAATTACAATTATACAATTCTACCAAACTATAATCTTTATAATCAATGTCTACTAACGATATATCATGGTAAGAGCATTTAAGAGTTTAAGTTATATTACTTTATAATAATTATGGACTTGGAGATTGCGCTTCCCCCGCAGATTATGCAGCTACCAGTAGCACTAGCAAAGTGAGGGGTCTCCTGCCATCGGAGACAGTAGCACTAGCATTAGCACTAACGTTAGCGCTTGCGTTAGCACTAGCGGAAGCAATGACAGTAGCACTAGTGTTAGCACTAGTGGCGGCAGATGACAGTAGAACCAGTATTAGCACTAGCGGAGCAAGTGGCAGTATCACTGACGTTAGCTTTAGCACTAGCGTTAGCTTTAGCACAAACGGAGCAGGTGACATTAACGCTACGAAGGCAGGTGCACTAGTGGAGCAGGTGACAGTACCTCTATGCGTCAGAGCCAGGCTGTGGGGCGTCAGAAGGAGAGCAGTCTGCTGTGCCTCTGAAGCAGAGAGAGGACAGGACACACAGGAGGAGTTAGTGCGCACACACAAACAGTGAGAGCAACAGAGTTAAAGGGCAGTGTGAGGTATTTAGCTATTTTACAGATTACATGTATGAATTGTCACATGTATATTTCATAATTATAACCCAGTAGTGTGCTATATCAGCTTGAGGCTTACAGTAGAATTTGACTCCACTCAGTCACAGTCACACACCATGATGGTATTCATCCACAGAACGGTTGTGAACATTAATAATTGATACCAAAATACTTGATAGCCAAAAAAAATACTAATTGATACTCAAAACTATACTTATACTCATTTGAACAGACATTGATACTGAAACAAATAGAATGCCCTTGATCTAAAATTACACTCTATAAAAAATAAATGTTTTTTTTTATTATGTTTGGTGTATCAAAATTGGCAAGTGTCAAGACTTTTCCTTAGTATCAATATCGACATAGAAATTTAAGCCACGTCCCTGACTGGCAGGGATACAGCTGCCATTTTAGGTCTACAGCTCCATAAACCACCACCAAATCACATAATCAAACAGCAGATTCACAAAGGCTAGGTGGGTAAAGTGTCTTGTACAAGGACAAACAACAGTCAGCTAGCAGAGATTTATCTACCAATCAGGTTAGTGGGTAAGCGTCTCTTCAAACAGCCTTTGCCGCCCACTAAGTGTATAGCAACAACTGTCAAATTACACAATGCTAGAGCTATCTCAGCTGATTAATACTATCGTATTTTTGATTCAACACTTGAATTTGCACTGTGAAAACTACACACTGCACCTTTAAGCATTTTAGAAGAAAAGTAGTGAGTAGTGAATCAAAGTGACTGAACACATTTCAAACCAGAAACGTACCAAAGTCATTCAAAACAGTAAGGTTAGTGAACAAACTTAGAGACAGACTTAGTGCAGTGATAGTAGTTAGGGGTTAGGTTAGAGATGAGGTACAGTGCAGTATCTGGGGGTGCGTCTTACCCGCTCTGCCAGTTGAGGATGTGCTGGGGGCTACAGGGGGGAGTGGGGGTAGCTGCATGCTCACTGGATGGGGTCAAACTCCGCTGGCTGTGAGGGGAGGCCACTACAAGGAGAACACACAGTAAGCTAGATCTACGCACAGGAACAGGCAACATATAAGAGGACATTGTACAAGTGATGTCGGACATTTTGGCTGTCGTGATGTGTCGTGATGTGAGGACACTGCTCTAAAAGTTGAACCCCAATTGGTGGCTTTAAATTTTAGAATGAGAATATGTCGTTAGAGTTGGCAAAAGTATTGAAAATCAGACACTAATCTATACTAAAACTACTATCGAAAGTAGTTACTCATTTGAGCAGATATTGATGAAGAAAAAGTCACATTCACAGGACAGAAATTAACCTTTCCTGAATAGCTTTAGAATGATCTTGAACTGTATCAGAACAAGTATAAGAATTTCTATTTTTGACTTAGCTCTAGAACTTGATAATGCATTCGGACAAGTATTGTGTAAGGAATGAAAGCTTGTTCACACAGAAAGAAGTGGGCAGCAAAATCTATTCATTTTCAATATGTCAGCTCAGTGGAGGAGCACAGAGTTTTGCTGTTGAGTTGAGCGGTAACAGGAATGGGAGGTTATATCATTGTGCTATGATGTACTATATTGTGTCTCAAAAAAATTAGCATATACTCCTAATAGCCAACAATGCTTCTGGTCTGTGGGAGACATGCCACAAGAATGAATACACACTCTATGGGTGCGTTCACACTTCAGCCCAGTTTAGTCCTGATGTAGGATGGGTTTGGTCTAGTTCCACATTTTTTCTGCATGTGTAGTTGTCACTGACCTGGCGATCCTTTGGCGAGTGAGCCCACCCTGCTGCCTCTGCCGTGGCCCGGGGTGCTCTGCTCAGAGGCGGAGCTGGAGTGGGAGTGGCTCCTCTCCTTCAGGCTGCCCGAGGACCTCTGGTACCAGCACCTCAACTCCTCTGACACGGCCGCCCGGCTCCCCCCTCCTCCCCCCTCCCTCCCTAACGATGGAGTCCGTACAATCTGTGAGCGGGAGGGTGTGAGCCGGCCCCCCTCTCCCCCCTCGTCCCCCCCGCCCCAGGCCTCTTTGTACAGTCCTCCGGCTGTGTACGAGCTGGAGGTCTTGAACTGGGCTTTGACGCTGTAGTGGCCCTCCTGGTCGCTCTCCAGGCTGCGCACCACGACGGGGTTGGGGCTTCCCTCCACATATAGCGGGTACTCCTTAATGCGGTACTGTGAGGAGGGCTGGCTCTGACTGTGCAGGTAGACGCCGTGGTGCCCGCCCCCTGTGCCCCCTCCACCCGACCCTCCCCCTGTTCCGTTCTTAGCCGCCAGGTTAGGCATGGAGCCAGAGTTAGAGGAGCCCAGCTGACCTGCAGACCTGTGGGAGCAAAAACAAGTGAGATATAGATAGTTAGATATAGTTAGCCTAGATATAGATAAAATTATAACTTTTGGCTTAATTTGACTTTAGTAATATTATTCTGAATAATACTACAATACAATAATAACAGTTGAGTACAATGCTCGGCTACTCAACTTTTACTTCAGCCGTTCATATAGCAGGCATCAAGAGACAAACCACAATAAAAACTCTTGAGTGTATCTTTACGCCTGACCTGTGCCTTTGCCTCTGCCTCTGACGGGCCTTGGACGGTGAGTCCTCTCCCAGGGTGGAGTAGTTGGCGTTGCCCCCAGGCCCCAGAGGTCCGGAGGGGTAGTAGTGCTCCGAGCTGCTCTGGCTGGTGCAGGACGAGCAGTCGTCCAGTGGGTCGGAGCCGTTGGAGGTACGGGGTGCTCCCAAGAAGAAGTCGGGGCTCCCCAGGTTGCCCAGGGTGTGCGAGTGGCCCTCACTGTCCGACGTGAGAAGTTTGCCCTGGGACTCCAGGCTGGAGCTGCGGTTTCTAAAGTGCTGAGCGAGACTGTGCAGACGGGTGGGGCTGATGTCCACCGACCTGAGGGTCATGAGGAACAGAACTAAAGATTAGCTGTTAGGAAAAGATTATTTTTTATTGCAGCCTTACAGGGCACTGTAAGTATGACCATGACATGAAATAAACCAGGACCACCACGGAGGCCATGTTGAATGCCGCAGCAAGACTAACCTTGTGGAATGTACATAATGGGGGGTCCGTGCTTTCATGTCGGGGGTGGAGGGGGTGCTGGACTGACAGTTCCAGGTAGGCAGGGCCCTGACAGGGCTGTTCTGCAGAGAGCTACTGCCTCCTGCATCTGCACTGCCCGAGCTGGGAAAACGTCTATGACTGGAACAACACAGCAAAATAAAACAAAATATGACCATGATGAGGATGGACAAACAAAACTGGGCTGATTCACACCTGAAATTCAGCACCAAAGTCCGGACTAAGAACTTACAAAGTGTTCTATTATTTTCGTTTGTTACCCAGACTTGGTTTCACACTACCTCCCTCAAATCCAAACTATTGGACTTTCCCTGGTGCTATCTTTCCTGTCTTCATGAGAACAGGTGCGTGCATCGTGAATGCCGAGCATAGAGGAGCTGCAAAGTTGTTCTGAGAAATAAACATAAGCAAGATGAAACTTGGGCTTGACAGTGATTAGCCAAAGTACAGGAATCAATAGGATCGATAGAAGCAGTGTTGGTGGGTGTAAAGTGTTACCTAATGTTTCATTGGTTTAGTACTGGCACGTGGTTTTGTATGAGCAAATGTGCTGATAATTATTATTACATCCATAATAATTATTATAATTATAATGGATATACATATATTTTTTGGCTACTTGCTGTGATTGGATTTAAAGCAGATGCCAGCAATGGAAGTGCCATGTGCATGTGGAATTTATAGATGGCTAAAAGACGTCTACCAGACGATAGCACACAGCTACTACATTGTAAACACAGTGATTTACAGTGGTGCATCTTCTGCTAAAAGTGAACAAGGGCTGTCATTTAGCGTGCATGTATTTAATATGTTCTTATATAAGTGTGCCTTTGATAAATGGGTCATTTTAGTTTATCTAACACAACAGTTTACCCTATGTTGTTGTTATGGTTGTGTACAAAGGGCATTTCCCAGTTTTGGTGGCTCTGGGAAGGAGAATAATTGACACTGATTGCGGGTGCATTTGATCATTTTAGGCTTATCTTTAACCCACACAAGCAACAGGCTGTACTTTGGCAGCTATTTTGTCTGAAACCCTAATTTTGCTAATCTGACATTTGATGAAACAAAGGGGTCTGTGCAGCTCTCTCCTCTCAAAGCAGCACAATATGCAACTTTACTGTAGTTTATAATCACTGTGTGCTTGCCTCTTCCTTTTCTCCTCACGTTTGGGCTCTGTCTTCCTCATGTTTGCTTATCTGTGCATGATCAAATGCATGCCACTTTCTGGATTTGGCCCAAAAGTCCGAACCTTTGCATTCACATGGCATTGGACCAGACCTTGGCCCGGACCGAAATCCAAGGACCGGTCCGGACCACGGCCTGCTGGAGTTTTCACACCTGGACTTTGGACCAAACCAAACAGGAAAGTCAGGTAGTCTGGACCTAAGATTGCAAGTGTTTTTGTCTAACAAAAAACATGATCTCTGAAACTGGGATTCATGTTCAATGGAATATGGCTGGGTGGATATGGTTGAGGGAAAGTTGATGGGATGAGCGATTTGAGTGTATAAAAAGTAGCAAGATATGGCCTCAGCTAGAACTGCAAATAATCAAAAATCGCTAAATGTGTATTTTTGTGCCATTTTAATGAAATGCTTTTGGTGTCCCATTAAAATTATTTCATTTTCAGAATACATCTTTGCTTGTTATGCCAACTGACATAAACAAGACACAAGTTTAATATTCAAAATTTGTGGACTAAATTCTAGCAAATACAAATACAACTTTTTTCAGTGTACTAACTGTTTACGTGTTTGGCTTACATATACCAGCAGGACTTTGGGCACTAGTGCAAAAATACCTGGAGTGTGAGGAGCGCTTCTTGATCTTCTCGTAAGGCTCATCCAGGGACGACTCGCTCCACATCTTGGGTTTGATGGGGGACTTGTCGTAGTCGGAGCGGGTGTAGTGCAGGTGCCTAAGCCCGTCCAGGGACTGTGGAGGAGGGGGACGGCTGTGGGAGGGCGGCCGGGGAGGCAGGCCCTTGTGTGGGGATGCTAGAGGAGAGAAGTTAGGGGTGCCCGTGACCTGAGGATCATCTGGAAGCAAGAGGAGATTTGTTTTTTGAGGTATGTACAGTGAACACCTCAGCAACAATACAGTCTTTAAAGTTTGCTTAGAGATTTTACAGTCCTGTTAACTATGTAATATTTATACAAAAAGAGATCTAAAGATTCTCACCATCATCCAGGACAAGTGCATCTGATAATGAACTATCTTCTGAACCAATGTTGGCCTCTGAAGAAGAAAACAAAACACTGACATTAAAAAGTTTACTAAATTGTAAAAACTGGAAAACTAGAGTTAAAGTAATAACATGTAACTTTCTGGAGACAGAAAAGTCTATTTTTTGGCAAAAAAGTTGCATACTACTGCTTTAATGTTGTGCAAAAAATTATTTTTTACTTAATGTTTTTCATTTTAATCTACTGAATCCTTATAATCTAAATAAACATAATTGTCAACTAATACAAATTTTTGTCAACTAAGAAACAATCGACCGTTTAATCGAATTAAGGACTAAAGGCCTGCAGTCCTAATGAACTCATCTCATTCTATCAACATATTCAGTTTCAGATAAAAGTTAAGATTATTTTGCTGTTGTGTTTGTACCCTCGATGATGAGCGATGCCCTCTGCGTAGGCTTCTTGCCAGAGCGGACCCTGTACTCGTTGATGGAGTTCTCGATCTCCTGGAGCTTCTTGAGGGCGTTCAGGTAGGACGTCTTCCTCTGCTTCTTGAGCTTCTTGCTGCTCACGTGAGGGTCACTGGCCAAGCGCCGCGCCGCCTCTGTGATCTGAGACTGGATAGCAAACTCCCTCTCCAGGCGCTCCAGTTCCTCCTCCTGGCACAAACAAAACATTACAAAATGTGAAAACTAGGAATGTAAGCACTGGTATAATAGTGCTATCAGTGTCAGTTTCTGAATAATTGGACTGAACAATTTCAGAAGAATATCTATTTTGCATTTTATTACTATTATAAACATTACCATTAAATTTGCAAGATAAGATTTATTTATTTATTTTTATTTGACACTTAAGATGCATTCTTGTTTGGTCCTAAATTAAATCAATTTTTGTCCTGATGTGGACTTGGTTTTAGTTCTGTTTAAGTTCTGGTTAGTCCTGGTCTAGATCAGGTTTAGTTTCAGATTCAGTTAGTCTTAATTTATGAGATGAATGTGCAAGTGTGTGAACCCAACCTCAGAGAATACATATGTAACTAGCATTTCAGAGTATGTGAAAAATGAGTACAGTAAAATTAGTAGAGTTATATCAATACATGTATAATCACCTAAGTAATTATTGCCCTTCCAAACCACAACCATTCAAATTGTCTTTTTTATTTGATTTCAGCCTTACTTAACCATCTTGAAATTGAAACTATGATAAAAATCATCACTCAAAACATGACAATTATTATGGAGCATTTTTAGAGAACACTTTTCAACCATCACTACTCAGCATTTAAAATCCCACAGCATAGCAGAGCTAGTTTGAGAGACGTGATGTGACTTTCCCACGTCCTCACAAACACACACACACGCACACGCACGCGCACGCACGCACGCACGCACGCACGCACGCACGCACGCACGCACGCACGCACGCACGCACGCACACACACACACACACACACACACACACACACACACACACACACACACACACACACACACACACACACACACACACACACAGAGCAGCCAGAGTAAACACATTGAGGAAGTCATTCATCTGTTTGCAGGTCGTGTCTCATTATCAGACCCATTATTGGACTTCTACAATCGCAAGTTCTAAATTTTTTTAAATTAGATTTTTCATGTGGATAGGACCAGGGATTATTATAGACATATGAACCATTGGTCAAATCATCTGATTTTAAACTATAGGCTCTTTAGAATTAACATAAACACAATAATTCTGGACTTGCTTCCCTTGAGATGTTGTTTTTGTGCTTGAAATGTTCTGCAGTATGGCATTAATAAAGCTATCTAGCATTCATTCAATTATGGGTGTTTTGCTCAAAAATACCTTAAAAGATTGTACCGTGAGTGGGGGACACTTCTCCATAGATCTGACCTGTGACCTGACCTGGTAGCGTCACCAGCTTGTATCCATGGCAATAGATAGGTGTAATGCCTGATTGTGAAACATTCTAGGCAAAGCAATAAGATCTGTAGTGGAGACGGCAGTTGGTAGAATTACATAGTGTAACTTTAAAGACACATTCTGATTATTTAAGCACTCCCAACTACATTCACTGAAAATCATCTGAAACTTGAAGATACCAGTAATAGTTTTTAGCTTTGGAATAAGTTTTCAGATATTAAAGGTCTTGGCCCAGTACAGATATATTGTATAAGCAGCTCTTGAGGTCAAAATAAGTCTGATGTGTACTGTCTGCATCTAATTAGAAAGCATTTTAAGGTCAGAGAATCAGGAAGTTCATGTTAGCATGCTAGTTGTTGTTAGCTTTACTGGTAAAACTCATTGCAGTGAATTAGAATGCTCAGAATGCATAAGGTAAGTGAGGGCTAACTTTGAACCATGGCAAATTAGTTCTGTTTTTCAATTTTTTAAGAAAAATTGGGTACGGCGCCTTCAACCCTTTTTCTACGCCTTGATGCATTCACTTGTGTTGGGACTTGTCAGCTCTCTGGAATCTCTCCCACTAAACATTTCTGTGCCTGTTGGTTTCCTGTGTTTTACTGTGTGGTGGTCTTTAGGAGCAGCAGACCTGGAGGTGTAGGGCTTTCTGCTTACACTGCACTTCTTTGCGGTTAAATTGTCTTCTGGATTGTGTTCAGTCAGAGCTAAACCTCAGCCTCACACATGTGCACTACCACTATCACCACTTCCTATTGGCACCGGGCACAGATCTATATTTAGGTGGAGTGCATTTGAAAATACAGTCTTGTGGCACAACAGGGGAGTAGAAGAAGGTAAAAGAATTGATGGAGGTTTTGTGGTAAAGCTCCACTGTGCAACTTTTCTGATCAACAGTATCAGCTTGTCTCTTGCATTACATTACCTTGCATTTGTTCAATTGCACATTTTTAATACTTTAAAGAGGGGTTATTATGCAAAATAGATTTTTGGGAGATTTCTACTATGTTATAATATAATTGTTCCCTCATCAAAAACATGCCTGAAAAGGGTTTAGGTGTCATCCATGCATGTTTGAGTAATCTAGAGATCTCTCCTGAGCCTTTCTCAGATTCCTACTTATGGTTAGTTGTAAGATCCTGTGCAATGCTCAGCCTACAAGCCTATGTCACCCATGCTCTCACACAGTAATTGTCCATAAATATACAAAAGCATGATACAAAACAATACACTACAAGTTAATGTGCAGTCTGTGTATTAGCGAAATGCACACAATTGTTTATAATTGTCAATGAAACACCTTAAAATGTATTCTTACAGCGAGCAGGCTTGCCTCAACACTATCTGTCACTTAAATGTTCCAAAGTATGGTAATGTCATACTGTGGAACATTCTAGGCATGAAATATCATATCTATGGAGACAAGCAGGTTACAAAGTGGCAGTTTTACATCCTCACATAAAGTCTTCGGGATTACAGAATGGAATGTCAACTCCTCAGTGTAAACAAATGAGGGTCAAGTTTTCATGAGCTACTTTAAAACAGAAATGTAAGAGTAATAGTCTCAGAGTAGTGCTGCTCACCTCTCCTTTAGGCAGAATCTTTTGTTCGTCCAGTTTGAAGGCCGTCCCGATCTTACGTCGGATTGTGGGTGGCTCCTCTCCAGCATCCAGAGGGTACTCTTTAGGAAGCTTCCCAGTCAGCTCCTGCAGCAGTTCAGAAGAGCAGGTAAGTTAGAAGAAAGTATGTAAGGCTTTGATTTTATCACATAACTATCCCCAGATACAAAGTGAAAATGTTCAAATCAAATATAGCTTTTACTGCAGCCTCTGGTTCTGAGCTTTCACATGAGGCTTATTCATATACTGAGAGTGAGAAAAACATGTATGTGTCCTCTATCTGCAGGTTAAGGCCCTGCCAACCCAGGCTCAGTTGTGATTATAATACCTTTTTAAACTGTAAGAGAGCAGGCTACAAATAGTTCTTTTAATACTACAAGCTGCACTTGGATTTGTAAATCTATAAATCAACACAATTGTGAACCAGTGTTACATAATAATTCCCCTTACCGCCTCCCTGATGCAGATGCTCTTGAGCTCCTCTATCCTCTGCTTAAGCGTCTCCTCTAGCGCCTCCTGTCGGGCCCTCAGAGCTGCTAGCATGTCCTTCTTAGCTGTCTGCGAGCTGTCCGACTCCTGGGAGCCTGAGACATGTAGAGAAGAATGAGTGACAGTAGTACAGCACAGGGAGAATGTATACAGCTCTCTCAGGATGTTTACAGGGAAGTGCATGGCCTGTTCAGATAAGCAGTTGGAGTGTACATGTGAGGACCAGATTTGTGAGGCCGGTTTAGGACAAAGTGAGTGAAGCTCCAAGGACCTGCGATTGAATGTTTGTAATATCTGCAACAAGGAACACATACACTTTACATATTCTCTAGTCTGTAGGTGTGCATTGTTCTACATGTGCGGTCGGCCCCTCTGACCACCAACCCTCACACCACTTTCATACTAGGCAATGTGGATGCAGTGCTTTGCCTAAGGATGCGACAAACATAACTCATATAGGCTAACTTGTTCATGGGTTGTTACAGCTAGGGTAGCGTGGTTAAGTTAGCTACTCCCAACTAGCTAAGTCTGGATAACAGAGGGCTAAATAAAGTAGAATCCTATCCTAGCCTATCACTTATATACTATTAAATGAAAAATATTGACCGTCGTATATTTGTTTGGACCTGCAATTTAAAGAGGGCATATTTTACTTTCATGACGTATTAACTCCTAACACATAACATATTTAGATCACCATGTTACCGTTTATTGTTTTGAAAATGCTATATTCGCTGAAAATAGCGTATTAACATGTTTTACAAGTCTCCCCTCCCTTCATTTCCCCTTCAGAGTCCTATCACAACACAATCAGCATGCATTCTGCTAAAGAACTGCACATCGCATCACGTTTGACAAGTTGTTGTGAACAGTTCTGTGCATAATTATGCAGAATTGTCACATGGGAGTATGGTTGACGTAGGCTTGTGGGCTGAGGATTGGACAGACTCTTAAAGCTAACTGTGGTAAGGAGGGTAAGTATAGGGCCTGGGAGAGATGGCTAAAATACTGACATTGCATGGATGACATATAAATCCTCTTCAGGCATGTTTCTGATAAGGTTATAACATGACAGAAAGCTAAAAAAAACTGAGCTTGCATAATACCCCCCCCCTTTAACAAACATAAGTTTTTGGTCTTCATCTTAATTGAGCCCATTTTCAGCCTTCCATCACCCAGCTGTCACATTCCTAAATGGTATATTCTCCCTGTAGTTCACACACAGATCACCAGACGTATTGTTATTGTTGAGATAAGACTTGTTTAAAGGCCAGTGAGTAATCCACACACCTTTGGCCTTTTCATTCCGCCTCTTGCTAAATTTAGAGGCAGGGGTCTGGTCTGGGGAGGGACTGGTCATGGACAAGTATATGTGTGGGAACATTTTTATGAATCAGTGGTTTTGGCTGCAACACAAATACAGATATATGTAACATTAAAATTACGTTAGATCACTGTTTTGAATGTTTTGTGTTAAAGGTCTTCTATTACGCAAAATTGCCACTGCTGCTGTTACCTCCTCAAAAAATACATGGAGCTGTGTTTTGTTTCATTCACATGTTTGTCTACATCTTCAAAGATCAAAATGCTCTGTTCCACCTTGAGATGTCATGAACAGCTACCCTTTACCTTTTGTCTAGTAGAGATTGGCAGTTCTAGAGATGAAATTATCCAGATGATTCTAGTGAAGGTGTATGGAGTTTAAAAACAAACTGGAGCACTTCCTGTATGGAAGAACATGTATGTGGAACATAATGCTTTCAATTTGAAAGAAGAACTCAGCCTAAATATTCAGACTTTGTGTTAAACATGTGTGAATGAAACAAAACTACAGGTATGTTTTTGATGAGGAAACAACATTATAACAAAGATTAGAAAATAGCGTAATATGGACCCTTTAAATGCTACTTCAGAATTATCGTAATTTATAAGTCTTTATTACTTTGGCCAACTGGAGTGGACAGTGGAGTTGTGGAGTGATTATTTTGACTACCAACCAGAAGATATCTCACTAAAACACTAGGAATGAGTCCGTGGCCAAGACAGCTCACAAATAAAATCTACCAAATCCCTGTGTGACTGGTTTACTATAGCAAGGCATAATGCATATTGTTGTGACAGTACTAAAAATTAAACAATGATGCTCCTTTTTTAGTAACTGAATGTAATATTCATACACAAAATAATAGTACTTCCTTTATCTTACCATGAGGTCTTATATATGTTATGATATAGCTCGAAATGACACTAAAACTCTTGATGAAAACTAAAACGTTGGCCTGTTAATGTGACTTTTTGCAGTATCAATACTAGCTTCGATATTAGTTTTAGTATTGATTATTATCTGATTTTCGATGCGTTTGACAACCGTCAATGCATCGAAAATCAATACATAACTGGATGAGAGTTGAGTGGACTAACCTGAGGACAGCAGACTTCCACTGCTGCCGCTGATGATCTTGCCCTTACTGCCCATGTTGGCCAGTTTGGATGTCTTCAGTGTTCCGGTTTCTGTGAGGTCTATGGCGATTTCACTCAAGCTGCGCGCTGCGTGGATTTTAGACTGGGGAGACATTGAAAAACAAATCATTTTATAGTGGGATTAGCTGTAAGTTATATTTCTTTCAAACAAGAACAAATTTGCATCAAAGAACCTTGTATCATTTAACAATACATGTTTGGAGTTAAAGGTGCATTATGTATTTTTTTCTAGTAGAGAGCTCACCACCCGCTTTGTATCCATGTTAGATGTTATTGCTTTGCCAAGAATAAGACATTTTCTCACATTGGAGACATTTTCCACTATATGGTATTAAACCTATCTATCTCCATGAAGACAAGCAGCTGAGCAGTTGTGGAATATTCCAGGCAATAACAAGAAGATAGCGCCCTCTATACCAGAAAAGAGACATAATGCACCTTTAACAGGACATGTGACTGAGGTATTTCCACACCAACCTTGCTCTGCTTGCGGTCCAGGTAGAACTGGTGCTGACTGATGGCCATGGCCCAGATGGACTTGATGAGGGCGGGGCAGGCGTACCAGGTGTGCACCGCAATACCACTGTGGCCGAACGTCCTGCGGGTCACCGACGCACGGCTGAGGAAGAAGTTATCCATTTAATACAGCTATATGTACTGATGCATTTTGTGTCAGTTTTTGGTATATATAAGATGCAAATAATTATTGCAATGCAGATAAACAGAGGTTGCCCACCGTGGTGTTAGTAGAGGTAAAATAAATCTACCATTCATTTTTCACATTGACTTCCCAAAAAAAATTTTAATTTTAAAAGCTTGCTAGTGGCTAATAGGTTTCGTGGTAACTAATGGGCATAAGAGGGATACGAAACATAATTTGCATTTATACATTTAGCTGAGGCTAAACTCATAGATGTTTAACCTCTGTTGTGCTTTTAAACTCTTAAAATGTAATGTTTTCAAAAAGTTGATGAAAAAATAAATGAGAAATGTACTTCAAGAACCTCAGCAGGCTTCCATGTGGGCTGTTACGGTGCATGATCAGCAGATCATTAGATTATGATATATTGCATATACCTGCTAAATTGGCCCCTCAATTAATCACATTTTAGCAATGTGCCACAACCTACCTCCATCTCATCATCAGGGTGAGGAGGCTGGTGGCAGCAGAACCACCAGCCTCCTCACCCTCTCCTTACCCTGATCTCCTGACATCACATTCAAGCCAAAAAAAAGTGACCAATGCCAACATGAGGCATACATGATTTCAAAGCGTGACTGCATTTGTCACTAGCACTGTTGAGCTCTCCCCTTCACCACTTTATAAATGAAACAACTGCTGTGGCCCAGGCTGATAGCACACTTTAGACTCGCCACACACGAAGTTCCCATTGTTTACATCTGTGGCCATAGTAACCTTCCAGCTAACAGGATGACAGCTTCCTTTGGAGAAAAGACTGCTGTTCTCTGCTTTGTCCCAGCCACTCTTTCTTCTTACAGAAAAGCACTGACGTATGCCTAAAGCTAAAACTATATGAGACAGGTCAATGATCCATAGATCCCGATGGGCAGTTAGCATGTGTTGGTCCTGGAGCTAGCTTATTTTAGGCTGCACTGGGGCATGCTAATAATATGCCCTACTAGAAAGGCACAATTTATCCAACTAGTCTGTTTATTCGTTTGACAAACCAACTATTTATGTAAAGCTGTGAGGTTTAATGAGTAGGATTGTCAAAAGTATCAAAAATCGGATACTAATCGATACTAAAACTAGTATCGAAACTAGATACTCATTTGAGTAGATATCATTACTAAAAATGTCACATTTATAGTAATAACTTTAGAATAATCTTGAGCTGTATCTGAACAAGTTTAGCCCACATAGACTAGTATACGCCCATGGACCACTATGAAACCCACCTGGACTATATAGGGATTACACAGATATATTACACATGGTCATACAAAAGAAAGTGCTATGATTTAATGTTGCAAATCACACTCTATTATCTAAAGAAAGACTGTTTTTAATTGTCATTATGGGTTTGGAATAAGTATAGATTGAAATTTTAGTATTGTGACAACACTAAACTAGTCATAAGGACTGAATTGAGAAAAGAATACTAGAATACACCGAGGCTTTTTACACTGGGGGAACTTAAGTACAGCAACAGCAAAGTACACAACAGCAGCAGTGGAATATAAATGGTAAGTATCATGAATATTCAAGACAACATAGCCATATAGTACATAGTAGGGTTGTCAAAAGTATTATTATCGAAACTAGATACACATTTAAGCAGGTATCGATCCTGAAAAAACATTAACATAACTGGATAAAATCTGACCTTTCTGGAAGAGTTTCAACTTGAGTTTTACCTGAACTAGCGTAAGACCAAACAACAAATACTATTATTTTGTGTATTGTCTAAAAAAGAGCTTTTATCATTTGGTTATCAAAATTGGTTATTCTCTGGTACCAAAACTGAGTTTGAAATTTAGTATCATAACAACACAAAGCCATTATGAATATGATATACACACAGGCATATACACTGCAATTATGTATCTATGATTATATTAAAATACAAACAGTTCTTGGCCATGTGGAACTGATTCTCAACAGTGATTGCTAAGCTTTTCAAACTTAGTACCACCATAGAACACATTTTAATTTCTAACAAAGCAGGACACAAACAACATCTAAAGTACTGTTGTTGCAATACTAAAATTTCAAACCCGATTTCAATACTAAGCATTACACTCGATATTCAATACAGACTCCGATACCACAATGATAATTAAAAACACTCTTTCTTTAGACAATAGAATGTAATTTTCAGCATTAAATCATAGTACTTTCTTTTATATTACCATGTGGCGTTATATCAGTGTAATCCAACACTCGTCCAAGTAGGTTCCATAGTGGTCCATAGGAGTATAATTGTCTGTATGGTCTTATATTCAGGAAAAGTTCATTTCTGTTCTGTCAATGTGACTTTTTTTTAGTATCAATACCTGCTCAAATGAGTATCTAGTTTTGAGACTAATTTAAGTATCAATTAGTATCACCCCCCCCAACCACACACACACACACACACACACACACACACATATGTATAATTGTGATGAAGTGTTAACGTACCTCCTGGGGTCATGAACTTCCACTGAGAATTTCTTTTCTCTGAAGTAGAGGTTCTCCAACTGCCGCCATTGGAACACCTGAGAGATACACAAAGTCTTAAATCCGCAGAACTCTCCTAATCAAATCCACTCAGCCTCTGCTCCCATCCACGATTTGCTTTAAACGCTTTCAGATGAACAACTCGAAAAGATAGAATTTCCAATTTTTAACTGTTCTTTTAAGGAATCATCAACTTAATAGATCCCAAAGCGATCCCGGCGATGTAGCTAGCGAAATTCCTCACAGGCTAAAAGGAAAAGTTGTGAGCTAGCGTTGGGTGTTGACCATCTGTGTCCATGTGTGTAAAAGTTAGGTTTCCTGTCGTAGCTTTGTTAAGCACTGAGAGAGAGGAGAATGTAGGGGAGAGAGAAGGGAGGAGAGAGGGGGGTTAGCCTGGAGCCTCCCATACCCGGTGACCCCTCCTCTTTCCTGGGGGACATGCTTCCTGCTCGGGACGCTGTGGTCTGGAGGTGTGGGTGTAGGAAGGGTCAAGGGGAAGAAAGTTTAAGTTGTTTTTTTATGGGGTAAGCTATTTGAAGTAGGTTTGGGTTGTGTTCTGTGAGTTGGATATAGGATAGTGTGAGATTCTGATGGTATGAAATTTCAAATGGAAAATACATATGGTATAGTTTTAACATAACTAAATACAACAAAGTATTTTGTATATTGTAATAAAGCATGCATTCAAATGAACTTTCTCTAGTTGTAATGCTGTGGTTGTAGTTATATAGCGTACTTTGGGCTTAGTCTAAAATAATGCATATGTATGGAAAAAGTGTTTAAAATTTGGCTTGGATTAAACGGTTGACACCCCCTGTTTGCAAAGGATGTTGTTCGTATAGCTCTATTTGGCACTCGGTCCGATTTGGCACCTGTTAAAATGAACCTGTTGAACTCTTTTAAACATGTTTATTTTATCCTTTGTCAGCTGTAGCCACAGGTATTTCAAGGCTTAAATATATTCATATCCAAGTGTGTCAATTTTACGGATCAGAATCATCAAAGTCAGCCATTTTACTTATGAAGTCAGACTTAACCCAACTCTGCTTTCTAACAGTTACTAACCGTTTAAATGCATAGTTTTCACAGAGTTTAGGCAAGTTTTTATCCATAAACTATATTCCAAGAGAAAATTTGATGAAACTATTTGAAAACTAGCAACTGGTTATTGTAAACATGATGCTAACAGCTACATGCATTTCTTTCTGCAGTTGAATTGCTGTGGTTGTAAATAAATATTATATAGTCCACATTGGGACATCATTGCAGAAGTCACATGTGTCAAACACAAGGCGTCATTTTTTGTGGCCCGCGACAAAAAATATCAGTTTATTAGGAGATACACAGTTACACAGCCATTTTTTCATATCTAGGCAAATACTTATGCAATATTTGTAACTTGAATGAATAATAAATATATAAATGGTTAATTAACAAGATAAAAAATTAGCTGCATTTATTTTACATTACATTTGGTTACATTTAGTTACACTTATCTTACAATATCTGGCCCTTTGAGAGCAACCTTTTTGTTGATGTGGCCCTTTGTGAAAATGAGTCTGACACCTCTGGCATAAGTATTGTATGTTTTATACCCTAAAATAATGCGTATGTATGGAAATGTGCTTCAAATTTTGCAGCGAATGCTTGGATTAACTAGCTAGCAAAGGATGTAGTTTTTAAATGAAAAACTAACAACCAGGTTATTGTCAACATGATAGTAAAAGTCCAGTAAATGTGTGTGAACATTAAAAGAAACCACAAAGAAATTCACACACTCATCACTCATAGGTGTAACGGCAGTAGCTCTAGTGAACACTGTTGTTGTGTCCTTAGGCAAGACACTTCCCCGCCTCGCCTAGTGTAAATGTGGAATGTAAGTGATTGGTTGTGGTCGGACGGGCCAGTGGTGCAGATTGACAGCCTCATTTCGATGTCTACTCCAGGTCAGTAGTATCTTACCACTATGGAGTATGGAGTGATGAGGCTATATAAATCCAACGCCCTAGTGTTATAACATTTTGCATTATATCTCTTTTACTATACATTCCAGCCTATCTGTGAATGCTTAACTTACAACAGACCAACTATTCTACCAATGTGTCCTTCAGTCTTTAAGTGTCGCCGGCTCATATTACTGGCATGAACAGTATTTTAGTATGTCAGTATTGTACCATGCCTGGCCTATGCATTCTATCTAAACATGGAGTAAGTGCTATTTCCAATGCATCAGCTGGAGAGGACTAAAAATACAGCTCCAACTACGTCTGTGTGTGTGACAGGCTAAGACAAATGAGAGGGCTGCTATCAAAGCTGCTAGCCGTAGCGTACGTATTCTCAATGGGGTGTGAAATGTTAATGTAGCGTGGTGCTAAAAATATCAAGTGGGCTAGATAAGGAGCGGGAGATTGTAAAGCTGATTCTGCTTAACTACATTCAGGCACGGTACTGGTGAAGCTGTCCACCTGTAAACAGACTGCTCGAGGGATAACCTTTGATTTACCACTGAAGCTAGAATTTAAATTCAACCAGAAAATAGAAAATTGAAAGACTTTTTGATCAGATTATATTCAAAAAGTGTAACCTATAAAGTTAAAAGTGCAGAAATATCACTATAAAGAAGAGCCTTGCTTCAAAGATTAAACAGCAGCAGAACCATCAGCCTCCTCAGCCTCTCTTTCTTCTCTTCCTTACCACCGCCAGTGTCTTTTGTTGACTGTTAAATGATTGGGCATATACAGACCCAAAATACACCAACTTTAAATAGATTGTCGCAATAATTTCCCAAAGGTCGTAGCACACATCTAAAAAGGTCACATGTGTCACAGACAGGGTGGGAGGGCTCTGGGGACTGTGGTAAGAATAAAATACTATATCAGTAAAAGTGCTTGATTTGGGCATGAAGGCACAGACAGCATTGTTTTAACTGTTGGGTGGAGGCCTGCACTGCGCCAGCCCAGTCACGGAGCTGCGCCAAGGGGACTTCCTGTTGTTTGTACTCCAACAATGATTTAGAGGAGAATTATCAAACAATGATATTTGAAAGTTTGGATGTACGTCTTTGTGTTCACAATGGGGGACGCATTTGAACACGTACATAATATTGGCTAGCACAACGTCAATACTGCAAAAAGGTAACTGTGACTATATTGTGATAACGCTATGGTTAAATTTCAGTGTGTAACTTTCTGGATGTGGCACATTACCTGTATAATTCCATAGAAATATAAAATTAAAGTCATACTTTGGGCCATTCTCCATGGAGATAGAAAGGTATATGCCATACTGTGGAAAGCATTTTGAATTACTTTGTGTACGAATTGTGCTATAAATAAACTTGCGTTGCCTGGAATATTATAGTCAAAGGAACAACATGTCCATGGAAACAAGCAGAAGCAGGTCCTCCTCTAGGCCAAATAAGAGTCAGGTTTGTGGAGATGCAAGCCAGCTCACATTAAGGATGCATGTGTTTTTTGGGTAAAATATACATACACAGTGTCTTTAAGGCTAAAAGACAGATTTAACTTTATTAATTCAAATGTTACAAATCAGATTTTAGCTATCATTTAATTATCTATTTACTCCTAATTTAGCATTTTTTGCTAGCACTGGAATGGTCAGATCTGCAATAGTGAAGGTGAATGAACATTTACTTCCTGGTTTAAATTGCTTGTGTAAGTTGAACCCGAGTGTTTATGTCAGTTCAGATGAAGACCACCTCATCAAATAGGATTACTTAAACATGCACATATGAAAGAAAAAAAGGTATGATTTTTTTTTTATATATGTAAACAAACTATATCATGGCTAAAATCTCAAAGTCAATTTAGCATCATGTCTACTTTAAGTTAGTCATTCAACAACATAGTCCCAATAATGTGGGTCTGAAAGCCACTAACAAGGCACTAAAATCCTGTGTGGCTTCCCTGTAAAGCCCACACCACAAATGAGCATGTGGTCTGGAGCTGAGGGGAGGTATTTGAACACTAGGACTGAGGAGGAGTGAAGACTGCATTTAAACTTTAAGGAGCAGTCTTGGACTCATTTAATACACTACTTAACCATGTGACACACCTAGCGCCTATGACCACCCAAAACTACTATTTGAATTAATAATAGTAATTTAGGGGTTTAAAATAAAGTCGTCATGGAAATAATGAAGTGAAAGTAGAGTGTTGTTAGTATTAGATTTAGGTTAAAGCCACAATATGTAACTTTCTAGCCAAAAAATAGAAGGATGTGTTCTTACTGTGAGTGGGCTTGAATCGCCACAAACCTGACTATTATTTGGCCTGGAGGAGGGAGGCATGAAACATATTTATTTCTATGGAGAATGTTCCAAAGTATGGTTTTAACAGCTCCAGAAAGTTACATACTGTAGCTTTAATGCTTTATATGATCATACATACTATCTCAGTTGTTTGGAGGTGCAAAATTTCCAATTAAAATAAAAATCCAAAAAACAACAAAAATATATATTTGTAACTTATTGGTTGAAATTAGACGCTTTTTCATACTGCTAAACTTTTACACAAGTAACACATTTGGGCAATAATGTACCTTAAAATATAAAAATGTCCACATTTTTGTTCAAACTATACAATTCGTAAATGTTATGCAAGTCAATGTTTTGTGACAAACTGAATTTTACCCATGTTTACATACCAACCATCATGCTTATTTTAATAAACTTGAAACTTGCCATAAACCATTTTACAGGAATGACAAATTTGATAAGTATTCCAAGATAGCCCCCACCTTAATGACTAATAGAGACGACATACTGAATGATGACTCAAAATGACGGGGCCCCTGACTCATTTTATAATCTACAAACTATCTCCCTTTGCTTTGTGATTAACAGGACATTGGCTGATTACTGCTAGGAGAGCTGCTTCCTCTGGCCAGACTAAATCATCTAAGAAAACAGCAGGCTTTGTCTCAACATTTACATACAGAGTTTTAAAGGGTAAGGAGGAAGTGAGAGGGGAATTTAAGGATTAGAGGTAATAAAAACCAGGTCAATGACACATAGGCTGAGATATGCTTGGCTAGTCACTAGTTTTAACCTACTACAGCAACACATGTACTGTATTGTAATTAGGACTGTGCAATTAAATGAATTTTAATCAAGATTCAGTATTTTTTAATGGTCAAAGATCAGCTGGGTGTTTATAATGGGAAAGTTCTGAGCCAATCCCATGTCTGTAAAAGCATGCAAATCAAGGCAAAAGACAAAACTGGACAAATCGTTGTAAGAGTGACAAAAATCATGCAAAAATCAGACATTGGAAGAAGAAATTTTGACTATTTTTGATGGGGTAAATGGCAAAGACTGAAAAAATACTGAGAGCCATTTTTGTCTGTTTTTAATAAGGCAAAAAAAAAAATAATCATATATTTTTTTGGTTATGGACAATACAATATGGTGCAGTAAAAGGCTTAATTTAAATAGTGTTTCAACTGTTAACTGTAAAGGCTCAAATTATGAATCACCTGTTGAAATGCAGACACTGCCAGTGAGTACAACAGAAGTGTGCGCTGCCAATAACATTTTCTTACAAATACTCAAAAATACCAAGTCACCAATTCTAATTTCAGGCATTCTGATTATAACAATTAACTATTTATGAGTAAGAATATAACCCAGACATTTAGGCAATTTATACATGATCTACACAGGAATGGCAAGTTGGTCTTCTGAAAAGTGAGGGTCATTCTTATTTATTATTGAGAAGCACTTTCTGTCCCATTTCAGTGTCAAAAACTTAATCCAAGTGTTGTGAAAAACTAGGTGCTAAAATAGAGCATGTTTTCGTACATATCCAGTACATTCAAGAAGATACAACAACAAATATGGACCCTGGACAGTCATTACACTCATCCGGTCTCACTCTGAGCACTGTGCTTGCAAACAGGAAGTCTGAAGCCTGACAGGAAGTGAGCACAAGGAAGTAGAGTTTAAAGAGCAGACAGCGTTTTTACTGGAACTGCAGTTATGGACGTGCAAGTGCCAAAGGATACAGTCTGTAAACACTCTTTTGAGACAAGGCCAAAAGTCACAAAGCACAACTTTCCAGACAGTCAGAGATCGGGGGTCAGAGGTCAGGGGACTAGGAGTATGGACTGGAAGTATGGTGTTTACATGCATGCCACCGAGACACTACACATTCCAATACAAATGTCTGGCCTGCTCAGTTTACACGGGAATCAAGGAAAGTCCCATAACTTTCCCATAACTATTTACTTTTTATGATGTTTAAAAAAAAATTGTGACCTACTTCTTCTTAATATTGGTATTATTTTGAAGTCATTACACTATTGCTTGTGTACATTTTTGGTTCCACTTTCTACCTTTTTTATAGTAGTATAGTAGTCTTTTCATATAGTCATTTTGAGAACAGGTTAATCATTTGACTAAAAAAACATGAATGAACAGAACTTTGATTGAGACGTGGGACTGGGAGCAGCTTCTTACCTTCCTGGGTTTGACTTTGTGTCTGGTAGTCATACTGGAAGATGCCCTTATAGCTCAAGCCCAGCCACCATGGGATGCCCTGCTTGTCCTGAATCATCAACAACAACAACAACAACACTGTCAACAAAATATAATAAAAATAATCATATAACTGTAAAAAAGTACAGCAATTATAATGAGTTTTACATGGATAATAAAGAAGACATGTTATGATTTTTGGGAGTATTTAGTATAAAGCTATAGCATACATATGCACGTTTGTTTTTGAACAGTGGCAGGTAAGTACAGCAGTGAAGGCAGGGGATGGGGAGTAGAGGAAAACAAAGGTTTGCAGGAAATGCAAGGGAAATACAGGATTACTTGAATGTGCATGAATCAATTGAAATACAACTTTGACTGAGCTAATAATGTGGGAACACTGTTAAGGTAACAAGGTCAAAAAACATTGTATTGTACATAATATGTCTCCTTTAAATACATTTTTTTTCACTATAAATATCCACAATTGCTGAGCCTGTATCAATGCAAAACAGAGTTTTTTGTAAGCATTCTAGGGTTGTATCAAAAAATTAGATACTAACTAAAAAACTATTCTCAAAACTAAATACTCATTCAAGCTGGTATCAATACTGAAAAGGTCACATTCACAGGACAGAAATGACGCTTTCCTGAATCAGAACAAGTATAACACGTCATATACTTGGATAAGGCCACATAGTAATATAAAAGTATTATGATTTAATGTTGAAAATCACATTCTACTGTCTAAATAAAGAGTGTTTTACTATAATGTATCATCACAGTCGGTATTGAGCCTATTCGTTAGTATTGAAATAGAGTTTGAAAATTGAATATCGTGACGCTAAGCATTCAATCACATAACAAACTCAGTCTATCAACAATACACATTTACTTTTACCTTCCACCATCTAAGTTTCACTTAATTACTACTGAATCATTTGAAATCGATTTGTACAGTGTAATCCTACCTAACAACCCTATAATACAAGACAAATCCCCAAACCCATGGTGCAGGAGGTAGTAATTTGCCTATGTGAAAGAAAAAGCAGTAATAAGCCGTACCTTTACAGCATAGTAATGTACTCCATATGTGGGCAGGGACTCCACGATGCTCATGTAACTGTGAGGAACACACAGACATATAAGTACTAGGACCCAAGTCTTCCTATAGTATTATCATATGTATGTACTTACTTTACTATGGCCTGCCCCCTGGACTGCCCATTCAACTTCTTATAGTGCTCGATGACCGATCCTCACTGTAAGAAAAAAGTATGAGTTAAATACATGTGAATATTAGATGCTTCATACTTTTGCAAAACAACATACTGATGGATTTAAATGTCACTTTTCAGGAGCCTGTAATAAATAAAAGCATTCCTGTCTTGTTTGGGTGTAGATTATCAACAAAAAAGGTGAGTGACTCATTTAAAAAACAGTTGGCTAATGCTAGCTATATATTATATTATATGAGAGGGACCTTTTTAACCACACAAATGAGCTCACCGTTGTAGTTCAGCTAAGTCAGTTTTTCGGGTCAGTTTGTGTTAAAACAAAGCTCAGATTAAAGTCTAACTTGAGTATCAGAGTTTCAGACAGAACAGAGCCCTCAGTTAGCATCACACCCCCAAAGAACGTTGAAGACATTTGCTGCAAAATGTCAATATAAAGTACTCCTACTATACAGTTTAAAGGTGCACTATGTAACTTTAGATAGGCCAGATACGCCACCAGGTAGTCTTCAGGGAGATGGTTTTGCTTCACCTGGAATGTTCCACAGTACGGCATTAAACTGTTGACATTACCAGGTCAGTTACAGGTCAGATTTGTGGAGAAGTGACCCCGCTTATTGCAAGAATGCATGCTTTTCAAGGTATTTTTGAGCAATAAGACCGGATGAATGCAGATAAATAGATTCATTCCATAACTACATGAAGACAAGCAGATGACTAGTGGACCAAACTTTGAAGAAACACTTGCTAGTTCACAATGGAGGGATTCAAATGCCTCTACTACTAAAACGAGTGGCACACATCCAGACAATTGCCTGGCAGTTTCTTATCCTGTGCAGATGAACGCCTCTCCTCATCTGCACTGTTCCATGCAGCGGATATCCGAATGCATATCGGCTTCTCCAGATGTGTTACCAGTATCTTTGAGATACGATTCACAACACCTCAATCGATTTTCCTGTCGTGCATGTAAACGTAGTGAGTGATGAAGACTTCTCACCAGTATGCCAGAGAGGGGTGCTCCTTGAGGGCCTGGGTGGGCAGGGCAGGCAGCTTTTTCAGGTCGGCCCGTGTTGCATCATTACTGGGAAGGACAAACCACAAGACATGCTCAGAAGTACAAAAACAGACTGGACTTCTCTGCTGTAGGTGAATGAGCTGGAACAGGCAATGTGTGTCATGTATAAATAGACAGTTACTATTATTTAACAGAACGGCAAAGAGCTGGAGGGAAAAATAAACATGCACACGGAGCAGGAAATAGGAACGTTTGTAGGTCTTGAAAACACGTGGAGATAGAAAAATAGTAAAGTGGAATTGTTTTAAGTCTTTTGTTCTTGTGTGTACAATTTTTATTTATTTGATTTATTCTTTGAAATGTGTTAAATGTTAGTTTTACATAGATATTCTGTACAGCACTTTGGAAATTTAGTTTATACAATGTATTATACAGATAAACTTGGATTGGATGAATAAATGTGTAATAGTACTTTTTTTTAATAATAATCCTACTCAACAAATATGTTTTCTACTACCACAACTACAACCATTGCTATTAGTATTAAAACCACAAGTAACATTACAACTACAACTATTATTGGCACTGTTACTACTAATAAAGATGCTACCGCGACTATAATAAACTATAATTATCACAAACTTAGAAGCTAAAATGTACTGAAATATCTAAAAATCTATGATGCAATTGCAAAGTAATGTTTGTAAAATCGTACTTAAATGCAGTACTGTAGTTGTTGTAGTAATAAAATACATATGGTCACATTTTTATATAGCATGGTCAAAGTTATCAGAAGGCCTATCTTAATCCTTCAAGTTCTGCCATATTCATTTAGCCCCTGCATACAACTCTGAATAAAAAAAAAAACAAAAGTCAAATATTTTACTATAATACTACTAAAAAAATATATGTCACAATAAATCTTAGCAATTACATTTTTAACAAATTTGAAGAAACTTTCCAACAGTTAAAGGTGTATGCAGGTCCGTGGAAGGTAAATCTATTGTAGAGTATTGTTGTATTTTGGAGTAAATGAAGCCGGGATGGGGGAGGGGCAGAATGAGGAATGTCTCTTGGTAGTGACACATTCCTGGCTGGAGCAGGATATTTGCTGGTCTCACAGGCGGAAATGAGCTCAGAGGCTGTAGCATGTTATCAGGCCCAGTGGACAATGGGAACGGGGGTCATTAGGGGACAGGCGATGTACTGGACTGTACTTGTATGCACCGGGACAAACACACAGGAAGCTTTATCTTTGAATTAGAGTGGAGGTAGTGCGAAGATAAAGAGAGAATGGAAACTGATGCAAGATGAAAAACTGCAATTTATATGTTGTTCATGAGGCTGCATTAATAACGTTATGTGTGTTTTTCAGGCCTTACAGGTGGGAGATATTGCAAAATGTATGTTCTTTCTGCTCCTAAATGCAAATCTGATTCAATGGCAGGATATAGGTATATAGCCTTCAGTGCTTAATGTCTATAATAAGTTTATACACCTTCAAACTGTGAGTGTATTACTGTTCAAAAAGTAAAAACAAAAAATGTGATAACCGAGTATGTTTTTGAGTCGATTTTGTCTAATAAAGGACCTTTAAGCACAATCACAAACGCATTTATTTTACTCCAGTTCAGAAACATGAGCTACCTTTTTGTATGGATGAAAATAAATGTTATGGGAAACTGGGCTTACCTGGTGAAATCTCCTTTGGCCTCCTGAAACACAGCAAGGAAAAACACATTTATATTATCATATATATAGTCTGGAATTCAAGGTCTCTCTAGGCAAGTTACTCTCCCCCCAATGCACCCTGTGATCTCCAACTCACTCAAAAACACGGAAAAGAAACCTTGGTAATAAATGAGGCTGATTGCAAAGATTATATCACATAATGACATGGTAGTTTTGATATATTCTCTGACCAATATAACTTTATGATTTATGCTTACAGGTATCATACGGACACTTACTTGTAGAATATAAGAAGCCAGTTCAAAGACGACTTCACTCTCCACTTCAATTAGTTCCTAAAAGAAAGAATGTTAGGGATTAACATTAGGTGAGCATAAAAATCAAGATTAATAGCAAAAAAAAATCAAGGTAATTTTAAAAAAAAAATATAGATTTGATTTATTTGAGTATTTTTGACTAGTTTAATTTAGTTTTAGATTAGCAGTATATTTTTAACCGGTTTCAGCTGTTTTTTTTTTTTTCCCGTTGCCAGCAGCTAAAAAAAATAAGATAAACTTTTAAAAACTGGCCCGTGGTAAGAAAAAAATAAAATCTAAACTAAACTAAAAATGTACGTTGAAAATACTCCAATTAATCTTAATTGCAGCCATTTTAACTCATCCTCCTTCGTACCATTGTGTGAACTTTCAAACTGAAGTTGTTTTGGCTGTGGTGCTTTTCTATAGGCCCTATGAATGAGATCGCTTGTTCTGGAGGGGTAACGGGAGTGAGGAGGGGGGGGTTATGGGTAGATGGGCAGAGGAGTAGGTCAGGTATGTGAAGAATGTCCTCCATAGGATCATAATTGACCTGGAGATCAGACATAGGATCAAGCACTGCACAGAGAAAACCCCACTGAGCTGTGTACCACCCACTGAGCGCACTGCACTCAGCTGGGCTTTACATTACACCAGCACCAGGTTAAAGTGTGTCTGTGTTTTAAATGAGAAGATATGCTTGATTTTATTTTAACAGAGGTTGTGCTTTGTTGACTTTGGATTTTTGTTTATTTTAATTTTTTTTTGGGCTACACAAAAAACATACATGAAATACTATTTAAATGTAATAGTACTGACACTTCTCCGTCTCATACTTACTGTAATATGTTAATGACTTTTTTCTTTTAAGGTGCATCTTCAGCTTCTTGTTTCTATGGAAATGTCATTGGTCTGCTTGGAATGTTACACAGTATAACATTAAACAGATCTATCTTACGTGTATCCAATTACAGATGGTTTTATGGCTCAAAAATAGAAAAACAGGCATTTTGACTGTGAGCGAGGTTGCCACTCCACAGATCTGACCTGTAAATTGGCCTGGTTTGTTCTTCATGATGATAGAAAGGTTTAATGCCATACTGTGAAATGACAAAGCAATAATATGTCCATTGAGAAAAAGTTGTGTATGCACCTTGTTTATTGTTAAAATTATGGCACAAGAGCCTTCTCAAAATAAAATATTGGAAAGGATTTTTTTTTTTAAATAAAGAAAACTAGATTCAAGTGCCACTTTTATATGGGAATACACAGTATGTACCATCTGTTTACGTTTTACTTACTCAATGTTAGTGCGCCACCTACTGACAGTAACAGTGACTGCAACTTCAGAATTTCTAAATGTTGAAATTGTTAACCAACTGCAAGGCAAAGTTTTAAGTGAATAGTGTGACCAACGGGTATTTATTGTAGTTCTCTATGTTGGTATTCCTTATCATTTTACTACCCAGAAATGTCTGTAGAAATAAAGAGAAATAATTTTGCCTATTGACACATTGTAGCTGATGTCATCAACATTCCTTGGGGTTTGATGTTCACTGGCACTAATCTGTCTGCGGCTCCGTTAGACTTTAATCTGAGCTTTTGTCTTTATCAATCTGACCAGAAAGTGCCGACTTGGCTGAACTACAACAGGTGAGATGATTTTTGCTAAACAAGTCTCTTACATAAAACATTACATTCATATGCTTTTTTTTTTTTTTTTTTTTTCAACTAGTCAATCTCATCTTTTTTGTTGAACATCAAACACCTAAACAGGACCAAGAAAAGCTTGTACTGATCACAGGCTCCTGAAAATGTGTTCTTCTTGAGTTTTTAAATTATCTTCAAATTTTTTTTTTTTTTTTTTTTGCAATGTTTGCGAATGTGTGGATCCTGTGCATGGTAACTGTGTGTGCATGGTAATTCTGCCATACACATACATGTAGAACACTCCCAGTGTGATGTAACTGCAAAGTATTAATGAGTAAGTGCCTTATAAATGATGTTCTTAGCGTTGAGGAAAAACAGCTCGATGGTTGCATTGTCCTTCAAGTAGGAGATACTCTCTATGTAGAACCTGAGAGAGGAAGAGACAAGAACTTTAGTGGGATTCATCCACAATAAGCCTTCATAATGACAGTGTGCAATAATCAAAGTATCCATAGGGGGGCAGAGCAGGACAGTCCACAGTGGACTGTCCTGCTCTGCCCGTGTCCCTCACACTGACACGGGACAGTAGATCTGCTCACACTGCACTTCACACAATGTCTGCTGCCCCTGCATTATCAGCACCTATATACACTAGTGCATGTAGAAAGAAGAGAGGAGGGGGAGAGAGAGGAGAAAAAAGAGAAGGGGGTGGAGAGAGAGAGAGGAGACTAGGGATAAGAGAGAGGAGAGAAAAAAGTGAGGGGAGAGAGAAAGAGAGAGGGAAAGAGGAAAGTGAGGGCAAATAGAATAGCGGAAGAGAGAGAAAGAAAAATTGGAGGAGTGAGAGGTGAGTGATATAAAATGAAAAAGAGGAGAGAAAAAGAGACAGAAGATAGGGGAGAGAGAGGAGGGATAGAAAGAGAAACAGGAGAGAGAAAAAGAAATTGGGAAAGAGGGGAAAGAGAGAAGGGAGGTCGAAAGAGAGCGCAGAGAGGAGAGGAGAGAGAAGGAGAAAGAGAGATATATAGAGAGAGAGAACGAGAGGGGGAAAGAAAGATACAAAACAAGAGGGGAAGAGAGAATGAGGGGGAGAGAGAGGAGGCAGCCCAGTAACCCACTTCTGGTGCAGCTAACATAATAAGAGGCTAAATTTAGCTGAGTGAATAGACAGAGAGCTAAAGGGAAGCTCCTCATTGTAGTGTGTCCTCTGGTGAATGGGAGCCCACATTAGAAACATCATATGCACAAGTCTATGGAGTACTACAGCATATAGTACTACAGCATATAGTACTACAGCATATAGTACTACAGCATGTAGTACTACAGCTACTGGACTGTAGCATTTTTCATTGCTTTCAAGTGCCTATATTGCGTTATGATCTATGTTATAATGTTGTTTCCCCATCAAAAACATGTCTGGAGTTGTGTTTTGTTTCATTCACATGTTTAACACACAAATTCTACATATTTGAAGCTGAAAACTGAACTCCACCTTGTGATGTCATGTGGTAATACAGGAAGAGCTCCATTGTCTTTTTAAACTCCATACACCTTCACAATAATTATTTGAATAATTTTAGCTCTGGAATTGCCAATATGTACTGAATTAAAGGTTGAGGTTATCTGTTAGCATGAAAACTACAACTTCATGAAATCACCAAGGTGGAACGGAGCATTTTGAGCTTTGGAGATGTAGATGGACTAATAATAAAGGGTTACTCAAAGATGTGTGAATGAAAGAAAAGGAGGTAACAACATTCTAACGCTCACAAAAATCAATTTTGTGTAATATGGGACCTTTAAGCTTTCTTTAAGGACTTGTGCTTGTGTTTTGATAATCTGCCACATCAGTATAAAAGCCAAATTGACCTTTCGGAGATTTGAACCATGTTATTGTTTCTCCTTCTCTTTTACCCTCTCGAAGTTGTATTTAGAGTGATTCATGCATGTTTGAGTAATCTTTATTCTCCTCTATTCAAGATGTCATTGCTCTGATCTACCCCGTTTCCACTGCTACTGGAACACGCCCACTGTTCTGTACTTACTTCATTGTCCAGTTTTATTCTCTTAATACAAGTACGATTTGGCAGCGTTGCGTAATCATTTTAGCACTAATGAAAAAAGAAAAACGCTACTCTTATCTGTTATCAGCAGCTATCCACAGGAGGAACCAACAACTACACATTTCTTTTTTGTGATGATGTTTACAGCAACATCGGCTCACATTGGGCAGCATTGTTCTCTGACCCTGAAGTCAATGGGCTTGTTTCTTGTGTTAAGTTCTTTTAGCTCAAGGGTCTCAAACTCAAATTAGATGGAGGCCGCAGAAAGCAGAGTCTGGGTGAGGTTGGGCCCCATCAGGTATTCCACAAAAAAAGCTTTGTTAAAATCTTCTCAAACATCATTGCGGTTTTCAACATACATGAGGAAATATACCAATTCTTGTGGATTTTATGGATCTACATCGTTATTTGTTGAATCTTTTGTGACGAGAGTACACAGCGCGAGTACACTAACATTAAACTTTCATATTGTCCTGTGGGCCACAAAATATCGTCTCGCGGGCCGCAATTGGCCCCTGGGCCGTGAGTTTGAGACTCCTGTTTTAGATGAATATCGCGATTGAAAAAGTCGGAATGATAACAAATCCACAGGTGTGAGAGATTATAAATATACAGTGGACACAAGCGCAATACGTCTTCTTTAATATATTACATTAAGTTCAATTACCCTAAGCTTGTTATATCTGATTCCAAATGATTCATTATATTTAAAAGATCCACATTCACCAAACCCCTCTCTCTCTTATCAATGATACATTCCCACCTTAACCCCTTCACTGCTGAATGCTAGCCGTGCCCCGGTCCCACTGAGCACGAGCAGATGATGCGTATCGACGGCTGTATGATTGGGCGCTGGTATTGAGTGAGCACAATCGTACGAGGATCAATACGGCGGGTTTAAATCGTGTTACGCATCGAGCTACAGAGAGGGCAGAGGTGTCGTCAATATCAGCATTTCATTACACAGAGGAGTGGAACCACATGGCCAAAACTGCACTATAGTATTTTAAACCTGTACACATGATCACAGGGAAGTAGATCAAGAGAGAAAAAGAGAGAAAAACAGAAAATGGACAGGGAAAGAGAAGAGAATGAGAGAGGGAGGAGCAAGATAATTCCAGAGTGGTGAGAGAGAAATGAAGAGAGAAAAAATAACATTTTTGTAAAACTGAGAGCTTTGTGTTGCTGCAATCTATTTTCTTCCAAAAAACGATTATTACATCAGTGTTACATATTGTGATATAGATACTTGTGATATTACCTGCAGCCCTAGTTAACAGTGAACAGGTACTTCATAAAATGGCCAATGCAATATTTAAAACACAGCTACAGATTACATTTCACACTATCTATTTAAGATTTATTTTTCAACCTGTATGTAATCATTTGGAGTGGCCCTAGTTTAAAATCCTGTCTGCTTTTCTAATACACAATTCAAACCTGAACCACCAAAATCAAGCTCCAAAAATACACTTCCCCTTGTACATATCACGCCCGACGTGTACTCTACAATTCTATTGTACCTAAATATGGCTCACAAAGACTGTATATGCTATCAGACTTTCTATTTTAAACATCATGCAAAAGGGCAGGTACAAATTGGGTTTGGACAAATGTGATGTAATAACAGAACCATGTGTTTTATCGCCCTCCAGGTCACAGAACTTTTATTAAAACTGCTTAGAATGAGAATGACGAGGACCAAATGAGACTACTGGTGTTTCTAATTTGCTTTAATATGGAGTTATGATTGGACCGCTCCCTCAAGGAAAGAATTTAGCTGGAAAATACCACTTTGAAGCTGGTATAGTAAATAGCAACAAAAGACCTGGTTAAGTCTGTACCCGATTTTTTCCCATGTATTTAAGCAAAATGCATCTTTCCCCAGCACAGATATCCTATAAAAGCAGCTCTTGAGGTCAAAATAAGTCTGCCGTGTACTATTTGCATCTAATCATAAAGTGTTTTATTGTCAGAGAATCAGGAAGTGCACTGTTAGCATGCTAGTTGTTAGCTTCAAAGTAATGACCAAACTCCCCTCGGGTCTCTGAGAGTTGTGAAAAGCGCTTATAAACTCATTTTGGTGAATAATAAGGATGCTCATAATGTATAAGATAAGTGAGGACTAACTTTGGACCACTGCAAACTACATAACCCTGGAGAACCCAAGAACCCTTTTCTTCTTTGGAAAATTATGAACATTGCATTAAATTACTGCTATAAGTTCACTGGGACACTGAAATACCCACTTTACCCTTTATTGCCTAATTTAGGATCAGGGCCAAATTTGACCCATTGGGCACGCCAATTTATCTAAAAAGAATATAAAAAACATTCTGCAAGGTATTACTGAAAAGCTTAACAAAAAAAAAAAAACAACACAATTTTACCAACTGCTGGTTTGCTGAGAAGATGATTTTGTTTGGGTAGTTTTCAAGCTCAACAGGTCAGCCTCTTGTCACTACCACTCTGGCTCATTTTAGTTCAATATTTATCCAGTAGGTGTCTCTATGCAGGGGCCAGAAGTGGCACTCTGGGCTTTTTGAATTTTTTGAATTGAAATTTGACTTTTTTTTATTTTGTTTGTTCATTTTGGGTAGCAGCAATTAACTGTGGCCAAATTTGACCCTGTGGGTTCTCCAGGGTTAAAAGGGTTAAAATGAACTACTTCACATTTTTATGACAGGTACCGCAACTTTAAGTATAGATAGGTGATATTGACAAAAAATAATCTAATAATAATCTTAAAATGTGCTGAAGAAGTGCCTGAGGTTCTAGTATTGCGCAAAAAATGATAATAATAATAATAATAATAATAATAATGAATTTTATTTGTATTGCACTTTACATTTCAAGGAAATCTCAGAGTGCTAATGAACCTGATACTTTATTATTATGACGATATGTATAATATTCTAATCCTGCATATCTTCACAACAACCATTTTGATATCACCTTGTCGACGATGTATAAAAAAAAGTGACATAAAATGAGTTGAGAGATTTTAACAAAAGCCAACATATGTGTGACCTGATATAATCACTTTTTGTTGTTCTTTTGATGATTTTGATGTTTAAAATGGTTATTACTACAACTCTTTCAATGTGGACAAGACAGATGAATAGATAAATAAACTGATCATTGGGACTGACCTGACACAGAAGTACAGGACGATAGGACCAGACTTCTTTGGGAACTCGTGCTCTAAAACTCGCCGGTCCAACTGCAGCCAGCTGAAGTGACTCCTGAGGGAAAACATGAAAAACAGCAGGTGAATAAACTTTTACTTCAGTAGCTTTTGGTAAAAGTATATGGACAAATATTTCCTTAAACAGTGAGTATGCGTGTGCGGGTATTTGTCACATTCGAAGTACACTGCACACACACTGACTCGTGGGGAGAACAAACGGGTCCTGATGATGTAAATCCTTTATTATTAGATCAACAACATGGTTTAAAGTTTGAATATGGGTTAATATATGTTAAGATTAGGGTTTAGGTTAAGATTAGGCAAGTAGTGATTATAGTTATGGATCAATCTTCTGGAAATGAATAAGTTAATGTAATGTCTCCAAAAAACATTCTGCAAAAAACTTGAGCTGCTTGCTGTCATTCTTTGGCTTTTTCCCATAACCTTTTCCAGTAAAAGTAATTTGGTTGATTTTGACAGGAAGGGCATCTGGTGTAAAATCTAGAAAATTACTAATAAAATCGCTATGGAAGGTCTGCGTGTTATAATTTGCTAACTGCATGTGTCAATCAGTGTTATGTGAGTATGGAAAACTGAAGGAAAAAGTTAAAATAATAACCTTAAATGCATTAACCATCATTTCTGGTGCAATTCCTCCCTCTCCTCTCTAACATAAGACCTGTATGGACAGCTGGTCTCCCTGGTGTTTTTGCACGCTCCCCTGAGCAACTCAACACGTCCAAATGTGTCCTTCTGTCTATCCTACTATCCCCTTATGTCTATGTCCAAATATGTCCCCCTCTGTTTGTTCTATTGTCCCCTTATGTCTATGTCCAAATATGTCCCCGTGTTTGTTCTACTATCCCCTTATGTCTATGTCCAAATATGTCCCCCTCTGTTTGTTCTATTGTCCCCTTATGTCTATGTCCAAATATGTCCCCTTCTGTTTGTTCTATTGTCCCCTTATGTCTATGTCCAAATATGTCCCCCTCTGTTTGTTCTATTGTCCCCTTATGTCTATGTCCAAATATGTCCCCCTCTGTTTGTTCTATTGTCCCCTTATGTCTATGTCCAAATATGTCCCCCTGTTTGTTCTACTGTCCCCTTACGTCTATGTCCAAATATGTCCCCCCTCTGTTTGTCCTACTGTCCCCTTACGTCTATGGATAAAAATGCTCCCCTTTTGTTTACCCTACCGTCCCCTTATGTCTATGTCCCAAAAATGTCCTCCCACTTTTGTTTGTCCTATTGTTCCTTTATGTCTATGCCCAAAAATGTCTCCTTACTTCTGTGTCCAAAAGTATCACCCTATCGCCCTTTTGTTTGTCCTACTGTCCCCTTATGTCCAAAAATGTCCCCCCTTTCGTTTGTCCTATTGTCCCCTTAGAGAACAAAATCAGCAAGTATGAAAACAAACATGAATTCATGATTTGTAACAGTGTAGTTCTTTACACTTAATCTTCACCTTGAATAGTTTATTTTTGGCCAATATTTTTTTTGTATTATTCTATTGTTGTAATATTTCGTACTATTTATATAATCATACGATCTATGTTTTTGTTTTTTTTCTCCTTGTTTTTAGCTAGGACCGTTGTCATGGCAATTAACAATTCAAAAGTAAATATTTTATCTTTTGAATGGTCAACCTTTCTCAAAATGGCATCATGTGAGAGAAGCAGAAACCATGAATACCAAGTTTGTACATGTTCTGGCATCAGGCTCGCTGGTGGCAAAAAAAAAAAAAAAAAAAAAGATGAGATCAATCCATAGTTTGATTGAGAGCATGGGTCCTGTCCCAACTCTCCCAGAACGCACATGTGTCAAAGCAAATACCACACGGCAGGACACAGCAGGACACAGCAGGACACAGCAGGACACAGCAGGACACAGCAGGACACAGCAGGACACAGCAGGACACAGCAGGACACAGCAGGTCTTTGGTACCAGGCCATGTTTCCCTGTATGTAAATGTACCCAGGTTTGCATGAGCTGATCCGAACTATGCCACTCCAGCCGTCTGTTTTCAATCTTTGTTTACCTACAGCGCCATGCACAACAAAGCTCATTTGAATGCCACATTTGCATTTCAAAACACAAGCTGCTTTAGGGTTCAGAGTAAACTATGTGTAGAAGCAAGAGTTTTTGACCACATGGTTTGTTTACTGTATTGTTTTATTATTACTTATTTATTTATTGTATTATTATTGTATAGATTTACATTTTTAAATCAATAAACATGAGCCAACTGGGTTCCAAGATGCAAGTTAAACATTTTCAAATCAAATATAGTTTTTTCTGATAACTGTAATTGTAATGCTGATTTATTCTTAGTTACAAAAACACTGGACATAACAGAAGTTTATGTTATAATTTGATGTTTTGGGTCTGAAAATGACTATCCAATCAGAAAGGAGAATGAGCCTCACATGAGTCTCTCATTTGGGTTGCCAGTTTCAATGCAAAAATCCGGTTGGTCCTAAAAGCCTAAAAGGACTCTCTCTGAATTGTGACTACCTAAACCCCAGCACCTGCAGCCAATCATCAGTGCTAGTGCAGCCTTTGCAGCTCAGTGAATGAATTCTGGAGGTTCTGAGTTTTCAAATGAAGCCTGTCCATATTCTGAGAATGAGAAAAACTGATATGTGTCCTGCAGGTTAAGACACTGGCAACCCAGGTTCAGTTGTGATTCTGAAAACTGTAAGAGCGCAGGCTGCATACGAATGATATAACATGGTCATCATTTGTGTTATGTGTTTCAGTCTTTGTAGTAGGCAAGGCAAGTTCCCACTTTGTCCTCTACCTTTGCACAGTTCTTTAAGATGATTTGGGACTGACATTGTTTGGCCAATACAACATAACATTATAGAGAGTGAAACAGTGTATTGTGCTGACCAGCCTTGTCCTGAAAGAGAATGGAGCCACGGACAGAGCAGCAGTGAACCGGCTGAACTGCACCGGTCTATTTCTGCCTCTGTCGGGTTAGCTTAGCATCAAAACCGTTCTGTGGTGCAAACGACTCTAGACTAGTGGGTTTATTGTTAAAGGAACAGTATTAGTGTTGTCACGATATTTAGTTCTCAAAGTATAGAAAAGACTCAGTACTTAATGTTGATACTGACACCACGATGATGAAAAAAATAAAAACTTTTTTTTGTGTATGGTGAAGATCTATGTGTATGGGTTGTATGTCTATATCTGATGAAGAGCAAGATTCTGATTCCAAAGCCTTTAAGAAAGGTCGAGATTTGTTCTATTTATAGTAATTTTAGTATTGATCTTTTAAAATTACTTTCAGTATCAATATGTGTATATTTGACAACCCGGCAATGCTATCATTAGTAAATATATATCAAAAGTCATTGCCCTAGTAAAAATTTTATACCTGTGTAATCCTGTATTCTGTGGCAACAAAATTAACTCCTCCCATTTTTTTTTTTTTGGTTGAAAAATGGCAACATGCAAAAAACCTAAGTAAACTTTTTTTTTTTTTTTTTTTTTTTTACACTTTTTCTGTCCATGAGAAGCACAACAGGCTCGGATAGATGTGTAATTTTACAAGATCGTCCCCAGTCCAGTTCCCAAGGATGGCTTTCTGTGTTGCGTTTGCATGTTCTTTCAGTGTCTAGGAGAGCTTCTTTTTTTAGCTAAGAAGTAGAAAGTGATGTAATAATCTCAATATTCATTTTAGCTGTGTTCCATCTGTATTAAATATTATTGGCCTATAGAATGTTATGACGTTATCTGAAACACTGTGTTTTGCTAACTTACGTCTCATCTACATATGCGATGCCAAAGTACTCCTTCTCTTTGAGGTTGAAATGCGATGCCACCAGGTCCAGCAAGTCCTTGGCCATAAGCTTGGGCTGGAAGAGAGAAAGACATAAAAGAGAAGTGAAGTTTTTATCACTTTTATCAGACTTGAGACACACTGTAACATCAGGCGCTATGATAATGTGTTAGCCGGGTATCGATTTGAATGCGGTGACTAAGCATTCAGGCTCGGCGCTATAGGGAAAACAGGATAGGGAGAGATGGATGGAGAGAGAGTGGAAGTTGCTGACGGTGCAGGTGCGGCCTTCCCACTCCCTAGTCGCCTCCTCCTCCCTCCTCTCTGACCCACACCTTGACTGCAGTGTCATGGCTCTGGGCTGAACCAATGCAATAAAGAACAGGCAGAACATCCAGCAAAACCTGTAAATATAGTAGCTAACAGGTCAATAGGTACGATACTACAAAAGTCACACAAATAAACCTTTCCTCAATAGTTTTAGAATGATCTTGAGCTGTATCAGAACAAGTATGACACATAGATGAGTATTTGCCCATGGACCTACCAGAGGAGTGTTGGATTGGGATTAGTACTATGATTTAATGTTGAAAAACACATTCTGTTGTCTAAATAAAGAGTGTTTTTATTATTACAGTGGTATTGGATTTGCTATTGAGTATCGAGTAGTATCAAAATCGAGTATCCAATTTTAGTATTGTGACAACATTAGTTTGGACTGCACAAGATTACGCAATCGAAAGGAAACTGCAATTTGAGTTGGCTGCGATTATTTAGACAATACAACGCACTCTGCAAAGAACAAAAGATCCTGTTATTTTTAGATGCTTTATCAGTACTAGTTTATCAGTTCGTATTTCAGTATTCTCTCAATTGCTAATGCTCCTGGAGTTGTTTACAATGTACACTCTGAACAGAATCCTACTTTTTTAAACATAAAACAAAATACAGAACATTTAAATTTTTTTTTTTTCTTCCCAAAATGTAAATCACTAGTTCACACTTGTCCTGGTTTGGTTCTAGTTTAATTCGGTTCTAGTCAACTAGTCTTGGTTTGAGCCGAGTTTTATTATTTTTTCCCTTTTCTCTTATAAGCTCCCCAAAATGATAAATGAGCAAGATTTTTCCAGGAGCCATTATGAAATTAAACAATTAGGCACACTTTATTGATCCACAAAGGAAACAGTAACTCATGATCAATTACAAGCAAATGAAATAATGATAGTACCAAAAGTAAAAAAGTATAGTAAATACATCTCTAATGTACATAATTACAAATTAGTGTTGTCACGATACTAAAATTTCGATACTAAGAAATAGACTTGATACTCAATACTGATTCCAGTACCACTATGATAATAATTTAGACAACAGAATGAGATATTCAACATTAAATCTTTCTTTCTTTTATATTACCATGTGGTCTTATATCTGTGTAATCTCTCAGTGGTCCAGGTTGGTTCCATACTGGTCCATGGTCGTACACTAGTCTATGTGTCTTATACTTGTTCTGATACAGCTCAAGATCATTCTAAAGTTGTTCAGGAAAGGTTAATTTCTGTCATGTAAATGTGACTTTTTAGTCCTGATACCTGGTCAGTTTCGATACTAGCATTAGCATTGATTAGTATGATGATGATGATTTTACTTAACAACCCTATTACAAATAAATAAGCAGTGTAAATAAGAACCTCCAGAGCCTGTGCACTGTCCGGGCCCAACAGAGGAGGGGCTGCTTGCCGCTCCACTCCTCTGACATATGGAGCTGGTTTGGGCTCCACCCTGAGGTCTGCCCTGTGCTGGGTGTGCCTCTGCCACAGCCTCATGTGACTCTGGGCGGACACAACAACAGGGCAGCCCGCCACTTAAAGGAACACTGCACTACACACTAGATCTAAGGATGTGAAAACAGATGATGAGGGATACGTGATGTTGAGTACTCGATCGTTCAAACACTTTTAGTCAGTTTTTAAGGCTACAACAAGTCAAGTATTGTGAGTGGGACAATGTATTTATTAGGGATGTACATTTGTCTGTTTTTGATTATCTGATAACCAGGAGGCAGTGGTTCTGCTTTGGCCCATCACCCCAAGTAATGTTTTGTGTAAGTGAATGAAAGCGAAGCAGAGTTGGTTCCATTTGTGACATTATTCAAGATATTTAATAATAATAATGATAATGCCTTACACTCAAAGGACTACACTGTAGACATACTCCAAACTCTGCAGTGGTAATCTACATCTGTATCCACAGCTGCTCCGGGACAGACTGATGGAAGCAAAGCTGCCAATCTGCTTCTTCGATCACCACCAACTCTCTCTCTCTCTCTCTCTCTCTCTAACACACACACACACACACACACACACACACACACACACACACACACACACACACACACACACACACACACACACACACACACACACACACCACTAGGGCTGTAGTCCTTTACCCATTTTTTTTTATTAATCGGTTGATGGTGTCTTTGCCGACCAAATCTGTTGTTTGTTGACTAATCATTTTATTTAGATTATAAGGTTTTATATTAATTTATTTTAGACAGCAGCAGAAAGAAGAAGTTAGTCAGAGAGTGAGGTAGGTGGTATTTATAGCCTCCTGACTACCAGTAGTTCAAATTTGTCCTCTCTAGAGGACATAAGTAAACCTGAATATCTCCAACGCAGTGCATACAACTGAAATAAGTCCTTTTGACATCTACAGAGGACGTTTAGGGCTTTTCAATGATACCAAATGTGAAGGGGTGGGGCTTTGGTACCTGTTTTTTTTTTTTCCATCAAGGAAAATGCCGTCCATCACTCCAAGCACATTTCATGGGAACAATAAAAAAAAAGTGGGAATGGGAAAAATAAGTACATTTTACTTTTTATTGAGCAAATTTTGGCTTGAAATGTTGATGGCATATTTAATATAAGTCTTTAAACAACACATTTAAACATTGTCTAATTCATTTTAACAGTTTTTTAGTGTAGTATGAAAGTGTTTCAAAAATGTAGTGGACAGATGATATCTGGAAAATAAAAACTTTTTTTTGAAAAAAAATGTTTTCAGTATTCTAATTACCTTACAAAGATGAGAGAATTTTAAAATAAAGGTGATTGGACAACATTTTTTTCTTCTGGTAGTCAGGAGGATATGTAAAAAGGCTTTACATAAATACATTGTTTCCTAGTACTTTTTTCTGCATAAATAATTATTTTTGTAAGAAAAACTGCACAGGTCTAGTCTTGTGAGTAGGAATGCACCGATATCAATGCCAGTATCGGGTATCGGTCCAATACCAGATGACAGTACTTGTACTCGTCAATGTACAAGTGCTTGCCTCTGAGCTGAGCAGTGCACTCTGAGCAGAGAGGAGGTCACCATAAAGACGCACTAACATTAGTGAACTGATGTGCAAGCTCAGCTTTAATCATATGTGACTGTCACATTAACTATATCTAGGACTGTTAAAGTTTTTTTTATAATTCACACAAGATAACAGCACAGTACTTGTGTTTACATGGTAGCATGCTAATGTGGCTAAGTGGTGCTGGCAATTCTTTGCTTGTGCATGCATTGGGATTGCTTTAACTGACAAATAAATTTACCGACTGAATAGAGCAAAATTAAGTACTTGTACTCATTTTGGAAAAAGTGGTATCAGTGTATCCCTACTTGTGAGCGCAGTTTGGATCAGATACATAGACATCCATAAGAGGTTTGAGAGCTTTTGCCGCTAATCAATAGGTAGGACATCTCTTTAGTCAACCAAGAATTTCTTTAGTTAATTACCACCCTACACACCACATTCATGCAAGTGATCACATCCACCCTGATATCAAAGCACTCCTTCTTTCACACACCTGACACACCCTTCCCCAGAGACCACCAGGTGACAGGAGCTGTGGCCAGTCTGAACAACTTGCCAGGTCCGTCAGGCTGACCACACCTACAGAAAGTAAAAACAGCCGATATGCGACACCTCACCATCTTTGATCTACACCGAGTACAGTCGCTTTGACTAGGCCTGGCACAATAATTACTATATCAATTTATCGTTCAGTGTACAATAGCTGGAACACATTTTGGACTTAAAGGGCTCATATTATGCTATTTTCTAATCCATGTTATAATGTTTCCTCATCAAAAACATACCTGGAGTTGTGTTTTGTTTCATTCACACATGCTTAAAACACAAACTGCATATTTAGGCTGAGTTATTCTCTCAAACAGAAAACACTCTGTTCCACCTTGTGATGTCATGCGGTTTTAAAAGAAATGCTCAATTGTGTTTTTGAAATACAAATGTTTTAAGATAATGAAGGTTTAAATCATGAACACACTTGGTGTTGCATAGTGGATGAAATGAGATCAACATGACAAAGACACACTGCGCCTTCACACACACACAAACACACACACACTTACTCACACACACTCCTCTCTCCCCTGAGGTCACACCACTATCTCCTCACTACACTCGGACTTCATCACAGCCACAGCTACAGCTACTCGGGGCTATTTAAAGAGAGGAACCCGGTGATGTCATGTGGACGCACTGCCGGCTCACGTGCACTCACATCTCCACTGACCTAGATCTGAGACACAGGAGGAGAGGGAGAGAGGGAGAGACAGAGAGAGGGAGAGAGGAAGAGCGGGAGAGACAGCAAGAGGGAGAGAGGAAGAAGGAGAGGAGATGCTCTGCAGAACATGTAGGTTAAAGTGCTGTATGTATAATATATGTGTGCATCATGCATCAGTGCTAGTCAGTGTTTTACCCCTCATGTACAACTCACAACAAGGGGGAGCGGCATACTTTATGGGCACAGAGAGCAGATCTCTATGATGTAAATCCTTCATTATTCGATCAACAACATGACTTAAACTTACGACATGTAAACCCAACATGTGTGGCATAAAATAATATACGTTAGTACGGGAGGTGGTTAGAGAGCAGAGCAAGCCTTGCATGAGTCTTTCATTAGGGTTGCCAGTTTCAAGGCTGAAAATTCTTTTGGTTTAAACTACCTAACCACAGCACCTGCCGCCAATCATCCATCAGTGCTAGTGCAGCCTCTACAGCTCAGTGAGTCAGTTTCTGGAGTTCAGAGTTTTGACAGCCTGTTTATATACTCCATATAGTACTGAAATTATCAAAACAATCTGGTAAATGCATGATTGAAACAAAACAAATGTAAACTTTCAGAATGGCAGTGAAAGTGTATTATGAGCAGCTTAAGCTAAGCTACAACAGTAACAATACAGTGACACATAATCTGGTTCTCCATATCAGCTGTACTGCCCTGGTACTTACTTGGAATAGGATCGTCTTAAACATGCACACTCACCCCAGCCCCGGAGCACATGTTAGGGATATGACAATACAGACACTGTGTGACATCTCATTCCTGTGCAACATGACCATACAGTTTCAACTAGACTTCACGACTGATACCAGTGTCTGATGGCACCACCCCCTGCCTCATCTAGTCAGATATTATCTAATATTGGGTACTTTTGCAAGACCTAGTTTTGAAAGCAGGGTCTTACAAAAATGCATGCATAATATCCACTCCTGAAATGACCGAGGCATCCAGCATAACTACTGTTGTGTCCCTGCGTAACTGCAGGATCCTCCGGGCAGCTGTTTGAAGCCTCTCTTAAAGCTACACATTCAGCCCCCTCTGCAGCCTGTCGTTATGGTATCAGGCCTAATGCATGTTTTGGTTGGGCTGAAACACAAACAGCAGTGGTCCTTTATTATCACAGCAACAGACAGACTGGTCCACAATACACATGCACAGGGTATAATAAACTCAGAGGAGGCGGTAGTTAAGGAGACAAGAGGGACAGAGAAGAGGGGGATTTTCAACAAGTCAGGTTTGAAAAAAAAAAAAAAAAATCTAAATTAAAAGTATACAATATTATACAATTGTGATGGTTGCAAATTTAGTCAAGTCTGGAAAATGTATAGGTTTATAATGGGGTTGCGTAATATTTTGCAAAAGTATCAATATCGCGACATTAACTGATGCAATATTCAATAGCGATCGCAGCACACTCAACTCACCAAGGTTCTTCATCTGACAAAAATGTACTGAGAAAAAAAATGGTAAAAATGTTCATGATTTTTCCTTATAAAACCCCAAATTTAGCCATCTAGTCTTGGTTTTGTCTCTGCTATGTGTTTTCTTTTGACAGAGTTTCACTTGCATTATTTTTTTGTTTTATTGCAAGTTTATTAATTATTAGTATTAGTTTATTAGTTCATATTTCTTCTCTCAAATGTTAACGTTCCTAGAGTTGTTTACAATGTGCACTCTGAACAGAATCCCAACTTTTAAATCATATATTGCAAATCTAATCACAAAAAATATGCAAATTTGATGTTTTTCTACAATTGTTCAACCCTACAAGGTAATTATGTAAATTACATGTGATTCCATTAGCCTAAAACCACAACTGTTTGATCAGCTTTGCATAAATCCTGTGACTAGCATACAATTTTTAGCATGTGTAGTGCTAAACTGCTAACATAAAAGGTTACAAACTTCTGGGTTGGAGAACGATGATGTGTCAACTTATTTTTTTATATCAAGTTCCGTCTGCATATTTTAAGTTCAGGAGAAGGCTGACAAACGTGCTAAATTAATCCAGGAAACCCATGCATTGCAGATCACGTCTGTACATATTTAAACTACAGGATCAGCAGCTTTTGGACAGAATTAGTGTCGTCATGATACAAACATTTCAAACACCATTCTGATACAAAGGAACAGACTCGATACTCAATACCATTTCTGATACTACGATGTTAATAAAAAACAACTTGCTTCCAAATTAAACAATAGTACTTTTTACGCTACACTGAAGTCATTATTCGTTCACTCCACACTTGGTGATGGTAAGCTACTATTGTAGCCACAGCTGCCCTGGGGTAGACTGACAGAAGTGAGGCTGCCAGTTTGCACCATCGACCACCGATCATTCACACACACACACCACTTTCATACTAGGCATGGTATGATCATGGTGAAGTGTCTTGCCTAAGGACACAACGACAGAACTTGCTCCGAGCTGGACTCGATCCTCCGACCTTCGGGTTGGGAGACCAATGCTCTAACCACTGAGCCACTGTCGCCCCAAGTCTTCTACGTGTTCTGATACAGCTCAAGATCATTCTAAAGCTATTCAAAAAAGATTAATTTCTGTCCTGTAAATGTGACTTTTTTAGTATCAATATCTACTCAAATGAGAAGAACAATTAGTCCCAAAATATTTGCATTTTTTTGTGATTTTAATTTGCTGATTGCGAAGATTCAATTTTTTTCGACTCAACCTACTATTTATGTAAGATCTCAACCAGCTTAGACAGCATTACCCTAGTCGACTATTACAGCGTGCCTCTTCAGCAGCACCCATAATTGACAGTGTGAGAATTATAGGGAGGTGCAAGTGCTTAAGTAAACCAATTCTCCTTTACAGCTCATTTAGCAAACCTGGCAACCTCTCTACTATCTGTCTTCCTACATATATGTCCAAAAGAAGGTTAGAAAATGTGGTATATGCTGTGCTATATTAGGGAGTTTATTTTTTAGTGATCAGCGTGTGTTTTGTCCCTGAAGAGTAGTTTGGGGTTAGCAGCCATCTTTATAGGCCTGTGGTGTTATGGTAAGGAATGTCATGCTTCATAAACCAAACCTAGAGGAAGTGGAGGAGGAAAGGGCTGAATGGCAAAGTAGCCGGTTTTTCCCATGTATTTGAGCAGAATTCATCTTACAGTACAGCTATATTGTAAAAGCGGCTCGTGAGGTCAAAATAAGTTTGTTGTGTACTGTCTGCATCTAATTATAAGTTGTAGGTTGTAAGTGTTTTATAGTCCGAGAATCAGGAAGTGTGTACTTAGCATGCTAGTTGCTGTTAGCTTTGAAGTGACTGCAAAACTCTGTTGTAAAAACTGAAAAGAGTTGTGAAAAGTGCTTATAAACTCATCTCTGTGAATAATTAAGATGCTCAGAATGCATAAGGTAAGAAAAATAATTTTAGATCACTGTAAAGCGTTTATAATGAACTAATCCTGTTTGTCACATTTTTCAGACAGGTACAAGCGCCTTTATATAAATAAGTAAATCATTGTTTGCTAGAATGTGCTGAGCTGACACTAGCTAGATGTGAAAGCGTACAGTATGATTCAAAAAACTGAACAAAGCATTTTGTATATCTCAAGCTAAATTATGCAATATGTTGCCGCACAAGGAAATATTACAATTGGTGTGGAACCATAATGTCTAAAAGCTTTAGAAACTTGCAGTGTAATACTATTATTCTGACAAGTCCTGCGATTGCGATTAGATTTGAAATTTAATAGTGGGATTCTGTTCAAAGTTCACACTGTAAATGCTTCCACGAGAACTGACAAAAAGACTGAAATATGAACTCACAAATTATTCCAAGAATCAAATTTCAGAACATGTTTGTACAGATCTAAACAACAGGGTTAGCAGCTTTAAAGTAGTATAAGACAGGATATTTTGTTATTTGTGGGAGAAATTATGGCGCATTGAAAATTGCAGTCTTTGCGATTTGGCAATTGCGTCGACTCAAATTGTGATTTTGATTTGAATGAGATTAATCTTGCAGCTCTACTTTACATACATTATTTTTGTACATAAAGTTTGAAGCCAACCAAGCCATATTTTAGCACATTTCTGATGGATTTCAACATTATTTCAATAAACCATACATTTTTTATGTCAATATCGTGGACCTCTATAATCATGAGAGCTGTTAGAGTCTATTCCTGTGAACTGTGAGATATAATTCAAACAAAAGGTTGTCACGCAAAACAAAAGCTTCCTGATTCTAGCTGTGCTCCAACATACAAAATGGCACACTAATTGCTGTGTGCCAATTATCCAGTTTTCATAATTGTGGAAATTTATTATTATGATTCAAATCAGTGAAATTGCGCAGGGCTAATAAAGGCAATTAAGTTTTAAAATAAAACTGAAAAACACAGCAACATAGTAATTTTTGTTGTCTGCTACACCTAATAGAGTTGTCACGAAACAAAAATTTCAAACTCCATTTCAATACTAAGGAACAGACTAGGAATGATAATTAAAAACACTCTTTTTTAGTTAATAAAATGATTTTCAACATTAAATCAGAGTATACTCTCTTTTATATTACCATGTGGTCTTATATCTGTGTAATCCCTCAGTCGTCCAGGTAGGTTCCATAGTGGTCCATGGGAGTATACAGGGTGGCCCAAAAGTCACTGACAGTTGAAAAAAAAAATGTTCTTTTAAAATATTTTTCTTTTCTTTTCTTTTTTTTAGAGCATTTAGAACTACCCTTCTGACATTAATATGAGCAAATATAGCACCGAGGAACGAACCCAGCAGTGTTACCGTCGACATTTTAATACCAGAGATGCCCCAAGCATAAATGCCATTAAAGGAATAATAAGTGGTTTTCAAAGACAGGGGGCAGTATTTGATCTCCAGAGAACTGACTAGTCCCGATTTCTTCCTGTGGGGCTATCTTAAAGAAAAGCTGTTTGTGAGTAAACCTCAGACAAAAAACGACTTAAAAAGTAATATCGAGAATCAAATAAGAGCCATAAGCCTGGAAATGTTTTCAAATGTTATGCAGAGTGTGTTGAATTGGGCTATTCAGTGAGAAACCCAAAATGGTGGACACTTAAAAAACATTATTTTTAAAAATTAGGTCATTTTTACTTCTCCTAGTTTAAGTAATGATAAGTTCAAGTGTAAGTGAACAATTATAACCCAATATATTGCCAAAAATCTCTGAAGGTTCAGTTTACCTACTGCTAAAATTTGGTGAGTATAACTTAAGAATTATAGGAGCTACTGAAGAGTTAAACGTGTCAGTGACTTTTGGGACTGTACAAGTCTTTGTGGTTTTATGCTGGTTCTGATCCAGCTCAAGATCAATCTAAAGCTATTCAGGAAAGGTTCATTTTTGTATCGACACTTACTCAACTGAGTATTGTTTCTATACTTTTAAAAACATTAATATCTGATTTTGGATACTTTTGATGACCCTAGTTTATTGTTTTGTTTTTTGTTTCTCAAAGACTGTCTAGCAAAGTAGTAGCCCATTTGATAATATAGTTGTCTAATGGCTATAATAACATAATACATCTTGATATACCTGCCTAAAGGACTGCATTAATAAACAGGAGACGACTCATTTGATTTTTACTGTTATAGCAGCCATAAACATTTGCTTATGTTCTATTTATGCAACGTTATATGGCCCAGCATCCATCCATTAACTCTCTCTTAGAGTAAAACAAGGGTAAGACAAGGATATGTTAACATTCAATAATTATAACAGTATCCTGGTGTTGTCACGATACTAAAATTTCAAACTCAATACTAAGGAATAGACTTGATACACAATACTGATTCCAATACCATGATCATATAAAAATACTCTTTATTTAGACAATAGAATGTAATTTTCAATATTTAAAATCATAGTACTTTCCTTTATTTTACCATGTGGTCTTATATCTGTGTAATCCCTCAGTCGTCCAGGTAGGTTCCATAGTGGTTCATGGGCGTATACTAGTCTGTGTGTCTTATATTTGTTCTGATACAGCTCAAGGTCATTCTAAAATTATTCAGGAAATTCAGTTCAGTTCATTTCTCTCCGGTGAATGTGACTTTTTAGTATCAATACCTGCTCAAATGAGTTTTGATACTAGTTTTAGTATTGATTAGTATCTGACTTTCAATACTTTTGACAACCTTGTATTGGCCATGTTATTCAACTTTAACCAACGGATTCAAACCTGCGACATTTTCAGTGTGTAAAAATATACTGCAGAAAAGAGTAGCGGAAGGTCAGAAAGTTTTGAAATGGAAAAGTCTGCTCTGGTGTGTTTGAGCAGTTGTAACAGGGTAATGAAATCAGGAGACAGCATGCTCCAAGCACACGTCCCCGTTTTGGCCCCTGTCATTTGGAGGAATTACTTTGAGGACATCTTATTTGACCTATGATTTCACTTTGCAATATCAAAAGTGTCACAATAACATAGTTGACTGTCCATCTGCCTAAATGCAATGTTTTGTTAGATATGGATCTACAAAGACCTACAGTAGACAATGATAATCTGGTAGGTTATCGTGTGCAATATCAATACTGTGAGACATGTAGACCCTTTATAAGTTTGTAAACGAATGATACTTTGCAGTGACACTGGGGGGGCACTGCATACAAGTCTGTGGAGGAATGTTCAGCAGTTACCATGGTGACCCAATGCACTCATTAGCAAACACGGCCTAATATATTTTTAGAAACTGTCTGGAAACTCAAGAAAAAAAAAACTAAATGGATTTAAACAACACATTTCAGGAGTCTGTGATCAATCGAGTGTTCACAGTCCGTTTCAACAAAAAGGTGAAAGGGACGAACTGAAAAAACTGTTGGCTCATGCTAGCTAACTTGTGGCTAATGTTATTTGACAGGGGCTCGTAAAACAAGTCCCTCAGCTCAGCTCTTTGTGATCTGATTGTGTCAAAATAAAGCTTAGATTAAAGTCTAACTTAAGTAACAGAGCTTCAGACAAAGCAGTGCCTCCAGTTAGCTTCACTCCCCCAGTTACTGCTGCAAAGTATCAATACATTCTAAATTTAACCATGAAAGCAACAGGGGCAAAGGTGGCATGAATAGAGAAAAAAAAGAGAAAAATTTGCTAAATATAAATGAGCCACTTACATAAAGAATGACAATGCATTTTACAAGATTTGTTTAAACTTATTAGATGGAAATTGAAATAATTAGATTCATTTAGTAAAAAACAAAACAAAATCAAAACATAAAATCATTTGCATTTGTATCTGATAAAGATATACTGGTTTTAATTGCACCGGGGGATATGGACTCTAGATGTAGAGTGAACCGAGCGGGGTCAGTGCAGCTGGGCTATTTACCACCGTGTGAGGAGATGGAGGAGAGGGGAGGAGGAGGATATGGTCACTGCTCCTGGACATGTTTCATTGGGTCAGCAGTAATGTACTCTTAAGGCAGCTACAAGACTCATGATGTGAATGGAATTGAGCCATAAGTTCAACCAGGAAGACCGCTGTAGTCACCGGCCAATCACAGGCAGATACCTTGACCTCTCAACCAATCACCTGTCAGGCCATGCATATAAATTCTCTCTATCTGTTCTCTTCTTCCCTCCAGTACAGCTCCAACCCTCTACCTCAACCAACGCAGGACGATCAGCTTTCTCAACCTGTCCATCTCCTTCTCTTCTGCCATCGTCTATCCCTCTCTCTCCTGTCTGAAATAATACTATGTAGAAGAAATATATAGGTGGTCCATGTCTTACCTGTACGAGTAGCTCTAGCTTTCGGTCGTCCAGAAGGTGAACTTGACATCGCCGCCCCTCTGTCATCTGTAAACACAAGGAATAGCACAGATTAGAGTTTGTTAATATAATAATTGTTGACATTTTCAGATCAAACAATCCTAAGAAGCACAATTAGGGCTGTGAAATAATATAAAAGTTTAATCGAGAGTTATTTCAAATTGTCAAAGATCAGCTTGGGTCTTTTTAATGGAGATATCTGTAGCCAATCCTGTTAGTAAAACATGTAAGGAAATGTGAGGTTTAAAAGTCTGTCCTGTGTTTTTTGGTTTCTGTTCAGGGAGTTTATATTGAAAGGCATTTTTATTTCTTTTTTAATGAGACCAAACTGAATCGAATAGTTAGCAATCAATATCATTTTTTGCTGTATCGCCTAGTACTAACCACTATTAGATCACACAAACTCGCTGCCTCAATAAAAGTATTACAACATCATGCAAATTCTGAGCCTTCTAGTGACTTTGCATTCCACCAGAAAAAACAAAAATGGCCCCACGATGCATGCCTGAGGGACACAACCAATGAGTCCTTAGATGGCCAGACAAGCAGTCAGCAAAAATATTAGAAATAAAACAGCAACAAAATGGTGACAATTAGCAATTATCAAAGACTACAGTTATGTAAGTTATAAAATGTTTCTATGTGGAAATAAAACTTACTTGAGTTAGGTCTCTACAAAAGGTGTCAACTGGACAAAATTCAAAGTCAATACATTTGCCACTCGCCACTATACTTTTAGTTTAGTCCAGCAGTCATTGGGTACATTTACATCAATTGTCCTCAACCTTCTTCAGTTTCGACCCCCATAATAACACCCATTGCCATTCAAATGAAACTCAGAATATAGACAACCTGCAAAATGATAAACATCCCCTGGAAATCATTTCGCGACCTCCAGGTTGAGAACCACTGAATTTAATTAACTTTATACTTTGATTTTTGGTTTGGTCTTATCATCATAAAAAAAATGGACACAGAAGTCAGCTTATCAATGGAGTTTTAGAGTAATGTTGTAAGATCGCCACTGACAATCTAAAATCGACTGCAGCCTTACTTCCAAGTGCGAGTTTCCAAGCAGAGACATCCTAACTGTCCAAACAAAATCGATGTTCAGTAAGTTATGATGCTAAAGAGCTCCATAATATATCGGCAGTGCAACTTAAACTACATTTACACCACACAATAGTCGTACAGACAGCCTTTTGTGTTACCATGCCCTCTCTTGTCGTGTCTAGCATTCTTCACAACAGGAAATCCACATTCAAACAGAGGACTATAGCACAGTACATAACAAAGTGCCTGGACAGCTCCCAAAACACTGCTCAAACTCAGACGTCAAAACACAAGCAGGTGCAGAGCTACAGCACACGCCAGTCATAACACAAGGCCAAGAGAAGATAGCTCCACTGAGTGTGTTGATGGGTAATAAAATAGATTTGCATAGCATCTGGATCAGGGACTTGCCTAATGTTGCTATATGACACAAAGTAGAACTGCTAAGATATTTTTAGTGCTGAAGTACCTATAAACCAGAGGTGTCAAACACATTTTCGCTGAGGGCCACATCAGCAAAATGGCTGTCGTCAAAGGGCCAGATGTAAAATAAATCTAACTACTTTTTTAACTTGTTAATTAACAGTTTCTTTATTTATTACTTATTCAGGTTACAAATATTGCATAAGTATTTGCCTAGATGTAAAAATATGACTGTAACTGTGTATCTCCTGATAAAATGACATTTTAAGACCATCATACCTTTTAATTTACCCTGTCGACGGCCACAATAAAATGATGTGGAGGGCCACATTTGGCCCGCAGGCCTTGAGTTTGGCACATGTGCTATAAACAGTGTTGTCATTACTCTAAGTCATTCAAATGTTTGCATTTATTTTCCTTACAAATGATTTTTGACACAATATGACCAAATGGTGACACAGGGTAGTGGGGTCTAAAATTTCAAATTTGTTTTTGATTCTAAAGAAAAAGTTTGACAATGATGATAAAAACAATCTTTTATTTTGTATTTTCAACACAAAATAATAGTGGTTCATTAATATTACTATGTGTTCTTATTATATTAGTTATCATATAAGATCATTCTAAAACTATCCAGGAATGATCACATTTTGTCCTATGTGTGATTTTTTTTTCAGTTTTCTGAATTGTTCAAATTATCTAGTTTTGTTACTAGTGTTAGTATCGATTAGTATCTGGAAATAAATGCTCTCAAATGAACAAGAACTTTGATAGTCCAATTTCTGATACCAGATTTGCACACTGTCTGCACGTCATTTGACAAAACACTTCCCCCACATTTCCTGTATAAAACTGTGATTGTGCACGTGCAGATTTGGACAGACCAAGCAAATATTTACTCTCAAAATATTATCCTATTAAATTTGTCAGATTTAATACAGGTATTGCAACACTGTCTTCCCAATTTAAATCATACTTTTACATCTTTTTACATCATAAAAGTACAGTATTTTAGACATTACACATTCCTTCCCTGCATGTTGTTTACATTGGTTCACAGGTGCTTTTCTGTGTATTAGAAACAGGAAGAAGGAAGGACCCTAAGGAGCAGCTATGGACCTTCCCTCACTTCCTCACATCTGCAAGAAACGAAAAGGCATCCAAAACCGCACTGAGGAGGAGCAGCATCCAAAACACATCTTCAACTTTTTACTGACTATACTTTTACATTCACAGATGAGATTTACACGTGTATACTCATTTATAAACATTTAGTTAATATTTTTCATCATAGTATTTGGAAATGAAAATGAAAGGTAAATGAAGGGACAGACAAGCCCTCTCATTTTCAATCAAAAGATCCCAAGTCAGACCATCCAAGAAACAAGTCTGATCCTTTGTATGGGACATAGACTGTATATATAAGTGGACATAGCTAACCTGCTAGCCATCATGTTTTAAATAGGAAGTGAGCATGCCCGCACTTCCAGCTCCATCGACTCCAATTCACTTTAAATTAGAAAATGTCGCCTCTCTCTCTGTAAATCCTGGCGTCAGACTCGTAATTTTGGTCTTAAAATGTTCGTATTAACCCGCTCTACATGGTATTTTGCTATTGTGTCCATTAATAACAGACAAATCAGCTGCATTCTTTTCCTCACATTTTTCCCGCTAGCGTTAGCAACAGGTTTGATTGACAGCGTTGCTAAGAGGGAAGGAGCATTACCTTCAAGAGCCTCGCACCAGATTGGCTCTTTGGTTGCTATGATACTCGCGGTCAGAATTCCAAATATGGAACTCAGCTCAAAATTCACCCCTATAACTACGCTAGCCTCGATGAGCTTCATTTGACTGGAGCCAAACACTAAGGGTGACATCACACTCACTTAGTCCACTTCTTTATACAATCTATGGTATGGGAAAAAATCCATGAAGAAGAGCAATATAATGAATCTAAAACCTTTTCAGGCATGTTTTTGAAGAGGGAACATTATTACATTGTCGAGTAAAGCTCAAAAAAAGTCAATTTTGTATAATAGCCACTCTTTAAAACATTTTTGGGCATATTACCCATAGCTAATTCCAGTCAAAATACCAAGACTAATATTCAAAAGTGTTAATACTTATATTTTATGGTCAATCGGTTATTTACTGATCAAAACTTAAAAATACAGTGTCACCTAGCATCCAAACACACAACTCTTAGCCTACATATCAAATTGGTCTCCTCAGGCTGCTGCAATCTGGTAAGGTGAGGTGAAAACCAGCCGCATTTTCTCATCACTCTCGCCAAGTTGCGCTCAGGTGTCAGGGCAGGGTGAGATTTTTAGCGTGGGGCTGTGGGGATGGAAAAGCGGGAGCTAGCATCATGGTTTTAGCCAGCATGTGCATGTGGTTTGGAGGCACTTTATTAAAGGGTAGCTCTGTAGCCGCCCACGCACTGATCTCCGGTGGTTTGGTGGTCTACATTCACCACACCTGTGCAAGCAACAAGTAGAAGAGATGTTTCCAGTGGCAGGACACTTTTTGAACACTGCAGGAGTAGATATCTTTAGTGTTTTGGTAAAATGAGTAGTCCAACCTGTCATAGGCAGGTATTTTTAAGCAGAAGTATTTAAGAAAAAAAAAAAAAAAACTTGAAAAAATAAACATTTAAAATATGCCTGATTCAGTGACAGATAATCTTGGCTGTGTACACGCATTTGCAATTGTAAAGATATAGAAAAATAGTTAATTAGGACTGTTTGGGTTAAATGCACTTTATATGACTCACACACATGGCTGCAAGATATCACAAACTGAATAATCACAATTCGCAAATTACATTATCTTCTCTGCAATCCCTACAATACCAAGTCTTCTTCTGTAAAATACCTGTTCTGAAATGCATGGGATTCTTGTATTAGATTAGCAATCCCTATTGATCTGTCCAATAAAGTCAGTAAACTTGTTTTGGCTAGCACTCTTGCCTCACAGAAAGAAGGTTTCAGGACTGACTCCAAGCCTCCCGGACCTAGCTATGTGGAGTTTAGATGTTTCTCCATGCGTCTGGGTGGGTTTCTTCCATCAACCCAAAACATGCAAAACAGGTAAAATACTCCGGCTAAGGTCGTCTTGACCCAGCGAGGACAAATTTTCCTATGGGGACAAAATGTGCATCTGAACCTTAACCTATTCTCTCCCATCAACAGGGAAACAACCAACAAAGCAGCGGCAGAAAAAAAGCTGCAGTAAACAATATGAGATAGACAATAGTACCAAAACAATACATTTACATTGTCAAAATTGTTTTTAGCATTTGACCCAGTCTTCAGTGCAACTGTGCAATCTGTCACAACTACTCCTTGAACCAACAATACCTTGTGGATTAGCCGAATTTCCATGTTTATATTAATGAGAGGAAACAACAGCACCAAAACACAGGAAGAACATGCAAACTACACACAACATGTTTCTGCACATTCTGGGAATTGAACCAGACACCGTCTCACTGAAGCAGGTAAACACTCATCAGTTTTCTAGCCACAGGGAACATAGTGCTTCTTAAAGCCATGGTAACAAATCCCTGCCTGGAAGCCTATTTCAGACAGTCTAATCTGGCAGAAACATCCACATGCTTATTTTTGAGCTCAAATAGTGTGGTTTGGGCACAAGCCTCGGAGCTGCAACCGACCGGCAAACCAGATGTAATAAAGTCACTATTAATAACTGCTGGCGACATTAGAATAGGATGACAAAACGGAGATTGGACATTTTGTAACAATTTTGTTGGTGAATGTCACACTGGCTACTAGGGTTGTTAAAAGTGTCAAAACTAACTAACTGATACTAAAACTAGTATCAAAACTAGAAACTTGTTTGAACAAGTATTGATACTAAAAAGTCACATTCACAGGACAGAAATGAACCTTTCCTAAATAGCTTTAGAGCAGTGGTGCTCAAACTTTTTTTTATTGAGGGCCACATCTCAAAACATATTCGAAGTGGAGGGCCACAGACCAGTGATCAATACAGTGCAGTGCTTTATACACAGGTTTTGACAGAGCCGCTGTGTATTAATAAGGCTTGAAAAACATTAATTTTAGGTCTGTATCACAATGCAATGTGATGTTTGAGGTTATAGTGGTAGAAATAGTTTAATTTGTTGTTAAAAGTACTGCTTATGATCATTTGGGCCGGTTCAGCAGGAGGCCTAAGGGCCAATAAAAACTGGTCTGAGGTCCGCATTTGGCTCCTGGGCCATAGTTTGGACATCCCTACTTTAAAGTGATCTTGAGCTGTATCAGAACAGGCTTAAGACCACATAGACTAGACCACTATCGAACTTGTCCGGACTACTGAAAGATTACACAGATATAAGGCCACATGGTAATATAAAAGAAAGTCCTATGATTTAATGCTGAAAATGACATTCTATTATCTAAAGAAAGTGTGTTTATCATCAGGGTATCAGAATCTGTGTTGAGTATCAAGTCTTTTGCTTGGTATCGAAATCAAGTTTGAAATTTTACTATCCTGACAACACTACTGGCTACTATAGTGTTGTAGATGGTCACCATTGCAATTATATAGAAGTACTTAAGAGGAGGGGAACATTGATCCAACCAAGGTTAACATCCTGAACAAAGTTTCAATAACACTGTCCACCCTGGAAACTGTTTCTTTTCTACCATCCAAAACTAAATATGTAAACTTAATACTTAATACTGGTTTATGAAAGGCCATAAAGGGCAATTTGCACATTTTAACACAATACACATCTGCAGTATCTTGGTAAGTACATCAATACTGTAATAACAGGTGAAATAAACAAAACAAATTACAAATGATGAGAGTATAGGGGATCACTACCAGTGCTGGATTCAAACTAACTTCAAATATTTATAGAGAAATGCATTGCTGGTGTTGAATGCATGTAACAAGCCATATATGAAATTTAAAAAATTATTTAATTTTTATCTCATAATGTCAACCTCCAAAAGTGTACCTTAACCTTACATAAGCCAGCGCTAGTAAGTTTTCAGTAGTTATTAAGGTGTATTTTCACATTTTCATCCATTACATGACTCAATGCTTCAATCAGGGCTGTTGTCACTGTCACTTTTGTTGTTTCGAATCTGCCCACAGTGCAGTATTGTTACCATAGTGAAACAGAAGTCCTGTACTACAGGTATAACACAGGGATAAAGAAAGAATACATAAAAGAGCGCCACACCTGGTATAAACCAGTACTAAAGATGGGCTAAACCTGGGACTGAACCAGGTCACTATACCACATGATTCATTACAGCCTATTAGTTGAAACTAGGACTAACCAAGGACATAATCAGCAAACTATTGTACTCCGATTAGAGCTGCATTTTACCCTTGTAAACAGCCTTGTGTGAATGAGGAGCTTTTGCACCAATCCAGATCTGTTCCAAACTGTAGCAGAGTCAGACTGAGCAGATACATGGCACAGGCATGAGGAGTGGAGAGCTGGGCTCTGGTGCAGGGAGCAAGTGCCTGGGAGGGCATCTGGACAGCAGGTTTACAGTGGCAGGTGCTGCTGTGACTTGAGTCAGAATGAATGAGCATCCAGGTGTATAAAAATCCAACTGAGAGGGTCAGTGGCGTCATATTTTGGCATTTCTGAGTGCTTATACGTGCCTATTGTTCCAGTAAAGTTTTGATCTTGTATGGACACCTTTCACAAAGCCACTTTTTGTTCTGGCAATGTCTGATTTACAAATTAAGCACTGATCATCACAGGTCTAACCTCAAACCAGAACAAAACCATCTATACCTCATCAATATGCTTCTCATACCCAGATTAAATCAGAGCTAAACCAGATACCAACATCTGGGTTTCATTCCAAAATTCAAATCATAGCATCTCATTGAGCCACTCTGCCCCTCCAAACGTGCACACAGAGCTGAGAGGAGCACATGTGTTTTGCTGCATCATCCCGGACTGAAGCCTACAACATGATTCACACAGGAAACCGACCTCCAGTCCTCACATATCACGCACATTACTTGTCAGGCTTGAATAACGCCGGCAACATAACCCACATCCTGCCTGGTGCCTTGCTCAGCGGCAGTGGGGGGATTAAAAGACAGAGGGATAGCTGGAGGAAGAATGTAACAAGATCCTCCTGTAAAGAAGAAGCAGGAGAATGCGATGCAAAGTAGCAACAAAATAAAGGAAAAACCGTGTGCGTTGGTTATGGACGTTTACCTTGCAGATTAACGCGTCACGTCCCGAACCAAAACAGCCTTATAATAAATCCCACAATGCCAAAAATCCGTGAAAAAACGCCAATCTTGCAGGCGCAGCAACACACACGCAAGCATCCATGTTATTCGGCATTAGTTAGCGGTAATAGTTGTAGCCGTAGCGCGCAGTACATCCAAACGCAATCCAACGAAGCTCTCCATCTCGTGTCCCCTAAAAGCGAGCGTAAAACCGGGACTGCCAGTCACAGAGAACACTGACTGGAAGGAGGAGTGTTTTGCCTTAACGCCCACTCGCTCTCCTCGCTCTCATCGCCCCCCTTCTCCTCCTCTCCAAAGCCGAGCGAGCGCTTCCTTCTCCCGGGGACCGCCAGAGCCTCTAACCCGGCGAGGAAGGCTGGCGCGCGGACGCAGCTCGAGGGAGGGACCGTACCATCGAGTGTAAAGCAGGGGGGTGCAGGCAGCTAGAGCAAAGAGGGTTATTGCAGAATGAATAGTGCAATCCTCGCGTGCCCTGCCTCGCACACGGGGGCTATGTTTCTTGGCTGTCACCGGAGTTCGCTTTGGAAAACACGGGCAATAATGGAGGCGAGTTGTGGGGGCAGGGACAGAAGAGGAGAGGAGATGAGGAGAGGAGGAGAGGAGGGGATTTTTTTTTTTGCAGCGCCGACCATGAGAAATTACAGACCTATTACAACGAGCGCACAAGCAAAATAGCATGCTAATGTTGCACAATACAAAAATAAATTGTAATCTTATTATATTAAGTTATACGTAATGGGCGAAGGCAAAGTTACAAGAGTCTCTACGCTGCATATAAAGGGGCTATTACTCTGAATGGAGATGTTACAATGACATATAGGCTTATAATCTAATGTAAATAGAGTACCAGAAATTAAACCAGGACTAAAAACTGGAATTAATTTATTAAAGTGCATATGACACGGTTTCATGTTTTTGTAAGTATGACTTGGTTTGGGATCGTACCACGAGCGCTCCATTAGAGATAGGGCGAGGAGCTCGGTCACACGGGAAGAGCTCGGAGTAGAGCCGCTGCTCCTCCATGTCGAGAGAAGTCAGCTGAGTTGGCTCGGGCATCTGTTCAGGATGCCTCCTGGACGCCTCCCTAGGGAGGTGTTCAGGGCATGTCCCACTGAGAGGAGGCCTCGGGGAAGACCCAGGACACGCTGGAGGGACTATGACTCTCAGGAGGCCTGGGAACACGTTGGGGTCCCACCGGCGGAGATGGAGGACATGTCTGGGGTGAGGGAAGTCTGGGAGTTTCTGCTTAGACTGCTGCCTCTGCAGCCCAGCCCTGGATAAGCGGAAGATACTGGAGGATGGATCGTAGCAGTGCTAAATATTCATCATAGTTTTACAAAAGTTGAGTGGCAGTTTATGGAGAAAAAAAAGTTGAGAAGAAAAGTCCAAAAATGCAAAAGTACAAAAGAAGTAGTAGAGTTTTAAAATAGAATCCCTTTACCTATGTCATCAACATGAAAAATTACATCCAAAATGCTGAGACTATTAACGCACAAGGAAACACTTGACTGATTTAATATTGATTTAAGAAAATAAAAACTTTGTCATTCATTTTTATTTGTCTAATCATAACTACTGTGTAATATAGACACGCTAGGGCCATTGTTTATGGCTGCTGGGTAACAATTATGGAATTACCTTTATGCAGGGGCGCCTGTAAGATTTCTTGGGAAGATACGCACTCTCCCCCTCTGTTTCGTTGCCTTCCTCAGTGCTGATGGGAGGGTTTAGAGGTCAAAACTACAAAACTAGGCAGCATTTTTGGTAAAACCTTAAATGTTAACTATGTTTTACTCTAAAATCACATGCACATTCTCCTCAAAAAAGCTATATCCTTACATGACATCAGAGAGTGGGATGTCTGCAATAACAAATGGATAATAACTAATATTCAAAAATACATAATGCACTTATCTAAATCTAAAAGGGAAAGAGAGCTTTGTGTGGGATTTCCATGGTGATCTGGGTAAACAAACATGGCTGCTGTCATTACTGGGGAAAAGTCAATCCAGCTTTGGCCTTTTGAATGAGCTCCATCTGTCATGAGTTTGGAGGTCTTTAAATATGAGCTGTGACATACGTAAACATTCTTGCTTTTTAAAATTTTTAAAACCATTAAAATATATTAAAAAGCAGTTTAGCATGTAATAAATGACTTACCCAAAAATGGTTCAATATCATCTACTGACACTGCATTTGTCGCTGCCCTTGTGGAAAACATTTCAATCATTGCTTGCTAGGTTAGATTAATCACTGTCTGCATCTAATTATGAAGCGTTTTGTTTTCTGAGAATAAGGAAGTGCGCTGTTAGCATGCTAGTCCTTGTTAGTTGATGGCGAAACTACGCTTTGGCCTCTGAAAGTTGTGAAAAGTGCTTATAAAGTCATCGTGGTGAGTAATTAGGATGCTCAGAATGCTTATGGTAAGGAGGAATAACTTTGGACCACTGCAAACTGTTAAAAAGAACTAGTTTTGTTTTTCACCTTTTAAGACGGTAAAAATCAGGTACAGAGCCTTTAAACTAGGAGCTTGCTCGGGAGTACCTAGCTGGAGATTTAGCCTATTCTATTCCTTTTGGGACCCAAATGACCACCTGAAGTCACCCACACACAGGAAGAACATGCAAACTCCACATTAAAAGCTTTACCATTTTTATCTGTCCAAATGATATGATCCATAAACACCTTCATTCTTCATTTTTGCTTTAGTAAAATGCAAACTTTTATGCCAACTGTCAAACCGTATTCAGTTTTACGAGCCTACAACGCCTCCCCTCTGCTCCCGTGTTTTCATAACATTAGGACATGTCCGCTTGTAATAGGGTAATAAAGCCAGCCCCGCTCTCACCTGCCCATATTAAAAGAGATGTTTGTTTAAGCTGCTTCACTCTTGCCACCACTAAATATATATGTTTTATCTAGTTTATTCTGTCACTTTTGCATAGAATTTTAGGTTACAAAAAAGTGCTACAAATGACTTTCTCTTTGAATGATTTAGACCTAGCAACAGACATTTTAAGAACACAATAAAATGTAATTGTGAATTAAATTTGTGGGTTTATTGTCTCTTCATTTGACCCGTTGTCTTTCCTCATAAGCAGCCATATTTGTTTTGATACAGACAGATAATTGGCTAATTGGTCAATCACGGCCATCAGAACCCAGGGAGATTCACCAGCGACCAGACACACGAATCAAAGAAGTGTGTATTCTGGGACATTTTCCACATACTTCAGGAATTGAACCCAGGACCTTCTTACTGTGAGGCAATAGCACTGACCACTCTGCCACTTTTGAACTGATATTAAAGAGGCCATGGTGAAGTGTATGGACTTTCAAGGTACGCTATGTAACTTTTTTGGTGGAGGGCTCCCTATTTTCTGATCTGCATGAAAATGTTATCGCTTTGCCTGGAATGTCCCACAGCATGGCATTAAATCAGTATATGTAGAATTTATGTCAGAATAGGTTTTTATGTTAGGATTGCCTCTCCACAGATCTGACCTGTAACTTAGCCTGGTAGCATCACCTGGTTGTCTTCATGGAGTTAGACAACTTTAATGCCACATGAAACATTCCAGGCAAAGCAATAACATCTCCATGGTAACAAGCAGGCGGAGTACATTACATCTTTAAAAACACAGACATCGCATTCGTTGTTGTGTCCTTGAGCAAAACATTTCAATCATTGCTTGCTAGATTAAAACTGGGTAACTCTTCTCCTGATCAGTGTTTCATAGTCCAAGAATCAGGACCCGTACTGTTAGCACGCTAGTTGTTTCAACCTATACACAGCTCCCTTTCAAGTAAGTAGGTAAGTATGTTTTTCCATTTCAGTCGTGTCTAACATGTCCTGTAACAGCTGTAGTTCTGGCCAGTCTCCAGCTACAGAAGTTGAACACAAGAGCCCATTTTAGGAAAATCTGTCTCGTTCCAGGCTGACCGTTGCAGTGGGACAGGACGTAGAGTTTGGATGTGCAGAGAGCAGACAGGAAGTGAGGCTGGTCTGACTCAGGCTCACGGCACAGAGCAGAGCCTAACCGGAGCCTGAGTGAATCATGACTGAGGAGAGAGAGTGTTATTTCAAACAACATGAGGTGTCTGCAACGGCGAGCTAGTGTGGGACTGTTACGGTTTGAAATCTTAAAGGGGACGTCAGCTTATGATGCAGTTACTTATTTTGAGGCTTCTAACTTATGAATCTATAATCGATAGAGCGGGCCTACGTAGAGAGAGAGGAGGTGGAGAAGTTTTTTTTTTCACATTTTCTTTTTCCAGTCTTAGCGTGACTGTATAACTGAAACAGGTGATGAGATGAAGTGTCTTGCCAAGAAACACAACAACCCGACACACTTAGGTGGAATTCAAAGTGGCTGTCCCCATAGTCATTTTGAAAAGTGCTACATTGGAAATTTAACGTGGCGATGACTACAAAAGTCTAGTATTTCAGATGTTCTATTGTCATGCCTGGCAAATCCAGAATAATATCACTCTGTAATGTTTATACAGATACTACTGATATCTAGTGATGTGACGTTCGTGAACATATCGTCACTTTTGAACGGTTCCTTAACGTGAACAGTTAGAACTGGATCTAATTTTTTAAAAGAACCAAATCATTTTATTTCCAATTTGTAAACATTTTTAAAGTGGTTAACGCTGAAACAACACAAGAATCAGCACAGAAGCGGCGCAGGCGACACGAGTGAGAGTTTAGCGATTCCTTCACTGATTCTGCAGAAATCTGACATTTTTTCAGTACCCTGTGATATTTTTTTTTGAGCAGTCATATTTGTTTTGATACAGACGGACCATGTGTGTCCATTACACTGTACAAGTACTGCCAAAAATACTAGAACTCACTGGTACTGACTCTAACCCTAACCCTAAATCCTAAATCCTAAACCCTAACCCCTAACCCTCAACCCTAACCCTCTAACTCTAACCCCAAACCCAAACCCTAAACCCAACCTCAACCCCAACCCTAACCCTAACCATCGTCACTTTTCACCACTATATAAAGTAACTTTGTCCCTTGATCCTTTAGGCGCTCATTTTTAGCCCCGGATGCCCTTTCTCATGCTTTCCCCCAGCTCACCCACGCATAAGACTGTTTACTGTGTACAATTACCAGCTGGAGTAGTTTACCAAACTTTTACTGCATCACTACTATGGCAAGCAACGCAAAATATAATTAGAACCATTTATTTGGCACACCCCAGATTATGACACAGTAGCCAAAAAAATGCACTCAAGTAAAAGAAGCGTTAAACTCAAAATAATATTACTCAAGTAGAAGTATGAAGTAGTGGTCCATAAAATTACTCAAGTAAGAGTAAGAAAGTATTTGAGAGCATGTAAGAGTACTGTTACTTCAATAGAAATATAGGACTGGTAGGAAGTACTCTGAAAAGTGCAATTTCTTTAAAAGTTACTGAATAACTGTAACTGAGTACTGTACTACCCCCCTCTGGCTTTAACAGTTATTGTTGTGGTGCAAAACATATTCAGCTTGTGAAAATACTAGCTTCTCCCCTCTCTCAGTTGTTCCTCGAATGATTCTCAGTGTGGATATATTTGGCCTGTTCCAGACACCGGAAACTGGCCTGTCCAACTTAAACATCTCCAGATGACTCTATCCTTTTGGCTTAGATACACGCGCTCCTCCCTTGGACCACTATAGCTCATTTTATTTGTAGCTTTCACCATTTACTATCAATAGAACCCAGTGGAAAAGATGCAAAAGGGGAAGTTGGGTCAACATACAGAAAAATGCAGCAAAACTGGGCTTGTCATGTTAATGTTTTAGATGGAGGGCTAAAGTGAAGTAGGTTAACTAAGGCTAGAAAGAATAGTGATAGATAGTGAAGACAATTCTGACACTGAAATGAAAACTTAGACTTATATGGACTTATATGGACCTTAAAAACATAGAGAGGAGACAATGGATAGCACTTCGTAACAGTAGTCAATAGTTGTTTTGAGGTCTTGTGAAGGTGGTTCGCTTGCAAAAACTAAACAAACAAGCACAAGATGGTCCGAAAAGCTTCAAAAACTTAATTTAGCATAATGTATGTGAACTATTTTGCACAAATTTGTTTTTATTTACATAAATTGGAAAGATATTGGCCATAAACCAGACCAAATCTTATTCTCTCTCTACATCTTAGAGTCCTTACACCTCAATTTTCAACCTGCTCTTTAGAATGACATTATGTGTACAGCCAATTTGACAAGGGCAATAATGGTTAAAGCACATTATGTAACTTTTCTTGAAAAGGGTCTGCCACCTGTCTGTCTCCATGGAAATGTAAGCAGGTGACGCCACCAGGCCACATTACCGAGAGGCGACACATTAAGAATACATGTTTTTCAAGACAATAGAAACACCTGAGTAAATGTCAGATGGATATATTAATGCCATGCTGTCAAACATTTCAGACAAAGCAATAATATCTCCATGGAGACAACAGACGCATACCTCCTCCAGAAAAGTTACATACTGCATCTTTAAGCTACAAGTGTATATTTTTACCTGGATGCAGATGGAGGCTGACAAAGGAGGGAGAACTAAACCATGAGTGGATAGTTATGGCTTTATGACTTGTTTCATGGCTGGTGCACCTTAAGTTCCCTGTGTGTGCGTTCACCTCACACTGACCCTAACACACAAGTGCGCGCGCGCACGCACACACACACACACACACACACACACACACACACACACACACACACACACACACACACACACACACACACACACACACACACAGCAGGGCTGGAGGTGTGGTATCTGCTCTGGGGAAGTCTGTTCCTGGATTAGGTGTGGTTTTTTATAAGGTGAGAAGTTTTCGGTGGGAGGGGACTGTTAAAATCACAGCTATTGTATTCTGCAGGTGTTTCTAGTTAGCATCGGAAATTTTTCACTTAAATGGTCTGCACCTGACTTTGAACTCTTAGCTCTCTACATTCTCTGTTACAGCACCAAGAACTTAGTTTTTCTCTGCACATTTTTTCAAAAACAAATAATATGGTATTTCTGCTTAAGCACATCCGTCAGCATCACCATGTTTGTTTTGGGAGCTTCACCTTCACCCAAACCACAATTCTGCCCTGTGATTGGTTCAGTCTCTATCCCCCTGATGGCTGGGCCCTATCTTCCCAGCGGGAGCAGGGCCAAATGGATTCTTGTGAGTTTTGTGAACTCCCAATATCGCAAGAATTCATCTTGCTGTGTGCAAGGTTTGTTTCACCTCACGAGTGCTCCAATTTCTCTCAACCTCAACATGCACGTTCATCTAAAATCTACTATATCAACATCTAGTTTGGGTCATTCCAGGAAACAGGGTCAGTGGGCTTTTTGGAAACCTGGTGGAAATTTGACTTAAACTAAAGTAATTGATTCAAGATGGCAGCTCTGTGGAGTGTGCTTCCTCTCTGTCTGTGTCTTTATGGAGACTAAACAAACATGAATCTTAAACATGTCACTTCTGAAGCTCTCCCATCTGACATAAGCACTCTGTCTGCTGAGTTATGAAGCAGCTCTGTGGGTTAGTCATCACTTTCAATCTGTATATGCATATGGAATAGAATTCTGCAGGGGTTCATATAATTTCATTCTCTGAATCAGTAATACTTGTAGGATACGGCAGCGTTCCGTAGTAATTTTAGTACAAATGACATCTGCTGCTAGTGTGATGCGCAGCTATCCATAGCTCCATGGCTCTTGTTCTGCTGTGATGTTTATGGCGACTTCAACTCCCATTCGGTACCAGAGTTTTCGGAAGTCAGCAAACTCGCGCCATATGAACCATCTCACACTCTGAGGACTTCAGGGACCGTCTTCCTGTTGGTGCACAGAGTCAGGACTAAACATGGAGAATCAGAGTTTCAGTTTTCTGCAGCTAAAACCTGGAACAGTCTTCCTGAAGAAGTGAGACAGGCCTCTACTTTGACAATATTTAAATCTGGGCTCAGAAAAATTCTATTTAGCTCTGCATATGACTGAAAGGGTTTTATTCTGCCTTTTCTCTTTTAATGTTCATTTTATTTGTGATTATTTATGTTTTGATTTGTTGTACTGTGATGTTAATGTCTTTCTTATTCTGTAAAGCACTTTGTGTATGAATTGTGCTATACAAATAAACTTGTCTTGCCTTGTTTCTTTTATTAAGTTGTTTTAGATCAATATTGTAATTTAAAATGTCCATGGGTGTCATAGATAACTGTATAACAGACACAAGCACAATGGGTCTTCTTTAATATGTGTTGAGATTGTGTTGATTTAGTCCTGGTTTAATTTTATTTCTGGTTTAGTCCAGCCCAGGTGTAATACAGATCTCATTTTATATTGCAATTTCCCCTTAAAATCTTGACCCCAACTTCATTTAAGTCATTTGTTTTCAAGACTTCAGCAAATCCTTCAATTTCACTCCCCCCTTATTAAAAACGTCATGGAAACAGAATACGTGTCCTTTGTTGACAGTGGAGCAGGGAGGGTCATGCAAAGGCAGCCAAGAATGTCCAGGGGAATGGACCAGGAGAGCGGTGCTTTTTTTGTTTATGCTAGTGATGTGTCGTGCATGTTAGCTCCACCCGCGACTCCAAATGTGGTTCCACTTATGAGCTGTTTTCACAATCCAAGACACTTCAAACAAACGGAAGATATTTCTGTGTCCGACTTCGCTTTGTTCTACTCGAAACGCCTTTGCCAGTCTTAGTCCATAATTTGGGATTTTGCTACATAAGGCATGGGAAATTTGAATGAGGCATAAGAAGGGACAGTTGGAGACAGTTTGTAGAAGTAATGCTATTGATTGGAGCTTCTTAGTGGAAATGGGTAAAATAAGGTTGCTACACACACTCTGGAACTACACATCATTATTATAATTCGTAATGTAATTGAAGTTTATTGAGATTAAGATTAAGATCAAGATTATTATTTGCGTCTATTAGTTTTCGGGATGTAAAAGAAGCTGAGAAAGCCTCCTCAGACCCCTGACAAGCAAACTGCAAACAGTTAAAGACTCTGGGACTTAAACCAGAGACCTTTTTGTGGTCTGCTCACTGATGTTGACCTTACTTTACCCTATAAGTTAGTTATAATACTAAATTATGTAACAAATGTTAAGGTACACTTTATTGGGGGCAGGGGTCTCCAAACTTTTCTCATTAAGGGCCACATATAAAAACACAGACAAAGCCGAGGTCCGACTGAGGGCCATAGACTGGTCACCGATACAGTGAATACTTCAAGTCTGTGTTATTGTTACAAGTTAGACTGAACCACTAGACTTCTATTCATGCTTACATCCTCAATGGGACACATTAAATATTTGACATGGGCTTGTTAAAGTAGATTTTCAGAAATATACAGTAAAAAGTACTGTAAGGTACTATAAGGTAATATGGGCCAATTCAGCTGGAAGCTTGAGGGCCAAGAAAACTTTGCCTGAGGGTCGCATTTAGCCCCCGGGCCACAATTTGGACATGCCTGCCATAGGGTAATTTGTCCCTTCCTGCATTTGACCCATCCTTCAATGCTTCTAGGGCAACCTGTCAGGAGCAGTGGGCACTAGGGTTGTCAAAAGTATCAAAATCACTATGATAAAACTACTATACTAAGTAGTATAAGATCTCAGAGAAGCACACTATTTACATCAACATGGAGATACAGCATTATCATTTAGCATTAGCATTTATCATTCTACTTAACAATGGCCAAAGCTAATCTTGGTCAAAGCAGAGCGCATACGACTTTATATGATCGTATCCTCTGTAATTCTTGTCCTTAGGCTCATCATGCATCACTCCATCATTTCCTGTGCTCCAGACTAAAGTGTTCAGAATGAGAAGTGGGTCACGTACAGTCACTGCTGATGTGTGCACTTCAAACCACTCCTAGAGAGAGCCTACAGTTATATTTAACTACACAGAGCATTCCGAACCAGGCTGCGGCGAATGTCATCCAGGAACAGAGAGGTGGAGAGAGCGCCACCGTGTGCGCAAATAGTCACACGGCAAGGGACAAGACATGGGCAGGTCATATCGGGGTTGTGATATTGATCGGAAAGTAAAGTTAGTAAATATGAAATAAAATCAACACTGGCTCATTGACAGCAGCTGGGTCAAGTAGGTGGTCACAAACAAGAACAAGAAAAAAAAGTCTTAAACAATAATAAATAATAAAAAGAATAAGAATAATACATTAATTTTAAGATTGCCAGTCACCACCACAACCGACCACCAAATAACACACGTAAATAAAGTGGGCGTAAAGTGGTAAAGTGGGCGTAAAGTGTCTTGACTAAGAACCATAAACTGTATTTATACATGGACATAGCTAACCTGCTAGCCGCCGCATTCCAAATAGAAAGTGATTATGGGCATACTTCCGGCTCCATTGGTTCCAATTCACCTTACACTAAAAAAACTGTCTGCCCTCTCTCTGTAACTGCTGCTGTCAGACTCGTCATTTTGGTCTTAAAAAGTTCGTATTGACCCGCTCTACATGATCCTGGCATTATTTTGCAACTGCATCAAATCAAGATATGAACATTAATAAGAGACAAATCAGGTGGGTTTCTTTCCCCAAAGTCGCTCACCAGCTAGTGTTAGCAACAGGTTTGATTAACAGCGTTGCTAAGTGCCCGCTCTGCACTAAACCAGTACGGGCGGGAAGGAGCATTGCCTTCAACAACCTTGCTCCAGATTGGCTCTTTGGTTGCTATGATACTTGTGGTCGAAATTGCAAATATGGAACTCAGCCCAAAATTGGCCTTTATAACTGTGAGCCTTGACGAGCTTCATTTGACTGGAGCTGAATGCTATGAGCGACGTCACAGACTCTTAGTCCACTTCTTCTTCAACAGCAGTTTTCCACTAGAGCCACTGCTGCCCCACTGTGGCACACAATATTCCCTACAGTTTCCCATCGAAGTACTAACCAGGTCCAATCTTACTTAGCTACCGAGATCAGACGAGATTGAGCATTTAGTGAGGTGTTACAATATTCCAATGGCCTTTTACATTACATGATGCTTGTTCTAAAGTGTAATAATTTAGAGAGGCAGAAAACACAATGAACTAAAGAAATATATTCATGGGTTTCAGTAGGTTGAGGCCTTTCTCCCATTCAGAAGATATAATCGTCATTCGCTATGGCAACAATCCTAAAATCATTCTGAAACCCATGAATTGCCCCCCTAGTTACATTCATAAAGCGTTCCAGTTGTGATGTAATGTCTGAGGAGCCTATGTGAATGGTCCAGGCCTATCATTGAGCTGAATGAGGAAGTGTGGCGGGCTCACAGGGACTGATCTGTTACTCACTCGCCCCTCTCTCCATCTATTATTCACAGCACCAATCTGAGTCCACCCTTTGGCTCTGCATTAGGATCCCATATCACAGCAAGCCAACTGGTGGGTTGAAGTCATCAAGTTGTTCACTGGAATGTAATTTTTTTATGTGAAATTATGGAAAATCTAGTTTGAAATGTGTTTGTAATTGCAAAACCATAGAAAGCACCGTACGAATGGTTATGGCACGAATGCTAGCTCAGTGGAAATAGCTGCTCCCGCTGAGGACACATATAGACAGGTCTTTTGGGTTTTAGTTGCAGGATCTGGCAACCAAAAGTGAGGAGGTCTTTCTGCTGTCTGACAAAACACAAACAACTTTGGGCGCTGAATCAGATTTTTAACTCAAATGTGAAAACAGATCTAGCTCATTTAACATAGTTTGAAGTGGTCCAAAGTTATTCCTGGCTTACCTATGCATTCTGAGCATCCTCATTATTCACCATGATGAGTTTTTTGTTTTTCACAATGTTCAGAAGTCACAATGGAATTTTACTGTGATGGCAATGGAAACAGTGTACTTCCTGACTCTCTAACAATAAATTGCTTTATAATTAGATGGGGACAGCACATAGCAGTCTCATTTCTACCATAAGAGCTGCTTATACAATGTATCTGGAGAAAAACAAGTTTTGCTCCACTACATAGAAAAAAATAGTATTATCACTTTAACATACAGTGAAATATTATGTGTAATTATTAATTAAGATTACAATTATCAATGAAAAACAATATATGATTTGAATGTGTTTAGTACATATCTAAGATAGGTATCACAAGACATCACAAGGTGGAACAGAGTATTTTGAGCTTTGGAGATAAAAAGCTTTGGAGATAAACATAATGCTGGATTACTCAAAAGTGTGTGAACTCCATGAGGAGGTAACAACATTATAACATGGCTTAAAGCTCACAAGAGTCAATTTAGCGCAATATAGAACCTTTAAATACTGAAGGGTCCTATATTACATAACAGAAAACTCCTGTCAGAACATTTTGGTACTAAGATATTTGAGAACTTGCTCTGCTGCCCCCTTCACTACAGCCTCTCCACACAGATGCTTTAGCCCTGTTTGATGGATGGCTCTTCCTCCTTGAACTCTCCGATGCTGCAGTCTGTCATAAACAAATACACAGTGAACAGAGGCGTGATGTTAAACTGAAGGGCAGAGGGAGGGCATCTGGTCTCTGCTCTGTCCCGAGGCTGGACAGAATACCAAACGGCCTAATCAGACAGTCTGCTGAATATTAAGTGCCAGCACTCTAATCTGCTCTGTGTGGCACTGGGTAATGTATGCCACAGGTCTGGTATGTGGGGATATTAAAAAGGAACATGCTTTTTGATGCTTGAAGATGCTTTTTGTTAATAGTATTGCCATTTTTCAATAATACATTCTGCTGCTGTACAAGTACAACAATTAGCTGGAGTATACCTTATTTTATTTTCTGCAAACTTGATATCCATTGTATGATTCCATAGAAATAGAAAACTAAAACCATACTTCGAAACATTCTCCATAGATAAAGATTTATGCCATATGTAGGATTATAGCTGGCATTCCTCCAGACCAAATAAGGTTTATAGAGATGCAAGCCCGCTCAGAGCAAGGACGCATGTTTTTAGTGGAATAAGCACAACCAAAATGAAAAACAAAAACATAAAAAAAGTTCCATTGTGGCCTTTAAATACAAAACAATAAGCCAGTTCAATACAAAACAGAACCTTCACAATTAACACAAGTGGCATGATTTGTTAAACCACTGGTGTTATGTGCTTTTTACAAAATAAATCTCTCTTTCACTCTATGTTTTAGGTTGAGAAGACTACAGCAGTTACATTTCTACCATTTCATTTAGTCAACACCATTTTTCTCTCTCTCTTTTTACAGTGCACTGGCTGAGAGCCGCGAGCAGCAGGAAGGAGTGGAGTGAGAAAGGACTCTTAGGGGTAAAAACACCCAATCCCTTTTTCTTTTTTTTTTTTTTGTTGGTGTGCCTGGGGGTCCCAAAGAGGCTGTAACCTAATTAGAAAAACAGCCAAAACCACATCACTCACGGTGGCAGCTTTTACAGGAGCACTGCCAGACCCATTTACATAATAAATAATACACCATCCAAAGCACTCACGTTTTCTTAGCCTTTTTAAAATCTCCATTATTGAGGGTCACAAAGATGGTTTAAACCTGCCTCTACTGCTGCCCCCTCCCCATGTCCTCAACTCTAACAAGCAAACAAAAGTTACCATGGCAACTTCAAGATCCTGTGTCATTGCTGTCACCTACTGTTATCCCAATTACGGTACAATATTGTAAAACACATTAGTATGCCAACTAATTTAAATAGTTGAACTGTATGTAACCTGCACTCTTACTGTTTTTAAAAAGGTATTACAATGAGAACTGAACCTGGGCGGCCAGTGCTTTAGCCTGCTTATAGAGGACATGTTTTTTGTGTCAGTATATGAACAGGCCTCATGTGAAAGCTTAGAACATCCAGAATCACTCACTGAGCTACAGAGGCTGCGCTAGAACTAATTCACGATTGGCTGCAAGTGCTGGAGTTTAGGTAGTGATGATTCAGTTCAGAGAGTCATTTAAGATTCAAACCAACTGGACTTCAGCATTGAAACTGGCAACCCAAATGAGAGTTGTGAGATCTTGAGAATCTAAACACCAGGAGACAGATTTCCCTATTGATTACATTAAACTTTGCTGTGAAATATCCTAAAGATAAATTCACAAATATTGAACTTGATTATTTGGACTTATGACTCGACTCAAGAACTCGCTACATTACAACAAAAATCTCCTACTTAACAATATTCATGTTAGCTGCGCCCCATCATTAAATATTACTGGCCTGTAGAATGTTGTGATACCATCTGAAACTCAACAATATTTGATTTGAATAAGATTACCTCATATCTTAAGACCCAGGTAGGTCACGTTAATGGAATTTAAAAAACAAAAATCTTACAAACTACTGGTAGAAATATATGCCCCCTGAAGAAAACGATGCAAAGAGTGCGATGATTCATGCAACAAGGGAATCCTGTAGGTTTATAAAGACCGCATGAGCCTGTTTTAACAAAGACTTTAAAGCCCCCCACCATGTATCCCCCCCCTCTTCCTCCCCCTCAGGCTATGGCGGATCGGGTGACGTAAGAGGCTTTCCATGCAGTCCCACTGGGAGAGGAAGGAGAGCAAACAAAAACACTACTTCCACTGTGAGCAATGAACAAAGATGAACGGAAGGAGGCTGGATGAGGTATACACGGTTTGTGCCATTATAAAACAGGACTGAATCAACTTTAGTGACTCAGACAAAGTAAATGTGCTCCACCTGTATGTCCTGAAGGAGCTTCACTTTAGCTTTATCTAGGTACAATATCATAAAATTCTTATCTTTCTTCTTATTTTAAACCATAAAAAAAATTAATTTTTTGTAGCACTTATGCAGGCTAATCAAAGTTATTGTAGAATCAAACCCAGAATATTCTTGTGCGTTTTTTAAGCCAATGTTATCAATCCTCAAAAACCTACCCAGACTTGTGTTTTTGTTTCATTCAAACATTTCAGTAAACCCTTTATTATTAGTCTGTCTACATCTCCAAAGCTCAAAATGCTCTATTCCACCTTGTGATGTCATGTAGTGGTAGTTTTTTTAGGTTAACAGCTACCGTTTACCTTTACAGAGCTGAATCATCCAAATGATAATCTGGATTTTCAAAACACAGTGGAGCACTTAATGTACTACCATGACATCACAAGGTGGAATAGAGTTTTCCGATTGAGAAAATAAATCTTAAAATTTGCAGAGTTTGTGTGTTAAACTTGTGTTAATGAAACACAACACAACCACAGTTATGTTTGTGATGAGGAAAAAACATTAGAATGTAGATCTGACAAAAAGTTTAATATGGGCCCTTTAAACTGTCAAAAAAATACATTTCCTGAATTGTTTTTTTTGATGAGAGTTGTAACAATGAAGTCATACATATTTGGTAGTTAAACTGAAATGGAAAGTGGATTATCTTTACACTTTTTACAGTAGCTTGCAAATTAACTTTCGTAATTTATGCATTCACTACATTTTTAAGAGTCATATTCAATTTCTCCACTCCACATTTTTCTTTCAGCTCTAGTGTTGTTTAGTCCTGGTTTATAACTGGTTTTAGCCCTGGTTTAATTTTTATTTAGTCCTTGTTTAGTGTTGAGTTCAATCTGTCAACCCCCTTTTTTACAAATCTGAAAAAGGGTGTGTGTTACTTTCAGCTGAGTTTAACTCCCCACATAAATCCTCCACTTATGAAAACCGATCCAGCTGACTGCAGGGAGAGCCCTCTGGCAGCTCTGTGGTCGCGCCTCCTTCTCTCCCCTCTCTCCCTCCCTCCTTTATCCCTCACTCTCTCCATTCGTGTGTATGTGAGTCAGAAGGGAATCCCGACAGTGGAGAGGTATTGAATGTCCTCCATTTAGCCATTTGGCCCCAAGGAGAGCCCGAAAACCAAAACTGGGAGACAGAAAGCCTGCCTTGGTACAGAGAAAGCAGATCAATGAGCTGCTAAAGTTACACATGAGGTAAGGTATGATTTTACAGTTTCAGTTCAGAAACTATAAAAAAAACAAAACATTAACTTTAAAATGTAGCTGAAATGTTCTGTGTTTTTCTCCTCAGTGATACAGGAGTGTGCTAGTTGTCAACATTACCACAACAGAAAAAATCATTCTTTGGCCTCCAAGACTTGTAAAAAGTGCTTATAAAACTCATAAACTCATGAATAATTTGGATGCCAAGAATGCGTTAGCAAAGTGAGGAATGACTTTTGATCACTGTAAACTGTTTAGGGTGAGCTAGTTCTGTTGTTTATCACATTTTCAGATGGTAAAAATCTGGTAAGATGTCTTTAAAGGGCCAGTAACAGACTGTGAACCATGAGCGAAGAACACATTTCAGAATGAACTGTTAGCCCCGCCCACTTAGTCCCTTCTCTCAATCTGACGTTGAACTATAACAGAGAAACAACTGTCTGGAATAGTCACAGATACTGTTCAGGGGTGTGTCGGGGTTCAAACTCAAACTCATAGAGGGCCAAAATTAAAAACTGACTAAGACTGAAGCACGGGCCAAACTAAATATTTATTGAAACATTTTAACAACATCTGCAGGTATTTCAGAAGGTGTGGATTAAATGTGAGTGAGGTGACTGATAGCAATGCTAATAAGTGTCAACAGAAGGGGCTGGCACCAACACATTTGCAAAGCATTCTGGGATTCATAGTATTAGAGTTGCATGCGCTATACTGGTGTGACAGCAGGTGGGACAGCTCTAGTACATATTTAAAATCATCTCGCGGGCCAAATATATTCATATCCAGGGCCAAATTTGGCCCGCGGGCCTGAGTTTGACATGTCTGCTGTGGTTGTTTCCATGTGGTCCTCATCCAACAACATCTCTGATTGCATGAAACTGTCAATCCCCTGTAGCTGTGTCTTTATAGTTTTCTGTTATAGATGACATTTTGAGGACCTTTTACCATTCAAAAGATTTTTTTTTACCATTTTCCACAATTGCATAGAGTTTATTAATGTGTTTTCCTGAGTTAGAAGAAATAAAAATCAGGTACAGACCCTTGAATTATTAGATCTCATAGTAAAACATTGACCTAAAGATCAAATCGAAATGTAATTCTTCCACATTAGTCCCCACTTTAAACCCCTCCTCTTTAAACACATGTGCTCAGTCCATCTTGGCTTCATAATCCCCACACAAACACACCATGTAACAGGCCTGATCAGGATTTCCACAGATATTCCCCTGGATCGCCCTCCTAATCTGGCCGGATTACCATTCTATATGCAGACCTAACCCCTGAATTTAAAACATTGTAAGCCCGTCCCTGCAGCAGCATAATGCCACTCTTAGACCAATCTGTTCCCTCAGTACCACAGGACCACCACCACAGGCTTCGACTTCAGACACACGCAAATGGATTTATGGGGCGAACAATGAGATTTATCGACCTCAATCACAGCCTGATAATCGGAGATAGATACCCTAAATACAATCTGATCTCGACAGGCCTATGAGTATAGGATCTTTCACTTGGTCAATGGAAATAATGCTTTGCCTGGAATGTTCCCCAATATGGCTTTAAAGACTTAAAAACCTGAAAAACAGTACTAGTTCATTTTAAGCAGTTTGCAGTGGTCCAAAGTTATTCTTCACTTACCTTACCATTCCCCAACTCTCGGACCAGAGTGGAAGTTTTGTCATGACGGTAAAGCTGAACACAAACTAGCATGCTAACACAAACTTCCTGATTGTCAGACATGAAAACGCTTTATAATTAGATAGTAGACAGTACAACATATTTTGACCTCGAGAGCTGCTTAATGTTACACAAAATAAGTTAAATAAGTAAATAATCCCATTCTGCAAGGTTGTTTTCTTTAAAAATAATTGGTTTAAGTGTTATATTTTGAAACCAGAATGCGCTGTTACTTTTATGTGTTTCATACTCCATTGTACTTTAGGCATCAAATCAGCCATGCTGCTTATTTGTCTTTTTAAAAAGCATTACTCAGTGTTGCCAGCAGAGGGTGCCAGATAACTAATCCAATAGCATTAAAAAAAGATATAAAGTAAAAAGTTATGAACATTTACTTTTTCTGTTATGAAAGTTTGGTGCATTTTAATGTATTTAATGAGAAAGTATGAGTCTGTAGGGATATAAACATGATATCCCCTTGAGCATGAGCTGCCATTAATCAAGTGACTAGCCTCCCATCAACAACCGGGATATGCAACATTTTCTCATTAGCAGAGAAATGGGATTCGGCATGAGCTAAGAAGCTTACTGGGACATGTCTGATGAGGTTGAATATGTTTAAAAAGCTTTATGGTCTCAATAGTGGAATGTGCTGAAATTGGTGACAAAAACGCAATGACAAACTTAGCAGCATTCAAGCTAGAGGTATTAGGTTAGAACAGTGATTTTCAACCTTTCTTGAGTCTCGGCCATAGACTGTATACATAAATGGACTTAGCTAACATGCTAGCTGATGCGTTCCAAATAGGAAATGATCGTGTGGCTGGCTCAACTCTGGCTTCAGTTCACTTTACATTGAAAAATGTTGGTGTTCAAATATTCTAATTAACCTGCTATACATGAGCCTGGTATTTTTATTTAGCTATTTTTAATCAAGATATGAACATTAATGACAGACAAATCAGGCACCTTCTTACCTCGAGGTCACTCCTGCTCTGAGGTCTGATTGACAGCGTTGCTAAGTGCCCCCTCTCTGCTAAACCAGTGGTGCAAGCGGCTGTTGAAGCCTTACCTTCAACAGCCTCGCTCTGGATTGGCTCTTTGGTTGCTATGATACTGGAATTCCAAATATGGAACTTGGCTCCAAATTGGCCTCATCGAGCCTCGATGAGCTTCATTTCATTGGAGCCGAACATTATGGGTGACCTTTCACTCACTTAGTTCGAATTCTTTATACAGACTATGGTCTTGGCACGCTTTTGGTGCTGAAAAGATACTGCAGTAAACCAAACATGATCACATAATGCCGATTTCAGCAAAAAAGTGAAAATAATGTCGTCATTGGATCAGGCACTAGGGATTTAGCAATAAAGGTAATTTTTGTGTCTTTTCTGGTTCAGCAGTTTACTCAGAACACTCCCAGTTACTGCATTAAATAATATTGTGAAATAGTAAAGTCAAATCGGATATTTTTAAGGCACACCTGGTAATCCAAAAGCTATTTCAGTGAGAGGAATTAACAAATCGCAAAGACTATATTTTTTTAGGTAATAGAATGCCCACTGAAACTTTTTTTAATACTAATTTTATTAGGAAGAAACTGCAATTTTTCCCTAAAATTGTGCAGCCCTACTAAGCTAAAAACTTTGATTTTATACCATTATCTATGTGGGCATTTGAGTAGAGCAGGTAGCAATTTAGGAATTATGCCAATATTAGTTTGACAAGGTTAAATGCAACAAAAATCTGCCAGTTCCCTAGTGCACTGATTTACCATGAAGCTCTCTGATGAAAATTGATAAGAAAAAAAAAAGTAAATTCCACATAATTCTGCCCATTTAAATATTTCCTCACATCTGGCGGGCTGGTCTGTTCCCACAGCTGGAATTTTACAGGAACTTTTCTTTCAAATTCCGACTCAGGAGACCTGACCTCCTCTTTCCTGTTCTCTCTTTCTCTCTCTCTGTCTCTCTCCCTCTTTTTACTTGCACTGCAGAAAAAAAAAAAAAAAAACAAAATCTAAATAATTTTAAAATTCTTTTGTATTTGGTGTTATTGGTATGATTTTAGTGTTACATATTTTTCCATGTATTTGAGCAAAATTCAATACAGATATATTGAATAAGCAGCTCTTGAGGTCAAAATGAGACTGCTGTGTTCCGTCTGCATCCATCTGTTCCCACAATAAGGAAGTGCGCTGTTAGCATACTAACTGTTGGCAACTTTACCATCACCGTAAACTCCGCTCTGGTCTCTGAATTTTGTGAAGCGTGCTCATAAAATCATCACGAGGAACGATTTTGGTGAATAGAATGCATATGGTAAACAACTTTGGATTAGTTTAAACTATTTACGATAAACTGTTCTGTTCATGCTTTTAAGACAGCAAAAACTGACACCATCTTAAACTCACCAAAATTATTGACTGACTACTACATGTACATTTTTTTGCACATTCCACAAACCTGGGAATTCTAGCGTGGAAATGTTTATGCAAATCAGTCCCAGGGGAGATGAAGCTAACAGCCACTACCAATAAAACCCAGCCCGCTAATACCAAAGCCAAACATGCCTGCAGCAAGTTCAGAAAATAAAAATGACTACTACAATAAACAATGGAAACAACTAGAGGTCCACTGCTCCCTTTCTCCCCTCCCATGGCTAATGCACTCGCTCACAGTTCATGGGAAAGAGTTTTAAATCCAGACTCTGGCAACGGGAACAAAAATGGCTGCCAACACAAGGATCGCAATCAAAATACTCAAGTAGGAAGTCAAGAGTTCAGACGGCTGCAAGTGAGACGGATTTAGAGGGATACCTAGTCTGGACAATGCCAAAAATATATCCTGGAGCCGATATGGAAAATAATGGAATGTTTCCAGGAACAGCAAGGTTTGATTGCTTGAAGTAATTCCCATGTCGAAGGAAAAAGTACATGTAGTAGAAGGTCCACAAAGCAGATACAGCAGATAAAGCTGACTACATTTGCGGTGTATTGTTTGTACTACAAGTAGAAGAAGTACTCAAATATGATTACTATTACTGCACAAATCTGGCTAAAGTACATGCTAAAACTGCACTAAGTAACTTTTCTGGTGGAATATCTGCCACCTGCTTGTCTCCATGGAAATCACTTTGCCTGGATTGTTTGACGGTATAGTATTAAACTTGTCTTTCTTGCATTTACTCAACTACAGGTGGATTGCCTTGAAAACATGGATTCTTTCTGTGATTGGGTTTGCCTCTCCACAGATCTGACCCCTAACTTGCCACCTGGTTGTTTCCATGGACACAGGTACGTCTAATGCCATACTATAGAACATTAAAGGCCAAGTTGTATATTGTACTTTTTAGGGGTTACTGTGTGAATAAAAGTGAGACGTCGTCATCTGATGGTCTACATGGAGAAATTATTGCTTTGTAACAGGTCAGATCTGTGCAATTGAATTAATAAAAAATAGATTAGTTTAATACCATAGTGTGGAATATGACAGACAAAGCATTAACATCTCAATGGAGACAAACATACAGTAGACCCCCCGCTCCAAAAAATTCATTGTGAGTGTCCTAAAACCTAGCTCCTTTTTATACTACTCATTTTAAAAGTGTTTTCTTGTGTTTTTCTTGTTTGCTGCACAATGCCAAGTGGTAAGAACTCTCACCTCAAAACAGTAAGTTTCCAGGTTCGATTCCCTTACTGTGTAGTTTAAAATATTAAAAACAGTAGATTATATTAACAGGCCAGTTTCATTTACACATGTTTAACTCACAAATCCTGCATATTTAGGCTTCTCTCAAACAGAAAAGCTCAAAACACTCTGTTCCACCTTGTGATGTCATGTGGTAATACAGGAAGCACTATGCGTTTTTAAACTCCATACACCTTCACTAGAACCTTTTGGATAATTTCAGTCGTGGAATTGCCGATGTCTTCTAAATAAAAGGTAGCAGTGTGAATGAAACAAAACACAACTCCAGGTATGTTTTTGATGAGCTAACAACATACTAAAACGGCTTAAAGCTCTCAAGAGTCAGTTTAGCATAATATGGGACCTTTAAAGTGTAAAGTTCTTTGTCTCACCTGCACATAAGCATTAGCAGTACAAACCCACCGTGACACATCTCGCTAAAAGATGTTAGCTTGAAAAGTCTGATCCCCTTTGGCTCTACTCTCTCATCTTGTACCGTGAATGTTTCAGTGGTAAACAAACTCGCTCTACTTAGACAGACTGTTTATCTTCTCGAGTCTGAAATTATGTACAAGGCAGAGGATGGATTCGGATTTAATAAGCTGTCACTTCCAATGCGTGCGTGCTGAGTGAGACAGGTAAACACTTGGAGAGGCAGCTGTGTTAGCATTAGCGGCTACGTCGGGACCTCCGCTGTGCTTCTCCAGGATTTCCTCCCATTAAAAGTGGATGAGAGGAATGTAAAGCAGCTCGGTAATGTGCTCTGCAAGTATCCTGTCATACATCAGCCTGTCGTAAGTCTAGTCTGTGGGGAGATAGCATAAACTTGACAGACATTTTTGCTATCTGTGATTTTGTTTTTTTGCAAATTTTGTTTTAAACTTGCAAATAAAACAAAATTGGGCAAAGAGTGTGTTATAACCAGGGCTCTACTATGTAATTCACAGAAAGCTGAACAAGCAACAAGGCATCTTGAGGTGTTGTCGTAAAAAACCTGAAAAACAGTTCATTTTAAAGTTTGCAGTCGTCCAACGTTATTATTGGTAAATGGATACATTTTTATATAGCGCTTTTCCACCTTCAAGGCACTCAAAGCACTTTACATCAAGGAACCACTCACCCATTCATACACACACTCATACACTAGTGCACACAGACACTGGTGTCGAGGTGGGTTAAGTGTCTTGCCCAAGGACACAATGACAGGATCCATCTGTGGGAGTTGGAATCAATCTGACAGTCAGTGGTCAGTGGATTTGACCACTCTACCAATGATGTTATTCACCTTCCTAACACATTTCCTAACATCAGTTACGCAGTACACAGCACACACTGGCATCAGAGTTGATTTCATAATACACTGCCTGGCCAAAAAAAAAGTCGCCACCAAAAAAAAAAAAATAAAATTAAAAAAAAGCCACACACTCTAATATTTGGTTGAACCACCTTTAGCTTTGGCATTGTTTCGATTTCGCTTCTGCAATGTCACAAGATTTATTTCCATCCAGTGTTGCGTTACCTGTGTGTTACCTGCACTAAACTGGACACTTCATAACACTGGTCACCTTAATATCCCATATTGCACTGTTGTTGTTGTTTTGATGCCACTATTGTATATATTTCTATTATTCTATATATTTCTACCTCCTGCATGCCCTTATTTGTATTTATTTAGTGTGTTTTTTTGTGTGTGTTCTATGTGCACTTTATCACCGAAGTAAGTTCCTAGTCTGTGAGCTCTGCTCACGGACAATGGCAATAAAACTTCTTCTGATTCTGATTCTGATTCTGTGTTGCATTAATTTTTCACCAAGATCTTGCATTGATGATGGTCGAGTCTGACGCTGCACAAAGCTTCTCCAGCACATCCCAAAGATTCTCAATGGGGTTAAAGTCTGGACTCTGTGGTGGACAATCCATGTGTGAAAATGATGTCTCATGCTCCCTGAACCACTCTTTCACAATTTGAGCTTGATGAATCCTGGCATTGTCATCTTGGAATATGCCTGTGCCAAAAAAAATCCACTGATGGAATAACCTGGTCATTCAGTATATTCAGGTAGTCAGCTGACCTCATTCTTTGAGCACAGACTGTCGCTGAAACTAGACCTGACCAACTACAGGAGGCCTATTTCCTTAGTTAAACCAGGTGCTGACTTTTTTTTTGGCCAGGCTGTGTGTATCTGCACTGGGGAAAAACATGTTTCACTTTACTCCAAGAAAAAAAATCAGGTACAGCCCCTTTAACTAATAGTGGGGGCTGTACCACTATGACTGGAAAGGTGGAGCTATAGGCTGCAAGCTGTTCTATGTGAAAAGAGAGGTCCAACTGACTCTCCATCACAAATAAAAGCATACCCCAGTCTGTTTCTTAGCAACACATTAGTGAAAATTCCATCCATAATTTAAAGCATCCACACATAGCTCACATACATCATATATGTTAACACACAGGACACACTGAGAATAAACCAAGGCAAGATTCCTTTCACTAATCAACATCTTCATCCAGACAAGCAGGTGGCGGGCCCGAAAAGCTACACAGTGCAGCTTTAAGATCAAATGTAAGAGTTGTATCAGTTTGAAAACAATATGGATTCTTGTATTCCCCTTGACAACCAGTGCCCCTGTACAGATATATTGTATAAGCAACTCTCTAAGTCAGCTGTGTACAAGCATCAGGAACTGCTCATTAGCATGCTAGTTGTTCTTAGCTTTACGGTCACGGCAAAACCCACTGCTGTGAATGATTAGGATGCTCAGAATGCATAAAGAGCGTGACGAGCGTTCCGTTTTTTTCGGGGTTTTTTTGCATTTTTAAAACAGTAAAAATCAGGTACAGCACTGTAGAAATAAAAAAGAGAGTTGTATGCATTTCTATTCGACACACAATTTCAAATACACACTATTCATTGTCAAGGCTCCATAGATGCCCATTCTTCCTCCCAGACAGAAAAACATAATAGAGTAGCAGTCGTAAGTTTGTCAGTCTGATCCTACGGAGACGTCCCTGCCCTGAGCTGGGATTATTGCCATTTCCTCTGATTGTCCTATAGCTCTGTTTGAGGATGCTCTCACCAGGAACACGGCAGCTCCAGTCTTTCCAAGACAAAAGTAACAACAACATTCTCCTCCTGAGGACCGAGAGGCCAGAGAAAGACAGGAAAAGACACATGCTGCTATCCAATTATACGGCCTATATCCTCCACTGTGTTCAATGCAATGTAGTTATGGATCGGAAAGTAAGACCATCTGGTTTAAGCCACAATATGTAACAATAATAGAATAGAAGCAGTTTTTATAAATCTGTCTCCCTATAAAATGTTCAGAAGTATGGTTTTAACTAGGTCTGTCATGATAATTACTATATCAACTTATTGTTCAATATATGATAGATTGAACAATCATTTTTTGGGGTCAATATTTATTGTGTGTTAATTTCTTTACACTAGTGAGACATTTTTGGTATTTTTTTGTTAATATGATAAGATTATGACTATGACTCGTTACTGATGCAAACTAATTACTGACATGTTGCATTTTTATATTTTTGGGGGGATAAATCTGCTTTTGGTTATTGTGTCAGTTATATATTAATTGTTGTATAATTTAGTATAGTATTTTTTTTGTTTTCATGACGGGCCTAGTTTTAACCTTCTGTTTTCATGGGATTGTGCAGGTGAAGTGCCATCTCCAGAAAGTTACATACTGTGTTAATCGCTTACAGTATAATCGTGAGAATTAAGAAAAAAATGATTGTGGTTTAAGAAGTGAACCTTAAAAAAGCTTAAGGTTCACTTTTATTGTCCCGTTAGGAAATTTGTCCAGTGCATTTGACCCATCCTTCAATCCAGCTAGAGCACCTCATCAGGAGCAATAAGTACCACAGTGCTGCCCCTGGGGACCCATCTCTGTGGCCTTGCTGCTAGGTTGGTCAGGACCATCTTAGCTGGACGATTGTACCTATTGCGCATGTTTGCATTAGGACATTAAATTTAAATCGTTTTTTTATCTGTTGTTTGTATCACATTAAAGATTGGATGGTTTGTGAGATGTTTTTGCTCACATTTTCACTGGTGACTATATGCCAAGGCAACCCTGCTTACAGTAAGAGTGCATGTTTTTCAAGGGGTCTTTAAGCAATAAAAACATCTGTAATCGAATCAATGCAAGGTAGAGATAGACTCGTCACAAGCATTAATGTATCAGCCTATCGCTCCATTTATGAAAGCTGGAACAATATTTTTGGGGGGTCAGTATTTATTGTGTGTTATAAATTAGTTTCAATATTATCGTGAATCATGATCCTGGGAGCTATGTTGTCGGGGGCTTTATGCCCCTGGTAGGGTCACCCATGGCAAACAGGTCCAGGGGGACGGGTCAGACCAAGAGCGGTTCAGAAGCCCTTTATGAAGACAATAAAATCAAGGCCAGTTACGTCGCCCGGACCGGCGTCACCGGGGCCCCACCCTGGAGCCAGGCCTGGGGTGGGTGCTCGACAGCGAGCGCCTGGTGGCCGGGCCTTTCCCCCCACGGGCCCCCGGCCGGGCTCAGCCCGAAGGAGCGACGTGGGGCCGTCCTCACGTGGACCCACCACCCGCGAGAGGATCCATAAGGGGCCGGTGCAGTGTGATCCGGGCGGCAGTCGACGGCGGGGGCCCCGACGACCGGATCTCCGGACATGGAGACTAGCTCTGGGGACATGGAATGTCACCTCGCTGGGGGGGAAGGAGCCTGAGCTTGTGCGGGAGGTTGAGCGTTACCGACTAGATATAGTCGGCCTCGCCTCCACGCACAGTTTGGGCTCTGGAACCCAACTTCTTGAGAGGGGCTGGACTCTCCATTTCTCTGGCGTTGCCCGCGGGGAGCGGCGGCGAGCTGGTGTGGGCCTGCTCATTGCCCCACAGCTCAGCCGTCACGTGTTGGAGTTCTCCCCGGTGAACGAGAGGGTCGCGTCCCTGCGCCTTCGGGTCGGGGACAGGTCTCTCACTGTTGTGGCAGCCTACGGGCCAAACAGCAGTGCAGAGTACCCGGCCTTCTTGGAGTGCCTGGGGGGGGGTACTAGACAGTGCACCCACCGGGGACTCCGTTGTTCTCCTGGGGGACTTCAACGCCCATGTGGGTAACGACAGTGACACCTGGAGGGGCGTGGTTGGGAGGAACGGCCTCCCTGATCTGAACCCGAGCGGTGTTTTGTTATTGGACTTCTGTGCTAGTCACAGTTTGTCCATACGAAACACATGTTCCAAGCACAAGGGTGTCCATCAGTGCACGTGGCACCAGGACACCCTAGGTCGGAGGTCGATGATCGACTTTGTAGTTGTGTCATCTGACCTCCGGCCGCGTGTTTTGGACACTCGGTGAAGAGAGGGGCAGAGCTGTCAACTGATCACCACCTGGTTGTGAGTTGGATCCGCTGGCGGAGGAGGAAGCCGGATAGACCTGGCAGGCCCAAGCGTATCGTGAGGGTCTGTTGGGAACGTCTGGCGGAGCCTTTCTGTCAGGGGGGTCTTCAATTCGCACCTCCGGGAGAGCTTCTCTCTGATCCCGGGGGAGGTTGGAGACGTGGACTCCGAGTGGGCCATGTTCTCCACCTCCATTGTTGATGCGGCTGCCCGTAGCTGTGGTCGTAAGGTCTGCGGTGCTTGTCGCGGCGGCAATCCCCGAACCCGGTGGTGGACACCGGAAGTAAGGGATGCCGTCAGTCAGCTGAAGAAGGAGTCCTATCAGGCCTTGTTGGCTTGTGGGACTCCTGAGGCAGCTGACGGGTACCGGCAGGCCAAGCGTGCTGCGGCTCGTGCTGTCGTGGAGGCAAAAACTCGGGTTGGGAGGAGTTTCGGGGAGGCCATGGAGGAGGACTATCGGACGGCCTCAAAGAAATTCTGGCAAACCGTTCGGCGCCTCAGGAGGGGGAAGCAGTGCTTCACCAACAACACTGTTTACAGTGCGGGTGGAGAGCTGTTGACCTCAACTGGGGATGTTGTCGGACGGTGGAAGGAATACTTTGAGGATCTCCTCAATCCCACTGTCACGTCTTCCGAGGAGGAAGCCGAGGCTGGGGACCCGGAGGCGGACTCGTCCATCACCCTGGCCGAAGTCACTGAGGTGGTTAGCAAGCTCCTCGGTGGCAAGGCTCCGGGCGTTGATGAGATCCGTCCCGAGTACCTTAAGTCTCTGGATGTTGTGGGGCTGTCTTGGCTGACACGTCTCTACAACATCGCGTGGCGGTCGGGGACAGTACCGCTGGACTGGCAGACCGGGGTGGTGGTCCCTCTGTATAAAAGGGGGACCGGAGGGTGTGTTCCAATTACAGGGGGAATCACACTCCTCAGCCTTCCCGGTAAGGTCTATTCCAGGGTACTGGAGAGGAGAGTCCGGCCGATAGTCGAACCTCGGATCCAGGAGGAGCAGTGTGGTTTTCGTCCTGGTCGTGGAACACTGGACCAGCTCTACACTCTCCATCGGGTGCTCGAGGGTTCATGGGAGTTTGCCCAACCGGTCCACATGTGTTTTGTGGATCTGGAGAAGGCATTCGACCGTGTCCCCCGTGGTGTCCTTTGGGGGGTGCTCTGGGAGTATGGGGTCCGGGGCCCTTTGCTAAGGGCTGTCCGGTCCCCTGTATGACCGGAGCAGGAGCTGTGTTCGCATTGCCGGCAGTAAGTCAGACTTGTTCCCGGTGCATGTTGGACTCCGCCAGGGCTGCCCTTTGTCACCGGTTCTGTTCATTATATTTATGGACAGAATTTCTAGGCGCAGCCAGGGGCTGGAGGGGGTCTGGTTCGGGAACCACAGGATCTCATCTCTGCTGTTTGCAGATGATGTTGTCCTGATGGCTTCTTCGAGCCAGGACCTGCAGCAGGCACTGGGGCGGTTTGCAGCCGAGTGTGAAGCGGCTGGGATGAGAATCAGCTCTTCTAAATCTGAGGCCATGGTTCTCGACCGGGAAAAAAGGTGGTTTGCCCTCTCCGGGTGGGTGGTGAGCCCTTGCCTCAAGTGGAGGAGTTCAAGTATCTCGGGGTCTTGTTCACGAGTGAGGGAAGGATGGAACGCGAGATTGACAGGCGGATCGGTGCAGCGTCTGCAGTGATGCGGTCGCTGTATCGGTCCGTTGTGGTAAAGAAGGAGCTGAGTCGAAAGGCAAAGCTCTCGATTTACCGGTCAATCTACGTTCCTACCCTCACCTATGGTCATGAGCTCTGGGTCATGACCGAAAGGACAAGATCGCGGATACAAGCGGCCGAAATGAGTTTCCTCCGCAGAGTGGCTGGGCGCACCCTTAGAGACAGGGTGAGGAGCTCAGTCACACGGGAGGAGCTCGGAGTAGAGCCGCTGCTCCTTCACGTCGAGAGGAACCAGCTGAGGTGGCTCGGGCATCTGCTCAGGATGCCTCCTGGACGCCTCCCTAGGGAGGTGTTCTGGGCATGTCCCACCGGGAGGAGGCCCCGAGGAAGACCCAGGACACGCTGGAGGGACTATGTCTCTCGGCTGGCCTGGGAACGCCTTGGGGTCCCACCGGAGGAGCTGGAGGACGTGTCTGGGGTGAGGGAAGTCTGGGAGTCCCTGCTTAGACTGCTGCCCCCGCGACCCGGCCCCGGATAAGCGGAAGAAAATGGATGGATGGATGGATGGATGGTATATATTTACTTCAGCAATATATCGAACTTCAAAATTTGTTATCGTGACAGTCCTAGGTAGAGACGTTTAAGGCTGTACTGTGGGAACATTCTGAGCAAAGCCATAACATCTCCATGCAGACAAGCAGGACACAGACCCTCAAAAAGTTGCATAGTACACCTTTAAATTTATTTTATCATTCTGAAAGTTTGATTTCATGAAGCTGGACACATAGAGGAATGATGATCTGTTAGACAATTTGAATGAAAGTGACTTAAGGATGCACCAGTCCAGCTTTTTCAGCTCTGATACCGATATTGATACTTTTGATATCTGTTAGTAATTGATATTAACTGATACTAGCATTATATTTCCATCAGAACACAGTTAACTTACTACAAAATGTATTCAGTTGTTATCCAGCAAGTAAGGGTTTAGGTCAACATTTTGCCGTAAATTATATTAACACATCCAATAAAAGACTGCACCAGTATCATGAAACTGACACCTGATCCAGCAAATCCTCCTGGAGCTGCACCAATATATTCAATACCAGTATTAGTATCGGTGCAGCCCTATTAAGAATTTCATACTTATCTGAAAGGTCATGAGGTCAATAAACCTGAATAATCACAAAATCATGATGTTTCTTTTCACAATAATCGTCACTTTAAAATTTTATTCACAAGTAGGTCTTGGTAGAGTGGTGAGTTTGGGGAGAATGGCTCGTCCAGCTGCACACAGGGCTCCTCACACTTGCACTGAATACCAATGAGTTTATGAAAGAGCAGAGTATGAGGACAAACAGAGAGAGAGCATACTGAGCAACCATTTCTGCTGAATCACTGCTAGAAAACACACAGTAAAGACTAGCAAAGATATTTAAGAGTAATTAGACTTTGATCAACAACAGAACTTAAATGAAATCCACAGTGATTTTTATGTTTTAGGCTCACTGGTAACATGACATAGGCTACCAAAACAGATCAAAAATAGCGTGTTATCATGTTAATATCACAGGTTTATATTGCATCTAACTAGTAAATCCAACCATATGTTCACAAACCAATGCCCTGACCATCTCAAAAGGTAACTGCGCAAAAACCTTGATCAAAATTAATATGCAACATGGTTATATAGCAGACAGAGTATTTCATTCAAAACTATTGTTTAAGTCCAGCGTGAACTTGCAAACTAATATAAAAAGGGTCAACAACAGTCATCAAAAAAACAGCAAATAATCACATGCTACTGAGCAATAAGTTCTGGAATAAACAAGAGCAGATTTCTTCCCTTTTTATCATGTCTGGCTGCAAAACTTCCAACCCAGAAATAGACATATTACAAATACAGATAAAATAAGATAAATCACTAGCACAAGAAAAAAAATCACAATAAAATTCAAACAATCTCTGGCACCTGGAAAAATAAAAGCCCTGTATTTCTATCCACCTGTCTACCATCCATACTGAATCCATACCTGGTATATAGGCCGGGTCAGCCCTCTGTGGTAGTGCAGCAGGCTGAGGGGCCCGGACAGGTGCGTGGTGGAGGGGCCCCTCAGCCTCTTCAGAGCTGTGGATGTCAGGGTCCACAAGAGCCCATGTCGAGTGCACACCACCTCATCTAACCCAAACAGCATCGCCTCCATCACTGACGACAAATGAGTCTACTTATGAAAAAATGCATTGATCAGTTTATCCAGGTATCCATGGAGACTCAATAACATGTACTGCAATCCTTGAAGTGTCAATATGAAATAATTATGAGGAGATGTTCAAGTCTATGTAAAAGGTTTCTGTCCAGTTAAAAAGTTATTCAAGCAAAGCAAAGGTTAGCAAAGATTTTCCTGAAAACAGATACGGTTGCAGAAGCAGTAGTCTCGGTGGTGATCTGAGCTAGTGGTTGTTTGAAAAGGGATATGAGAGAGGGAGGGAGAGAAGGAGAGAGGAAGAGAAGGAGGGCGAAGGGGAGGGAGAGGGTGGGGTAGACAGTGACCGACTCATATTTTCAAAGAGACGATTGAACTAACAACTCAGACAACCTGCGTCTGTGTCATCATAGGGAGAAAAAAAAAAGTCAGGGGAAATGTGTCTAAACAGATTTTCCAATTCAGAGGGGATGTCAAACTTCTAGAAATGTCTTAATTTGGGTTTAAATTTGGCTAAACGGTTCAACAGTGGTGCAGTGGATTAAGGGTTCAACCATGCTCTGGGGGGTAGGTGGTTCAAATCTCACCTGACTGTTGTTGTGTTCTTTTGCAAGACACTTCAGCTTCAGGTTACACACAAAGAACAAGGAAGAAGCATAGACTGTACAAAGAAGTGGATTAAGTGAGTGTGACGTCACCCACAGTTTTCAGCTCCAGTCAAATAAAGCTGACTGAGGCTTGCGGTTATAGGGGTGAATTTGGAGCCGAGTTCTGACTGCAGATATCATAGCAACCAAAGACCCAATCTGGAGCCAAGCTGTAGAAGGTAATGTTGCCAATCAAACCTGTTAATAACAATAGCGGGAGCAACCTCGACTAAAGAAAGCACCTAATTTGTCTGTTATTAATGTTCATATCTTGATTTAAGGACAAAATAGTGAAATAAAAACACCAGGAGCATGTAGAGTAGGTTAATACGAACATTGTAAGACCAAAATGATGAGGCTCAATGCAGCAGTTACAGAGACAGGGGTGCCAATTTTGTAATGTAAAGTGAACTGAAGCCAGAGTCGATGGAATGCGGCGGTTAGCAGGTTAGCTATGTCCATTTATGTATACAGTCTATGGGAAGAAGCCAAATATAAAGCGTATCATACATACACTTATTGTATTTTAAATTAGAATTACTATTATTATTGTTATTATTGTAACTTTATCTGGCCAACCCATATTTATGCAGATTCTACTCATGCTCCTGCCTACTCGGAGTTTGCACATTTACACATTGAATTCACTACATTTTCAACCACATTAAGCATGCACAATACTCCTGCACTAAATATGCACACAGCTAATTACACTGTTTAAATATGAATGTACTACTATGATTCACAATGCTCCCTGCTTTTGTCTTGGCCTATTTTTCATACATGTGCACCAATGAAACCTCGGCATTTACGATTTCAGCCTGCACTCCACCGCCAATGTCTCCTGCATTTCATCACAATAAAATGACATCGCCTTCAAAAATATGACTTGTATTGAGCAAGTTAGTTGCTATTTGAAGTATACGCTGTTCAAACTGTATACGACACATTGTCTCCATTCGACCTGTGTGTTGTTTTCCAATAGACATCGATAGGAATTCAATAGGTCTGGAGTACAGTAAGTGTCTTCCTGTCTATTGACTCAACTCACTGCAGGATTATGACCTTCTGACCCCCAGTCACAGACAGGTTTAGCCTCTCATATTTCATATCTGCTTATTGCACATGGATACCACAAAGGAATACATTTCAGTTCACTTATATTGGTACCCTTGTCAAATATGAACAAAAACAGATGTAAAACAAATAAGTAAATTAGTCTATTTATGCCACATTTTAAAGTAAAGTGCCTGTGTTAGTATTTTTCCCATGTATTTGAGCAAAATTTGTCTTGTCAAAGTACAGTTATAGCAACTCCTAAGGTAAAAATATGTCCGCTGTGTGCTGTCTGTATAATTATGAAGAGGCTTATATTCCAACACTCAAGAAGTGCGTGGTTAGCATGCTAGTTGTAAGCATTGTTGTGAGGGGAAAAAACGTTCGTAAAAATCCGGTATAGCGCTATTAAGTGACTAACTACAATTCTTAAATGTAAAAGTTATGAATAATTAAAATACTGGCACAACAATTAATTTATATACACAAAATGTGTTCTTATTCATTATTATACTTTTTGGCAAGTCCATAGGTACCAATTATTCCATTATTACATTAAATAAATTAAATGCAGACATTTTGAGGGACTTTTGACTAAATAAACTGAATTATTAGCTATAAATCAGCCAGAAAAAAAGTCTCCCTTGTCTCAAAACTGTCCAAGTTAAAGTCAGTTTGCCTCAAAATCTCAACACTACAACACAAAGTTAGCTACATTATCATGTTACATACCAATATTATGGAGAGCACTATATCACTAAGATGCACGCTGTCTTGCGATAGACATGTGGAATTTGTAACATTCTCACAGACTATTTTATTTTCTTTCCAAAATGGATCCCATATCGCAAGACTAATTTACGAGCGGTGTCAATATTTGTTGCGTTTGGGAGAAGAAATGTTAGCTGTTAGCATGCCGTAAAACCCTGCACGGTTCCCATGCCTCTAATGTGTTTGCAAAGCCGCTATGAATCCTGGGAAAAGGTCACCCTCGTCCAATCATGTAAACAGACCGTGTCAGCTGGTCACTTGTTGCCACAGCGACTGGGTGTAAAAATACATTTTCTCCATGCAGATATTAGCGAGTATAAATAGTGTTTGACAGTACAAAGTGGGTTTTGAGGTTGAAGAGCTGATTGTGAATTCTCTTTTCTAAATGTCAAGGTTAAAGAAGACATATGCTTTTTTTGGTTATTCAGTATTAAAATAATAGACCTACATAAATCATAAATTTGAATTTTGCACATTATAAATGGTATGGTCATATTAATGGTCATTTCATGTAAGTTAACTACAGAAGAAGTTTCTAAATTTAAACATTTGTTCCCATTCACCTGCAGTGTCTTGTAGGTCTTACTCCCTTCAAAACTACAGAGGTGAGGGACCCTGCACCTTATAGAAACATTTTATTGTTAAAAACTGTGGATTTAAGTGTTTATATTCTAGAAAAAGTGCTTTGCATCTGTTTTGAACCTTATTTGCATGACCCGGAGTCTACATGTTTGGAATAATCATAAGTCAGTTGAAGACAGTGGCGGGATATTGGGGGAATGAAAACAAAGATTTTCTGAGCACAACACCTCAATGGGGCAATTCAGAGAATCAAAATGCAAGAATCAAAATGCAACTCTTGAGTGAGTTATTGATGAGGGAATCTGTTACAACTGGTAAAAATCTTATAAAAGTACATTTCACACAATACGTCTCTTTTAACTTCCAAACTTTTCAATTTTCTTTCTTTTACAGTATATTCTAGTGGATGTTCCTGTCATTCTTTGGCTTCTGATCTTCACTAGAGCATGTGATGGGACAGAGCTGGATATAGTCTGGAGGAGCAGGAGCGAGCGGAGGTTGAGGGAAATAGGTCAACAGCATTCGAAGCCAGGGCACTAGAGCATTGAATAGAGGGCAGATGCCATATTGGAAAACTGTAGCTTTATTGGAATGATTGTTTTATGGAGTAACTGGTGCACCTGGGTCCCTGTGATCACACCTGACAGACCAAAGTGAGAATTCAATCAGTTTGCTTTAATGTAATGGTATTAAAGGTAGAAAGAAAAAAAATCAATGGGAACATATTGATGCTAAAATAAAGTGGTCTTAGTAAGTCAATGTTACAAGGATTGCGGAAGAAATAAGGTTATGGATCGAAATGTAGATGTTCAAGAATATCAAATACTGGCCACTGCATGTTGCTAGGGAATAAATGAGAACGGGCTTGAATGTAAAGGTGCTGAAAGCTAAATTTGGAGAAGTTAATCAAGTAGCATTTACAGTTTTAAGGACGCATTGGCGCATTACAGGTTCACACACCAACGAGAGGATTGTTAGTTTAAACCTTTGCTGTTGTGTCCTTGAGCAAGAGTTTTCACATATATTACCTCATTCATTCACAAACCTGGAACAGGAAAAAGATAGATAATACAAATAGCCATTATTATGCCATTGCACTATTATAATAGAGAGTATGTACATTGCACCTCTGATTGCAATAAGAAAAATAACAACTCAAATCACATTAAACCTAATCAGGATTGGTGGACTTCAAAATGAGAGGGATTTATAAATACACCATGTAACTTTTCCAGTGGAGGTCAGTCAGATGTACTAAAGGACACCGTGACTTCAAACGTGCTTCAAACAGGCAGAAGTTAAGGGAAAACGGGATTATTTAGATATATTTTGTAACTATTTAATTATACTTTTGACAAGCGGTTTATTGGCCTTCATTGCCGTGACTGCACGCCCCTGGCATTAGCTCTATTTCCAAGTATCCATGCTCCGATCGCCTGCCCATGAAATTCCATTATCCAGGTGCATTAATCCAATTTGGACAAACTCCCGTAGTATTGTCTATATTTCATCCTGAGTGAGACATTTACACACACAACCCATAGCACAATCCTTCAGTCTCTCTTACATACTACCACACTGCTTTTATAAATGTCAAGAGCTTTAGACTTCCACTCCAAATTAATACCAGAAATAATTAATATGAAATTCTGCAGGGTGTTACAATCCCCTAAAGATGGAACCAACCTTTGAAGTGTGGGGACTGGAAGCTCTCCTGAGGTACAGGGTCTGACCTAGTTTGTGGTTTATATGCCACACACTATACAGTTCGTAAGGGGTTTTCAGAACATCTACAAACATCTGTAGCTCGTAGCGTACTTTCTAGTAGGATCTACAGCTAATCACTGCACACACTTTGCCTGGCAGATAAATATTAATGAGGATCACTACGAAACTGTAGCACGCCCACGGGAACACGCAAGCCAGTTTAAGTTAAAAAACCTTGTTCACTACAGTGTGCTACTAACCTACTGATCTACTTTGTCATTTCCACAACCCCACAGTTTCACACAAAATGTTCCAAGTGGTTTTGTTTTACGGGGGTTTTAGGCTGATTTGTACTCCCAATCGCAAAGGAACAAAGGAAGATGCAAGTGTATGCGGGGTAAAATGTCGGAAGTGCAACAGCTTTCAATTTACATATCATAAATAATTATAACAGAGCTTTAAAAGGGGCACTGGTTTTTGAGTTTGTGAGTGTAACTCGCTGATAGAAGTGCAAGTAGTTAGAAATGGTCTTTAAGGAACAACACAATGAGAATAATCTGGGGTTTTTTTCAGATACTGTGCACGTAGTAAACAAATATTTGATTAAAATGTACCTAAAGGTAATTGGTCCCACTCATTTCATTACTGTTCGGGTTATTAGTAAAATTCTGTCATTATTACCTTATTAAACTCTATAATTATAGTAAAAGGTGCACTCTGGTGGAGGCTTCAACACTTCCTTGTCTCCTTGGAGATATCATTGCTTTGTCTAGGAATGTTCCACAGTATTGTATTGAATGTATCTATCACCATGGAGATGAGGCTATAGGTCATATCTGTGCAGAGCCAGCTCACAATAAAAATGTTTTTCAATAGTATATTTTTGCAAAACAAACAGGTAATTAAAAAAAAAAAATTAAATAAAAATGCCATACTGTGGAACACTCCAGGTAAAATGATCATGGTCACATTTTTATATTGCGCTTTTCCACCTTAAAGGCACTTAAAGCGCTTTACATCAAGGAACCACTCACCCATTCATACACCAGTGTACACAGACACTGGAGGTGAGGTGGGTTAAGTGCTTTGCCCAAGGACACAACAACAGCATTCATGTGTGGGAGCTGAAATCGCACCGCCAACCTGTGGGTCAACGGATCTGACAGCTCAACCAATGATGTTTATGTCGAAAGCGGGATTTGAATCTTCGGATGAGTAGACAAACGCTCTACCAACTGAGCTAGAGTCGCTCATCTCCAAGGAAACAAGCGAAAGTTACATAATGTGTATTTAATTGTAAAATCAATGAAACTCATACACCCAGCACCTCAGTTCCCCATCTTCCGATCAATTCTATAACGTCAATAAAAACTTAAATTCTCCAAAACAGTATTTCCCAGTCTAAAACGTAAGGCCCATATTAGCCCATTGTATGAGCATCCCTAATTCCCCACATGTCTGCACACAGCCCATGCTTGTATCCTCCATGGAACACACAACCACGTTATGAATGCTGGCCTTTATTTTGACTGACTCACTACTCCCTGGTGAGTCCCGTTATCTGGTTCTCACAAAGACGGCAGATTGTGTCGGGATATTTTGGGAACAATCCGAAGGGGTCTCTGCACATCCTGTTTTGGAATTCAACTTTTCTTTCCCATCAAACTAGCATCTCTCCCAGTCTGCCATTCCCAGCATTAGCATAGAAGAATGAAAAACATGTCTGGTATTGGAGTAAATGGTCAATTTTTTATATAGAGCTTTTCCACCATCAAGGAACTCGAAGAACTACAACAAGGAACCACTCACCCATTCACACACACATTCATACACCAGTGTACACAGACAATAGTAGCGAGGGTGGGTTAAGTGTCTTGTCCAAGGACACAACAGCAGCATTCATCTGCGGGAGCTGGAATCACACCGCTCCCCCTACGACCTTGAACCAGCTGACACACACACTGATCTTGATGGTAGCTCATTGATTTTGAATAATTTTAGCAATATCCATACTGGTCTGTCTGGCTTCCAAAAGTGGATGGTTAAAATAGGCTAAACATGCTAATTTGTTTCTAACCAGACTTGTATATTGTTTAAATAATTTGACAGTTCTTATGAGTAGGGTTGTCAAAAGTAATGAAAATCATACACTAATCGATACAAAAACGAATAGGCTATCAAAACTAGACACTCATTTGAGCAGGTGTCTATACAAGACACCTAGACACATTCACAGGACAGAAATGAACCTTTCCTGAACAGCTTTAGGATGATTTTGAGCTGGATCAGAACCAGTTTAAGACCACATAGACTAGTAAATGCTCATGGACCGCTATGGAACCTACCTGGACCACTGAGGGATAACAGAGATAAGACCACACCGTAATATAGAAGAAAGTACTATCATTTAATGTAGAAAAACACATTCTATTGTCTAAAAGAATCAAGTCTATTCCTTAATATCAAAATTGAGTTTGAAATTTTAGTATCGTAACTAGACTAGTTATGACTTATGGTGCTGAGACGCTGCTTGTTGGACACAACTTCATTTAAATAAATAAATATATAGATAAATACTTAATTGGTTGACGGTTCTTGATCATTTTGAGTTTGCTATATTTGTTGGCTAACGCTAATTTCGCCGTTGAGTCTGATTACCTTTACGAGTTCCAGTCTTTTCAGTTCTATAGTTCACTATATAAACAATAACATTTCCAATAGCATCCCTCTCTCTCCATTATGACCACTTCAATACGCTAGTAACAGTCAATGCATATCTTCTCCCATGCTGATTCACTTTGAACTACTCAACATGTTCGGGGTGTGTTTTGGACACGGAACAGAAGAACCATCTCCGACAGTGATGAAAGCATAGGGGAGTCTCCTGTGTTCCCCCGTTTACTACTCTGAAAACATTCCACACACTGCCTTGGGGAGAGTACCGAGGTTCGCTTTCAAACCATAACAGGGGCGGGGTATCTGGATAACCTTTAGAAGTGTGCGTCCATGGAATTCCCATTCTTTTATTTGTCTGAGTAATTGGACAAACTTGCCACAGCTAGCTCACCTGGAGGCAAGAAGAAAGCCCTGAGAATCAATACTTTAGTCACAGCGTACGGTTCGCTAAAAGGGGTTGAAGTTGACGACATATGTAGAACAATGGAAAGTCTTTGTAAATGAACAATGACGCTAATGTCTGAACAATTAGATAGAAGCTAATAAGAAAACACAAGCTGACCCAAGCCAGCGCCCTGAGTCCACAGCTGACCTTCATCATGATTGGACAGGCTTAAAGGTAAAATAAATTAGCATTAGTAGACACGTACCTCCAGGCAAGTCTGATGCACAAACCAGTCTTCACTTCCAGGGTTTAGGATTATAAATTATTCTGAAAATGTAAAACGTGTCCCAGATTAAACTTTTATGCTGTTTTTGTACAAATACTGGCTCGGGGTGTTAACATTTTAGTAAAGGTTTAACAATTTTAGCATTAGGACGATTCCTAGATTCTACTCTATACTAAAATTAGTACTGAAACAGATACTCATGTAAAGAAGTATCCATTCTAGGGGAGGGAAATGAAACAAAAAAAATAAGAATAAACCTGTCGTGAATAGTCTTGATATAAGGGTGGCCCAAAAGTCACTGACACTTTTAAATCTTAAATAGCTCCTATAATTCTTAAATTATACTCACCAAATTTTAGCAGTAGATAAACTGAACCTTCAGAGATTTCTGGCAATATATATGGTTATAATTGTTCACCACTTTAATTAGGGAAAATAAAAAAACTATTTAAAAAAAAAAAAAAGTTTTTTAAGTGTCCACCACTTTCGGTTTCGCACTGAATAGCCTGATACAACACACTCATACACACACTCGCATAACATTTGAAAGCATTTATTATTCCTTTAATGGCATTTACGCTTGGGGCACCTCTGGTATTAAAATTTTGATGGTAACACCGCTGGGTTTCTGAATTTGACCCATGTGACTCAAAGTAAAACTGTACAATGAGGCTTCTTTCCTCATTAATGTTGGAAGGGTAGTTCTAAATGCTCTGAAAAAATAAAAGAAAAATATTTATAAAGAAAAGAGTTATGAATTTTTTTCAACTGTCGGTGACTTTTGGGCATAAAAACTAGTATAGGACCCTAAACAGATATTGAAGAAACTACTATTCTTTTGTGTTGCAAACTGCAGTTTGAAGTTTTAAAAAAAAATATATCATTGTGGTATTGAAATCGGTATCAAACCTTTTGCTTGGTATTGAAATTGAGTTGGTATTGAAATTGAGTTTAATGTGTATTGTGAACACATCTGCAACATAATTTTACATAGTCAACTCTTATGTCTAAAAGTGCATTCTTTTGTTGCAATGGTGTAATACAAAGTTTGTTGAAGATGTTCATGGCACAGAATTGCAGCCATGACTTTGCCAGTATGCCCTGAGGTATACCATCAGAAGTATCAACTGACCAATGTGGTTATTGGGGAATAAGACTAATGTAATTTTATCCAAGCCCATTATGAACCCGATCTGATATTATTATGACTCAAGGGTTATGTATGAACAAATACTAATTGATTAAACCAACAATACCAAGGCAATATGCATTAGCACATTATTTGTTTTCTATCCTGTTTTCCTCTGGGGATTTTTTTTTCCAGTTTACCATGTCCCTCAACCCCTGAAACCATAGCCCCTCCCCTGTCTCTGATTAGCATTCCTCCTCTAACACCCGCAACACCCATAGCTCCAAATTACTGCCTCTCCATTGTCTCGCTAGGTCCCTATACTGCTCAAATGGATGTGTTGTTTCTACCTTTGTCGACGCTGTCCATGTGAACTTTCTACCCCCCCAAACTCCCCTCTCTCTGCGCCCCGAAGAACAACAACAGTAAGTTTCCTTGGAGATCCATTCGGCCTCTATAAGACGCTAGTGTAGCCGTCTCTACCCAACGCGCACTTAAAGCCATTTTCCGTGGCCTTTTGTTTGTTTGTTGTTTGGTAATTTCACAGTAAGAAAACGCTCTGAGCAGCTTAGCGGGATATTAGGATAACAAAGATGGGGGATAATCCTAATTCAGCCCAGGGTGATCTTCGCCAAAACATCCCTGAAAAAGCTGTCTTCCACTTACACGTCAACAGCAGCTGCCGGACTTAAAGTATTAGACTTTTAAAACTGTTGTTGGTTTAAGCTACTGATGGCTTTCTTTCACTTTGCAAAGTGTCGTGATAACTCTAAGAATGGACATAATTAGATGGAACTGTCATAACAAGACAGAAAGTCATAGGCCTAGGATGGAACATTTTGAATAGGAGTCAGCAAAGAGTCTTTCAAGGACTGTATTATGTTGCACCAACTGTTTTGAGAGGCTAATTATGTTAACACATACCTGGAGTTGTGTTTTGTTCCACCTGAGTGTGTTTGAGTAATCCATGGTATATTTAGGCAGCCTCCATGTTAGTTATACCTCCATCCCTCAAGCATATATCCCTGTATGAGACTTGAACTGATCATTTCATTGCTCAAATTGCCTCCACATAGCAGCACCAATGCTATGATAGTGCAACACATTTTCTTTTCTTTACAGGAGCAGCTCACTTATCTCACCCATCTGTAATGGCATCATCCACCATAACAAATGTAATTCTGACACTACGACAGGAATCAATTTGGCCCCCCATCTTCCCACTGGTCTGCATTTAACGAGACAGATTTTGTTCAAACGTGCCATCGCTGCTGCCCCAGCGCAATGACATCTCTGCTTTTAGACATCACACGAGATAGACGACACGAGACACCATCCATTCATCTGCGTTACACGACTGACACCCTATTTGTTATATAAAAGCCAATTTGCCAAACCTCTCCCACAGAATGACTTGCTGAACACTGTGATTTTTAAACTAGAAAGACGCATTTGGCCCATGGTGATATGCTTCCCCCTGTCACGCTTGCAAAAATCCTTGAGGATACAAAATCTCCAAGTTTGCAAATTCCTTCAACTGGATCTAAGCTTGAAGCAATAAATAAACATCCCCACACTGCAAGTCTCTGTACTGTCAGCTTCTTATAGACGCACAATGCTATCCTAATATTGCTAGAAAAAATAGCTGTCCTTCCCCGCGGGCTGGAGTTGCGTAACAAGCAGATAATGCCAAAATGAAATGAGTTATCCAAGCTGACATGTTGAAACAAGATGGACATTCATAAGTGAAAGCAGTGCCTGGGAGAACGGGACACGGTGATGTTGTAACCTATTAGACCGCAGCCTTTGGGGTTGAAACTGTTCTTTGTTCAGATGCCAGCGCACTCTGATGTTTTTTTTTTTATTTAAAGACATGCTTTTGTCGTCAGGTACAGTGGCTTGCCTCCGCCCCACGAGCACTGAAAGGTTGTGAAAAGCACTCCAGTTGATGTGGGCTGAGCTGGGTTTCCCAACTGTTTACACTGAGTGGGATTGTGCACACAAACTTGGGATGGCTGAGACATGCTTTGGTACAGATCGTCTGTGAAGTAAGCCCGTCACGATGACACATTTTGAAGTGTGATATATTGCTGAAGAAAATATAGATGATAAACGATGATATTGAAAGTAATGTATGCCATAGACACAGTAATACTAAAGCCTGATGAACTCAAGTAAACACTTTTCTAAACGTACGAGATTGTTAAAAAGCATGAGCTGCAATAAATACTGCATCCATCTGTCCACTTTCTTCAACTCATCCATGGCCGGGTCGCGGGGACAAAAGTCTAAGCAGGGACTCCCAGACTTCGCTCACCCCAGACACGTCCTCCAGCTCCTCCAGTGGAACCCCAAGATAATGGGTCTATAATGAGTCATATAATTAATTTTTTGACCCTCTGCAGCTAAAATCTAACCATAGTAATATATGTGTCTTTGGTTTCAGTATGGTAGGACAAGGTCTAAACTAGACTTAAACCAGGTCTAAGAGAAATGCTCAAAAGAGGACCAAAACAGACAGAATTACGCAAATATCAGAACTGTAAAAGACCACATAGCTAAGGAGTACTACGTCCACCAGTAATACATACACTATAGTTTGAAATCCACTGACCTCAAATGGATCTGAAACATGTTGCTGTCCATTAAGGATCTTCAGTGTTGACTTTGGCTCCTGTTAAAACTTGTTCTCCTGTCTACTAGTCATTCATTGGTGCATTCTGCAGTAATTGACATTGGTGGTTGCCAGAATTTTGTTCATTGACACAGATTTTGTTTGGGAAATTGAATAATCAACAGCCTCAAGCTGTTTTAAGACACTGTTTTGTACAAAAGTATTATCATTAGGATGTCTCTGCTGTTTACTGACTCTGCCATTATTGGACAGTATATCTTTATTTCTTTATCTTTAAATATACAGAGAACCCAATGAGAGCACTTAGGTTCTTTCTCATGTTGAAAATACAATACAAACAGAAAAACAAACAAGTATAAAACATTTCAAACATTAAAAGTTCTAGTTTAGTTCTACTCCTGATCTGGGGCAGGTGCAAGGGTGAACGCATTTTACATTGCACTTATTTGGCCAAATCCATTAAAAAAGAACGTCTGCATTTTTATGAATAATTATGTATCCGATTTTTCATGTTTGACATATTAAACAGTGAAGTGCAACACAACACAAATCAACATCAATAAAAGGCCGAGTCTGTGTAAGTCCGGAAACAGCTGCTTGTCTGTGCTTTGAAAATCTTCCAACATTCTTTTCAAGTGAGATTGGAAGAAGCTTGTGTGAGCTAAATGTTATGTTTTCAGTTAGCATTTTCAATCTGAAGGGCTGTAAGTACCAATCTTCAAACCGGCACGACAGGTTAATCCTCCAGCTAGGTACTCCTGACCAGTTTGTAACTAAAGATTTTGATAAAGGGTCCCAGATCTAAGAATAGCTAAATAACTTAAAGCAGACCTATTATGTTGAATTGACTTTTTAGAGCTATTAAACCTGTTATAACCGTTTCCCTTCTCTTTTACCTTCTCGAAGTTGTATTTAGAGTAATTCATGCATGTTTGAGTAATCTTTATACTCCTGTATTCAAGGCGTCATTGCTCCGATCTAGTCCTGTTTTCAACACCACCGGTACACACTCACTGCCTTGTATTTACTTCATTCTCCAGTTTTATTTTTTAAATTAGTGATACGCATTGTCATTTTGGTACAAATGTCCAAAAATCTGCTACTCGCCAGCGTGATCTGCAGCTATCCATCAGAGGTATGGACAGCTGCACAATATATCTTCTTTAAATAAATAATACTTTTAGTATTATAAACCAGTGACACTTAAACCTACCTTAATTATATAAATCTTTAAATGCAGTGATTTTGATAAAGATTCGTGCTGAATTTTTTTCAACAGAAACAACTCAATCGATTGTTTTTTTCTGAGTGCTTTTATATTTGTATATTTTTGTTTACTCAAATTATGAACGTGTTAAAAATAAAACCCTCAGCCTTTTCTGCAGATCTCAGGCAATAATAAAAAAATACTTTTACTTTTCAGTCTATTTAAAAAAATGTGTGGAGTTTTACTGAAATACAGTACTACATTTACTTTGTTATGCTCCACCATTTATTTCAACAGATATTTTCATCCATTTACTGCAGTGGTGAAATACTGTGGCTGTGTGAATGTAAATGAGCACACATTATCCCCTCTCCTCACTCAGCCCGGGCACAGCTGGCTCAGAGACTAGAGAGTGTAATCAAGGGAGAGTGAGACATCCCACTGAAATCCTACGAACAGCCACAATCAAGCCGCACAATTACTTCTACACAGAGGAGCTGATGTTTCTCCCAATCAGGTGCAATTAGAACGCATCAGTGCTTGGTTACAATGCCAAGAGTTTAATCAGAAATCTAGCTACTGTGGGCCTTAGGCGGCTACAGCCTGGACTGTCGGTAGTTTGAGTGGATATACACAGACAATCATCCAATCATAATTTCATATGCAAAAGGTAATGCGTAAAAAGCTCATATTACGCTATTTTCTGATCTGTTATATTATGTTTCCTCATCAAAAACCTACCTGGAGTTGTGTTGTTTCACTCACACATGTTTAACACGCAAACCCTGCATTTTTAGGCTCGGCTCTTGTCTCAAACTGAAAACACTCTCTTCCACCTTGCGATGTCATGTGGTAATACACTGCCTGGCCAAAAAAAAAAGTCACCCAAAAAAAAAAAAATCACACACTCTAATATTTCATTGAACCGGCTTTAGCTTTGATTACGGCACGCATTCACTATGGCATTGTTTCGATAAACTTCAGCAATGTCACAAGATTTATTTCCGTCCAGTGTTGCATTAATTTTTCATTGATGATGGTCGAGTTTGATGCTGCTCAAAGTCTTCTCCAGCACATCCCAAAGATTCTCAATGGGGTTAAGGTCTGGACTCTGTGGTGACCAATCCATGTGTGAAAATGATGTCTCATGCTCCTGAATCACTCTTTCACAATTTGAGCCTGATCCTGGCATTGTCATCTTGGAATATGCCCGTGCCATCAGGGAAGAAAAAATCTATTGATGGACCTGGTCAATAACAGATTGTTGCTGAACCTAGACCTGACCAACTGGAGGAGGCTCGTACCTATTTGCTTAGTTAAATTCAGGTGGCGACTTTTTTTTTGGCCAGGCAGTGTACATGCTTTACTGTGTTTTTAAACTCCATACGCCTTCACTAGAATCATTTAGATTATTTCAGACCTGAAATTGCCAAACTCCACTGAACAAAAGGTAAAAGGAGCTGTTAACTTGAAAACTACCACTTCATGACATCACAAAGTGGAACAGAGCATTTTGAGCTTTAGAAATGTAGACAAAATTAAAACGTTTACTCAAACATGTGTGAATGAAAAAATAAAACACAACTCCAGGTATGTTTTTGAGGAGGTAACAAGGTTGTAACATGGCTTCAAGCTCACAACAGTCAATTTTGCGTAAGGTAGGACCTTTAAGCGTGAACACAGTAACAATTCTGGTGGAGTGTATACCACTGTCATTGTCTCCATGGAGATGTTGTCACTTTGCTTTGAATGTTCCATAGTATGGCATTAAACTTATTTATATCCATGACGACAAGCAGGTGAGGCCATCAAGTTGCAGGTCAGATCTACGGGGAGGCGAATACATGTTTTCAAGGTAATTTTGTGTTAAATTGAAAAAGTAAGGTAAAATTTAAAGGTAAATTGAAAGATAGAAGTTTAATGCCACGCCGTGAAACATTCCAGGCAAAGCGATAGTATCTCCTTGAAGGCAAACAGGTAGTGGATCTCTCCTGACCCCAACATAAAAATTAAATAGTGTATCTTTAACTCAATTTGATCTCAAAGCCTATATTTTTCCACATAATGCAAGGTGTAACTAGCAGTACATGACATGGATGAGACTGGCCCTAGAATTAGTATTGATTTGTAAATGTAAGTAGTGGAGGAAATTGTAGTAGAAGCAATAGGGGTTATAGTAATAATATTCAGAGCTCTAATAGAAATAGCAATATCAGTATTTCTACTCTATCTTCTACTGTATTTAGTGTACTACAGCTTTATTTATAGGAGCAGCAGAATTGGTAGTGGCACTAAAATGTACTGAAAAAAAAGCTTAATTATGAATTTCTAGTACTTTTACTTCTATTGTAACCAAGACCAGCAGTATTTGTGGCAATGATATTGGCAGTGACACTAAAGTGTAGGCTTATTGAAGAGTAGAGTCACGTTTATGAATTTCTAGTATATTTACTTCTACTTTAACCGTAACACTGAAAACTAATCCCACTCCTGCCTTTTTATAATTGTTATGCGAGGTGACGAAGAGGTGATTGAGTTATTTTTATGCTGATGCATTATGGGAATACGAGCTTATTAAAATGAAAGCCAGCTGTCGTATGGTATAAGCCCCCCTGAGAAATTTATGGTGACTTACTGTAACTCACGTGAACGGCTAATCAAAGGGAGAGAAAAACTACAAAGATACACGCTTTTCAAAGAATATACATTTCATAGAATAGAGACATGTGTACGTTTGAATAAGGCTGATTCATATAAGGATGTTACAAAGAGTTAGTTTATCCCATGCATTGCTAATCAAAGAGAAACTGAACATAACCTATTCACCTTATAATATTTTAGTGTCGAAACTTTGGCCAAATTCTTCATTGACAAGAACGGGACTCCCATGTAACTAGAATGGCCACCACAGTATTCAGAGTATTAGTAGAAGTATATATTGGTACAATTTACAGCATTTAGCATAAGTAGGCCGGGCAGACTAAGGTCAGTAGCATGCTCTTCAAGTCATATTTATGAAGCTTATACATTTCTGATGCCAGTCATGCCAAAAATGTGGAATACATGATGGAATAAACAGAGATTTACTTTAAAACGCATGTGTATGCCTAATCAGATAGGGCGGGGAGGAAAGCTAAAACGTGTGCTGACTGCTACTACAGAAACCAAAGGGAAAAATGATTAACACAAAAAATATTATCAGTATGAGACATTTTGTGAAAAGAAAGCTGACTCATCCAATACCAAACGATGAAGATTTTACCAAATTTACAGTAGTAAGTATAAGTAGTTCTATGGCTAATCATGGTCACATTTTTATATAGCGCTTTTCCACCTTCAAGGCACTCAAAGAGCTTTACATCGAGGAACCACTCACCCATCCACACACACATTCATACACCAGTGCACGCAGACACTGGGAGCAAGGTGGGTTAAGTGTCTTGCCCAAGGACACAACAAGAGCATTCATCTGTGGGAGCTGGAATCGCACCACCAACCTGTGGGTCAGTGGATCTGACTGCTCTACTCATAATGCTTATGTCGAGTGCGGGATTCAAACCACCAACGTCCACATCAGTGGACGAACACTTTACAAACTGAGCCGCTGTCGCCCCAAAAGTGATCAAAAGTGATACAAATGGTAAACTTCCTCTTACTAGACATTGATCGAATCACATCAATTTTGTCAAACCTATAACCTAACCTATAGCGAAGGCTGACTCATATGTTGTCTACCTTTGTCTAGATTTACAGTAATCTTATGTAACTCATGTGCATCGGTTAAATAAGTACAAAGACACTCTCTCAACAACAACATTGCACCGTATTTTGTGAAACCTGTAAGTCCAGGGAAGGCGGATTCACATCATGCCAAACAATGTAAGAACATAAAAGAGAGCTGGCAGTGAATGGCAAGAGGGAACCACACAATAAGAGCCAATTACAGTATAGCTGCAGCTGTATGCGTGCTTTACAAATACCCTCTGCTTTTGTGACTTAAACTATGGGGACAGAGAGGAAAATCAGAGCGGCAGGTTACAGCGTGTTGTCACTTTAAGATGAACTTGTACAAAACACATTCCAGGTGAGCAGGCTATAATAGTAGTAAATGATAAACACCCAAACCCCCAGCTATTATTAAATGTTTTATGATGAAACAAGGACATAAAAATACTTGTGTTTAAATGCACAACCTGGCAACCTGTGATGTCTAATTACAGAGCTTGGGATTGTGTCGTCAGTTAGCCCAATGTAGATTTTAATAATAATAATAATAATAATAATAATAATAATAATGATAATACCTTACACTTGTAATGTGCTTTACAGGCTTGTCAAAGCTTCTCAAAGTGCTACACTATAGTAATTATTCATTCACTTCCACACTTGGTGATGGTAAGCTACTACTGTAGCCACAGCTGCCCTGGGGCAGAGTGACAGAAGCGAGGCTGCCAATCTGCTCCATTGGCCCCTCCAACCACCACCAATCATTCACGCACACACCACTTTCATACTAGCTCTACCCACTGAGCCACTGTCACCCCGATTTTAAGATGCTATATAATACACTTAGCGTTCATTCAAAGTTATTGTGACACTAGAGATCCAACAGTTTATTGTCCCACTTTTGTTTACTTTTTTTAAAACATAATTTTGGCTTGTGCATCTCTATGGACAAATTGTATGCTTGGTCCAAACATGGTGGATTTCCATGGTGACAGTGTTTGTTTTTTGTCTATCCTGACTTCTTTTGTAGAGAGGTCAGTTTTAATTTTATTCATTGAATGTTAATATATTTCAAAAGCTTGTCATGAAGCCAATGGGTACGCATGATGGATGGATGGATGGATGGATGGATGGGGATGGATGGATGGGTAGATGGATGGGTGGGTAGGTAGATAGATAGATTGAGTATCCACTTCAGACTTCAGATCGAGTATTGTTGGGACTAAGTACATCAGAGCATCACTGTTACCAAGCAACCGCTACCCCAGGGAGGGGTAAGACGACCCCCAGCTGCTTTTAGATACATTACATCATGTTTACAAGTGACCTCATGGGCAGTAGCATCATCATCAATAAAGCTTTTTGAATTAAACATGTGGGATCAAAAAATAACACCCCACAAGTTCAAGCCCATAAGTGAGCCAGGCCTTGACCCTAACTCAAAACCAACAGCATTCTGGGCAGCAGCAAATGGTTATGACAAATTTAATGGAATTTACTGAAAAAAATCCAATGAAAACTTCATCTCATCCTACTTATTACCAAAAATAACACTGCATCTTTCACTAGACTTTACCCACTAGACACAAATATTTTACCCCATAAAAAGTGATCTATCTGGGCACACCAAAGCTTGCCCCGGTGTCACCAAACTGGCTCTAACAATGACAAGCAGGGACTCCAAAGACAGCTCTCCCACTGTCGCACTTCCTGGTAACCTTGAGAGCACGAGTGGATGGGAAAGGAATGCGCTCTTTGGCACAGGGCGCATGACTTGACAGCCCCGTAGCGCACAGCAAAGTAGCCCCCAGTACTATCCCAAGATTAAAAGCTTTGCAACTCACTCCCAGCTAACTAATACAGTAACCTGGATTAGCCTAATTTCCCCCTTGGATGCACTGGCTTCGCTTACTTACCCTCTCTCCGCTGTTCCTCCGGAGAGTTCCCACCGGCAGTTTGAGCATGAGCCGGCGCGTCCTCCCGGGAGTCACCGCTCCTTGGACCACCATCGTTCTCTCCACGGTATGACTCGTTGGCGTTGTCGGTGGTGTGTCCGTGGGAGTGCGAGCATCGGTCCGACAGTGCGTAAAAGGAGGGTGAGGTGACGGAGAAGGAGAAGGAGGAGGGCGCAAGGTGGGGGTCCTGACCGTCCCGTCCAGCCTGGCGATCACGGGCTTCCACGCGTCAAAAAGTGAAAGCAAAACTCCAAAAGACAAAAATTCGTGGGAGGAAAAGTACCGTCGTTGTATAGTCCACGGTGCGGTTAGGTGCTGTGCGTGTGGGCGCTGCTGGAGAGGGTTCCCATGCTGCACCGCTTCGCACTCCAGTCCAATCTCTCTCTCTCTCTGGCTGGGCGCGCGTTGGAGTGGGAGCGTGCTTTGTCTGTCCTCGCGCTACACTCACACGCCCCCTCCTCGTCTCCTCTGTGCTCGTCTCCTCGTTTCCTCGTCTCCTCCTCCGTGCGTCTTCGCTTGCCTCAGTCAGTTCGCGGGGGCTTAACCAGGTCACTGCATTTTAATGTGACGTTACGCTGTTATTTTCTCCCCATAAAAAAACAGGAGGCGCATCAGCTGGAGGCGCAGTTGTCATTACCTCACTCAGTATTGGAGGAGGAGAAGGCATTAGCTCATTGTTTTTTACATGCATTTTTGGGTGGGGACCAAGACAAAGGCAATTTACTGTGACTGTGGAAGTGCGATATTTGCATCTCCCTAAAAACTTAAAAATAGACTTTAAAGCCAAAATGAGCTGCTATTATGACATTTTCAGCATGTTAATGGCTTTTTTAGGCCTCTAATAGACAATAGCCAAAATCAAATGCATTTATAGGCCCAAGTAATTTGCAGTGATGGAAAGAGTATAGCAAATTTGTACTCAAGTAAAAGTACAGTTGCATTACTAAAAATGTACTCAGTTACAATTAGGTGCTGCTTCCAAGATTGTACTTAACTTAAAGTAAAAATTACACATAAAATTTTGGTGTTCTGGGCATGTTACCCACCGGGAGGAGGCCCCGGGAAACACCTAGGACACACTGGAGGGACTATGTCTCTCGGCTGGCCAGGGAACGCCTTGAGGTCCCACCGGAGGAGCTGGAGGACATGTCTGGGGCTGAGGGAAGTCTGGGAGTCTCTGCTTAAACTGCTGCCCCCACAACCCAGCTCCGGATAAGCGGAAGAAAATGGATGGAAATGGACGAATGGATGCAATTTTAGATCAGTATTTTATACAGATTAATCAATTTAAAGATCAATTTAGTAATTTCAAACCACAATCTGCATATTCCCTGAGCTCTGACCAATCAGAGCAGGCGATGCAGTATTTGTCAGTTTAGAAAGGAGCAGAGATGCCGTGAGACGGCCATGGATTGGGACAAGGCTAGAATTATACAAAATTACAATTACAAGTAAAGGTTTAAAAGTCTAGTCAAAAAAGAACAATGACTCAAAAATTCTACTCAGTTACACTAATGGGAATATTTGTAATTAGTTACTTTGCACCCTCTTATCTTAATGTGAAGACAAAAACTTTATCTGCCCTAAAGTTAACAATGGCTTTATAATATTTCAAATAGTTTCAGATGTTCATCTTATTCCAGAAGTTGTCGTGAGCACCGTCATCATCGTTCGGGTTGTATTATTTTGCATGGGACTGCTGACCTTGACAGTAAATAAGGTCTATAGGGACTTCAGAGCCGTTTTAAAGCCTCCCAGAGAATCTGTGCAGTGTTGACTTGTTGGTCACATCAACATTGCACACAAATTAACCAACTTTATCATATTTTATCAGCAAAACTTTTCTCAATTTCTCAATTGAAATAAGTGCAACCACAAAGAAAACAGGACTTAGCAGCATTTAGCTGCAAAAGTGGGTGGGGTGGAATAAGGTCAAAATAATAAATAATAATTTACCAGTTACGCAATATTTCTTTCCCAACACATTGGTTTGAATATATTTTGCCTTTTGAAAGAGGCTCTGGGCATTGAAATGAACACAATTTTTACAATGCCGGGACTGTAATAAGCATATGCGTATCACATGACCCGTTCCTAATTGAATGAACACTGTATGCACCCCCCAACGTCCCCCCACCACTACTAGTCCCGTCCCCTGCCTCACGTGGTGCTTTTCAAAAGGAATACGGGATGTTTTGCCATCTGCTGGAGAGATTATCTTTGAAATCTCACTTCTAGCTTCCCCTCTCTCCCTCTTCCCCCGTGCTGTAAGAGCTCTGTCTGGGCCGGGACACACACGGGGGTAAGGGAGGGGTGGGGGAGTGTTACACAGGCGCATGGGTCCCGTTACCATGGCATCCCGACAACAGCTTCATTCTACTGTCAGGGCTGTCTCTTTGTGTGCAGTTTCTACTATTGTACTGAAGGCCACATAGGAAGTCTGTGAAAGGTGCTTAACGTTTACGATTACTCAGGAGCTAAGGAGAAAAGATTATTTACATTATCATTTTTCACTTAACAAAGTAAAATAAGACATAAAATTAAATATTATATAGGCTGGAGAAATAATATCAATTGTTCATTCACTCAAATCTCACTCTAGTGCATTAAGGTATAATAGTATAACCAGAGCTGCCCTGGGACATTTTACTGATGTCTGACAGCCATTCTGTGCCGAACTGACCCTTCACAACACCACCACTAATCAGTCACACAGACAAATGCAGGAGAGGTGGGTGGTTTAAAGTGTCTTGCTCAAGGATTCAGTCCTATCCCACAGATTGGGTTGAAGTTGAGCCACCAGCCTTTGGGTCTCTAACAAATGAACAATCACTCTATCTATCCACGGGTTTTAAAATGATGAAAAATGAGATCCATTGCCACAACCGATTAAACCCATTACCCATTAAAATATGATTTTAAATGGGAAAAAGTCCTCAAAATGTTGCATATTCATGGGTTTCGGAATGATGAGAAATTAAGACTGTTGCCATAGTGATTACCCATTTAAAGCAAAAAATATATCTTTTGAATGGAGAATAGTCCTGAGAATGTTGCATATTACAGGAGACTGAAACCCGCACGGTGACTGGATGTTTAAACTCGTGATGAATTGATATAGCAGTACTAATGTTGTAGTATAGTAACATGAAATCTTGTGCAAAATTCTTTATTTCTTTCATTTTTTATTCTTAGTTTGTCAGAGACCATATAAAAATTCATTAATCTTACAAAAGAAAAGATGATTTTTTATTTATTTTTTTTTTTTTTACCAGATTTAGCTACTGCCACTTTCCATCTGCAGTCCCTGAGCAGGTGAACACACATTTCATTAGTACAATTACATTATATATTTATATTTTATCATTAATATCAAGACTAACTTAGTTCATCTTTAACATTAGTATACAAATATTCAGAATCATTGTGTGCACATTTTTACAGTGAATATAGAATAGTACACATTTCTAGTAAATTATTAGATTATTAAGAAAATGAAAGTTAGCATGGATTGTTGTGCAGACTTTAATATCCACTCAGTAGGGATGGGGCAAAATCTTGTGAGATAAAATCGCTACAAGATGATCTTATGAGATTTTTTCCCCAATGTGTATGCATTTGAATTGGACAAAAAGGGGTTAAACACTGGCAAGTTACATTTCTTGAAGCTGTAGCTCCTAAAAGCAGCGCTACAATGACTGCACGAATATTTATTTTTTTATTACTCATGCCATTTCATTTTGTTGGCATCAATTTAAAGAGACAAAACAAAATCATCAGACAATTAACATAAATACAACTGTTATGTGCCACATTATTGGCGTGAACAAAAGGAACAGAAAAAGATGAACCTTATAAACCCTGCTCCTTTCACAGATCATTAAAATAAACATTTCTTTCATAATCTATCCATGTGTCTGTGGTTTACATTTCATTTACTTAAATATTTTCCTTAGTCACATGGTCCATAATCCGTCGTTATTTTGTCCTTGTACATTTATAAACACTAGTGCAACATTTGAAATCATGATTAAACGACTTCCCTAACTTGACTCCATATACAGGGACACATTTCTGTTTTAATGCTGTCCCTGAAAACACAGTTCGGAATATGAAATAAAGTAAATCAAAAATGGTAAGGCCAAAATTGTGAACTGAACGCAAAATCTCATCTGGTCTCGTTGTTGCGGACCCTAATCTTGTGTCTTATCTCATGGAAACTGTGACTCGTCCTATCCCTTGCAATCCCTTTTCCAAACACCATAAGTTTAAGTGATTTCAGGACACTTTCAGGTATTCAACTTAACTAACCTCCTCTCTGCAGTTTTCGCCCAAAGGCACAGCGTTATCTTATGAGCATAAACCACGTCAGACGTCCTCAGTCCTCCCTTTGGCTGCAGTATTAGGCTGAGTCAGATTTCCAGACCTCACCGATGGTCTTTACATGTCCATTAAAGCTATTGGAGTCTTGAGTTATACCACGGCCACTGACTAGCTGTCATATTCACATCATCACTCACCATTCACGTCAATACTGCGCGTGAGCTGATTAAGTAAAGTGGATCGCATGGGGGGCGCACGCAGGGGACTTCATAACATCTGGGTTCGTGATGTAGCAACTGTTAGCCTTTAGCGTTAAGGTGCTTTGACAGGGGATCACATTAAAAGGACAGCTCATCTTATTCATTATTCCTATGGGGAAGTTGGAAAATGCAGAACATGGCATTGAGGCATGGTAAATGATATGGGGTTTATTGTCAGCATGTGTGTAGTTATATTTAAAAATTCAGATTCAATTCAGAATTACAAAACTTCTATGACTTTGTGGGTAATTGTGGTTTATGGTTTGGTTTCAATATTATCCTTTATTCTCTACATTCACTTCAGCAATATATCGCACTTCAAAACTTGGTATCAGGACAGGCCTAGGCTTAATCTCTCCTGACCAAGATTTGCGTCAAGAACTCTCGCCTCACAGCAAGAAGGTTCTGGGTTTAACTTCCTGCTCTACTGAGATTGTTTTTTTTTTTTTTTTTGTTTCTGTGTGTTTCCTTCAGGTATTTTCTTTCTCCACCGCTCAAAAACATGCAGACTAAAATTCACCATGCGACTCATGACTAAGCCTCGCTCAAGGTCTAGAGACTGTGCTCGTCCCCTGCTCCTAATTGTCCCAGCAGCACTGAAGGTCAAGTCAAAGGCCTCCCTATTTGGATCACCAAAGCTTTTACCTTATTTTAACATCTCTTTTGCTTTATTACATTCAATTGTACGTATTTCCGCATTTTTGTCCTCTCCAACCGTTATCCTACATCCTGGCTCTAGTCTACAGCTGCTGCAGAGGTTCTCCCCATGAGCATGACTTATTCACGAGCAGCCCACATTGGTCAGAGTAGCTGTGACCTACAAGAGGACTGTTTCACATCACTATTTATAAAGCTGCATAGAGCTGGAAGCACACTTCGCTGTCTCACACATGAAACAGTGGAGAAATGAGAGCAAAAGATTTTCAACTATATACTGGTTTAACTCTGTAGTAGCTAGGAAAACATGTTGTAATTGTGTTTTTCTGGATGCCTTGGGCTGGATGCAAAGTGACCTACTTCAGTCAACAAGAAGGAAAGAAAAGCTAATGGTTCTCATACAAGAAAAATGATAAAATGCAAGATTTCAGAAAGTTCAAAGCACTTTAACTGGTGTAAGTGCTAGTACAAGAAGAATCTTTTAATTAATAAAATGTGCTGGGGTTACTGGTGTTCAGCACTTTAGTTAAGTGTGGTTGTTTTGAAATATGCTACACAAATATATTTCCCTTGACTTGACAAATTAGTTGAGTTAGCAAAAGTAGTAGCAGTAGTAGTAGTAGTAGTAAAAGTAGTGGAGTAAGCATTAAGAACACAAATAGAGGGGTAAATGAGAGGCAAACGAAGAAGTATATGGAGAAATTAAATCCAATCATAGCAATCACACTCGTAGGGGTACACTATAATAACAATATGGGGTTGATGTAGTTAATGATATTTTATTTCTCTAGTTCTTTTACAACTTTACTTTGCTGCTAAACTATATTAGTGTGATCGTAGTGGTAGATAGATAGGTCGATATCAGTTGGTCGATATATTGTGCTGATATTGGCTCTTCTTTATCATATTGGTCTACATTTGTGGCATAGGCTGCTACGCTGGACTGGTAAACTAATCTGATAAAAATACATGAAGCACTGTGCAAAGAAGGCACAGCACTATATGTGACTGTGAGTTATTAAAATGTATGGGAAATGATCCAAATCGGCTCCAATATATTCACTTTTTAGCCACAGTAGTAGCGGTAATATATGCACAAGTATGTTGATTTTGAGTAATTATCCTCTTAAAACAGATGAAACTGCCCAAAAACAAAATGATCAACTACTTGTATTATTCCAGATGCTCATTGGAAAGGAGCTAACACAGCAACTGGCACGCCTGGATTACAATTAAACCATTACTGTCTGCATAGTAACCAACATCTCCCATCCATTTCACCCAGCTCACCAGGTCAGTGCAGTGCCTGTGTGTGCCCAGGGCTGCTGACTCATCCCGGGCTGCCTGTCTGAGAGCTGGCCCTTAGCTCCGCTCCTTCCTCTGGCACAAAAAGAGGGGGTTGGATGTTTGTGTTACCAGATTCCCCCGTGCACAAAAGACTCCAACTATTGCAGTGCCCAGACAAAGGAAACAATTATAGGGCGAAACAATGTGGGCCTGATTGAATTATCCAGTTGTGTGGAGGAGTAAAAAAAAAAAAAAAAAAGACTAATAGGGAAATTTTAAAAAAGGATAAATGTTAAAAAAAAAAAAATTAACTAAAAAAAAAAAAATCGAATTAACAATATATTTACAAAAAGGCACAAATTTCACAAGATTGAATATGAAGAGATTTTGATTTATTTAATAATGAAAGAATGAATAAGGAATGAATTTAGCCTACATAGCAAATAGCAATAATAATTAGGCACGTAAAGAAAATAATACTGGGATATAATTCAGATATGGACATATTTTTAAATGTGTAAATACAATTGTTGAGTAGAAAAATATAAAAGTAAAAAAAATGCTTCAAAAATACCATGAGAGCATGTCCAGATCTTTCCTTTAGTCCAGAAAAATATGGAGAGAAAAAAAAAAACATTAAATCTCTCATCATCACCGCCAGAACCATAATGACTTGTCCATGGGGATGCACACTTCAATTATCCGTGCCCCAGCTGAAATCTACAGTAAGTATGTGAGGAGTGGGGGATGGGGGTTTGTGGGGGTATGGAAGCCTGGGAAATCACTGGGAAATCACTGGGAAATCACTGGGCTGACTGGGCCGTTTAATTGGACTACTACCCCAGACCAAGTGCACACAGACGGGGGAATAGAATTATTGAGCTGGGTATAGGCAACCAACTCCACTGCACCAGCGCTACCCTGGGCTACTCTTTGTTTCTCAAGTTATGTTGTAGGTTACGTATAATGTGTTCTAGTTTAGCCTGGATCCTCCTTCTTTGTCTCCACTGCAGTAGCAGAACCATGAGCCACCTCAGCCTCTCGTTCTCGTCAAAGCCACCTGTGTTTAGACCAGAGGAGATATATACGCAGTTGTACCAAAGTTCAGCAAATTAAAAACCAGACCATATATGCATCTTGATAAACTTGCTTAGGTGTTTGTGGGTGGTTGGAGAAGCCATTAACACATTTGTATTTCTTCTGTACCTGAATAGATGTTGGCATTAATCCTGCAAATCATTAGGGAAATATGGAAAAATTGACATGGCATAAAAATATGACAATCAAAATTATGCTGAAGTTTTTGCATAATTTCTTGAGTGATGTAAAAAAAAAAAAAAAAAAAGGTGTATAGTTACAGATGGGTTGTTTAATAGCCAATGTTGATATTGCTTGTTTAGAAACCAAAGTAACCAACTGCTGATGAGCTTTGAAGACATTTCTGACCAATATGCACGGCAACTTAATGTTTCTCCCAAAATTATATGATTCAAACTCGAGAGTATTGGGAGTAACTTCTCGAAATCTTCATGAGTACCTACTTTGAGGATTAGCCTTCTGTTGTTTTAGACTCCTCAGAGCTCAACAGTGACTGCCCAACCCCTGGTTCCACAAGTAAATTTCTCCCTATACTTTCCAAAAAATGTATATTAAAAGTGTAAAAGTGTAAAAGCTCAGGTCTAGCTAACTAAGTGGTAACTAATGACCACCAGAACTATACATTTATTTAAAGTGTATTTGATTAAACTTTATAAACTGCTAAGTTATTAGAGTCTTTCACTGTATCTTGTGTTTTAAATGTGCTTTTTGTACTTATAACAACTGTGTCTAGTTACCACATAGCTGGTTAGCTTCAGCAATGCCTTTGAACTCTTAATATTTGATTTTTTCAAAAAGTCTATGGGAAAAATGAATGGAAAATTTTCTTTCGGAAAAAGAGCGGAGTTTGAAGTGGGTGGGACTGTTTAGCTCCATATGGAACAGGCAAACTCCAAAAACATCCCACTTAATCTGAGAATCAAATATGACTCAGTTTGCTACGAGACGCAAATCGTGACCACTTCGTGCCAGAAAATCACATTAGCATGGTAAGATAACAACAGTTGGCAGTCTAGTATAAGGGAGACTCATGAAATCCCACAGGAGGTGAGGAGGAGGAGGAAGATTGTCAGGTTTAGAGCCATGCACACAGATATCATGTGTAGGACGGTCCATTCTCCAGAGGCACTGCTCCTGTCAGTGCAACAAGCTAATGAAGTCGTTCCATCTGTCTGCGGGGCAAGAGCATGTGTCTAAGCTGCTGTCTTTTAAGGAGAACACTGTTGAAGTTATGAAAATGACAGCAACACGGAAGCTAATGAGAGGTTATAGCCACAAATGACAAGCCCTTGTACAAATGTATTCACTAACTATTACCTTAACATATTCATTGAGTGAGTTATATGCAACTTAACATTTTTTTATATTTTATATATTCAAATCCTCAGTATAGTGACCCATTGCTTTCTTGACTGTGCTACAAACCCTTGGCCTTCTCTCAATGAGCTTTATGATATGAAGTCTCCTGAAATGGTTTGTACTTCTTCCAGCTATGCCGTGTCAAGGTCAAGTAATGCCAAGAGTGCAAACCAGGGTCAAAGAAAAGGGTGCCTAAAACAAGTTTTGAGTTATTTTGAGTTTTTGTTTGCTACGTTCCATGAGTCCATTCATAGTTTGGATACCTTCAGTGAGAATCTACAATTTAAATATATAATCATGGAAATAAGTGTGTTCAAACTGTTGACTGGTAGCATGTATCAAAGGAGGTAGCAAAGAAATTTGTCTTCTACATTTGCTCCACCCACTGACAGGTAATAAAATATAAGACTGCATTAACATTTCGAAGCCATTCAAAAGTATTGGCACCAACCCCTCATAAATAAACCTATAGGCACATTTGAATACTACATTGTTTATAATAATATGCATGAACTTCACATATTCTCTGCTTCACATTCATCTCACCCACAACCATTATATAGTCATTTACTCCCAGATACAGTTAAAATATGTCACTGCTATGAACTAATCACAAGTCTATTATGGCAGATATGAATGTTAGCTAGCTCAATATGCAATGTGCAAAAAGAAGCATATCTTATGAAGGGAACTGAAAGGGAAATGATAAGTTTCTAGGGAGTGACCATAGAAAATCATGGTCATTGTGGTTTATATGGGCGATAGTGTAGACCAAATGAGGCAAGACTAGAATGAAGGAATAAATAGGCATCTAATTAAAATCCCCGAGAGAGGGATTTCATAATATTGAGTCATTCTGTTCTGCTACAGTTGGGTAAGCGATTTTCAGATTTGGTAGTTCCATTTTCGCATATCTCATGTTGCAAGAATGGAAATGAATCAAATCTTTTCAAAATGGAGTATAATCAGTTTTTCTTATCAACTATGGGCTTGAAGCAGGGGACATTTTGGACAACAGACATTCAGTCACATCTCAGTAGGGCAAAAACTACAATTTAGAGCCACAAATTTACCGAACATAGTGTTTCAACAAACTACAGAATTCAAAACTGGATGATACTGCAAAGATATTGGAGGAAGTGGCCGGGGAGTGGGAAGTCTGGATTTGTGAAATATCCATATTTTAAAAGGGCACTGTATAACTTTTCTAGTGAGGGTTCACTACCTCCGCGTTTCTATGGTGATATTCCTCTGTATAGCATTCTTACACCTATAAAAATCTTTGAAAAACATGCATTGCTAGTTTGTTACTTTGAGTGGGCTTTCCTCTCTTAAGATCTAACCTGTAACTTGGCCAGATAGGATCACCAAAAAGTTACATATTGCAACTTCAAGTACAAAATAATCTTTTTTATTTTAGGAATATGTTTATTATTGTGATATCATCTATGCTACTTGCACTACTTTTAAAATATGAAAATACTGGCACATTTAAGATGCAGTAAAAAGGGTATTTAAAGGACTGAACCAAGCATTTCACCACTCCATCTCTATATTTCAAATTCCATAAACCCCTCAGAAACGGTTTGATTAGATGGGTAAGTAATGTAATAGACTGCCCTCCCCACATGCTCCAATATGCTGAGGCTGACCTTACACTGGAGTTAATATAGATTGATATGGACTAGATGAGCTTTTGAAGTGAGGAGAGAGTTCATATTATTGAAGGCACCCATTACATAAAAGATAGAACAAGTGATTATTTGAATTAACCCTATATATTATAAGGTACACCTTCTCTAAATGTAAATTGGATGATAGTGACTTCAGGCCACTCAGGATAAAATAAGACTGGCATCCACATTCACTAAGCTTGGCATCTACATTCTCGAAAAAACAAAGAAATACTTGGAATCTATTAACAAATAAAATGTACAATAATGTAATAAAGGTGTGCTATAGGTCAGATCTGCCAGCTCACAATGCGTTTTTCAAGAACATGTGAAACTGAAAACATTTTAGACTAAAGATTCAACATTGGTTGGCATCTGCATCGACTCTGTATAAAAAAAAAATCCATATTTGCCCATCCCTATTATAGACAACTTTAATGCCATACTGTGGAGTATTCCAGGTTATGCAATCTCCATGGAGACAAGCAGATGGAAGACTCTCCAGAAAAGCTACATAGCAATATAACTTTTTACAGATTTTATTAATATTTTGAGAAACTGATACAAATTTCTATACAATAAGGGCACATTCAAGCACGCCCATAGAGGGAAGTGCATTTTCACTGTATGGTGCAAATAGACTGTCAAATGAGTAAGATGGGACAGGACAGGGCGGAGACAATGCTGAAGGGGGTATGGGGGCGGAGGATGTGGGGGGGTAGGGGAGGAGATTCAATTAAAACAACAGAGCGCCCAATGCATTTTTAATCACAGGCAGTTCTGCATTTCCACATGTTAGTGCCAGCCTTTGTGAGAGGCTGTGAGACTGGGAGGCCTGCTGTCTGAATGGGAAAGATCCATTTCAGCACGAGACAAAAGAGAGAAAAAAGCTATTTGGAGAAGATTTGACACAGTACATTTTGCACCTGTGGAAATAAAGATGTTTCTCATTGATGAATTTAATTATAGTGTAGTAACACATAACATGCATGTGGCTATTTGTACTTCTTTTGTCATGTTTTGTCTGCTCCAAAATCGCCCACGCATAAATTTACACAAAGGTAATCTTTTATATCTTAAATCTACATAATGTAACTTGGTAGAGGGTCTGCCACCTGCTCATCTCCATGCAGATATTAATGCTTTGCCTGGAATGCTCCTCAGTACGGCATTAAACAAGTGGGCATAACATTAGACCAAGTTAAACTGAGTTAAAGGTCAGATCTGTGCGAGGGTGACTCCTCTCACAAAAGAGTGAATGTTTTCAAGGTATTTTTTAGCAATAAAAAAAACGAAAAACTTACTGGCCCTACTTTGGATTTCTCTTGGTCACATTGGTTTTTATATAGCACTTTTCCACTTTCAAGGAACTCAAAGCACTTTACATTAAGGAACCACTCACCCATTCACACACGTTCATACACCAGTGTACGTGGAGACTGTGGACAAGGTGGGTTAAGTGTCTTGCCCAAGGACACAACAACAGCATTCATCTGTGGGAGCTGGGACCGCACCGCCAACCTGTGGGTTAGTGGATCTCACCACTCAACCAATGATGTTCATGTCGAGAGCAGGTTTCAAACCAGCAACCTATGGATCAGTGGACGAACACTCAACCAATTGAGCTGCTGTCGCCCCCTCTTGGTTACATATTGCACTTTAAATTATTTTTTATTAATAATTAAAGTTCAGATAACTACATTTTGAAATTATTCATCACAACAAGTTTATAAGTGCTAACTTTCAGAAGCCACAGCGGAGTTTTGCCTTCACACTAGTGCTAACAACAACTAGCATGCTAACACCACACATCCTGGTTCTCAGATGATAAAACGAGCTGCTGCATTTACAAAAAATCATGTAGCCATTTTAAAGCAAAAATCTTGGGATTATATTCTCCCAAGACATCTTTATAGCATGTTTGCACACAACCACTCATTTCCACTGCAGTTTATGAATGATTAAAGAACACGGAGAGGATAGAGCACAGAAGATTTGACTACAAAGAATCCAGGTCAGAGTGTAGTTGACTTGACTCCTCACAGGGAGTTCAGGAGGCAGACTCTACATGGAAGCGTTTTTGGGTCAAGACTTTTCATGTGTGCTATCAAACACATTAAAAAGCACTCCACTGCACATGTTAGATCAGCTCTTCTTTAACATAAGCAGAGTAAAGAAAGGAGATGTAAGTGGGGCATATGGCTGTGAAATAGAATGGATTTATGAATTCAAATTATGTATCCATGTACGTGATAATCACTAGCAATAGCAAATAATGTTTCAAAAAATGCTTCCAAAGTAAAAGTAAAAAAAAAAAAAAAAAAAAAGATGTTATTTGCCAGACAACAGTAAATTAACGAGTCTTTTTTACATAGATTAATAGGCAAATATCAGCTGAACCAATATCCTGGAATCGATTTCCAATCCAGCCAATCAATGGATTAGCACTGATACCTGATAATAATACTAGGGCCAATGGGGTAAGAAAACACTTAAATACATTTGCATAATTTATTTCAGACATCAGAAAATATGAAACAAGTGAAATGATCTAGATCTATTAATAATAAAAGAAAAACTCAAAACTCAATTCTAGACAAAAGAAACCACCAATTTCTTGACTGATAGAAACAAATATCCAAGGCTCAGATGTGTTTAAAATTCAAACTGTGAGTGTTTTACCTCTCTGAAATAATAAAAATCTGAAAAAAAACTTTGCACTACAATAATATTAATCATTTAAAAACTAACTGTTATTATGATGCCAAATATGTTCTCATTCGTTTCGTCTGCTGTGTTTCTTAGCTGGTTCTTGTGCCGGTTCAGCGTTAACCAGTTAAAAAAATCATTCAAATTGAAAAGAAAAAGATTTGGTTCTTGTAAAAAATTAGATCTGGATCCAGCCACTTTAAAGAACTGTTTCATTCATCAACATCACATCACTAACAGGTACATAGTAATACACATCCGCCAAAAATATAGTGCACTTTAGGCCATAATGCTCGGTAAAGGATTCTGTAATTTCAAGTGTACTGCTTATTCTGGCTGACCTTAATGCTAATGAAGGGCAGTGTAGATATTAAACTAGATTTCATCATAACACTGGCAAATGTCATGACTGAATTTGCATCACATGGCTCGTCTGCATCAAGGCTGTTTTAAATTTTTTTAATATTTCAGTTTTTTTCTTAATAGTTATAACTTTGCAAGAAGGGATGCCAACAAATATCAAATAGGGATTTGGGCAATGTCTTGGGAATATACCAGATGTGCAATGTGATTCTTCTATTTATAATTAATACCTCTGGGACAATACATACAGAAAGTCGCTATATTTTGGAACACTGACTCTGAAATTATGAAATATAGTGCACTAGTCTTATAGCTTTTATAGTCACAGTTACAAAATTATGTATAGGCACATTGTCTTGCCCAAGGAAATAATTCTGGCAGCAGTGGAAACTACCAGACTTTGCATGATTAAAAACAATTCTGAAGGATAAATTTGACCAGGAGTACTATTTGAACCTTGTTACAATGGTCTGTCATCAGTCAACCAATCACATCTTGCCACTGCCTCTTAACCAAATCTCTCCCAAACCATCCATCTTATCTCTTCTGGCCAGTTTTGCTATGGGTCACATGCATCTACCAGAGCAGCAGAACCATAAACCACCTCAGCTTCTTAATAACAAGTCCTCCCCATCACCACCACCAAGGTCTAGAAAATTAGTTTACATTTTCAAGACTAATTCAAGGCTCTTTCGTACAACACAACTTCAATATCTGCCCTTTTTCACTTGATGGCTTAGAGAAACCAAACATCTGTGCCACCTCCTACCTCCCACCCCACCACACACACTCTGCCAGCATCCAGACTGCAAGACCATTTGAATATTTCTAATTTAAGTATGCAAAGTGGCCCGATATCCAGGCTTCTTCCAGCAATTAGAGAATTATATAAATAAAAACCAAACAGCTTCTTCTGAATATTCCTGCTTCCATTTCGGAAATAGTGCATTAGCGATCTCTCCAAAAAGGTTAATATGTGTTCCCTATATCTCCATAATAGAATCTTAAAAGGTATCTTTGCATGCATTCTAAAGACAGACAGCCTGCAGTTCTCAAAAAAAAAAATGGGTATTTTCACAAGGAAAAACCAAGATTGCTTCCCTCAACAGATGCCACCGCTGGTAAACAACGTCAAATGGAAACAGGAGATTAACGACCAAAGTCATTACACCATAGCAACCAGGAAATCCGACATCTTACTTGAATGGTCGAGCGTATACTCTAGTGTATTTTTGCGACGCATAGTTTTTCATTCAAATCCCAAAAGGCGGGAGCATAATCTACCTCTATCCAAGCGGCACGGGCAATGGAATCCTGACGAAGGCATCAATCAGGTTGCATTCATCTTTCAAACATCATTTCCTGGTTCTCAAAGCATGGATTTCTGAAAGTGGGAGATTTGGGAGATTTGGGAGATTGATTCATTCTCTAATCAAAGAGGGATAATATTTGAAGATGGATACAGGGGCTGGATGCAGTGTGCATGGCCTGTAGGTTCCAATGGGTGTTCAGTGTCCCATGGTGGTTATGGTGGCTCAGTGTTAGCCATTAGCGGTGTTGTTTGTGAAGGATTTTCCAGGACAATGAGCCTTTTATTATGGTCCCCTTTCAAAGCATGCCACATATTCACACATGCAAAGAAAGCTTCAGAAGTGCTTCAATAAAAGGAAAAATACATTGCACAAAATGAAAGGGGCACAATGTAACTTTCTGATGGGGCAGTCACCTGCTTGTCTCCATGGAGATGTTCTTGCTTTGCCTGAAAAGTTCCACAGTATGGTATTAAAGTTTATCTATCCATAGAGACAAGGCATTCCAAGGCATAGCCAAAACTTCAACTCTTCCCATCATTTTAGTTTCGTTCATTCACCAACTGCAAAATGTACAAAATAAACACTCATACCATTGCACCATGTACAAAATAAAAGCCAGAATGCCAGAATGTCATCCAGTTAAAGGTCCACAAAGGTGCAGTACACAAAATTGACTTTTGAGCTTTTAAACATTTTAGAATGTTGTTCACACATGTTTGTGTAATCCTTTATTATTAGTCTGTCTACCTCCAAAGCTCAAAATGCTCTGTTCCACCTTGTGATGTAATGCAGTTATAGTTTTCAAGTTAAGAGCTACCTTTAACCTTTAGTTCATCAAACATTGGCAATTCCAGGGATAAAATTATCTGAATGATTCTGGTGAAAGTGTGTGGAGTTTAAAAACACAGTGGAGCATTTCCTGTATTACCACGTGACATCACAATGTGAAACACAGAGTTTTCTGTTTGAGAGAAGAATTCAGCTTAAATATACAGGATTTGCGTGTAAAACGTGTGAATGAAACAAAACACAACTCCGGGTATGTTTGTGATGAGGAAACATTATAACATAGATCATAAAATAGCATAATATGGGCCCTTTAAAGGATATGGGGGCAGCATAAAACCTCATAACATTGGTTGAATTGTTTTTCTGGTTGTCAGGGTTAAAATCCAGAGGATATTGCATATTTGAAAGGGCTCAAGTGTTAACCCGGCAATAAAGTATCACTAGTCCATAGTCTTACTTACCACACCCACCAGTCAAACAGCTAGAAAGACTTTGATTCTAAGCTGCAAAATATTAAGAGAATCCATGAACGTATATATAGATGAATTTTCAGATTTACAATGCCATCTCAGGTTAAACATTCTAGGTTTAAGTCTATGTCAGCAACTCCTCCCAACTTCTTTCATTGCGTTTTGGGCCCAATTACGAAGTAAGAGAGCATATGGTAAGAAAAATGAGCATATGCTAGCCATCGGTCTCCAAGCAATTGACGCTCGGACTACCATGGACTTAGCTTACTCCTCAGATTTTAGCCAAATGTTATCAAAAAGGTGAGACTACTTACAAAAACATCCATTAGCATGTGCTCCAGGGTCACCTCAATGTCCTCCAATTTTGTTGAAAGAGTCATTGTTCCAAATCTTCCGCCACAAAGTTAGAATGTGAAGAATTATGTGGTTTAGTTTTTTACAACATAAAATGCGCCATAATAATAGTCAATAGCTCCACATTGTGTTTCATTCCATCAAAATCGGTCCAAATTGTCATTGGCGATCTAATCAAAGTGGGAACAGAACATTCCAAGTCCACCAAAACCTCATAATATTTTGTAGAAACAGTGACAATCAAGGAATTTAGCTAAAATTTCCAAATAAATGTTAATCCATTTGTTTCATTTTCTTCAAATAAAAAACAAAACACAATTCCGCCTTAATTGGTCTCCATTGTCAATGATCCATTCATGAAATATCCCTTTAAATTCTATCAAAATTGGAGCTCAAACATCTGTTGCAAAAACGAGAAACTGGTCTTCCATCCGTCTGACCATGTCCTGTGAGGAGATGACTAACAGAAGTCTTGTATTCATCCCCTTTTTAGTCGACGAATTGGGGGTGGGCTTTGGGTGGATCTAAACACAGCATCAAAGACCCATTGGTGATGATTAAAAAAAAAAAGGTTTTAAAAAGCACATAAAAACAGATTTAGAAGCTTTTGATGGTATGTGCCATGACATATTTCCATATCTTTTTTTATATTATTCATTTTTCCCCCTTTTCAATGTCCATATCTGTTCCGGATGGTCAGTGTCTGTCTGATGATGTCTTCTGCCCACACTGGAAGTCTTTGTCTTTGCACCGGCAGTAGGGCCTGGGGGTAACGCTTGATGCCCAGTTCTGGCTTCTGGCTGGGGTCATTGGCGCTCAAACTGCGCCTCTCATCAATGGGGCTTTGTAGTGGCCTCATTAACAGTGGAGGCTCCCAAAGATGCATTTTTGGGGGGATTTAGAGAAAGGGAGGGGAGGGTGTATGACGGGAAATTTATGTAATCCGAGCGGGGTGGGGTCATTGAGGACATGAGCAGTGGGGTAGCAGCGATATGGAATACACTCTCTCCTCTGCTTGCTGTTTCAGGTGCGTTCCTTCTTCACTGGAGCAACAGAATGATCAGCCTTCTCAGCCTTTTCCATCTTCTTCCCTTTACCACTATAAATGTCGAAGATCCCATGACAAGCGAATGCCCATCACTGTCATGTCTCCCTGCTTCGATATTGATTGATCCATTTCTGAGTGATGCAAAATTAGCACTGTTGTCATAAGGATTTACACTTCGAAACAAATCTACTGACCTTCCTTTTGAATGTTCAGACGTCATCAAAATGTCCCCCTTCAATAAATGATTTATTGCACATCAAAGTCTGCCTGTTCTCTCAACTGGTCTGTCACTCTCTATCAGCTCAGCAACTACCATACATGACAAGTGTCCAGAGTCCAGTGTTCCGTGGAGATAATATTGCTTTGCGCAGAATGTTCCAGTATGGCATTAAACTTAGCAATCTTGCATTTATTCAAATACTGGTGTTGCATTCTTAGTGTGAGCAGGATCACCTCTCCACAGATCTGACCTGTAACTTGGCCTGGTAGCTTTACCTGCTTGTCTCCATGGAGATAGATAAGTTTAATTAAAACCTGTGGAACATTCCAGGGAAAGCAATAACATCTCGATCGATACAAGCAGGTAGCGGACCCTTCACAATAGCAGTTACATAGTGCAAAGAAATACATAAATGCATTTCTTAAGCATAGATTATGTATGATAAGCAAAATACAAGTCAGATAAAGAATAATAGGGGAATTCTCTTTCTTTTTTGGTATGCAGTCATGTCACAAAAAGCTCTTAGTGATTCTCAACTACCATCAAAATTCCTCCTCTAAAAAGCATACAGATACTAAGCCATATGTTTCGCTCCATTGCTACCAACGACAGCCCTGCTCCACTCTCCCTGTCCCTAAGACATGAACATATATTGGATTAGATCGAGATCCGAGCATTAACCCTACGTGCACTGCAGTGGGAGAGCCGGGCCCCGTGTCCGTGTCCTCCTGCTGCCTGAGGAGTGGAGGGAGGGGTGGAGGGGTGGTGGAGCAGAGGGGGGTATGCTCCTGACTGATAAATGCTCTCCTAAATCTGCTACTACCTGCCGTGTGTTCCACTTCACACCGTGAGCACTTACCACCCGCTCCTAAGACTTCTCCGGCCCACATATGTCCACGGTCCCCCCCTAGGAACATATTCATAATTCATAAGCAGCATGCAGATGAGTATTAAAGGGATATTCTGGGTTATTAATGATGGACTGTTAGATATTAGCAGCGGGTAGTATATAAAAAAGTGGATTTAGACCAAAGCTGTAGGGCTGAAACGATGTTCATTCGTAAAAAACATTTAATTTGAATTTTACTTGTGAATTTAATGGATCAGTTTCACATAGTCTATCTTGAAAGGAGCGTTATATTTAAAATTTTGTGAATTTTGAATTTTAAGTCAAACTTCTCCTTACCACAATGTGTCCACAATTAAAAGTCTGATGTATAGTTTAGGGCACATTTCAGCATATTCAGGATTGGAACAATATTCAAAATAATAATAATGGGATATGAAGAGTAAGAAGAAACAACATAATATTGTTGTTGTGTGCCTGATTAGACACTCTCCAGTCATCTCCAGTCATAGTAATGTGTCTGCTACAGGAAAGGCATCTGTAAAATAATTTAAAAAGAGACAAATTACCACTCAAGACAAATGCCTCTCTGGCTATTTGGTATGTTGCTCGACTGTGTGAATGAAGCGCACTGCTGATGGGACGATTGATGCATCTGATCTGGTTGACCCCCAGCACCCAGCAGTGGTCAAGAGGTCAAAGTTCAACATAGCTATCTGTCTGCTCAGGAGAGAGATTTGGAACAGAGAAGGACTACCAGGGGAGATGTCTTAATGTAGAAACAGGGAGAGAGAAAAAAAAACAACTGCGGTGATGTATTGGAGAATGAAATACAGATAGGAGCATGAGCCAGCATTATCAACTATATGTTATGTTACACCCAAGGAAAATACAAAACCAAATATCATAAACTCAACTGAAATATTTATCCACAGACATCACAGGAAACGGGAAACATCAAGGAAACAAGCAGTTGGCAGAACCTACGCCATAAAAATTACAAAAAAAATTTACAAGAGAAATCTTCAACAGACTGCCACAGCACAACAAAAATGGATTACAGAAGTAAAGGGACATTTAGATAAGAATTTTAATTAAATACCGCAGCAGAAATCTGTGAATATGTTAAAGGTGCATTAAGCAATTATCTGGTGGAGAGTTTACCACTTGCTTGTCCCCATGGAGGTATTAATGATTTGCCTGTTTCACGGGATGGCATTAAACCTATATATATCATGTATTCATTCAATTATGGGTGTGTTATTGCCATGAAAAGCATAAGTTCTTACTATGAGCACCTCTTCACAGAGCTGACCTGCTTGGCGTCTTGACATCATCCACTTTGTCCATAAACTGGCATCAAACTTTCCAAGCAAAGTAATAACACATGAAGACAAGTAGATGGAAAACCCTCCACCACAAAAATTACGCAGTGCATCTTAAAATAATCACCATACCTTGCATGACATCACCGTAAGACAACCTCTTCCCATGCTGTTTTGCTTCGTTCTTTCTTCACTCCTCATCTCCTCTTTGAACCCAACCGCTGGCACCATCCATTGCCCATCTACCACTACATTACGACAGTTTATCTTGCAACAAGCAACTCCATACATGTCCAACACTAGCAACACCTTACACAGTCCACAATGATCAAAACACAAACTACCCTCTGCTCCGTTCGGCTATTCCATTTGGACCGCTAACAGACGGAGGCGGCATAAGTGTGGGTGGTACGCTGGGTGATTGCGATGTCCACCTGGCACAGAAAGTATGGTCTAATCAAAGTCTGGGAAAGTTTCCAAGTGGGCCGCGGTTGTTGCCATTTCAAACAGCAGTAGTGTTTGGTAGACTCGCTAATAAAGCCTCTTAAGCACCTGCCGGGATCTAATAGGTTAAAGAGTTCGCTGCCAACCGACTGTTTGGGTGTGAACGCAAGTTGTATCGGCCGATTTGTCTCTACCGACTCATGTCTAGGAATTGAAAGAGGTCTATTCTTAGTTGTTGTGTCTATTTTGGGCGCATTGGCAGGGAAGGTTGACAAGAAAACTTGAAAGGAATATTTCGCCTAGTCATTCTCTCCAGCAGTCCTACGTGTTTTATGTGAGGATTACAGACTTTCACTCTGCATCGGCCTGTCATTTCAAATATGTTTCAAAGTTTTTGTGAGGGCAGTTGTGTCAATATTATTTTAGGAAGACAGCAGACATTAAAGGAAGGGATTTAACATGTAGAGATGTGAAAATCATTGCAAAGAATATGTATGTTTGTCATGTTACATAGCGTATGGATGGCACAGCGGCTTAGTGGTTGCAGTCGCGCTTTAGTTAGCAAGCACGCTTCACAATGAGAAAGTTCTGGGTTAAACTCCTTGGTGTTGTGGAGGCTCTGTGTGGAATCTGCATGTTTTTCCTGTGTCTGCTTAGGTTTCCTCTGGGTCCTCCAGAGTACCAAATGCACCGGATTTTGTCAGAATACTGGCAAAATCCAGTGCATCCCTATTATTAGTGAGAAACCATTCAAGTGTTTTGATGTACCACTGCAATAAGACATTTTTTAGTGGCGGACCAAATGATACAGGAGTCGTCATGTTTTTCATTGCTTTCCTTTAACACTATTGCTAAACCCACACCTTGAAGATCTATTACATGCATAGATTGTTTATATAAATGGACATAGCTAACCTGGTAGCCACTGCATTCCAAATAGAAAGTGATCATGGTTGCACTTCCTGTTCCATCGGCTCTGGCTCCAATTCACTGCACATTAGAAAACTGTGACCCCTCTCTCTGTAACTGCTGCTGTGAGGGTCGCTATTTTGGTCTTAAAATGTTCGTATTAATCCGCTCTACATTATCCTGGTATTTATTTCGCTATTGTGTCCATAACTCAAGATATGAACAATAATAAGAGACAAATCAGCTGCCTTGTTCCCCTGAGGTTGCGTCCCGCCCTGCGTTAGCAACAGGTTTGATTGACAGCGTAGCTAAGCCCCATCCCCTGTCAAACCAGCAGTGTGGGTGGAAAAGGGTGTTACCTTCAACAGCCTCGCTCCAGATTGGCACTCTGGTTGCTATGATACTTGTGGAGTCGCAATTCCAAATATGAAAATTGGCTCAAAATTCACACCTATAACTGCTAGCCGAGATGAGCTTCTTTTGGCTGAACCTGAATGCTATGGGTGACGTCACACACCCTTAGTTCATTTCTTTATACAGACTTTGATTACAGGCCATGATGGTGCAGCAATAAGCATCTTACACTCAAACTCAGCACAATTCTCCTTTGGGTTGGGTTGATCTAAACAAGACAACATGCCTTTCTACAAACTATTCCTTTTGCTCCTTATCACCAGGTCCTGTCCTACATCCACACCTCCACTCACAGACAAAGTGCGGCAGTGAACAGACAGACTTGCATAGGGGCATATTTCCAAAGCCTGGTTGAGTGAATCCACTAGATTGAGTCACGCTCCTGCATTTTCTGCCCCAGTAAACTTAGCCCACTTTATCACTGTGCAAAGAAGACTTCCCAGTCTGCGTAGACAAGAATATTCTCCAATAGAAACGCATAAACCCAGTGATCCCATTGGTGGCACAAGGGAACGCAACATTTCCCCAACAATGATCTTAACAATTAGCGTTTGTTGAGTAGACATGCCTGCTCATCCGTAGCTGAAAATTACTCTAGCGTGCGAGCCACATTTTCGAATCAAGTTAAAGTCATGGTCCGTGCACGTGATACACATTTCCAAAGTCCACAGCCGATTGGGAATTACATTTGTAGCAGTGCAAGCGTTAAATGTTGGATGACACGGTTTATATTTGGTCTGCAGTGGAGAGATCATGTGGACGAATGGGCTAGACGTGATAACATCTCAAGGGAACATACTGCGAACATGGGAAAAGTAGTGAGAGACTGAGGAGCTATGAACATGTTGAATGGACTTTGGAGTGTAAATCCTGGCAGGTTGAAATGAAGGGAATGCTGGATTTCTTAGGTAAAATAGTGGTCCTTAGTAGAAGTGGACAGAGTAGCCTGAAACTGTACTCAAGTATGAGTAATGTTACATCAAAATAATATTACTTAAGTAGAAGTAAAAAGTATTTGTCCTAAAATTATTCTAATAAGAGTAAAAAAGTAAAGTAAAAAAAGTTTAAAAAGTAAAGTGTAACAGTTAGGATGCAACATCTGATTTATAATTTGAATTTAATGCAATTTGAAGGACAAAATATGAAATAAAAAAGGGGACGTGGCAAATGCTCTCAAAACCATTACGAATCTCTGCGTATTTGACGCACTCACAAGACTACACCTGCATAGGAGTTCATGCAAAAACAACTATTTATGCAGAAAAAAGTACTAAGAAACGATTAAATTTGTGTTACGTGTAACTACCAAAGGATACCAAATCTTCGGCTAACTCACTCACTAACACTTTCTGCTGTTGTCCCGTATAAATCCTTATAATCCAAATAAGCTAATTAGTCCACCATCAAGCGATTAATCGACAGAAGGCCTCCTGCCCTTGGTGCCATAGATTATAACTCTATTGCAGTCAAAAGCATTATATGTCTTGAGTTGAAACTGGCTTAAATCTAATCAGCAGTCATTTCCTTGTCACTAAACAGGGAATTCCTGACCTTTGGCTGCGACACACTCAATCACACATACAGGAAACAGCTGTGCTCATAACAGCAGACCCCAGACTGTAAACTCCTGCTCTACACATCCATGACTCAGAATGAGGCACCACCATCTCAGCCTCCTCATCTCCTCAACCTGCAAAAACAACAACAACATGCACCTGAACCACAATACATTACCATATCAGTGTTAGCATTCGACCCCAGGATAAAGGTTCCAATCTCATTAGACTTGCACAGTTGACGTGTGCAGGGGAAGCAGTGGCCCAGTTGGTAAAGTGTTTACCAATGGACTAGTGTTGTCACGATGCTAAAATTTCAAACTCGTTTCGATACTAAGGAATAGACTCAGTGATCAATACCAATTCTGATACCACTATGACAATAAAAAACATTCTTTATTTAGACATTAAAGAATAGCACTTTCTTTTATATTACCACATGGGGTTATATCTGTGTACTCCCTCAGTCGTCCATCTAGGCTCCAGAGAAGCCAATGGGCATACGTAAGGGCATCTGGCATAAAACCTGTCACATCAGCTAACTATTAAAATCATTTTGAATTTAATTTGAACATAAAATTAGATTGTGTTCCCTACTTCTGATTTGAATAAAAGCCCAAGGGGTACGCAATACAAAACAATCTTACCACACATGCGAATAGTACTTCCCTGGCTGTCTAATGAATCAGATCTATGCCCCGAAAGCAGTAGCTGAAGCAGACAGCTTTAGCTCCGCCTCCCACTGCTAATGTTGCCCCTGACACACGCACACACACCTCTACTGACAGGTGCTAACAGGTGCTGACAGGTGCATCCCCATATAAACCAAAGGAGACGGCCACATTGTTTTTTATGGTGTATCCCAGCACATGGGGAGGAGGAGAGCCCCGGGGGTACAGGAGGTAAGCTGGCAGACACTCATTTGAATTGTACATCTCCTCTTGACATCACTGCAGGAGCTTTCTCATTAATATGTATGTAAAATGTAGAGCCATAAGAAGGTACCATTGTAAATTGTGGGATCTGGATCAATGCTTTTTATGGGGTTGTAAAGATGAAGTAAAAGGGGTATGTCAAACACAGCTTGTACACTGGAAAAAAGAAATATTTTCATTATTACATATTATTTAAGGGAAAAAAAGCATATGTAATACTATTCTTACTTCACTGTAATTTTAAATCTATTTTTAAAGCTACATTATGTAACATTTTAGCTTTTTTGCTGATGATTTTTTCCTAAAATAAAATCATGTTTTTTTCATTTTGGTAGTGTTTATTGGATTGAAAAATGTAGAAAACATGCATCCTTACTCTGAGTGAGCTTGCAACTCCACAGACTTGACTCTTATTTGACCTGGAGGAGGGCCTCCTCCTGCTTGTTTCCATGGAAATGTTCTTTTACTGTAACTTATTCTAGTAGCATCTGCGTGTCTCCATGGTGACACATAGCTTTAATGACATTCTGTGAATGAATACAGGTAAAGCAACAACATGTCATTAGTGAGTGTAAAATGGCATTATTCTTAACATATTTAAAAAGCTATTGAAATTACAAAGCACTAACACTAACAACAATGTCCACTTTTGTCCAAAACATAATAAGCTGAATGCTGAGGTCAAGTGGTATAAATGCTTGGGGCAAAAACAACATTGTCCCATGTGGCATTGGACAGATCCCTGCCTCCAGGCAGACCAACCTCTCCCCCTTCCCCACACCCGGACCCCCCCTCCCCTCACTCGGACCACTCCCCTTCTCACATGTTCCGGTTCTCTTTGTCCTCCCCACTGACAGGTAGACTGCACTAAAGCCACAGTCTGATACTTACAGCATATTTCCAATGAGACAATGGAAAATGTAAGATGACCTTTTGAGCATTTTCAGCCCGGGCATGCATTTGGAATCTATTTGTTTGCTGGACAATGACAATTTGAATGCATTACCCCCTTTAGAAATATCACAGAATAATCCAATGAGAGTGCTAAAGCTAACTGTTGGAAACAATGTGGTTTGGGTAAATGTGAGTGATTAGCCTATGTACTGCTTCCTATTTGGCCTATTAACATACGTTTAATTTATAGCAGCAAACAGTTCTATAAACTAGATGATAAAACTCACAAGGCACTCGAAGGCATATAAATGGTAAATGGTCACATTTATATAGGGATTTTTTTACCTTCTAGGCACTCAAAGCACTTTACATTAAGGAACCACGCACCCATTCACACACACACACACACTCACACACACAGACACACACACGCACACACACACACACACACACACACACACACACACACACACACACACATTCCACACACAGACACACACACACCTGGACAAGGTGGGTTAAGTGTCTTGCCCACGGATACAACAGCATTCATCTGTTGGAGCTGTAATCGTACCTCCAACCTGTGGACCAGTGGATCTGACCGCTCTACCAGTAATGTTTTTTTTTTTATGTCCAGTGCGGGATTCGAACCACTAACTTTCGGATCAGTGGATGAACACTACCAAATGAGTCACTGTCGCCCCAAAACAAAAAACTTTTTTAGATCCTGTCAGGTAAATGTCAACACAATAGGGTCGTCAAAAGTATAGAAAATCAGATACTAATCAATACTAAAACTAGCATTGAATGTAGACACTCATTTGAGCAGATATTGATACTAAAAAGTCACATTCACATGACAGAAATGAGCCTTTCCTGAACATCTTTAAAATGATCTTGAGCTGTATCAGAACAACTATAAGACACATAGCCTATTACACACCCATGAACCACTATGGAATTACACAGATATAAGACCACATGGTAATGTAAAAGAAAGTACTATTATTTAATGGTGAAGATTACATTCTGTTGTCTAATGTGAGTAGGTTGAAAGTTGTTAAGTGTTAAGTTCTTGCTCAGTTGCTTATTCCCAACTAAGCAAGACTTCCCAAGACCAACAAATGTAATGATCAAAACATTAAAACACAAACGCTGTTCAATTTATTTATAGTCAGTTATGTTTTTTGTCAGCTAATGCTAATCCACCTATTGAAAATGCATTGTGGTGACCTGTTTTATTATTTAGTTTATTGTGCCATAAAACCAGTGAAAGACCATGTTGTAAATCCCATATAACTGCCCATATAACTTCTGTCAACAGAGGGAAAAATGAGACAACCACTCCACATCTGACAGAACACATAATTATCAACCAGCTCCACTGCTCTACCATGTGTCTTTCCTCCATTTTTTATCCTATTCTTTTTACCATCTCAAGCTTCTATTCTTTTGTCCCATCTCTCTGTAGGACAGCGGGACTACCACCAGGATGAGATCATTAATAATGGATATAGCAGCACACATACACACATGCATTTTTAGCCCACGTTTTGCACCTGGTCCCCACTCCGAGCCTGCTGTGTTGACGGATGGGGAGGATCGCCAAAACGTTCCAATAAAATCGCTGCGTTTAAAGGGGCCAAGTGGTCAGTGAGTGGTCACATGTGGAGAGATATGCGCGCTACCAGCAGAAGAGCGGTAGTTGATAGTTATCGGGTATATGGATCAGGGGAGCTGAGGTGAGAGAGGGGAGACGACGTGTAACAATAGAAGGCACTCTCATTTTGAATTGGGCTGAAAGATTAATTGTAATTCATGGTCCAATGTGGTTCATCTGGTCTTCCGTTAATTTCTTTTAATAGATTTTTTGTCCAGACCAGGGTTTAGTTTGTTTTCATACCTGACAGTTTCGACTGCTCACTAGCGGTCTTCCGGAGAGTGGTCACGTGACGCTGCCAGTCCGCTGATTTAAACAGGTTTTGGCACTGTCTTCCCACTGGTGGAGGCAGGACGGCAGCGCCATCTTCAGGATAGTTTCCCAAGATAGTGTGAGAGTAAAAAAGCCCCTTTGTCTCGGTTTAAAGACTGGGATGGAACAAACATTATTTGGACAGAGGACAACAAACATTCTCGCTGGATTAGAGGTAATTGTACTATGGAAACGTGTGCATCGGCCTTTAAACCAGGACGAGGGGGCTTTTTTACTCTCACACACTTGAGATACTGTCTTGAAGAAGTTGGACTGTAGATGGCGCTGTCGCCCTGCCTCTCTAGGAAGACGGCACCAAAACCAGTTGAAATTAGTTGACCGGACACGTCCCAGCAACATCATGTGACCACCCTGAGGAAGAGCGCTATTGAGCATAATTCAAACGAACATTTGCTCCACAAACAACAAAATTCCATGTCTTCTAAATACAAACTGCTCACCCTGTTTAGATCTCCACAAATATATTCTGAAATGTGACTAGATTGCCAGTTTGTCAGTGAAAAAAAGTGTATTTTGCTAACATACATTGCAAATTGCACTGCTTGCTAGAAAAATCACCGTTAGATATTTTTTCTGAAATCATTCATGATTTGATTGTTTTTCTAATTCAAAATAAAGAGCTTTTTTTTTTTTTTTTTTTAATTTTGATTTAATGAATATAAACAAATTTATTCTACCAAAAGCTTGAGCCTGTTTTTACTGACAAGTTGCTCATTAACAATGTGAAACCACTGGATCTTGATTAGGTTAAAATTGGTGATTTTCAGATTCTAGACTGTAATAAGGTCATCACAAAGCCCAAAGGTAAATGCACAAATGTTGAACCTGATCATTTCTATTAGCGACTAGACCCCTGACCTCAAATTACAAAAAAAATCTGATTTTTTAATAATATAACTTTTAGCTGCTCCTCATATGTATTAAATAATATTGCACTATAGAATGTTGTGATGTCATCTGAAATCCACCAATTAGACCAATTGTGCAGCCCTACTGGTTTATCCACACTTGGGAGCACTTCAGCACCAGTAAGTACAACGTTAAACACTATAGAAAATGATAGCTGCATATAATTAAAGGAACTGTATGCAGCCCGCGCTCTGACTGTTTTACAAAAGGTACTACAATCACATCCGAGCCAACCTTAGAATCTTTATCTGTGAACGCTACATTTAATTTGAGCATATTTACCTCATATCTGGGGAAGAAGAAAGATTAAGTTTATGAAATTTAAAATCAAAATCTTACATACAGTTCCTTTAAAAAATATGCAAACATTCAACTATATGAATTACAATATCCAATATCCACATAGTATTCCTGAAAATCGATTTTAAACATTTTATAGACCATAAAATCAAAACATAAACCTATATTTATCATTTTATTCAAAGATATACATACATAGAACTGTATAGCATTACTAGTCCTGGTTCATCTTCTGCGTTACCAAACAGCCTACAATAAAATATAGTTGCCAGAATAGCGCAATAGCAAACAAATCCCCATTTTACTTGCATTAATGTGGTGACAAACACACTATACTACCTTTCCTTTGTTGTTCCACTGCTGGTTCACACTTTTGCTGCTACAATCATCTTTTCCCTTCTGTAGTTTGGGGGTCGGGACAAGGCCATTTATCACCCCCTCGGCCCCCACAACCTGCTGTTCCCTCGCTGAAACACTAATGGACGTTTAATAACTAAAGGCTGGGGATTCTGGCAACGGAGCCACAAGCACCGGGCAGTCCCATCAGACGGCGCGCTCTGGTGGTCAGTGAGAGAAACGCTCCGAAATCACTGGTATTTAAAGGTCAAAGGAAGGCGTGGAATGGGCAAGTAGGCAGGTTCACATCGACTCAAAGGAACTGTATGTGAGATTTTCAATTAACATGACCAAACTGTGTCCCCAGATATGAGGTAAATATGTTCAAATTAAATGTAGCTTTTACTGGTAACAACTGTAATGCTGATTTTGAATGCTGAAATCCAGCAGGTCTAAACTTAAAGGACTCTCTCTGATCTGAATTATCATTACCTAAGCCCCATTAATCAGTGCTAGTGCAGCCTCTGCAGCTCAGTGAATTCTGGAGGTTCTGAGCATATCCATCTACGGAGAAAGGCAAAAAACTAAAACAAAAACAAGCTTGTATGTGTCCATTATATGTGGCTGTGGCAGTCCAGGTTCAGTTGTGACAGTCACGAAACTAAACTGTCGAAACTAAACTATCTTTGTCTGCTTTTTTGATAAGAGGTTTACTACACCATGATTTACAAATCCTCTTTCATCAAATGCCAAGAAAACAAAATAGTAAGTAATTATATCTATTATGTCAGGATGTGTAATTTAAAATGAATGGGAAAAAGTTTGTCCCATGAGAAAACAGGTTGTAAACATGCTCTAAAAGTTCATTTAAGGTAACGTAGTTTTTGAATGTCATACTAGGACAAAAGCAATTAAATAGTTATTTTTATTATATTCTTACACATTTTGCTTTTTTTTTTTTTTAAAAAGAGAGAGGAGTGCAAAACTAAGATATACTAGAAAATTTCCATTGGTCCTTGTCTGGCCAGTGACAGATAAATATAGTTACAGACCTCACTTACCTTACGAATCACTGCAATTAGTTTATAAGCTTCTAACAAACAAACAAAAGTGCAGTTTTACTGTCACAGTAACGCTAACAACATCTAGCATGCTAGAGCGCACTTCCTGATCATCTCACAAATAAAGCACTTTATAATTAGATGCAGACAGCACACAGCTGACATATTCTGGCTCCAAGAGCTGCTTATATAATACATCTGTGCTGGCGCAAGACAAATTGCGCTCAGATACATGAGAAAAATCCAGTACTGGGCTTCTAATGAAATTTTATTTAAAGCAGACCTAGTATGCAAAATTGACTTTTTAGAACTTTGTTTTGTGCATGTTTGATCAATCTTTAATTGCTTATTTTCAAGACGTCATATTGCAGATAACCCCCATTTTTCCTGCCACCGGCACACGCCTGCTGCTCTGTACTTACTCTAGTCTCCAATTTTATTTTCTTGATATGTACAAGATTCGGCAGCGTTGTGTAGACAATTTGGTAAAAATGGAAGAAAGAAAAAAAATCTGCTACTCGCTAGCATGATCTGCAGCTATCCATCGGAGGTGCCGACTCTTGGTTATGATGACTTTTATGCCAACATCAACTCCCATTGGGAATCTCTTTTTTCATAAACAAATTTTAAATGAATATTGTGATTTCAAATATGCAAATTATAACATAATGATCCACGGGTGTTATAAAATTCGTTCTTTTTTAAAATTCATAAAATAAGTACTACACAAATGGTAGTTGCATGGGGACAGTGAAGCTAAACAACAACCCAAACACTGGCACTATCACTGCACTACTGCTTGGCTCCTGCCAACAATGCCAAAGTGTGCAAATCTGGACAAATCTGCAATCGGAGCACACCTCAATGTCAAAACCTTAATGTAAACGCTAAACAAAGATGCATATCACCACCGTGTAAACAAGCCCTTACCACAACGCCAAAATGAACACTGCAAACAATGCCATCTGCAGCACTTCCACTGCCACCATGGTGACATATGCCGACATCTGTTCACATGTACACCCCACACACTTTACTACATAAGTCCATATAGCTTGTGTCATATATTTGAGGGCCTCCATTTATATCTAAAATGTAGAAAGTAGTAAAAATAAAAATAAAAAAAAACACTGAATACGAGGGTGTGTCCACACATATGACTGGTAGTGTACATGCATGCTAACAAGGAGGTGCAGGTGTCAGGAGAAGGCTAACACTTGTCAAATAGAATCATTTTAACAAAGTGCAATGAAAGCATCGCAGGTCAATTTGACATGTAAGAGGGTGTGAAGATACCTCAGAACCCGATGGATGTTTAGGGGTAATTTAGCATGGAAACAGCTGTACACTCTGGGGACGAGTGCTGAGATTGTGTTTATAGTGATAACAATACATGCAGTAAAACATCTAGCGTGACCTTAACAGTGAGTAATATAGGTGTGTTTTATCTGCAGAGTGACAGTGGAACAGAGCGTAAACACCTGACAGGAGCAAATGTGCTTGTGGTACAGTGATACCAGATTTTTTTTTCAACCTTTGATTTGATACAGATTGTAAAGCAACAATTCAGGTCAATATGCCAACAATAAAATACTGTTTTCTAGCTCATATATTATATTTTATGCTAAATTGTGAGATATTCTGAAATATTTATTGCAACAGAGCAGATTTTTAAGTGTATATTCAGTATAAGGAATAGTACTCTAAACGATCTGTAAAAATTTGACTATCTACGAATTACATATTGGTAATAACTCCAGAATTGGGTCAACTGGCATTAAAAGTAGAGATAGACCGATATATGTATATATTGGCCGATATTTGGACTTTTTAGCATATTGGCTATGGGCCTTAAATCTCCATCATAGGCTGATATTTTGTTTTGGGCAATGTGCTGTATAGAAAATGCACACAAAGCTTTGTATTAAAATGTTAATACGAAGAGATAGCTGCACAAAACATGGCTACACAGCTCTCTTATGATTTTGTGGTAAAAAGGGGCTTGGGGAGAGTTTGTAGTGATTTTAAATGACATAATTTAGGGAAAATATCCAAAATCGGACCTTCATATTGGCGCAAAAGATTTGATTGCTGTGTATTCAAAATAATCAGTATTTGCCATGAAAAAAAAACATCTTAGTCAATCTCTACTTAAAAGTATAAATACAAAATGTTAATATAAGTATCAACATGTTAGAGTACATTTATTTAAATGCAGTTTTGCTATTATGTCTTTTATCTTTTAACCCTAATCCATATTTTCATGAATAAATCTATATTGAAAAGGACTTTAACACAATTATTATAATGATGCCCTTTATGAGCACATTTTGAAGAGAAGAAGGAAGGGGAGAAATTAAATATACTGAATATAAAGCTCTTCTGTGACACTCGATAGAACGACTTCCCTTTGTCTGGGTAAAATCTGGACAACAAATTAGTCCATGTGGCGTATTTATTCAAATGTGACCTGTAAACAAATCAATATCAGTGTTGAGTTTAAACCAGTGGTAAAGTGGTAGCTACACGCGTGGCTGCTTTGAATGAAAAAGGAAATGCCACAAATAAATAAATGAATACAACAGGTTTAATCTCCGTCTTTCACACCAAACCCAAACTGTCCACTTGAAACTAATCAAACCTTAGTGGTACCACCCCTTATTTAATCATTCCTTTTTTCATCCTGACATCCATCTACTCACCCAAGCAGCGTGTCAACGTGGAAGCCTGGTGGAAACATATGTTCGCGGGAGTGTACCAGGAAGTGATGGAGCATGCAAATTGAGCCGTATTTGGCATAGATCTCCAGGCGCATATGTAAGAAGTGCGGGACGTGTCTTTGGGCAGTCATGTATGTAATTTAAAAATGAGACTTTAGCGCATCAGGGCATGCAAAGGGCACGTGAAGATTTGACAAAGATTAAGTGGTTTTGTATGCAGGCGATGGTATTTTTCAGGATTGTAAGGTGCAGTTGTTAGCTATAGTGCTGGTGTGACATTGGAAGTGCTATATATAGAGTCGATAATGTTGCGTTTTCTACTGAGCTGATGGCTGTTGGTTTGGTTTGAACAGTGATGTGATGTTCATGGATCTTTTGATTGTCTGTTTAAAGGTGTCCGTCACCTGCTTGTTTCCATGAAGATGTCACTGCTTTGCCTGAGATGTCCCTCACTGTGGCATTACGCCAGGTTTACACTGACTAAAGGTGAGGTTTAAAATGAGGAGACAGTTTTTCAAACGTCTCTTGGCTCCCATTAAAGAACTGAAATCCCCATTACTAGCTTGTGCTGCTAGTTTGGTCATTCCTTGACATTATGACCACGAGGCAATATCGCATGTGATTGATGGATAATGGGTAATCCAACCAAGCACTAGCAATGTCCATGGGCTACAACCTCTACTACCAATTATGCACAAATGAACACCAAGGTCAGGAGTGCAGCTGGAGGAGAGGTTAGCTAGTTCCCTGCAGTGGTGGTACCGAGGCTATTTTTTTCTACTTTTGGGACGTGTAGCTCCAGGCAGCATTTGTAATTGTGGAGTAGAATCCCCATTTGGCTCGTGTGAGGAGGTCAAACCAGGAACAATGCAGGTGCAGCAACATCTGTGCGGATGAAATGCCGCTACAATGAGTTTACAATGTGTTTTACATGAGGCTGGTTTGTTAAATATGCATTGTGTTCTGCTAAACACGCTGTTAGCACTCAGTTAATGTTCTGTTTTATAATGGCATTTCATTTATAGCTATATTCATACAATTCTGCTTTGTAAATATTGGTCAAAATTCGATATTGCCTTTAGTCACTTTGAATAACAGTTCATACAAAATGTCTAGAAATATATTTTAAAGATGGACTAAGTAACTTTTCCAGTGGCATGGCTTACTTGGCTCCCCGGAGATGAGGTGATTGTTTGGCTAGGAATACTTTGGCATATACTTTCCCAATATATATATCGCCATTGAACTTTTCTGCCTGCATGAACACAAGCAGGTAACATGACTAGGCGAAGTTACATGTCAGATCTATGGACAAGAGAGGTGGATCACACTAAGAATGCACACTTCAAGATATTTTTGAGCAATAAAAGTGTGTAAAATGTAATAGACAAGCAATAGACAAGTTTAATGCTATAGTGGGAGTAGTGGGAGAAGTAGGATATCCTGGCAAAGCAAAAACATTTTTATGGCGATAGCAGAAAAGTTACACCTTCAATATTTAAAGAAGAAGGAAGTAATAAAGTAGGTTTCCCAGTACACTGGAATACAGATTTTGTTTGTGTAATGATTCAAGCTGGCGTCAGTTTAGTGGGAGTGACCCAGGACATATTGGTTCTGTTAGTTTATTATTTGGTTCAGTGATTTTGACTTGCACAACTACAATTCCATACATAACATTACATCCAAGCTAGAAATGTATGAACACTAAAAAAACAAAAACAAAACAAAAAACATTCTTTAATACTGGAAGATAATAATGCCCTTTACATCCCCAGGACAGTGGAGTTCAACCAATCAGATTTAAGCTGTGATTGACTGCTGCCACCTTCCTCCAGTCTGGTGTAGAGAGGTCAAAGTTCAGAGCCTTTGGGAAGACATATTGTATGGGGAAGTCCAATAGTGCCTTACAACGTGGGGCTCCCAACCTTCATTATCTCCACTATAGCCAAAGCCACAATTACTCGTAGAAGCTTACGGTGATTCTTTAAAAAGTCTGTTTATTTGATTGCAGATTCTAATTTTCAATATTTCATTCATATTCTCAAAAAATGCTATCTAATGTAGGTATCTAGGCTAAGATAGTATCCACACTGGCCCATTTTTGGCCTGGTTTAAGCCCAGTTTAGTCGTAAAATAGACGTGATTTAGTCTTGTTGTAATCGCGGTTTAGTTTTGGTTGAGTCCAGGACAAGTCTTGGTTTTGTCCCAATTCATTTTACAATTTTTTGTATTTTATTTTAATATTTTTATTTATTTGCCAATCAATTAAAATTAACATATTTTAAAAACATTTTGAGGCATCACAGTTTATCACAGCAAACCAGTTTCAATTTGATTTGCAGATTTTTGTAATGCCAGATGCCCTTTCTGTCACTACCACCTGCATTACTTTGACACTGATTCGCAGTGGTGTCCAAGAAGTGTCTAAGCAACAGGAACCCAACCTTAGCATGTGCAATAGGTTGAACATGGTGGCAGCGCAATAAAGCAGTCTACGTACCCCTTTGGAGATAAGAGAACAATAAGTGGTGGGGTGAGGGGGGTTTGTAGTAGCCTATTTCCTGCTTCCGAGTATTTGTGTATGCATAAAATTGTCTTATCTGGATGTGCGGATAGGGTGATGTATGGTACCTGCGTAACACGGCCTGACCTTTCGAAACACGTGTGACACGATTAATCCCGAGCTCGTTCATCACCGCTGCCTTAAAGTGCGTGGTTACTGTGAGCTGTCCCTATTACAGCCAATACAAGAAGCAGCTCTGACTACAAAAATATCTCCCGGGACTGCCTTTACAACACAATTACGTCGATATTGGTTCAAATGCATTGGGATCGTGGGGTACTGTGAAAGTGGTTCACCTACATATGTCTTGCAGGTAATCTGACAAGAATTCGGAAAGGCTGAGCATAAAAAATTACAGAACATTATTTTATTTACTATACCGACTTAATCAATTAAAAATGAATAATTATACAAAAGATTTAGAAGAATTTTAATAAGAATTTGAGGATAATCATTTTTGGGGGTCACTGTTCCTCATGGATGTTGTTTCTTTGTACTAGTCAGGAATGTTTTGCAATTTTTCAGTACTACAATAAGATTTGAGCAGAAAAGGGTTGAGTAAATACCTTCTATGATTCATTATAGGTACAAACTAAGTACTAAAAATTTTTTTTACACCAGTCTACAATTAGAATAGGTTAGTTTGTGTCTGTGGCATAAAGTAGTTTCAATCTTATTGTTTAGCATTTATATTTCTTTTGGTAATATATTGTACTTCAAAATGTGACAGGAATGATAGGAATATATGGCAGCACATTTCTATCGCAAGGAGCCTACCATATTTACACTAAGGGGCAGACATTTTTGGCTGGAGAAGCTAAGGGGGCTAAGCTCTTCAATGTGGGTGGTGACTTAACAATTTAATTCAAAATGAATTTACCCCCCACCCCGTAACATGTTTGTTTCACATTTAATTGTAGTGACTTATAAAACCTAATAAGGAATTCTTTATGTTATTGTAGTGTCATTTTGAACACTCTGTAGTTGCCATTTGAACATTTTTAGTCAAAATTGGATGTGCTATGTTCCCCCTTGGCTCCCCCCCTGACTAGGATCTTTCTGTTTGCATTTTAAATCCTTTCCTGTGCACCCAATGCCATGGCACGTGTTCTGGTTTTCCTCCTCTTTCTAAAACACATATACTATTTGTCTTGTTTAGAGCAAAAAACTTACTTTCAACTGACAAACTGTGCAAGATTCTTCCACTAATTAATACAAGAGAAACAAAAGTATAGATAAAATTCCTACCTCAAGGCTTTTTTGTAAGTAGCATTCACACTTTATACATTGCTAGCTGTTTTTTTTCCATACATTCACACTTAATTTGCACATTGCTAATACCTTTCTATGTCCTTGGAATGAGCAAATGTACTTTTCCGTGTACTTTGGTTTCACTAAAAAGGACATTTCCATTTATCTTGGCAAGTAATAGTACATTTGACCTTCTAAGATGCTAAGTTAGCTTACTGGCGCATCTACATTTGTGGTTTTAAATTAACTTGTCACTTGAAGACAGAGTGAAATTACATTGTGGCATTGCTGGAAGCTAAACTGCATGCTTTGTGTATCTCACTTGAAAATACAGTATAGCGATGCATTTAATTAAAGCAAGGTGTTCATTAAAAAAAAGAAAAAAAAAACGCATTACAGGACATTAGATTTTCTATCTGCAGGGACAAATCCTCCCTTCCACATTTCAATTGCTCTCCTGGAGATAATGTGAGAACGCCTGAAGACTCAACGGGAGCCAACCAAGCGGCAAATCTACACCTAGCGTTTCCATGGCGACCCCTAACATTAAGTGCGTCACTGGTGAGTTCCCTCCTGCGTTCCACCACACACCTACATCAGAGGGGAGATTGTAAAGTGTGGATCTCCAACATGGCAGAGAGAAGAGGAGCAGAAAAACAGGAGCAGAGGGAGGGTTTTGGGCTAGTATGGACCCCCATTGCTTTGCTCTGGTCTTTATCTCTGTATGCTGTACCGGTATATGTTTTCCCAGTGGAAATGTCAGGATCAAGGCTGTAAGGTTCAGCGAAGTCCCAAGATTCCATGGACAGTTGATTGCATTTGCTTCATGTTTGCTATGAAGTCAAAGTAAATTATTTTTTCAACTATCCCAGACTTAAGCATTTATTATGATTGACCTATGTGCTAAACTAAAAGTCTTTTACGATGAACTCATCAAGCCATTTTCATGTTTTGCTATACTTTTATATAATGTAATATTAGCAACTGGATAAACTGCGGTAACACTTTTTTAAAAGGCAAAAATTATTTAAAGTTGGGCTCATTAAAGATGCATTATGCAACTTTTCTGGTCAAGGGTCCACCATTGCTCCTTGGAGATGTTAATGCTTTGCCTGCAATGTTTTAAAGCATGGAATTTAGTTATGTCCATGGAGGCAACCAGGTGATGCCAATAGACTAGACCAATTTACAGGTCAGATCAGTGGAGAGGCGACGCCATCTCAAGAAAAGGCATGCATGTATTCCAAGATTTATTTTTTTCAACAATATAAATATATGTAATTGAATAAATACAAGATAGATACATGTCATGCCATACTGTGGAATATTCCAAGCAAAGCAATAACATCCAGACAAGCGGGAGGGAAACTCTTACCACAAAAATTACACAGTACGCCTTTAAGATTAAGAGAAAATAATGATAATAAGACGAGTCGAGCACCATAGATTGACCTTGACTTAAGCTCTATTCCTTAGCTAGTCCAGGCAACATGAGAATTTTATAACTTATTTCTTCTGTTAGCAAGAGAAAATGTCACTGGATTAGCCATTTGTCATGATTGGCCTATTCATTGCCAATTTGTCCTTGTGCATATTAATGGTCATTTCAATTATTATTATTAATTTTCATTTACGTAATAGCCTGAAAAAGTTACAACTTCCATAACCAGATCACTATATAAAGTGTGTTTTCATGTGTTCCTTGTGGTTTAGACTACTCCTCTTTTCACACACTGACCTTTGGAAGCTGCCAGCCGACTGACCAACTTGCTGGGGCTCACGCGGGGGCAAGGGCAGGACACCTTATCCAGCTCCAAAGCCCACAGCACTGGCCTTCACTTCTAATTAATGTCATCCACCCATAAAGCTGTGGGAGGTAGCTCTGGTCATTCCCCTTCTGGGTAATTGAAATGAGAGATTCATTACTACAGTGGCTCTAAAAGGGTCAAGTCAAAAAGGTAGACTTGTTCTTGGTAGTTAGTTTATTTAGTAAGAGGACCTTAAAGAGAGGGTAGGTGGTATTTTTATTTCAAATTTCATAAACATGATATACCTGTGTCAAACAACAACTAATGAGAAAGACAATCCTTGAACAGGAATGGGGGCCTTAGACATAATCTATCCCCCATTTATAACTCCATCCTCAGACCCAAAGCAAACGAAGGAAACAAAGAGAACCATAGAGCTAGCCCAGATGCTAATAGGTGTGAAAGCACCCATTAAGAGTGAAAGTTTATGTTAAGTAAGTGTCAGGCAGAGTGCACACTTATAGTTCAATAGACCAGCCTACATACAGAAACTAAACAATAGCTGTTTCCAGTTTCAGTGTAGTTAGCTCCTCCCTTCAGATAGATATAAGGCAGTGTTCAACAGCAATCTGACCAGAACTAAAGAAGCAGCTTGGATGAGCAGCCATACGTCTTCACTCCTACAACTTTTTGTCCGGCTGACAGATTTAACTTTGGCTTTTATTATGGATCAGACCTGGACGACTGAGGGATTACACAGACATTAGGTTATTTTTTTTTGGTTCTCAAGATGAATAACCAATAGAAAGTAGAAAGAGCCTCACATGAGTCTCTCATTTGGATTGCCAGAGCCAACTGATATTAACTACTATTGCTGCCACAATACTTAAATGTCAAAGTCAATTTTTAAAGAATAAACTCGATACTCAATACTGACACCATTTTCTTTAGATGACTATACAACTACTATACTAGTCACTTCAGGAAAGGTTCTATTCTAAGTCTAAGTTCTAAGTCATATAAATGTTTTCTTTTTAGTATCGATACCTGCTCAAATGAGTATCTAGTCTCAATATTAGTATTTGTATTGATTAGTATCTGAACATAAATTTTCTGACAACTTTTGACAATCCTTCTAACTACCAAAAGCAGTGCTAGTTCCTCTGCAACTCAGTGAGTGAATCCAGGGCATTAACATGACAAAAACATGTATCTTCTATATGCAGATTAAAGCACTGGCAAGTAGCAATCCAGGTTCAGTTGTGAAAAAGCCCTCCATTTAAGTATATTTTCACCATCATCTCCATTCGCACACATTGACAAAGATTTGGCTTAGTCCCTTGTAACTAAGTGCACATTTATGATTTACCCACCGGCAGCCATTTTGGATAATGATCCTTTTGGACATGGACACATTCAAAACGAGCCCGCTTAGACATCCATTGTGCAGATAACCCAGTGCAGAGATAGCAGTGCCTCTGATTGCCCTGATAGCGCATTGACAGGCTTAATCACTCGATAACTACTTCCTTATTGATTCTGTAACACTCTGAGCCAGTTGACTGAGGAGCTGACAGAAGAGACATGATATGGCAGTAAAATTGTGCACATTATCCAGGAAGGAAGATATTTTATGTTCTACCGACCTATATGCATGAATTAAACAGTACCGGGGGATAACCAAAAGGCAACTTGAGCTCCTTTCTCCAGTTCTAGTCTTTGCTGGGAAAAAAATGACAAGACGTGAATGAACAAGAAGATGTTGAAATCACTAGCAATAATGGCTTGATGAAAATGACTGCAATATCGCTTAAACATCCAGTTAAAAAGATATAAAAAGATCTTAGGGGTTTTTTTTCGGCTTTAAGTGACCATAAAATGCCCAGTCTCGTTTGATGTTGGGAGCTATGCAGTGTTGGGTCTGGTTAGTACCTGAATAGGAGACCGCTGGGGATGCCAGAAGTAGTAGAAGTAGAAGACTAGAAATTGACTGATGTGTTTTTTTGTTTTTTTCATGACTGATAATGTTTTTTTGATTTAGATTTGATAAATGCTATGGCAACAGTCCTGCATTTTCATCAGTCTCAAGCCCATACGCATTATAACCTGGTTAGCAGCAAGAATTTTGCACAATGCCTCTCAAATGCAAATACTAGTCCTAATGTTATTTAATGTTGATGCTTCAGTGCACATAAATGTAATATAGGACTAAATGAAGATCTGAATGCAGTGTAAGCAGGAGGAGCTGATGGGATAAAAAAAACCCAAAGCCCTCGCTCTCACTCTCCACCTTCTCAGCACTATTCAGACCTGTGAGAATTAGGAGTTATCGGACTTACAGGGAGGAAGGAGTCACCTTGTGTGGGGTGCACAGCAGAAACATTGGATTTGGGTCTGAGCCAAATGTTGGAGATTGATCATTTGGGGAAAACAGGTCAATGGAAATAAAAACTTGAAGTAAAAATATTGGCAATGTTGCGACAAAGTTTCAGAATTCTATATCTGATTTACAATATATCAACTGGTTATTTGTGGGTGTTTTATCTGTACTCTCTGGTAGCTGAAAAATACAAATGGAGATGTTATTGTTTTGCCTGGAATGTTCCATAGTACAGCTTTAAACCTATTCATCTCGTTTTTTTTGTGTTTTTACTACTAAAAAAACACTGAAAAACATGCATCCTTACCGTGAGCAAGGTTACATCACCATAGATCTGACCTGTAACTTTTCCTGGTGGTGTAGCTAGAGAGATAGATCGTAGGGATGAGCGATATATTGGTTCCAGTATCGGTATCGGCTGATATACTGATATTGACAAAATTGCATTGATATTTTTTGCACTGCTGTTTATTCATACTGTAAACAAAAATTACAAATTATTTTAAAATCCAGATAAATATATTTAAATATAATTCTAAATTTTTAAGTGAAAACTTTATTTGCTTCAACTTAAGATAGATTTGGGGGCCTTGCAGTGGATTTTAAAAGTGCTATCGGCCATAGCAGCAAGCCAAATATTGGATAATGGATAAAAAAAAAAAACAACATATCAGACAATCCCTAATAGATAGACAGATTAATGTGATGATGTGAAATATTCTAGCCAAAGCAACAACATCTACCTGGATACAAGCAGGAAATTTGCCCATTGTCAGAAAAGTTCCATAGGGCACATTTAATTCCAACCCCCCTTAAACCTTTATGATCTAATGCTTATAACTTTCAGCTAAATACACAAATCAAAAAGTCTTGACTCTCTCTTCAAATGAATGGGTTATACACTGCATTTATTACTCACTTGCTTCAAAAGGCAGTACAGTTCACCTTGGCTATTTCATTCACACAACTCCATTGACTTTGATGCGTGCCCAGACAAACTGTGCACTGCTGCTGCATGTGAGTGTCCGATGATGCTACATTTGGAACCCAGGGTCGATCTGGAGAAGAGTGGCAGACTTGACAGATGCAGCGGGCCATGCTTTTGAAGCCAAGTCTATCTCCAAGCAGACTCAACAATCTGTGAATATAGCACTCACTTGTACTGACAGCCAAAGACACAGCAAGAGGTAGGTGATGACAGCTGGTGGACGGACAAGAATGCCATGGTGAAAGCTAAAATGTTCTATACCTCTGATATTTGGGCAAGGCTTGAACCCGTTTTCCGGTTGGTAGACAAACATCACACCACATGTCACAATCACAATATGAAATAAATTATTAAATATGATATTATTATAAACTGGCTGTTTTCAGAAAATTTTTCAATCTAATATATTTGGCATACATTTTATATTTAGCATTTTAAGCTTTTTAATCTTTAGTAGGGCTGCAACGATTAATCAACTAATCATTCCTAGTTGACAATAGAAAATAATCGTAGTTGTATTTTGATAATCGTAAACGCTATCGGGACTATACAGATTCTAAAACACATACACAAGAAGACCTTTTTATAACAAAGACAGTCCCAGTATTAACTCAAACTAATGTCACTAAACTCACTAATATACTTTATTAGTACATTTTTCTTTAGTTAGAAGCCTTCAGTTACCATAGTCCCATGAGGTTCATCTGGTCTTCCGTTAATTTATTTTAATAGATTATTTTTCCAGACCAAGGTTTAGTTTGTTTTCATACCAGATAGTTTGGACTGCTCACTAGCACTCTTCCTCAAAGTGGTCACGTGATGTTGCTGTGACGTGTCTGACCAACTGATTTAAACAGGTTTTGGTGCTGTCTTCCTCCAGTGAAGGCAAGATGACAGCGCCATCTGCAGTCCGACTTCTTCATCCGACTTCAGTATCCCAGATATGTGAGAGTAAAAAAGCCCCCTCATCCCGATTTACAGTCCCGTGGGCATTGCGACAGGTATGAAAACACATTAAAGCTTGATCTGGACTTCAATTACCATACTTTAATCTATAATAGAAAATAATAAAGAGATAGATAATGCAATATAAATAATCATTTAACTAATCGAAAAAATTATCACTGACTAATTGACTACTAAAAGCATTAGAAATCATTAGTTGCAGCCCTAGTCTGTAGTCAGTGTGTTTTTCAATTAACCCTCTTTACCTATCAGAAAATTTCACAAGACAATAAAATCACATAGTATAACTTATCTATAATAGAAGCATGTTATTAGAGATTCTCACCATATCTGTAATTACCACTCACGTAATCCCTATTGTGCCCTCTTCTCTCATATCAAAAATACAATCACTCCTTTATAAATATTAATGCGGCTCACCACAACTCCCATGACCACACACACACACACACACACACACACACTGTCAATCCCACTATATTTCAAATACTAAGCTATTGTAAATTCATTTAGCTGGGAGCCAAATGCGCAACTGGCATTTCCCCATTCATTAAAACATACAATAATCCCTACAGTACCAAGGCAGTCTGTATACAGCCAACACAATGTACAATGAGCTCTGTCCGAAATGAATTGATCGAACCAAAGAATGAATAGACATTTGCAAACATTGAGCCAATTCATTTCTATTACATTCAAAAGTACTAAACGGGAGCATGCACCATTTAAAACAGGCACTCTACAGTATACAAAGATGCCTACTCATATTTGCGCACATCCAATTCCCAATAGCTTTTCTTTTTATGCTACAGTATAAATCCACACTAGAGTCTCCCACACACCCCCGTCCGTTGCGGTCTCCTCGCTTGACGCCCCTAGCAACGCTGGCATCTCGGAAAGTTCTCCTGACTTCTGGCATCACCACGGAGACGGCAATGGCATGTATTAATTAATTTTGCCAGCTTTGGTAGACATCACAAATCTTTTTTCTATAGCCCATAAGTGACATTTTCCTGGTGTCCTATGGGAGTAACTGTAAGGGAGTTTTCACTAATAAGAGTTTGGACATTATATTGAGTCATTGACTATGCAGATAATTATAAAATAAAATTAAATAAAATGGTGTAAAAAAGTAACAAAAAGTCACAAAAAATCGAATAAGATAACAACAAATATATGTGTAAAAGCCATTCAAATATTAACACCGAAAAACAAAACTGCCTATTTAATAAAGCAATCAAAGTTGAGTACATGCAGTGACACTAGTGATTGCCTTTGAAAACTACTTTTGCCTGTAGTGTCTCCCCTCCATTTCCATGGTAACTCACCCGTGTACGCATTGGAGACAGCAGCCCCTCCATAACTGGTTCCTTTGGTTCCCCCGGAGCTGTGACGCTTGCCAAAAAAAGGTATTATCCCAAATTGGTGGAGAATATATCCGGTTAGAAACGCTGTCTCATCCTCAATGCAATGCTGCTGCCCTCCCTACCCACCACACCACCCACTGACAGTCGCGCGCATGCATGGACCGAGCATGCACCCACCAACTCCTCTGCTTCTCCTCCCCTGTCAGCTTGGATATCAACGAGAGCTTTCCCTTAGAACTGTAGTGTCCAGAAATACTGCCATCTCTCCTCTCTGCCTCCAGCTACGCGCACTTGCTCCCTTCCCAATGATCCATTCTCTTTCTCTTTCCCCATCCACCCTCCTTCTCTATCTCTCTTTCTCGCTGTCAACTCTGTGTTAGCCAAATCTAGCAGGGGAGAGATAGATTAAATGAACAGCTATTGAGGCATTTACGTGGGCAAGATAAGCAAAGCATGCATTTTGAGGGTACAGGATATTAGCATAAAGCAATGTATTTTTTTAAGGGCAGAAAACAACTGGGGATTGATGACTCATAGATAAACAACACTGGTATCCAAGGATTTCTTAGGGGCTGGGAGTTGTGTCTTAACAATTTTGTTCGTTCGACTCCAGTCAAATGAAGCTCGTCGAGGCTAGCAGTTATGGGGCGAATTTGGAGCCGAGGTTCATATTTGGGATTCCAACCATCAGGGTCATAGCAACCAAAGAGCCAATCCAGAGCAAGGTAGTTGAAAGTAACACCCCTTCCCTCTGCACCGCTGGTTTAGCATGTAAAAGGCGGTTAGCAATGCTGCCAATCAAACCTGTCGCTAAAGTTAGCGGGAGCGACCTTGGGGAAAGAAGGCGCCTGATTTATCTGTTATTAATGTTCATATCTTGATTTACGGACACAAAATCAAAATAAAAACCCCAGGATCATGTAGAGTGGTTTAATATGAACATTTTACAGCCAAAATTATGAGTCTGACAGCAGCAGTTACAGAGAGAGGGGCAACAGTTTTTTCAATAGAAAGTGAAGTGGACTCGAAATCGATAGAGCCAGTAGCGGACCCATGATCACTTCCTATTAGGAACGCGACAGCTAACAGGTTAGCTACTCCATTTATATATATATGATCTATCTGTCTGATGCACTTTGTTGCCAACTATACATGGTTGCCACATGTTTAGGGAAGGGCCCAAGCCTTGAAAAAAACAGCCCAAAACAAGTACAAAAAAATTAAAAATAATGTTGTGTTTCTGCTGAACGAACACTAATGAGATGCAGATTTTTAATAGCATCATTAACATCAATAATGTTGTAAAATGTTAAGTGCTTATAGTTCAGTGATTACTGGGACTATGTATAGTGAAAGAGAACTGAAAAGCTAGACGAGAAGCAGGGATGTCAAAAGTATTGAAAATCAGATACTAATCAATACTAAAACTAGTATCGAAAACAGATACTCATTTGAGGACGTAAAGTCACATTCACAGGACAGAAATAAACCTTTTATGAAAAACTTTAGAATGATCTTGAGCTGTATCAGAACAAGTACAAGACCACATATTCACCCATGGACCAGTATGAAACATATCTGGGCGACTGAGGGATTACACAGATATAAGGCCGCATGGTAATATAAAAGAATGTACTATTATTTAATGCTGAAAACCACATTCTATTGTCTAAAGAGTGTTTTTTATTATTGTGGTATGGGAACTGGTATTGAGTAGTGAATCTATTCCTTAGTATCGACTTTTAGTATCATGACACCACTGAAGTAAACCACAATCCACCTTTGTGACTTACTTTGTGAATCTCCTGTCAGGCAAAATTACTCTTAGGTTGCTACATTAAATCTACAGCAATCTACACAAATGCATGCTGACAAGGTGCCCACATTCTTTCTGCAGGACTGAAAGCCACTCATGATTTCAGTTATATTCCAAGCTGTATTTGTTTCCTGATTGCGAGTGAGGTGGATGATTTCTGATGAAAACAGGCGCGATGACGCAGGTGCCATTACTGTGTCCAACGGTTGTAAGCAACAGCCAAGTCAACTGAGTTAATAATAAGATGGAACAAATAAAAATAAATTAAAGGGGATATATTGTTTTCACCTACCCCCATCCCACTACTTCACTGGTCTTTTACTTACAGTTATTCAAAACATTCAGACTCCAGGTCATTTGTGTTAGGTTAAAAAATATCATGTAGCAATTTTTCAACCTGTTATCATCCAGCTGTTTTAAATAATATTGCAATTTAATAATGATCTGCATATAGTTTAATACTAAATAGCCCCATTATTAACCCCAAGATTTCTTATAATAATGAAGTTGAAAAATTAAATAAAATTAAGAATACAGGAATTTCCCATTCCTACCTCTTGCCACTTGTCTGTCACTGTCAGTCAATCATACAATACATCACGAACACACAGACTGTGTTTGTGTCTGGTATATAGTTATAATCTATAACACCCTAGATCATTATGTTATAATTTGCACATTTTAAATTTCAATATTCATCTAAATCGTCTTAATAAAAGAAAGTCTTCCACTTCCACATTAGAAAACTGCGGAGCCCAATGGGAGCTGACGTTGCCGCAAACACTTCAAATACAACTTCAAGAGGGTAAAGGACTAGGGGAAAACTATAACATGATTTAAAGCTCTAAAAAGCTGATTTTGCATGATAGGTGTGCTTTAAATGCACTCTCTCTCCTCTCTCCTCCAACATAAAAAGTATATATTACATCATTGTATATTTGTCTGTATCAGTCCAACTGGATGAATACTAGTACCTGATCATGAATCTTCCAGCTTGTACAAGAGTGAAGAGAAAGCATGTGTGAACAGGACAGGCCACTATGGGTCCACCATTGTCCCCTCTGACAATAGCCGCTCTTAATTGCCAAGCAACCTGATCTGTCTCCACTTATAATAGACGTGAAATGACTCACCCGCCTAAATCAACACACAAACAGGTTACACAAAGCTTTTTCTCCCACAGGGCTAAGACTGGAAGATCCAACAGAACTGTCTTGTCTGAAGGGAATATGTGAATCAGGTTTGAAAATTGGGATATGCTTAATTGAAGAATCAAAATCAAATGTTTACTTAAATTGAAGAATGTAAATAAGTCTTAAGGATGATTCTGCAACTATGTGGGGCTATTATGTGTGGAATTATATGCTAATGTGTTTGAGTGGGTGCTTTTTTTTCCTAAAACCTTCTAGCTAGCTTTCCCAAAGATAAGTTTTACGCTAAATTATGTGGCTTTAAACTGCAATCTGTGCATTTTCTGAGCTCTAGCCAATCAGAGAAGTGATGTTTTTGTAGGTATGGAAAGAAGCAGAGATGTAGAGGTGATAACCGTGAATTGGGATGATTGGGACTTTTGTGGGTGCTGTAGCCTATTCAACACCTCCTATGATTTTAAATGTAATGAAGTATAATTGCATGGCTAGAAATGTACTCAGTTCCAAGTACTATTTAAAAATGTACAATTACCCAAAATTAGTTAGCATAGGTTATTAATTACTTTCCACCTATTCTATTGACAACTTGAATTAATATTTTTCAGGTGGAACATAGGTGTGGGCTTAAGTTGTAGGCTAAGTCACTATAACACACTAGCATGTCCACTTTAATCTTTTATTTCATTGTTCTGGCTAGTATCACTATATGGAACACTATTAGCTTCAAATATGTAATTGCAACTCCATTATAACATTACAGAAGTGACTGGAACGTGTGTGAATGTAACCCCGGACATCTCCTCACCTCTGCTCTCTGCCGCATCCCATAGTCTCCATGGCAACGGTGGGAGCAGGAGGACACCATTAGAGGAGGAAAAGACATAATAATATATCCTTGCACTCGCGGGCTCGGTTGGCATCCGCAGTGACAGAAGATGGGGCTGGCTGCTGCGGGAGAGGACATTGATGATGCCGGCCTCTAGACTTCAAATAGAGTGATGCTTCAAAAAAAATCGTGGCCATATCCAGTACTGTGGAATATAGCAGCGGAGATTATTGGCCTCGTTCCCCCTTTGACAACTATATACAGAAATAGCGGCTGGAGTGACCCACATAAGTACGACAGGGAAATTCAGATTAATTAGTATGAGGAGGATGTCAGAGGCGGACGACTGCAAAAGCATTGTGGCTTTAGAAGTTACACCAAGATGTTTTGTTTATAGTCAAAACCTGCTTAGATTTAGATTTATTTTCTCAATTCAAGTCATTGTAATATTTTTTTTTTTGGCAGAGTGGCAAAACAGTTTATGAGCTTCCGAAAGACTGTACTTAAAGGGGCTGTACCATTTTTTTTTTTTTTTTTTCCCCAAGTAAAAAATCGCCCCATACAGATATATTGTAAAAGCAGCTCTTAAGGTCTGCATGAGACTGATGTGTCCTGTCTGTATTTAATTATAAACTGTTTTTTGATAGTCAACTACAAAGTAATGTATGCATTATTAGCATGCTAGTTATTTTTCTTATGCTTTTTTTGTTTAATAGCGGTTGGCAACCAACATTTAGGTGCATTGCCGCCACCTACTGTACTGGGGTGTGGGCCAGAGTATTATACCTATTCTCGTGATGCTACTTGTAGTTGGCATTACAGTGACACTTTTAGAATACAAAACAAAGGCAAATAGTGTCTTGTCTCTTCTGATGAGTGTGATTGACAGGAAAATTAGCCAATCGGAGAAATGCATGTTTCTTTCATCTCAAAACTAACAAAAAAATTATTTGGATTGGTTATTATTTGATTTGCAAAAACTAGTATCAAAACTAGATACTCATTTGAACAGGTATACTAAAAAGCCTCATTCACAGGGCAGAAGTTAAGCTTTCCTGAATAGCTTTAGAATGATCTTGAGCTGTACCAAGTACAAGACCACATAGACTAGTATACGTCCTTGAACGACAATGAAACCTACCTAGACGACTGATGGATTACACGGATATAACACCACATGGTACTATAAAAGATAGTGCTATGATTTAATGTTTAAAATGACATTCTATTGTCTAAATAAAGAGTGTTTTTTTTATCATCATCGTGGTATTGGGGTATCGGGTCTATTCCTTAGTATCACAATTGAGTTTGAAAGTTTAGTATTATGACAATAATAGCATTGAATGGTATGCCAGGATAACAAACAGCTTTATACCCCCATTCCCATAAGAATCCTTTAAGACAAGTGCAGTACTAGTGCAGTTTGAGGCTAACGTGGTTGGAATCAAATTGCGAGTCCAGGGGAGTATACCTCTGCTTGCGGATATATTGTATTATTCTTTTAGTTTTCATTTTCTCCTCTATTTTAAGCAATATCCAATCTCTTCTGTCTTTCAAGTATTGAAAAACAGTAAATTTTGTAATTATAATATGTAAATTTTAACTGCTGCATTAGGCTAAGTGAAATTACTCTGGTAATTACTCTGACAAAACAAAGCTTATCAAGTTGTTGCCCTTGAGTAGGAGATGTAGCCTATTCTTTGTGTAATATTCCAGCAGTTTTCTTTGATGCCACATAACAATGATCTTCTATCACGTGTTGAAAAACCATTGGTAAGACAGAGAGAGTGAGACCTCCTGTCACAGAGGAGCATTGATCACAGGCGTGGACATAGACGTCTCAGACAAACGTGTTGTGACAGGATCGATGGCAGTGCACCTGCAGCTACAGCCACCATAGACCTGTACACAACATGTTCATATGTCACACCGGAGACTTGGGAGATGATGGATTTCTACTTTTTTTTTTTTACACTTTTTTTCTACACTTTTTTATCATTAATTTACAAGGATGTGAGTCTGACCGGTTCTATCTCTCCGAGTTCAAAAAAGATATGATTTTTTTCTACCAGAGGCTCGTTTTCATTTCAGTGCTTACTATATCTTCATTACACCAGTCTGCTTTTGTTGTGTTGCTTTTCCTGGCTTTTTGTCACATTACTTTTTCTAATTTATGGAGGCCATAAAAAAAAAAAAAGACAATACTTTAGTTTTTCCTCTAAAACCCATGCATAGCCTGCTGCTAACCCTAAAGCTTGGCCTGCCTGGGTCAGACAGCTAATGCCTTAAAATACAGTATTATTATTTTTTATAGGTTAAATAAACAAAGAATGATTTTTGTTCTGATTCTGTTCAAAAGACCATATATTACCAATGCCTTCAGCACCCACCCCCTTATCTCACCACCACTCACATAAACATCACATACGCACCAGACACACCATGAAGTCCATAATTCTCACTAACGCACTGACTGATGACGTCCAAATTGGATCAGTGCCACAGGGGGCAGTGCAGGGAGGAACTGAAGAGCTCAAATCTCATTATCAGGGTGACCTTTGACCGCCTGGTGCAGGCCTGTTATATCTAACGGATCCTCATCAATTTTCAATGAGATATTTCAACCAATACCAGTTCTATATTGATAAATCTGATTTTGAAATACATGGGAGAGTGAGCTGAACGTTGGGATGGAACATGTTAGTCACATGATTAGTTCCCATGATTAGGTCACATGAAAGAAAGACTTTACCCTATATGTAATGGTTTGTAGCAGTCCAAAGTTATTCTTCACTTCCCTAACACATTCTTTGCACTCGAATTATTCACAGCAATGACTTTAAAAGAGTTTTTCATAACTTTCAGAGGCCATAGCGGAGTTTTGCTCTAACAGTAATGCTAACAACAAATAGCATACTAACAGCACACTTCCTGGTTCATGGAGCATATAAATGCTTTGTAATCAGATGTACACTGCACACCAGGAGCTGCTTACACAACATATGAAAAAACATTTTTACTCTTTAAATTATAGCTTGTTTGTGTTACTTTTTTTGTTACAAGAAATAATAATGTCACATTGCACAGTTGTTCCTCAACTGACTGCCTGGGTATGCTGTTTTGAAGCAATACTGACGATGGGAGAAAGTGAAAATACTAGAGAGAAGGTAATCCAGTCTGGGAGGAGGCAACGTCCACTCATACCTCCCTTCACTGTTTATTGCAGTAAAGCCTTATTCTGGCGCTATGTCTATATCTCCCTTGTGTCCACCTCTTAAAGTTTATTAACCTGGGGTATGGTCTTGTCCACTGCCTGGTCCTGACACAGAGAGAGGGGGCAGGGCCAGGTTAAACCCTCTGTCAGCAGTTATGTGTGATGTGGAGTTATGAGGCGCTATACGTCAATGCCCACTGACACCTCAACATCCAATCCAGGAGTCCAGGATCGCCCCACTGCTCCAGAGAGGTTTTCCACTGTGACACTGACAGATAGGTCAAACGCAAGAAATTTAGCTGTACAGACGAGGAGTTAAAGGTTTTGTACCCGTTTGTTTCCTCCATGTATTTGTGCAAAGTTTGTCTTGTCAAGTAAAGATATATTGTATATGCAGCTCTTGGGGTCAAAATATATATGCTGTGTGTCTGCATCTAATTTATTATTATTATTATTATTAGAATAATCAGGAAGTGTGTGTTACCATGCTAGCTGTTGTCAACTTTACTAACATGGCAAAATTCGCAATGAATAATTAGGATGCTGTGAATGGATAAAGTAAGTGAGGAGTAATTTGGGACTGCAAACCATTTAAAATGAACCAATTATGATTTTCACATTTTTAAGACAGTAAAAATGTACTTATACTGATGTAAACAGGTCAGCTCAAAAATATTAACAGACCTTATTGACAATTAGGTGCACCGTCTTTATCGGGCCATGAAAAAGATATATACCCTGTAGTGTAATAAGCTTAAAACGCGGACATATTATGTCAAGTCAACTTCTATGTGCTTTTAAGAATATTTTTGATTGATTCATGAGTGCTCTGAAAATTCCTGTTTTCACCTATCTGCCATCTCCGCCCACCTGTCTGTACTTACTAACTGTAAGGGGCGGTTTCTTGTGGAGTCACTGCCGTACCACAGGCCAACACAGTTTTAGGAGGAAGTTGGTTGTTTGTCCAGGAGGTGTCACTTTCCAGGGGAGGTTATTTGCTGGACCCACGTGTGTGTGCGTTTAGACAAAGTTATTGGTAAAATAACAAGTTTGTTAAATTGTTCTGCTAAGCGTTTTTTTTTTTTTTGTTTGTTTGTATTTTTATGTTTGCAGTGATGGTCCTCGCTACCTGCTGTCCCTGTTTTTTTGTTACGCTTTGAGTTTATTTCCAGTTAGCCCGCTTCAGGTTTAGCGTTGTTTCAAAGTGCACTTATAAAGGCAGACTAACTAGATCATCCCCTTTTTTGTTTTCTTGTTTGTTCTTTGTTTTTTGGCCACACCCCTACAAAACACTGAAAGTCCATGTATAGGAGAAGCCTGATGGTTTGCATGGTTCAGTTGTGATATTTGTAGTAGTTATCTCTACCCGACTGCAGTGAGCCTGTGTTTTTGGTTCTGCGAGTTTGTCCGCCATACACAGCTCTTGTTCATTCAGGTCTCCATATACTGTATATCCATATTTGTCTCTCACTAAATCAAAGACAGGAAAACCAATATTTCTTGTTTAATAAATAATGCAAACTTCACCCCTGGCTCATTATTCCTATTACTCTAGCTATAACATTACAATTATTACAAAAATTCAGACTCCAGGTCATGCATGTAGGGTTCATAAATATCACATGGCCTTTTTTCAACAATAAAAAATGTACAAGAAAAGCTGCTGTTTGCTACAGTAAAATGCCATAATGAAGAGGGAGGATTTCTCAGTTCTCCAGTTTTAACAACAGTTAAACAAGTTTGATCAACAAAAAAGGTGAAAGTGACTAACTGAAAAACTGCTGGTTAATGCTAGCTAGCTTGTGACTGTAATATTATTTGACAGAGACTTGTTTAACAGTACAAAATCAGCTCACCTGTGGCAGTTCCAGACCAGCTTTATGGTCAGATAAACCAAAACTCAGGTCTAACATGAATAACAAAGCTTCTGACAAAGCAGTGCCTCTAGTTAGCTTCATCTCCACAAGTAATGTTGATGACATCAGCAGCAAAGTAGCAATAGCTACATCTACAACAATTGTGTATTGAGAGTAAGTTCATGTGTCTGTTATTTGAAAAAGCAACAATTATTCAGTAGACAAACTAAAAAAAAAATCTCAAAAACCTCATTACCAGTTGCATGAGCTAATGAGCTGTTGCAATGATTAAAAATTAGGGCACATCACAGCAAGGGGAGCTCCATCATAGCTGTCTTCTCTGAGCTCTTCAAGGCCTTCCAGCTCCACGCACCAGCCTTACGTCTCCTATTCTCTTAATATGCTGTCCCATCTGCTGTCAAGCCTGTCCAGTGTTATAATTATTATTTTTAGGAGGTAATGGAAAGAAAAGTGTATGCACTTTGACCAAAAATGCCTTGTGTTGTCAAGATAGTAAAATTTCAAACTCGATATTGATACAAAGGAATCACTCAATACTCACTACCGATTCCAATTACATGACAATTACAAAAACACTCTTTCTTTAGGCAATAGAAATTGATTGGGCGTATACTAGTCTATGTGGTCTTATACTTGTTCTGATTCAGCTCAAGATCATTCCAAAGATATTCAGAAAAGGTTCATTCGTGACAACTGTAGGTTCATTTATTGGATCAGGCCATTTTAGATATTACTTTTTCCTGTTTCAATAACATGTTATGTGTCCCAAATGTGTTTCATTGTTCCATTTATTTTCCATACGATACATACTATATTCTGTGTTTGATGGATTTCATATATTAATTTCTCTTTCTATCTTAACTTTGAACTGTTAAATATTCAACATAAATTTAAAATGAACCCTGGCATATCTGGAGCGTTTGTGGAATTGCTAAGTGCTAAACCCAAGACAAGTGTAAATTACTGTCAAAATTAATTAACAGCATTACATATTTAAGAAGCTCAAAGATGCCTTAGAGGGTTAATCCTGCTACAATCTGGAATTACCATGCACAAGGAGTGGCACAGTGGTTGAGTGGTTCCAAAACGCTGCTGCTCGAGTCCTGACTAGAACCAGGAAGTACAAGCACATAAGCCCTGTCTTCAGGTCTCTGCACTGGCTCCTGTAAATGGTAAATGGTCACATCTTTATATAGCGCTTTTCCACCTTCAAGGCACTCAAAGCACTTTACAACAAGGAACCAGTCACCCATCCACACACACATTCATACACCAGTGTACGCAGACACTGGGGGCGAGGTGGGTTAAGTGTCTTGCCCAAGGACACAACGACAGCATTCATCTGTGAGGGCTGGAATTGCAACCTTCGAGTCAGTGGATCTAACCATTCAACCAATGATGTTCATGTAGAGAGCGGGATTTGAACCGCCAACCTTCGGATCAGTGGACAAACACTCAACCTACTGAGCTACTGTCGCTCCTGTGGCTCAGAGAATAGACTTTAAAACAGCTCTGTGAACAAGTCTAACAACAAATTAGACAAGTCCATGGCCTAGCACCAAAGTACATCTCCAACATGTTAGTGCCATATGAACCATCTCACACTCTGAGGACTTCAGTGACCAGCCTCCTGCTGGTGCCCAGAGTCAGGACTAAACATGGGGAATCAGCGTTTCAGTTTTATGCAGCTAAAATCTGAAACAATCTTCCTGAAGTTGTGAAACTTTGACAGTGTTTAAATCCAGGCTCCAAACGATTCTGTTTAGCTGTACATATGACTAAAAGGTTTTATTCTGCTTCTTCTCTTTTTATGTTCATTTTATGATGCCTATTTATGATTATTTATGTTTTGATTTGTTGCATTTAATGTCTTTCTTATTCTGTAAAGAACTTTGAATTAGTTGCGCGCCGCCAGATCTAAATCAAGAATACAACAGGACTATTAGTTGTCAAACTAAACCTTGGTCTGAAATAGGCAGTTTGAAGTGCTCACTAGCGCTCTTCCTCACAGTGGTCTTGTGATGTTGCTGTGATGTGTCAGATCAGCTGATTTAAACAGTATCCCAGGCGTGTGAAAGTAGAAAAGCCCCCTCGACCCGGTTTAATGTCCTGTGGCCATGTTTCCGTATTTCCATTACCTCCTTAATCTAAACACAATGTTTGTTGTCCTCTGTCCCAATGATGTTTGCTCCATCCCAGTTCATAATGTGGTCTTCTTGAGGGGGCTTTTTTATTCTCACACACCTGGGATACTGAACCTCATTAGACTAGTACTATTCCAGATTCAAACCAGGTCTAAAAGTGTACTACACCATCATTGGTAAAATGAACACTAAATCAGGTAAACCCACAAACTGAAGACCTGTCCAAGTAGCACCTGAAGGAACTCCTGTACCACCAGTTTGAGAAACATCGCTATAGTACATTTACCAATTCTTCAATGCATGACGGAGAGAGAATGCAGTGGACAATCTACTTAAAAAATAAACCAGGTTCAATTTTCTATACCACACATTTGAACGTTGCAAATGGCCGTTCTATATGCAAAGAATACATAGACTGTGTGTGTTGTGTGATTGGCTGCTGGAGGTAGATGAAAGCACGTAGGGAAGGCCTTATCTTGCTGGTGCAGAGACGCAGCATTAGGGCAGGGGAAGATGGATGGGACGGGGCCATGGAGACTGGAGTTTGAAGGAGAAGGACATAGGACACAGAAAACAGAGGAGAAGAGGGAAACAAAGTGTTGCAAAACATCTGCTTTATGATTAAAAAAAACAATTTATTCATCAATTATATTTGATGTAACAGGAAACGCTCCACTGTTCCCTGGATCTCTAGACCAGTGGTTTTCAACCTTTTTTGACCCCCAAAGCCATGTCTCATACTCCAAGAACCTCCTAACTTGTGTACTAAGTAAATTAATCCGTTTAGTATAGTTGTATTTTGTCAATTATTGCTATAATTGTTTTTGTTTTGATGATACTTAACCAAAATCCACCAAAATAACTTTACAGATGTAACTTTTACTACATCTATATCTAATTGTATTGCGATTAGCTTTATGTTTTAACAAGATTCTCTTTATTGCTCATATTTCATTAATTTTGTCAATTCTTCTGGCTCCATTTAAAATGTGAACTGACAAACTAATGCGAGAATCACATTTCTATACATGTTTGTATAGATCTAAACTGCAGGGAAAGCTTTTCTTGTGAAGGCAGAACAACCCAGGATGTTTTGTTGTTTGTGGAGGAAATTATGGTACTTTGTAAAATTGTATCAAACTGTTCTAAGAGAAACTGGTCTAGACCAAAGAGCCAGTGGAATATCGCTTAAGTGACGCACAAGTGCTAAAGAATCCAGGATTGGTTGGTTAGGTATTTCACTGAGACTGAGGAACAGACAAGACAGATGTATCAGTACTTTCTTAATTTTTTTCAGTCATTTTTTTCAATAAGAATTATTATTTGGATCACTGTCAATACTGCAACAGCTGTTCATACAGTGCAAGCTAAATCAAACATGATGCAGTAAGTGGACCTGGCGCACTTATCATAATCAAATTTCTTTATAGAATGTATGGCATTTTCATATTGTTGCCAAAAAACCCATTTACAAAGAAGCAAGCTGGTTTCATTCATTGTGGAGCCGAGGTGGATGCGTGCCCTATGCTATGATGTCATCCCACATCCGTCTCCAAGCAACTGTTGTCAGGGGCAACCACGGTTCTCTGCAGGCAGCACACACAGCCTGGCAGAGGCAGAGAGGACACAGTGACAACGTGCTAACAAAATTATCTTTAGCTATTAGCATTTAATAGGAAAACGACCATTGTGCACCTTTTAGTCTCTCACCAAACAGACCGCGTGACTTTACCACTAAATATAAAATGGCGATTGTTTTGTCTTCTGGCCTATATTTTGTATAAATACATCTGGAGATGACATCACCAAATATGACTAATTACATTATTTATTTTCAGTATATTATAACAAGGATGCTGTTTTTATATAAAACAGAAAAAAATGCATTAAAAAGACAAGCCATGTTCACACACTGCCCTCTAGTGTTTTGGTTGATATCACACACAAATTAGACCTACTACCCATTTTAAAGACATTCTTTGTGGGTATTTCACTCATGAAAGCAAATATGTGATACAATGCACAAACATGGGGTACCGGCCACATACGTTTTAGATTAGCAAATGAAATTATAATGAATTTAAACTACATATTTTGATCAATAAGAGGGTACAAAAAGTGTGACTGTGATAAAATGAAAAGCTGTGACTTAATGTCATAAAGGGTCCGGTTTATCAGCACAGATCAGTTCACCTGTACTTTATCTAAGGCAATTCTTTGTGGTCAGATTGTGTTTTAACCATAGACCTTACCAGATTAAAGACTCACTTGAGATCTTCAAAAGAGAAATTGCTGATCACTTGAAAGGTATGAATATGATCTCTAATAAAAAGCACCAATAGATTCCATGTTACTTGCTCCCATGCAAAAACACATAAAACCATTCATAAATCATGTAATCAATATTTTTCCATTCTACATAGACCTGAATCCAGACCTAAGGGCCTTTAATTGTATTAATACCGAGCAACTTATTACAAAAGCTGTAATTGTACATTTAGTCTTGTTTTTCTGTTTCAGAAATGGTGAGGCCCATGCATGGCAAAATACAACGGTCTTTAACTCCCTCTAGTGGACAATGTGAGATCACAGCCCAATCAGCAGAAAACACAAAACTATCAATATATTCCTTCAAAAATAATTTAAAACTGTTGTTACATATTCTTCAAGTTTAAGTTTAAGATATGATTTTTATTTATGATGTATTTATTTTTAACTCTCTTTTAGTTGCATTTTGTATAGCATTTAAAAATGTTATGAGCTTTCTTTGGCCTAAAAAGCTCCATAAACAATAAAACGTGGGGTTAGCTTCTCTGGTGGAGGATCACCTGCTTCTCTCCATGGAGATATTTTGTTGAGAACTGCTGAGATTAAAATGATTTATCTCCATTGATTACAAATTTGAAAAAGGTACTTCCTATGCACTTTCATGTTCAAATAAAGAGCCTTGACAGAGTGACTTGACACTATGATAAACAGCTTTTTTTCTTCAAGTATCCAAATATTAAATTTATATTTTTAATCAAAACTTCACTGTTATTGCAAAGGGAAAGTTGATTCAAAAAGCGTTACCATACTGCAGACGTTGCCAAGACAACCAAGGTCACTGACTCGACAGAGGTAAAAAGGAAAGAGCTCAACAAAAGTCTGCCACAGAGCATATTCATAGCCTTCTTAAAACATAGTATTAGTGGCTTATTAATCAATGCTGGATTTTTTTTTTTTCTGCAATCTTAAAACTTTTACAAATTTTCCATGCTTCTGTGTCACTTCTCTTCTTTTTTGGGCAACACTGTTTCCTTCCTCTTTACAGAAAAGTCAGAGACCATTTTTTTATTTATTTGTGTCTATTCAAGTTCAACAAGTACTCAGAAGTACTGATAAAGCTCTACGTCCCACTATTTATTTTACAGTTAGCAGAAAACATCAGCTACCCACCTCCTATTCAAGTTCCTTATGATATCTGGGATGGTCCAATATGGATTTCTTGAGCCGTTACCATTCGCATATATCAATATTAAGATCTTAATATGCAAAGCGAGAAGGAAAAATGTATGTTAATAATAATTAATAACAACAAAATGTGTTTATCTGTGATATAAAATCATTGTGTAAACATAGAACCATATTTTTAGCCTAATTGCTCTTATTTCCATTATTACTATTCAAAAAGACTGATTCGGTGAGGATAAACTAAGAACAACACATGAGCACAAAGAGACTTGGGCAGTGCAGAAAAAAAAAAAAATTGGTGCCAAATATCAGCTAAAATGCCAATATTGGACCGATACTGAGACTTCCCAAAATAATAATTAAACCATCCCTTATATTTGGTCATATTTTGACATTTTTACACGTCTCAGTAACTGAAAATATATTATGCTTTGTTTGTCTCACAACGTTTATCAGAATTCTAAAATCACAATGTTTTAATTTTTCCACACTATTCAGATCATAACATTGTGCCACTTATTAATCAGTCATGGACTAAATAAATTCATAAATAGATGAATGTTTATAAATGCATACTGGGGTGAGTAAATCGAGATGACCAAGACTGTATAACCAGACAGCTCTTCATTTTACAAGGACCTATTAGCTGATAAGTGACTCCATGAGAAGACAATAGACCCCAGTGGGAGTGGTGCCAGGGCAGGGTTAGCTCATGCAGTATCACTCACACACAAAGAGGAGAGAGGGCAAGAGAAATCACTTCTGCCTCCACCCAGACATCTGCTGAGCGCCCAGACAGATGGTGAGCCAATCAGAGAGCTCTGTCAGGTCCTCACACACACAGAACCCTGCATGGCACCCAGGACGGGGGGCACCTTGCACAAGTGGCACTGACACTGGCTTGGAAGAACAATGAAACTTCATTGTAACTAGACAAAGAAAGTAAAAAAGAACAACCACAAGCAATCAAACGTTACAATAAAGCAATACCGTTAGAAGAGGCAGGGGTTTGGGGGATTTGCTGGCTATTAAGGGTGGGACAAAAGACACAGTTATCACAAGACGAGATTCGAGATTGTGTCAACAAGAACACATTATAGTTTTGGGTCATCGCCCTGATGAAGACACGTTATTGTCGAAACACATTGGCTGTCCATGTTGTAATAATGGACTTTTAATTTTTCATATTATAGACTGCCTCAGATCTCTACTTGATTGCTGTACACACATTTTCTGATAACACTGGCAAGTCAATCGCATTCTGTTTATTAAAATACCTTTTGGCCACATCCAAGCACAGCACCTGAAGATTACCCTCTTGACCCACTGATGCACTAATTTCTTTTTTCACATTATAACTTTAAACAAATGCAAAGACAATAGCAGCTCAGCTCAGAAACAAAGATTATTTTGTCTCTTATTTTCAGACTTACCATGTGACTATGTGACTAAATCTGTTATTCAGTCGACAAAATTATACCTTTTAAACCATTACTCCAATAGTATTGCTTAAAATGTGCAAGAAATGTTACATTATATGATATGATGTCATGAAGAAATGCCCCACTTCCACTTTCACTTTAAAAGAAAGAACGCTCAAATTACCTGATACAGATTTTATTTCACTTTGGCAGGTCTGGAGAAACCATCTACCTACATTGAAAGCTTGAATCCACAGCACTATATGACCACGAGGGACACGCACTCAATAAATGTCACGTGTGGGCTTTTCTCTGGTTTGTTGTGAGTGCTCAGTCACTGGGGGGAGTTGAATGTAAACACGTAGTGGCATGATTGATTGACAGAGGGCTATGGTAGAGCAGGCAAAGTGTTAGGACAGTGTGTAAATACAAGAGAGTGTGTAGGCGGAGAGGATGTTTCCTTGGGCAGCTCTATACAATCAATACTACGTCCATAGAACCCAAGTTAATGAGAAAAAGAGCTACGCTAACAGCAAGCATGAATTAATTAGCGCGTAGGAGTAAGTATGCAAACAAAGAGCTGGAAGTACGATGTTTTGCTCAATTCTTTAAAAATGCATACATAAACATCGTTGTGTGGGCATACTGAAATACAACCAATCATAAAAACAAACACACCCAAGGTAAGGGAAAAAGGAAATCATGCAAGTGCAGCAGGATATATTGTGCCAATGTAAAACAAAACAAAAACTTGCCACCACTGAACAATGAAACTGCACTAAAAAACAAAACTTGCACTAAATGCACAAAACTGCACTAAGCAAAACAAATACGGCTGCTTACATGGAAAAATAAAAGAAAAATATAGAACTATACAGACTCTAAAACCTAAAATACCTTTTATAACAAAGACAATGGTATTACTAAATCAAAAATGTCAAAAAAGAATACATTATTTCTGATTTTCAGCAATATAACACTTCATTTGAAAATATTCTCTTTCAAAAAGTCATTATATTTCAACCTTTATTTTGGTTGATTCTATCTCAGTGTATGATAGAAGTAATCGTTTGAATATTCGACTAATCAAAACATGTATCACTGACTAGCTGACTGCTAAAATAATCGTCAGCCACAGTTCAAGAAAAAAACGATCACAACATTTTTGTTCAAAATGATAGGTGGCCAATAGCTTCTTTGTTTCACATGCATCACGGAAATAAACAAACGTGATTAAACTGTACTGTCTGTATCTGGCTTGAGATGCGACGGAGGGAGTGGTGACCGGACTGTCATTCCTCTGTATATAAAATACAGAGATATATCATTCTGGACTTGTCAGGAAAGAAAATAAAAGGTTCATACCTGATTTTGAACCATGGGTCAAGAACATGACATCACATGGTTCTCATCCATCTCCGCCCACTCTGTGATCTTTTCTCTCTCTTTATAATGCACCATGAGATGGAATCAGCTGTCAGGGATAGTGTTGGCCAGCAATTGTTTTCCCATGATTCTTAGCAAACAATGTGCCTGATTGGTGTCCCTGTCAGTACCCAACAATGCTTTGCAAAAGGCATAGGTTAGTCGCTGTTATCTGCATTTAAAATACACTGCATATTATAAAAGGAATTTATCTTAATCAGGAACAAAAAACAAAAAACAAATCAAGTATAGCCCCTTTAAAACCAGCAATGCTTTTACAGTAGAACATCTTTACTGTAACGTCTCAGCCTGGCAGCATAGGACACACGATTCCAGAGGTCTGCTCATTAACATGCAAGAGGCACATCACGCATTCCCATTTAACACCTGAGCCTTCTGTGAGCCACACAAATGACCACTCCACTGCAGTCAATTAGCCCTCTGCAGCGCATCAATAAGCTTTAAACTGGCTGCTGTGCAAACACCTCACAATATAACCTCCCAAACACAATCAGTCTTGTACATTTATGCATGTGCGAATAGGAATCTACTTTGCGCCTCTCTTGTGATTAATAATTTGATGCGTCCAAAAAAGTCATCATACTAATCTAGTGCAGTGGGATTTATTGGAAAGGTTCTGATCAATAATGTGATGAAGGACTTAAGCACAAGCAAAGTCAGACTCAAACATTCTGCGCAAAAGAGGAAAGTGGATTTACAACTAAACTTTGGTTAAGGTTAAGGTAAGATTAAGGATTTGTCCACACAGGAAATTATGTCCTCTGTATATGTCCCATTCTCAGTGTTGATAGCAATTAGGACTATCCTTCACTCTCTTTCAATATTCATTTGCTCTCTTTCAGTATTTACCTCTTGGACAGAAACAAGACATACTTTTAATCAATGCTATTTCACAAAAAGATTCCTTCAAACAAAGTCTGAACTCAGCTCAAAACCACATGCCTTTACTGATGAGACTGGCTAGACTGGTAGATCACACGATTAAAAAAGTCCCAAGCAAAGCCAAGCCATTCACGATTTTACATGATTGGATCTCAGTTTGATTACAATTTGACTGATTGCACATCCTTAGTTTTGTCTATTTTGCATATCTGGGTTGAAAAGAGACTACTAGAGTGACACACATGGAGGACATGCAAACTCCACAAATACCCAGCAAGGTCTGAGAGTAATACCTGGGACCACCTTGCTGTGAGACAAAGGTGCTTATCACTTTGTCATAGTGCCACTATTGGACGATAATAATAGTGCCATACTATTATGTATTTCAAGTCTATTTATCATACAGAGACTGGCTTGAGTATTTTACAGTAACTGGACTGGAGACATTTTTTTTCCTAGCATGAAAAAAATACATAAAACAGAAAAACAGTAAAACAGAACTCTTAGTGACAATGAGATAAAGTAGTTTGTCCCCCTGCGTCGTACCTCCTGTGTGAGTGTTGACATCAGCAGTGCCCGCAGTTGACATCACTCAGCCGTGACTGCTCTGCAGTCACTCTGCAAATTCATGATTATTGCACTGAATTTACTGCAGTATCAGAAAAGAGCACTCTGTACCAGCAGAAGGGACCTGCACCACTGTAACACTCCAAAATAAATCCAAAAGATTATGTACCCAACATCTAAGTCAAACTACTCAACAGATTTAAATGGACTGACGGATGATCTGGAAAGTTTTCTTCTAGTGATGTTAGTTAACAAAATTAAAATGACTTCCTTTTAATAACTTGTTGTGCTTGCTTGATTTGCTGCTTAATTACTCACACATTTACATATGACACAAGCTAACTGGAGTTTACTGAGTTAAAATGAAGTAAGATAGAGAACAGATTGTATACAGGAGAGTCTGGCTTACATATATTACAGGCCCTTACAGGGTTTTGCTTCACCCTCTGCCTTGACTACAGTATCCAAGAAGACCATGCCAAACCATGCCAATCACTGAGTCAATGGGTGAAGGTACAGCAAAGTGCTCATGTCCCCCAAACACACTATGGGCATCGAGCCCTATTCAAGCACCCATGCCACAAGCATGGGTCATAATTATAACTGCTAAAATGAATTGAAAGCAATGGGAGGTCAATGGGTGACCCCAACGTCATGGCGAATGACGAGAGCGTCCAAAATGTTACGAAATTTCACATAAAATTCCAATTGATCATCCCAATCAAAAAACTCAATGAGACCCATTTTGTTTGCACCATGTTGCCATGAGGATTCACCAAATTGCCCATGTTATCTTAATAGGAATGATCCTAAAATGTCCCATTCATGAGAAAAATATTAGTATTATGGAATAATGTGAAATTTGGCACAATGACTCATGATCAAAAAAGTCAATATACCCATACCCATATCTTTTCACTGGGTTGCCATGACAATGCGTGAAAGAGCCATTGTTATCTTAATGCTAATCCTAATTTTTGTGCATCAGCACTTCCAATGCCTGTTGACTTTGTTTAATGACACTCACAGCCCAAGCCACAATAAATAGAGATAAATGGTGTGTCAGCACCACCCTTAGGGAGTGCCGGGTCGGCCGAGTGCGAAGAGCGGCCCTCAAGGGCCGTGCGATGCCACTTGAGGCTTTAATATTGCATTGCATTTGACCCATCCTACTTCAGTGCCACTGGGGTAACCTGTTTAGGACTAGATTTTTTTTTAAGGAATTTCTATCAACTTGGAGTGTTGTCTTAGATATGGATAACATTAATATAGTACAAGCTGGACCAGGAAATGAGTCCTAAATGTTTACATAAACGTGTGCCGCCAATGGTTCTTGATTTATTTATTTCAGTGGTTAAGAGATATCCTTCCTTTGCTAGAGTAATTGTCATATAGAATCTTCTATCATAGCTTTATAATTGTATTTCCTCTTTCCCCCACACAACCCTGGCAAATTCACACAGGCATTCCCTGCTACTGTATATTTCTTCCCTCATCTGTCATTGTAATCAATTATCTGAGTATGATGTCATGCTGCTGACCCTCCCCCACCACACTCCACTACCCACTATTGTCCATGCTGTGTACATCAGATAAAAAAATGACTGCGTATGCATACAATAATGTATGGGGCACACTGCGCAACTTAACCTTGTGTATGGAAACAATAAAGAGCCGCAATATAAATAAAAAAGTGAGATATTGACATTGCAATCAAGACCAGTGTACACAGAGCACTGCATCACGTCATAGGCCAGTGATTCGATTAGGGCTGAATGAATCTACTGGCTGCATCTTAGTCATCTGGTCTCCATCTTTAGCAACAGGATAATTGAATGAGCGGCAATAAGGATGAGGGCAAGGAGGCATGGACACAAGCCACACTGTTTTGGGGTCAACGTTTCTCGTACTTGGTTGCCATGGCGAATGTAAATAACATAATTAATGGGCATTCACTGTTAGCAAGTTTGCAGACTTGATAATTGTGTTAGTCAGTCTCGCATGATGTAATCGTCCTGAAATGTTTTCCAATGGGGTTTATAAATAATCTTTAGTGATGGTAGTCTATAGTTGTTGGGATAAAACTTTAATTATATATTTGACGGACAAAAACTTATTATCATTATTAGATTATTACTAGGTTACTATTTTGTCATGTAAATAATTTTAAGTGTATGCTTTCACTGATTTGTAGTGCCAAGCAAATCATAATAAGCTGCCTGTGTAATAACTGGAGGAGATATTCACTTATGAAGCTAAAATATTAATAGGCACATAGGCAGGAAGCGTGATCAATATTAATCCCAGTCACAGCAAACACACACATGCCCAGGGTAAACTCATTAATAATGGAGATAGGTTCTGCTCTAAGCAAGCCATCGTGAATACAAATGTCATGCACAAAGGGCTGGCATCACTTAATCCACATCAATCACAACAACCTGTTAGAGCATGTGCAAACAAGTCTAAACACTGCACATGTTCATCTGGACTTTTCTGACCTCTTTGCTTTAGCTTCGATCACTCAATAGGAAGCTGGGCAAAATCTGAGCTAGTGCATTTTGCTGCTGCAGACAAAATAACAGATATTACTACACAACATTCAGAAATGTATTGTAAACATGATGGAGTGGATGTTGCTCAGTCAGAAGAGACTAACAGGGAGATGTGTGGTTTGATTCTTGTTCTTGTATTCTTGAGTAATTCACTGCCCTTATCTGCGAGCGTGTGATTGTGTTTGGTGACTGCAACAGGGCATAAACTAAAGAGCAATATTATAACACCACTGGTTTGAAAGAGCTGTAAGAAATTGTGTGGCTTGTTAAGTGCAAGATACACAATCCCAACACATTGCTTCCATTAGTGCAGCCACATTAAATAGTATTAATTCTTCTTTGCACCACTCCAATATAATGATTGCACTTCCAGCAGTTCAAATTATGAACAGTAAGCTTATTTTTCATGCTAGCTCACTGACAGAATGCTAATCTGAGGTGACAGTGATGGGTTTGGGGTTTGTCAGCTTTGACAGCGGGGCACTTGTTAAGCTACACCCTCTATGTTAATGCTAATGTTAATGCTAACGTATGCAAAGTGAGCCAGAGTCTGGGGACACCACCTGCCCTCCTCGTATTTTCTGAATATGTTAAGTTTTACATGTTGCTGTCGAAGGTGAAGGGTTCCAAATGGTATAAACATATAAGCACAAAATGGCAGCCTTTCTGTCCCAGGGCAATTGTGGCAACAGCAGTACTTAACACTAGTCTGGCACTGCCATCCTAATGCTTAACAAGTGACTGAATTAATTATTTGCCTAATTTTACAAACAAATCATAGAAAACAATGTACCATCATGTCATTGCATTTTATATTATCCTTTAACTTTATTTTGATACATTCGCTGAAACTTTTCATTAGTGTGAAACAATGACTGCTGATAATACTTACATCTACTATCTACTTGTGGAATTTGTCTTTTATTTTCAGGGGCACTGCTGCCTGCAGACATAAATCTCTTTACCTTCTTTCCTAGCGCTGTCTTCATCACTTACCCTGTGTTTGCCCTGTCCATCAATCCTCCTGTCTCTCCTTCACCCTGCTCATTTCACTGCCGCCTTTCCCTCAAGTGAAGTGCATGGCCTATATCGCCATAGTAACAGACAGCAATGACAGGTGGAGATAGCAGGTAGTGCAGTCATGCATGGACCCCCCCTATCCCGAGCACACACATCCCTTGGGACTGCAGAATGCCAACAGCACCGAATAGGAATGAATGCGCTGTAGTTTTAAGTCACATATGTCCATTTGATCTAAGTCTGTAAAGTGTCCAGTGTTTTGGACAACTATGAACACAAAATTCCCATCACTGTCCAGTGTCCTAGATTGTTACTGCAATTCCTGAATGAATAGCTGCAGCAGAATGGTCCTCTTTCTCATGTGCTATAGCTTCCATGAAGTTGTAACTACCCAAAAAGATTACACGGGATTCAAACAAAACTGCAATGTCTGGGGAAAGTGTGCCCCACAATTTTATGGCTTATAGTAGTAAAAGGGGAGGAGCATTCCAAGCATCAATGCTCCAAAGCAAAAATAATACTGGAAGAATGAAAGAGATAAGACATGCTGTGTCTTTGCCTTACCATGAGCAAGCAGACTGCAGACTCCGGAATGAGTTGGACAGCCATTGCAAAATCTTCTTATAGAAAGGCCAAAAAGAAAGGTTAAATGTCTTCCGTACACCTTGATCTCGTAGCAGTCCAGCTATTTTCCAAATCCGGATAAGTCCTTTATAGCACGTTTTTTCCTTTCTCTGACAGTTTGCAGTCACTAATAGCTGTTTCAATTGAGCGTTCGCCTGTCAGTCTCCTATCTTTATCCCTTTGCTGCTCACTTCCACTTTTTTTCTCCACAGTGCCGCTATATCCCCTACCTAAGCCCCCTTGGACGTGCCGTACTAAGTGGTCTCCCCCCCTCCTTCTTGCTTGCTTCTCTGGTGCCTTCTTGTGTCTCGTTGCAGTCAGCCAATGCGTTCATCACAATACAATGCACATCGGCGCACGTGGGTCCTTCATTTAGCTTCACTCCCGGAGGTGTCTGCCGCTACCGCCGCTGATGCTGTTGGTAACATAATGTGGCTTGCATCAGTAATGATCCCCTGTCTTGAAGAATGGATGATTCTTACCTTTGCGTTCGTTAATGGTGATGTCTTTTGCATGGGACAAAAGACAAAAATGCCAGGGTACAGAGCAGGGACTGGAGAGAGGTGAGAGGAGAGGGGAGCCGTAGTGGGGAGACCGGTTAGTGAGGCAGGGTGCGTAAAACCAGGTGGGTGGAGAAGAGGGAGGGGAGACAGTGATCGAGAGCATAGGGGGGCTACAGCAAACCGCGCCTATCCTACAGAAAGGCAGTACGGGATAGGAGTAGAATCCAGACCATGCACATGGATTGGAAGGAGATTAGAGGTCTAATATGGTGATAACGCAAACCTCCAAAATATAGTCATGAGACCAAAAATATTGAATTATTTGGATCGTCTTAAATGTCTTTTGTCACGTATACACATATAGATTATGGTTTGGGTATTACTATATGTTTATTGTGGAAATGTAGCAATGAACTGTATTTGATGGAGAAAGTTACAACGCAGTCCTGTGAGAGCACGATCATGTTTAACCTCCAAGTGATTTTTACAGCCTAAGAGGATAGTGATGATAGTATTGTAGCAAAGATTCCTTTTTACTATAGCTGAAAAAGAAAATATTACAGGCTACAATAGCATATATGTGTATGTGTGTATTTTGATTCATTTTAGCTTGAAGACAATGTTGTGTAAGTATATTAATTATATATATTTTATTGTGGTTTAAAAGACTTGCCATTTTGATGAATTTTCATGCATTTTTTAAATTCATAGTTTAGATGCTCTTAGTTTCATAACTATATTTCACAGTTATCAGTCCATATGTAAATTTAATTCAATTAAACTATTTATTTTGGGAATGATTTAGAGAAATGGGTTTTGTAGATATGGAACTTTCCTAGTAAAATAAATTGATTTATTTCTGTTGTGTCTTTAAGTAATGGTCCATGAAATTACTCAAAAAGGTATTCAGGAAAACAACTACTCAAGTATGAGCAACTTAAAGAGTAACTGTTGGGAAGTAGCATCTCATTTATAATTTGAAGACAAAGTAAGAATTAAACATTAAATAATGCACAAAATTTGGTATTTTCAAAGGATAGACACAAACATGAGAAAAAACGACATTGTATCTGAAGGAGAGGTGCAAGAAACACAAATGTTAAAATCATTTCATACAGTCAACATAAAGCTTTTGCCACTTGTAGACTTGCTCACAATGGGAAGAGTAACCAAAACTTTTACTCAGGTAAGACTACTATAAAGTGTCTACATTCAGTGCTTTACTTTAAACTTGTACCTCGATGTACTAATGCTTAAGTTAATAACACGTGAATACCAGTAAAATGCAGACAGATAAAATACAACGGGCGAGACAATGATGCTCGGTGTCAAGGACAGAGCTTTGAGTTACTGCGGCCCTGCCGTTGTGTGGGAGCTCACGAAGATAACTCTATGCTGACCAGAAGAGGATCCTCCTTTTACACACACACGCACGCACGCACGCACGCACGCACACACACACACAAACACACACACACACACACACAAATTGGGAGACTATAAAAGACTGTATAAAAACTGCAAACATGCACATCTCAGGAGTCTCATCCTATTTGTTATTCCAAGATGGCGTCATGTATGGTCGCCCTGGTGATTTAGTGTTCTGCACTAAACTGGACACTTTATAACACCAGTCACCTTAATAAGCCATGTTTGCATTGTTGTGATGCTGTTGTTATTGTTGTTGTTGTATATATCTTCCTCTAAGTATTTTATTTTATTTTTTATTATCTTTTTTTTTTTTACTTTATGCATGCCCTTATTTGTACTTATTCAGTGTTTTATGTTGCACTTTATCACCAAAGTAAGTTCCTCGTTTGTGAGCTGTGTTCACTGACAATGGCAATAAAAGTCTTCTGATTCTTTCCTTAGAGTCCATTGCTTCATTGTTCACTTTACCTGTGTGAAACTCATTAAACCCTTCTGACTTTATGTTTCAGACTCTTGGTCCTCTGTGACGCTTACACCAGAAATGAACATTCTTACACTACTGTTGCTTCAAAAAGTTACTCAAGCAGCTGTACCTGAGTAAACTTACCTGAGTACTACCCTCTGACTGTCCTGCACAGGCCTCAGGTGACAGTGTTTGCCCTGCCCCCCTGTCTTCATCACACTCACCAGCCTCATGAGGTTACAGTCCACTCAATAAGGAATCACTCTGAAGGCAGGGGGAAGCCTCTTCACCTTTAACACCACAGACTTGTTCCAGTTCCACTTTCATATTTCCTCTATTCTGAGAAAACAGTTCACTACATTCTGGAGAGAGAAAAGCAGAGACGGGATCGTTAGCTTAAAGCGTCGAGTTTGGACTTTCAAGAGGATGAAAACTAAGGAATAACAGGAGGAAGTAATTACAAACTAACCACAACACAATAACAGCTGTGTGACCTATATCACGGTATGTATGCTACACGTTTAAGACTTTTATTTACTTAATTTTCCCGTCTGAGTGTCTACAGTTCATGTTTAGCTAATGACGCTGCTTGGAAACGCTTTCAGTTATGCTAAGCTAGCGCAACTTTCTTATTTTTATTTTGAATTTTGGAAAATATACAGAAATATATACGGTCACAATGGTGCTCTGAAAGCAAACTATTACCGGTGCATTAATTTCACATGTGGAGGTAGAACAAGTGTTGAGTTTTGGCCGAGAATACAGGTGTGCTCACCTGCGGGAGGAAGATGGCGCTCTCCTCCCTCACGTGCGAGGAGGGAGGAGAGCAGGAGTCTGCAACCCTCTAGTCTAAATAATAGTAAAAGCCAAAACTAAAATCTATCAAATGGACACAAAAGTTGTAGTTCACTCGTACAACTTTTTGTTTTACTATGGATCAGACCTGGACAAACGAGGGATTACACAGACACCCTCTAAGAGCCACAAGCGGCTCTTTAAAACCTCCAATGCAATTGTTAGCACTTTGATTGGGAAAAAAATGAGTGTAGTATACTTTATTTGTGAAGTTTGTATTTGACAGTTTTTGTAGTATAACAATCCATTCTATTGAAATTGTCTGTCTAAATTTGTTTAAAACCCTCTAAAAACTTTTCAAATCCAGTCCGCAAAGTTCACATAAATACAAAATGTTGAATATTCTTCATAATGTAGGCCTATTAATAGTTGCAAACAGTTGACTTACTTCTGTTAAATTAACCTACTAATTACTTCATCTCCTTACTTGTAAAAAAAAAAACCCCCAAAACAAACGTATGACTCTTTCTGCCTCAATTGACAGTTTTTCCCCTGCCTTTTCTAAATGGTCGGGAAGGGCCATGGGTGAAGGTGGGGAGAAAAAAAGAGTAAAGAGTGCCTAGAGGGAGTAGATGTAGCAAAGTGAACCCAGAGTAGATGTAGCAAAGTGAATCCAAATCTGATTGTGATGACATCAGTGCCTCATCAGCCATGAACCTCACCTCATGTCACTGGCAGGGATGCTTCTCTCATTCCTCTTCTTTCTCCCTGGGCCAGGACCCTGTCCAGGCCGCTGCCTCAGAACGTGGAGGAGGTTGTCCGTCAGCACTCTCACTGCAGGCCATTTCCCTTGAACAGGTCCTCTTGTTTCCAGAATAGATCAAAGTTCTCAATGTAGTGCAGTCCTCTGGCCGCACATGCGTTGAACAGTGTGGCTGTGTGCAGCTGAAACAGCCGGGTAAATTTATTCATCTTCCTTCTGTCTATGCTAGGAAGAGGTCCACTGATGAATGTCTTAACCTCCACTTTATCAAGCTCCTTGCCTCTTCCATTCTGGTGTCAACTGCACCAATCAGCTGTTTAACTCCTTGGTGTGTTGACAAAACATGTGGCAGGAGTTTTGTAATCTCAGAAACAGTGTGACTGGGATAGGAGCAAGTTCCTCTGTGGCTCACATCTCTGATAGCACCATCTCCTAACAGCAGTGTATCTCTGACCTTGAAGTTTTGCACATATCACCTGTCTGCCAGCGATCTTTTGCCAACTTTATTGCTTTTGATTTGTGACAAAAATCCATTTTCTGTTTGTATGTTAACATTAATATCATTATGTGACAGTAGCAAAAATCTGTAAGCTGTGTTTTGGGTGATGTAATTATATTAGTCTTTTATCACTTGTTGCGTTGGCTAGGCATTCTTGTCTTTACAGAGCCTTGGAAAAGACACCGTATCCCTCAGGTTTAAGTTGAAAGTAGCTGTAGGCTGCTTACCACTGGAAGTCACAGGGAGCGTCTGGTGAAGTCCTTTTTCAGATTCTAAAATAAATATCCGTGCTTGTAGCTCATTAATTTGTTGTTAATAGTTCCGACAGTGTTCACAGAAAGAATTCCTTTGGTTTCTTCCCCCTGACCTGTTGCTGGCTCGTCAGAAATTTCGTTAAAAAATGTAAAAATATTTTAAAAGTCTCGGTTTACTGAAATCATAACTAAACAAATCTTCCAGCAGAGGTAAAACGATTAAAAAGCAAGGAAAGCAGAAGAAGAAAGCGGCAGGAGCAAGCAAGGTTTACGTCTGCACTCTTCACAAGCAGGAAGCACAGACGACAAAACATTAAATAATGCACAAAAATCTGGTATTTTCAAAGGACAGACATAAACATTAGAAAAAAATACATTATATTGGAAGGACTGGTGCAAGAAACACAAATGTTCAAATCATTTCATACTGTCAACATAAAGCTTTTGTCACTTGTAGACTTACTCAGAGTGGGAAGATTAACCAAAACCTTTACTCAAGTAAGAGTACTGTTACTTCAATAAAAAATATTAGTAACTGAGCAATATCCCTCCTTGGAGACTTTGCTTAGTTTGCCCGGAACATTCCACAGTATGGCATTACATCAATCTTGCATTTATTTAATTTGCGGTAAACCAGAAAAATTACATAGTGCACCTTTGAAGTTATTTACAGTTTTTCCATTCAAATCGCATTATGTTCCTTTTGCCTCAAGTTGCCTCCATTTTGGAGTTAAGAATCTACTTGTTTACACATTTTAAAAGGTCTGTAATGCACTTGCCAATTTAGGATTTTACCATTCTAACACCATCTCATCCATGTCTCTTTACAGGGTCTCTTTATAGTCTTGCAGTTCCTCCTCAGGCAGTGGGAATAACAGACAAGAAAGATGGCGCTGCTCTGTCACCGTGAGACTGTGGTGCGGACAGAGAACCTGGCGCCGGTGGCAGACTGGCAGGAGGTGGGCAGGGGTGGCTTTGGACGGGTGTACAAGGTCAGGCACAAAGACTGGGGCTTCGATGTGGCTGTTAAAATACTGAAGCAAAATGCCAGGTATGGATTGTAATTTTTTGTCAAAATTAGGTTATAATGAATATTACCGTATTTTCACGACCATAGGGTGCACCGGATTATAAAGCGCAGTTTCAGTTACGGGTGCTTTTTCTGCATTTAACACATACAAAAGGTGCACCGTTAGCTCACGCTAACTCGTAACTCACCCGGCGCTGCCTCCCAGTCTTTGTAAAACTGTGTTTGCCGTCTGCTATCCATCGCTTCCACGATGTTCACAACTTTTACCCGCGCCTTATAATCGTGAAAATACGGTATTTGAATTTAGCAAGTCCCATTAGATTAGTCTATTTATACTTCCATGGATGAGTCCCACAGCAGTGAACCTGACATATTGTTTGTGAAAATTGTACAATAGAAAAATGATCTTCTCTAGGCTGCAGTATTTCCTCTCTGGAGTGACTTAATGTGGGGAGAAAGGGTGGGGAGAGCATCAAAAACAAAAGTGAAACTTATAAAACATGTTAATATGTTGTTTTTGGCAAATATAGCATTTTCAAAACAATAAAAGGAAACATGGTGATCTAAATATGTTATGTGTTATCAGTAAATACCCCATAGAAGTAAAATACACACTTTTTAATATTTCTGGTTTAGTTCTAAACCAATTTATCTATGACATATAACTTACCAGATATAAATTGCAATGAGATTACAATGATGATATTCACTCAACTAGTGATGGGTTTATCAATAACAATACTGCATAAGACTGAAACACAAGAACTGACAGATCCACCATTCTTTTCCAGTATCTTGATATTTAACTTCAAACACAGTAGAATACAACTTCTTTACTAAACTGGAATCATTACCAATCCCAAAACACAAGGGAGCTTTATAAAAGCCAGTGTAAACTCTAATTTCAAGCTTTATTTTTTGTCTTTAAAAAAAACCCAATATATATGTACATGTACATGTATATATTTATCCAACATCCAGCAACAAAGAGGCTCATTTCCTGGACCTGGCATCGAATGAGTTTGTGCTGCGAATGTATGGGATCTATGAGGGCTCTTCAGGAGAGAGAGGATTGGTCACAGAGTACATGAGGAGGGGGTCTATCCAGTCCCTGCAAAAACGACTGTCTGGACCCCCACCCTGGCCCCTGGCGTTTCGACTGGTCCACCAGATCGCACTGGCTGTGAACTTTCTCCACCTCAAGAATATTGTGCACCTGGATCTAAAGCCAAACAATGTTCTCCTGGATGAAATGCTCAATGCAAAGGTATTGTTCTGTTAAACAAATATAGGCATAGGTTGTTCATATCATGTCTTCTTAAAATATGTACATGGTTAGCACAAATTAATTAAGAAGAAAATATTTCTTTACCTTGTAAAAACAATGTATTCCAAGTATCATTGTACAGAGTAGTCTACAAACCCAGCAGGGAAAACAAATATTTTGTTGATGCCAGCAGTTTTATGACTTTTGTCCATAACATAAATACGTCTCTCACGATTGACAACAAATTTGAGTGTGTGTGATAGTGTGAGTGTGATATATTGCAAAATGGTATTCATGCCTCTGTAGTTTATACGTAGCCAGGCCCCTGACACAGTAAGTCTAAAGCAGGATTATACCCCCAAAAAAGTACATTATCATTAAAAAAACAATAAGTGTAATGAACAAACAGCAAAATTGTATCTTTTAATTTTATAGTCATTTTATATCTTCAGTGAGTTATAGAAATTATTTACTCAACCCTCTACAGCTCAAATCTCTAACCCTAACCCATAGTACAGAAAAATAACGTTTCCCACTAGTACAAAGAAAAAGTAAATATTGAACCCCCAAAAATATTGTTGCCTGTGTTTTTTTTTTTTTTTTCACAAACCAGTTTATAAATAATGTTCAGATTAAATTTCTGTTTTTATGTGAAATATTCACATCATAAGGTGTATGCTAACTATTACCCAATGATACCAAATTCAGCTCGACTGTATGTTGCATGTGCAGTTGGCGGACTTTGGCTTGTCCAAGGTCTCCGTGAGTGTTGTGATGAGGAATAGTTTGCACGCTGGACCTCAGGGCACGTTCCCATACATGCCACCGGAAGCCTTTAACATGTCATATGAACCAGTGCGAGCTTTTGACACGTACAGGTAATGAGATCTGCAATATTCAATTCTGTACTCAATATTTAATTTTTAAAATATTCTTAACTTGTCCCCTTCAGTTACGGTATTCTTCTCTGGTCTGTCTTTACTGGAAAAGAACCATATCAAGGTAAATATGTCATTAACAGACAACATGAAGTAAACCATTAACTCATAATGGTCCACAAAAACTGTAATTTGTGGTAAAGTATGCAATATATCTGTAGAAAAAATTAAAAACGGTTGTTTGTTCAACAAGTATTTGTTCAGTAAAACCTGAAAATTTGGATTTTTCTTTCATCAAAAAGGAAAGAAAAGTCTGCATTATCTCCTGTAAAAAGTAATCATGTAAAATTAAATTGTAAATGTCTTATTTTGGCTTAAACGTTACATAATGTGCTTTAAGTACAATTTGACAGGTTAATTACAATTTTTCCATTGAAATCACATCATTAACTTTTGCCTCCAATTGCCTCCATTTGGAGTTTAGAATGTTTTTGTAGACATTTTAAAGGGTCTACTCTATAATATACTATTATAGGTTTTTCTAGCACCATCTCATCCATTTCCCTTGACAGGGGCTAATTATACCCGTGTAGAACTTAGAATACCTGAAGGAGACCGGCCTCCATGCGGAGACCTCCTGCGCCTTCAAGTAGAGGGAATAACGGATATAGTTGATCTCATGAAGAAATGCTGGAATCATGACCCTGCCACGAGGCCACACTTTAAAGGTATAGTCCGCACAGAGTAAAAGTTTGTTGTGGCAAAATTTAGGGTAATACTAGGATAATTATTAAACTGACTTTGTTGCAGATTGCCTTAAAATAACTGAAAGGCTGTTATCAAGACACAGTAATGGCATTCAGGGCACAGTCTATGAAGTCCTGACAATACTGGTATCATTGTCAACTCATCTACAGTATAGAGTTTGTTTTATTTTATTTTATTTTATTGTCGATTGACTGAATGTGTTATATATATTTTTTTATTTTGTAGGACTCAACAAATCACCAAGGTACTGTCATAACTCTTCTCACGCCTTTGCAAAACTACTGCACTTACTTGACATATGTTTTTTTTTAAATTTGCAATTTGAAGAAGGAGATAATAATGTCGTGGACCAAGAACCAGACATCAAAGACAGACTGGTCAGTTATTATTTATAGTTAATGATTACAGTAATTACATCAAATGTCGAAATATCAAACATTTAAAATGACATACATTTATCAGGTTTCTTTGAGTGTTTCTGGTAAAACGATGACAAGAAATGAAAAAGGTATGAACACACACATACTTAGAGGCACACTTTCAAATGAAGATACTTAGATATGTAAAGTGTATTATTTAAAATGTAATAACCAATCAGTTAGTTTGCTAGAAATATCTGAGCTTTATTTTTGATAGCCATCAGAAGAGATAGTTTTTCTAAATATGCATATTGCTGGGTTTCAGATGATATCATATTGTAGGCAAGGCAAGGCAAGTTTATTTGTATAGCACAATTCGTAGACAAGGTAATTCAAAGTGCTTTACAGAATTAGAAAGACAGTAAAATCACACAAATCAAAACATAAATAATCACAAATAATCATCATAAAATTAAAATTACCATTAAAACAGAGTAGTGCAGAATAAAAACCTTTCAGTCATGCATAGATAAACAGAACTGTTCTGAGCCTGGATTTAAACATTCTCAAAGTTGAGGCCTGTCTCACATCTTCAGGAAGACTGTTCCAGGTTTTAGCTGCATAGATAAGTCTCTCTAAGTCTGGCTTTGACAGTATACCTTTGATTTTTGCAATGTTTTTAGATGGTAAAAAGCTGCAGATGTTATTGACTTGATGTGGCTGTTGAAGTTCAAGTCTGAGTCCATTATTACCCCTAGATTTCTAGCCTGATTTGAAGGTTTCAGAAAGAGAGACTGGAGGTGACTGCTAACACTTTCTCTATGTTTCTGTGGGCCAGAGTTTATGACTTGGGTCTTGTCTGAGTTTAGCTGGAGAAAGTTGTTTTGCAACCACACACTTATCTGTTGGATGTAGTGGCAGAGTGTATCCACTGGTCCATATTCACCTGCTGTCATCTGCATAGTTGTAGTAGAACACATTATTGCTGCTTATTAACTGACTGGTAGCACATAGAGATTGAACAACAGGGGTCCCATGATTGACCCCTGGGGCACCCCACAGGTCATTGTATAGTCCAATAATATTCAAAACAGATGAGAAGGGGGTTATTTTTTGTAATACAGTGAGTTCTTGTGTACAGTCATCAGAAATGATCAAGTTCAACATGTGCAAATTTACATTTTGGATATTTCATGACAAAGTACAATATAATCAATAGGGAAATCTGTTTCTTGGCAGTATGATGTCACCACATACTAGAATTGGAAAACTGCCTATTAGAATAAAAAAAAAGAAGTTCATTATATTATTTCTGCTTTTTCTCTTGTATCCTAGCCGAGTTTGTTGACCATCACAGACATGTCATCATTTGGAGAGTGTCGAATGCCCTGGCCATAGCAGAAAAACTGGGAGACATGGTGCATAATGAGACCTACAACATCATTCGAGCCAAAGAGACCAGTGAGGACAGACTCCGAGTTCTCTACAGTGCCACATTACATTCGGGTGGTAACAAGGTGAAAGCAGCCTTCTACGACGCCCTGAAGAAATATGAGCCCTATCTGATGGAGGAGCTGGGTACAATCTCTACTCGTACTTTGAATTGTATATCAGATTTATACTAATATTATACAGATATTTGTGTCTTTTCTTTCAGAGAGACAGCCAGGCAGTCCAAAATAAATCTCCGGATCAAACTAGTTTTAACTTTTAACAGAGCGTGCATTTGCTCAAAATTTTATTATTTGATTTTATTTTGCTTATTTTCTTTTCTTTTTTATCTTTCTTATGTTTTATTTTTATTTTTAGATAATAACATAGCTCCATTACCACATATTGTTTCCTAGCACATCTTGAATACATATTTTGTACGGTAGAAAGCTGTTGAATCCCTCAGTGTCTGTCAGGAGCAGTCAGTGAGTCACCTGCAGATGATAGTGTGGAGGCCATCCCAGGCAACAATCTTACTCCTCTCACTCACTCCCATTTTCTTTTGATTATAATTAGATTAGATTTTTACAAGGTGTAAACACTCACATAAACACACAGTTACCATTTGCCTGACCTGCCAGTCCCTTCTACATTCTGACCGTATCCAGAAAGGTCTGGAACTGGACAATTGAGGATGAAAATTCTCCGTTCTAACTTCAGAAGGTCCAACCACATTTGCCAATTTGTATCATGTGTTCCTCAAATGCAGCAGACGTCTCCTCTCAAAAATTCTCGTAACATTCAGAACAATATATAACTTATTTTACCTGAGATAAATAGGAGTATGGCGTTTGATTGTTGATTCTGCAAAACTCTGCGCTGTTTTTCAGTCCTTTATTATTATTATTATTTTTTTTACTTTTTACATGTAAGCAGTCGTGTTTGTTTCTGACACGAGCAGACCATTCATCTCTCTAATTGGTTAATCCGCCTGCCAATCACACCCTCTGAAATTGAGGAAACATGATACGCTCCAAATCCACTCGTCTTTGTAAAGTTTTGTCAAAGCGTGTGGTTCTGGCTGGCGAGGTAAGCTTATTGCTAAATATTCTGTATTGAAATAGACAAGTTTATGATGAACAGTTAATAATATACCTTTAAAGGCACTGTACCTGATTTTTACTTTCTTAAAATGTGAAAAACAGAACTAGTCCATTTTGTTATTCCTCACTTACCTTATGCATCCTAATTATTTACCTTCACGATATATAAGCACTTTTGATAACTCTCAGACACCAAGAGTTTTGGCGGGACGTTAAAGCTAACAACAACTTGCATGCTAACTTGCACTTCCTGATGATTGGGCGATAAAATGCTTTCTAATTGGATGCAGACAGCATGCAACGGACATATTTTGACCCCAAGAGCTGCTTATACAGTATATCTATACAAATTTTGATCAAACATACTGGACCAAATTGGGTACAGGCCCTTTAAGAACTCTTCCCTAAATCATAAAATCATTTTCCTTTAGAAAAGTGTTTAAAATTAGGTTGGAAGCTAATCAGGTATGAAAGAGAATGCCATTTAAATAGGATTATTGTTTGAAACTTGGTAAAAGCTATACACCTATTTCACTAGTTATTTTAGATATAGATTCTGTTTTTCTTTTTATTATTGAAGACATATTTTATTTCACTCTTTTTCTTGAAACCTCAACCCCATCAGACAGGACATTTTGAGAACAGGACTTCACCCCCCTTGAGCCTGAGCTCCTTGAGTGTAGAAGGCATCTTCACACCATGGTAATCCTCAGAGGGGGGGGACTGTGTGTTTAAGTGCCATCTTGAGTCTCACCCCTACCGCCCCCCTTGGCCCCACCCCACCTCACCCTGCCTGCCTGCCTGCCTGCCCTCCCTCCTATGCTAATGCTCCCAATCCTCTTTGTGGGAGAGTGACGCGAGCTACTGTCAGAAACAGAGTTAAGCTGAGTACAGGAGGGGAGTGGACCAGCTAGCAGCCGGCTCCTCTCCTCTCTCCTGGGGTCTGATCTCCTGGGCCGCACCACTTGACGACTCTGCACAACAAGGCCATTCTCAGACCAGTCTTTAAGCATGTTGCGGGATATGATCCAAGGAGGACATTGCCAGCGCTTTTTAAAAACTTTTAATTTTTGAACTTTTGAACTTTTAAATTGTCAATGTGGATTTGAAGATTTTTTTTTGACAGATTTGCTTTTCTAATTTGACACTTCGACAGTCTTACATTGTTGGATCTGATAGCATCATTACAAAATTTTTTTGTCATTGCGTTTCTGATTCACTTTGAAATTCTCTCACAACAAAATCATGGAATTGTATTTTTGAAAGCATATGCTGAGAAGTGATGAAATCTGCATTTTTAGGGTGAAACTGTCTCACATGGTTGGACACTGGAGCGCTGAGGAACAGATGGTGGGACAGCTTTCTGGGTTGTCAGGTGTGTCTGAAAGGAGTGCACTCAAAGCACTTGTCTATCTCTTTTAATTGCTGCCCATCCGAGGGTGTTGGAAAATTCTACCACTGCTCATTTGGGATTCTTAACATGGAATTTTAGTTATACTTTTACACCGGAAATATTGCGTGCTGGTGGGTGTACCGTGGACATTCGTAACCCTGGATTTCCAAGAGATGGAGGGTCATTGTTTTGACCGCTTCGGAGAGGGAGAGAGGGACAACTACCAGATCGACTACCGGAGGATCGTAGGGGACACCGAGCCCGCACGACCCAGGATCATGAACCGCGACGGTGAGCCTCATCCCTACGGAGCCTTCGGTCACTCCCCCGCCCACAGTCATGGCCATGAGACAGCAGCTCAAAGATACAGCGCCACACGGATCCAAGCAGGATATGAGCCCGAGAGGTCAGTCTGGCTGGCACTGTACAGAGGGCGAAGGTCATGAACCTTAATCCCGTAGGGTGTTAAAGGGCCCGTATTGCACTATTTTCTGATTAATGTTATACTGTTTTTTTCCTCATCAAAAACATGCCTAGTGTTTTATTGTTTCTTTTACACATGTTTAACACACAAACCCTGCATATTTAGGGTCTCTCAAACTGAAAACACTCACTCCCACTTACACCCTTCACTGTAATCATTTGCATTATTTCAGCCCTGGAATTGCTAATGTCTGCTGAACTAAATGTAAAAGGTGGCTGTAAACTTGAAAATTACTGCTTCATGACATCACAAGGTGGAACAGAGCATTTGGAGCTTTGGAGATGTAGACTAATGATACAGGATTACTCAGACATGTATGAATGAAACAAAACACAACTCAGTTATGTTTTTGAGGAGGTAACAGCATTATAACATGGCTTAAAGCTCACAAGAATACATTTTGTGTAATTTAGGACCTTTAAGGCTAGACCAGTGTATCTATAAAAAAAAGAGAACTAGTTTGGACAAATGTTAGATGAGTTTTGCCATTTTAAATTGTAATTGTAAAGATAGTGAGGCTGCCAATATACTGTACAGCCAAGAGGGCAAAGGTCATGACCCCTAACCCCATGTCTTCAATACAGCATTAGTTACAGTGTTAAGGCTGGACAATTATAGCAAAATAAAAAATACAATACTTAGATATGGTTTGCTATTTTATTTGCCTAAATTTGGAAGATTCAGTTCACAGTACATAGTGCCAAAAATAATAATGATGGAAATAAAACAGAATAGCTAATTTTCTCAATAGCATGTTTGGTTGTTTGAAAATTAATATTAACTTAACAGGGCTCATGACCTGGAACATTGAGATTAACAGAGTTGTCAAAAGTATCAAATCAGATACTAATCGATACTGAAACTAGTATCGAAACTCATTTGAGCAGGTATTGGTACAAAAAAAACCCTCACATTCACAGGACAGAAATGAACCTTGTTTTGTACTGCATAACACTATTATTGTGATATTTTAATATAGCCTGTTTTTGGCAAACAAAAAATGTGCATACCTTCATTTACGAGTCAAACTGTGTCAAAATAAAAACTTAACCACAGCTATACCAAGACCAACCCAAGTGAGGAAAATCATGAGGAAAATCTGCCTTTTTGTGCATTTTCAATGAAACAAAAAAACATACAAGGATATAAAATTGAGAACTTTGTGTTACATTAGTGATTATTGCATCAGCCAGTATTGCAGTATTGATATTTTTGCAATATTTTTCACAAGCCTAATTTAGATTTGATAGAATATGTGAATAAAATACATTTTAAAATATCTTAAAAGAGGTTAATTGTTTTCTCCCCTTACTAAGAGCACATGGTGACAAATAAATCTTATATCACACTACCTAAATACCTTTCTCGATAGTCTGATTGCCAACATTAAAATTGTAATCAGACTGTTCAACCAAGGTATATATAACCATGGATTGACTGTTTAACCAAGGTATATATAACCTTATAGTATGTTGGCTGTGCCCTCTAATACAGTAACAAGCATGTTTACCAGGTACTTGGCCACTAACCAAATCCTCTTACCACTGCACTGCCGTCACAGCTCTATAGGACTTTCCATTAACACGGGCAGACTCCCATGTTAGCGTTTCCCCTTTCAACTTTTGCACTAATTGGATAGCGCTCTATCATGGCTCTCAAAGGCAAATGGTATTGTTATTATTAAGTGAACACTCTTATATTGAACAGGTTTACTAATATTGTCCTTTTTACAGTATGGCAGATTACCTGATCAGCGGAGGTACTGGATATGTCCCAGAAGATGGCCTGACAGCTCAGCAGCTCTTTGCTATTGGGGATGGTCTGACATACAAGTAAGACTGGATGTTGTTACAGTATTAAATGCATCTAAATCCATAAAGAAGCAGTTATTATGCAATGCTTTCTATTAATATTGGTGATGACACATGGGCCTGGTGATATTATGGGGGATTATTGGGACTAATACGACTTTCAAGGATGAATGGGTGCGTCAAATGCAGCGTAGTGTTCAGATGTCAGTGTGGTAATGGGTGGGAGTGTACTTTCCTTAATGGGGGCTATATGCAGGGCTTATCACTGTGAGGAGGATACATGATAAATGTTATATTATGTCAAAACATTAGGACAAAAGCTTATACTTTTCAGGAATGGCTGGAAAAGGAAACAAGTAAGAAAGACTTAACACATTTTGAAATAACTAATGAAAGTATAGCCCGGGGGGGGGGGGGGGGGGGGGGGAATTCAATTGCAGGGCATGTATTTCAGAGAAAAAGAATGACAATGACAAAAGAATGACAAAACTTGGTATGATGTCTTTCGGGCACCATAGTTATCTCTTACCACAACTTCCTTGTCTCCTACAGTGACTTCCTCATCCTCCCCGGCTTCATAGACTTTACTTCAGATGAGGTGGTAAGTTGGTGTGCTGAAATCACCGCTGCACATTATGTGTTCACGTTGATAGACCAACAAAACCACACCAGTACTGTACAGCCAGATGACTGGAACACATATAAACAGCTTGTTTTTATCATAAGACCTCCTTTGGGAAAGGTCATTAAATTCATGCTGATGTCATATGTGTTGTGCCTGTACAGCACCTGTGTCTTACACACAAATGAACATTCTGTATTCACAGTGACTCAGCACATATGGACGGCATGCATGGCATTGCAATGAAGTGTGTTGATGCTATGTTACTCTCTGGAGGAGGTTCCACAACCAGCTTGTCTCCATGGAGATGCCACAGTGTCACATTAAACTTAAATGATTCAATTTGTGTGGGTTGTTATTGTTAAAAAAAAACCCTTATAAGACATGCATTCATACTGTATGCGAGGGTCCCCTCGCATCCCCCTGCGCAGATCTGACCAGTAACTTGACCTGGTTGCATGACCTGCTTGTCTCCATGGAGATGGAGGTTTAATGCCATACTCTAAAACATTCCAAGCAAAACATGAACACATGTGCAGATGGCAGGCCCTCCAATAAGAAAAGCTACTGCATTTTTAAAAATATTTGTTGTTCCTAATTCCATGTGTAGGATCTCACCTCAGCACTGACACGGAAGATCACCCTGAAGACCCCTCTGATCTCCTCTCCCATGGACACAGTGACTGAGTCCTCTATGGCCATCGCCATGGCAGTAAGTGTCACAAAGCCCACACTCCATTGTCCTCGCTCAGCAGTATCAAAACTGTATGTCTAGAAGATGATATAAAGATGCTTTTTACTTTGCTTTAGTTAATGGGTGGAATTGGGATTATCCATCATAATTGCACTGCTGAGTTTCAAGCCAATGAAGTGCGCAAAGTCAAGGTATGGAAACATTACACATATCTAATCTTTACCCCCTCTACATCTTAGCTTGTGTTTTTCACAGAAATTCGAGCAGGGCTTTATCACTGACCCTGTGGTCATGAGTCCACACCACACAGTGGGAGATGTGTTCGAGGCAAAGGTCCGGCACGGCTTCTCCGGGATTCCTGTTACTGAGACTGGGAAAATGGGTAGCAAGCTGGTTGGCATCGTGACATCCAGAGACATAGACTTTCTGTCAGAGAAGGACCACGACAGACCGCTAGCAGAAGTATGTGCACTATGTTTGACTTATATATTTGTGATATTCATGAACTTGTGCATAGGTGTATACTACAAAGGTACTTGGACTTAACCAGGACCTCAATGTCTGACCCTCAGCTCAGAGATAACAAGTTTGCAAAGTGTGAACTTCTGCAACATCAACTAAGGGAAACTATGAAGAAAACTCCTACATCTCAAATGATTGCTGTAAACTGAAATAGATTTGGTTCAGTTGACCCTAATAAGAAATAACATGCCAATAATGATAAATCCCAAAGATTGCCTCCTTTTAGTTGTACACCAGCATTGTTAGTACCTTACTGAAGTTTTATAGTATGATTTATTTTGCATCTATAGGCATTTTTACTAGAAGTACTTAAAAAACAGAATGGAATATATAGCCAAAAAAGACTTGACAAAAAGCATTTTTTTTTTTTTTTTTCATTTTTGCTGTTTTTTTATTGTACTGAAAAACTTGAAGCCTCACTGTGATTGGCTTGCTTCTCCACAAACCTGGCTCTTATCCTCCTCTTGCTTATTTGCATGGAAATGTTGTTCCTTTGGCTATAATCTTCTACAGGCATAAAACTTGCATATCTCCATGGCTAATGTTCTGAAGTATGGTTAGAACTTTCTATTTCCATGGAAGGATGCTGTTGACACGCCCCCTCAACAAAGTGACATACTGTACCTTTAATATGTATAAAGTTGCATACTGTACCTTTAATATGTATTTTTTTTCCCCCTAGCCCTAATTCTCATTTATTATTTTCATGATAATACAGGCAATGACAAAAAGAGAAGATTTAGTAGTAGCCCCAGCTGGAGTGACATTAAAAGAAGCCAATGACATTTTGCAGCGGAGCAAAAAAGGTGCTGTTCACCGTTGAAAGAACAATCTCATGTAAACCTGTTATATTTAATGTAACGGCAGATTTACATTTGGCCTCTTTCAGGCAAGCTGCCCATAGTGAACGACAGTGACGAGCTGGTGGCCATCATCGCCCGGACAGACTTGAAAAAGAACAGAGATTATCCACTGGCCTCTAAAGACTCCAGGAAGCAGCTGCTGTGCGGGGCGGCTATTGGCACCAGGGAGGACGACAAGTACAGACTGGACCTCCTCATGCAGGCCGGGGTGGACGTGGTTGTGTTGGTGGGTTTCATTTCTATGTTTGGTCATAGGCAGGTGCTAGAAGTTACAACAGACTTTACTACTATTACTTACATGTTTTTTTCCAAAATGGTCCAGTCCTATTACAGACCCTTTAAAGAACACATGTGCTTGAGCCTGCTTTATAGTTATAATCTATGACAGCGGTGGATCATTATGTTAGCATTTAAATCACAATATTCATCTTAATAAAAAGAAACAAGCGTCCGTAAACGTCATCACAATAAAGAGCAGTGAAGTTGTTGGCCCCTCCTATGCATAGCTCCACATCACAAGGAGAAACAACTATAACGTGGCTAAAAGCTCTGAAAAGTTCATTTTGCATAATAGGTGTGCTTTAAAATCCTATGTGTATACTAGTGTCTATACTACCCTTACTTTTCTTGTACATGTCAGCATTATTGCAGCTTTTTGATACTGCATTGTTTCAGTACATACATTATAGGGTTAAAATCTCTTCCTCCGTTGCATATGTCTTAATTAATTAAAATTGACATTAGGGAATCATGCATATTTAGTATGCCCTTAAAGTTTTCTTTTCTTTCTATTTGTTGTTTTGTTCTATTTTAATTTCAGGATTCTTCACAGGGAAACTCAGTTTACCAGATTAATATGATCAACTACATCAAACAGAAATATCCCGAGCTGCAGGTGGTGGGTGGAAATGGTAAGCTCGTCATTATAACTGTATTACTGCCATGACCAATGAGATATAATGGGACCAGTGAAATAATCACCATGGTAACCCATATTAACAGACAATCAGGAACTCATGCAAACTGCATGTTTCAGTATTTTCTTTTAAATACTTTTTTAAAGTATTAAAATCTATTATTTTAATCAATGTGAAATAAACAGAATGTGTATCTGTGTAAGTGTTCACTTGGTGCATTGACATACAGAAATTCTGCATATAATATAGACCAGTGGAGAGCGTCTGTGAGGAGCGTCTGTCTGTGGATGACTCATGTTTTCTCTGTCTTTCTGCTTTCGCGGGCCGCATAGTGCTATCAGCTCCTCTGTTTATTCATAAATGATCCTGAAAAAGCTGTGAAAAGTTCCCATGACGTGTATGCATGTTAAAGCGCATGAATTCTCGTGACTCTGTCAAAAATAAACCGTCTGCACAAATGACAGGCACTTCAGTCCAACGTTCTATTTAAGAATAGTCTTTGCTTTGGTTTCTGGATTTTTAGCAAAATATTGGCTAAAATGCAACAGAATATATGAATTAAGGCGTCTTGTTCAAAAGGTCGAGTGGACAAGCAATGAAAAAAGAAAAAATTTACATGTTTTCCCAACAAGTTCACCCTATTGATCATGTACTTGTAGAGTTGATCATGTATTTGTTTTTCACTTCATGTCTTTAGTGGTGACGGCTGCTCAGGCTAAAAATCTTATAGACGCTGGAGTGGATGCTCTCCGAGTGGGAATGGGCTGCGGCTCTATCTGCATCACTCAGGAAGGTAGGAGAAGGGCAGGCGAGTTTACATGGGCTGCGGCTCTATCTGCATCACTCAGGAAGGTAGGAGCAGGCGTGTTTACATGCACACCAAAATCTCATCATTATCTCATTTTTAGAGTAATCAGATGATTGAATGGTCATGTTACATCTGATGTGACTTATCGTATTTTTTTCTGATTCTTCACACCTGTGGAGGTTTTGACCAGAACAATTTCGTAGGTAAACTAATGTGACAAAGACAAAAATGGAAGACAAAAATGTTAAGGATGGAAAGAGTTATATTATTTTCAACAAAAGTTACTCTAAAATTCTCCATATTAACTGACACATGTCTCCAGGTCTTTAATGATCAGATTTCTTTTGAGCATGTAAACACACACCAAAAATCAGATCAGATCTAATTATTGGGTATCTGATTATTCTAGTGATTTGATTTTTACTGGTTTTGTAAATGTACCTGTCAAAGCCTTTTAAATACAGAAAGTTTTTTGTTTGCAGTAATGGCATGCGGCCGACCTCAGGGAACCTCCGTGTACAAAGTAGCAGAATATGCGCGGCGCTTTGGGGTGCCTGTGATCGCAGACGGAGGCATACAGACAGTGGGGCATGTGGTGAAAGCTTTGGCGCTTGGTGCATCTACAGGTATGCAGTAATAAAAATGGAAAAAACAGTAATACAGTTCACCTCATGAATTAAAAACATTACAAAAAAAATGTTTCATTCACACATGTTTAACACACAAATCCTTCAGATTTAGGCTGAGTTCTTCTATCAGACTGAAAACACCCTGTCCACATTTGGATCATTTCAGCCCTGGAATTGCCTATTTTTACTAAACCAAATGTAAAGGTAGGGTTAGGGTTACCACTTCACAAGGTGGAACAGAGCATTTTGTGCTTTGGAAAACCAGACAGACTAAAAATGAGGATTTATTTAAATTAGTGTTGTTCCGATACATTTAAAAAAAAAATCTGATGCCTTCATGGAGTTGCCAATACCAATACCAGTCTGATACCGCGCAGTGTGAAGAAGTAGACTAAGGCTACTCAATTTTGTTATAGTACAAAAGTAAAAATAGCTATAAAAGCCTATCTCTAAAGAAAATCTACAAAATAAATTAGATTTTTAGAACTAAAGTAGTAAAATGTATAATGGTCTTGATGATGAGATGTTCTGATTTAAGCATTTTTACTTTTCTACTTCGTCACTTTCTAAAAACAAGAGCGAGGGCTGTAAAAAGACGCTCATCCTCGGAGCACTTGGCTAGTTAATGCTGTTGTCGGGCTACACTCTCCGTAGTTAGATTAATTGCCAAATTTAGTGTCCACACCAAAGGCTAAATGAAGGTATCAAAGAGGTAACACAAATATCTTTTCTGTTATTATTAGCGCGTTTTAAGTGTCTGGAGAGCCTCCACAGTCTGAATTTAAGCTGCTCTGGGCATTAGCAGTAGCCACAGACATCAACAGTGGCAGTGCTCTATGGGTCCTCATTCGGGGAAATACAGAGCGCTATCAGCACAGAAGCAGAGCAGGAACACGAGTGAGAGCTTTGTGCACAACAAAACATATTTAGCATCATAATAGCAGTTAAATTTGTTATTATTGTAGAGCAAGGTTTTATTTCAATTCTGTTTCATTTCAAAGAGTAAATATGCTCTCACTGTGAGATTGCATAAAGGAGCCGAAAGTTCCATCACTAGTGTTCGCCAGTACCAATACCTGAAAAATGTATGGTAACGTAGCTTTTGACGATACCAGTATCGGTGTTGGAGCAATCCTAATTCAGATATGTGTGAATGAAACTAAACACAATGCTGTGAATGTTTTTGATGAGGTAACAACATTCAAACATGGCTAAAAGCTCACAGGAGTCAGATTTATGTAATATAGGGCCTTTAAACATTAATTTAAGAAAATAAATGTATGACTGTTGTGGACATTAGACTTTAGCTTTGGCCTTTGTTTACAGTCTGGTTGTGAGATACTGTTATTATGGAAATAACTTTGCCTATGTCACATCTGCTGCCCTATTCTTTCAGAAAGTAAAATTACTCTAGACATATTTTATTTCTGGTACAGAGGATTATTTTATTTGGTAAATTGGTCAAACTGAAATCATATTTTTTTATTTATTACAATTGCACTGACAGCTATACATTACTTTTAACTCAAAAGGTGTAGATTTTCCAAGTGTGATGTCACTTCAGGGTCCATGAGCTGAAAACAATGTTTACATCTTTTAAAAAAATTTTTTTTAAGCAACAACACCCCTCACATTCAAAAGGATTGCTGTCGTTTAACACTAACAAAGTCATAAGCATGACGTTGAGGTGAGAAGTTAGGCTAGGCTACTATATATTACTTTAGATTATTACTGTATTATTTACATATTTGAATTGGTCATTTGAATGGTAATTGTCTCTTGTTTGATGAATAACATAAAACAAATAGTTGTGTTTGAAATCAGTTGTGAAGTTTCTGGTTGGACCCGGAAGTGACATCATCGCGTTACAACTCGATAGCACTCACACTTTTAGTATTTTGGCATTTTTGTAGTAATGATGGGATCCTTGCTCGCGGCTACCACCGAAGCTCCAGGGGAATACTTCTTTTCGGACGGCGTGCGGTTGAAGAAATACCGAGGAATGGGCTCTTTGGATGCCATGGAGAAAAACAACAGCCAGAAGCGCTATTTCAGGTGTGATATTAACTAGCCAACGTTAAGGCAAGGCAAGTTTATTTGTATAGCACAATTCGTGTAAATAATCACAAATAATCATCAAAAAAATTAAAGGGGCAAGCAAGTGACACCACCAGGTCAGCTCTGTGGAGTTGGTCTTTAAAGTATTTTTATTCAGCAATAATAGATAGAATGATAGAAAATTTTAATAAGAAAGTCAATCATTCCAAGTAAAGCATAAACATGTATCAGACCTCTCTCCAGAAAGGTTACATAGTGCCTCTTTAAACTGATACAGTGCTAATATAATGCTGTTGTGTTATAATTCTCTTCCAGTGAAGGAGATAAGGTCAAAGTAGCTCAAGGGGTGTCTGGCTCGGTACAAGATAAAGGCTCTATCCATAAGTTTGTTCCCTACCTCATCGCTGGTATCCAACATGGCTGCCAGGACATAGGAGCAAAGAGTTTGTCAATATTACGGTAGGTACACAGGTAAAACAGATGCAGCAATAACAATACTACAGTGGAAGGAGATAGGTCAAATCAAGGGGTGTTCTGGCTGTCTACTTCAGTTAAAGTGATACTGAACCCTTTTTTTCGCTACTTGTCAATATTACGGTGTGTACATGATGTTTGAATAGCATTGTCTACTCTTCCTAGTCATTTTTTTTGACAATTTTAGTACAATCAAGGTACATTTGTGGCATTGTGTCTAAAACAATAAAAAAAAAAGTGAGTGTGTGCAGCCCCCAGTAGCCACTGCAATTTCAAGTACTATGTGACATCATGCATAACTGCCTTGATTACACGTAACTCCTGGCTGCAGGGGTAGAGTTTGAAATCTGGATACCTGTTAGACCAGTCACACTGTTCCTTATACCTCCAGACCTCGCCCCTCCTCCTTTCACTCTCCCCTTTAATCCTCCAGGTACTGCCTAGTTCAACAGCTCTATTTGAAATGTGGTTGAGGGGGGAGTTTAGGTGTTTAGTCCTACTTTAATTATCAGATCCAGCTGAAAAAAAAAAAAAACCATGTTGAATCTGAATGTAGATTATAGATTACAACAAAAACGGCTAACCCTGTAGTTTAAATCATTACAAACATGTTCTGAAATGTGATTCTTGTATTAGTTTGGCAATTTGCTTTTCAGTCTTTATCAGTTTTGTCGGACATGTTTGAAATGTTAACTTTGAACAGAATTATTCCTTTTATTTGATTAACAAATCAGAATGTTTACTTGAAAAATCGCAATTAGTTATTTCTTCCCAAATCGTGCAGCCCTGTTTTAATGCTTATTAAACTAGCGCTAGGACAAATCCAAAATACATGTTATTAATGCATTTCTCTAAATAAGGAAGCTATGTCACTAACACCACTGTAATTTAAATGAACAAAATATACAAATATACAGTATGTGCTATATTTTTGTTAGGTCTATGATGTACTCTGGAGAGCTGAAGTTTGAGAAGAGAACCATGTCGGCACAGATGGAGGGCGGTGTCCACGGCCTTCACTCGTAAGTTTAACCTTTAGGCTGTATGTAGGAGGGTTGTCAAAAGTATCAAAACCATCATATTATAGTAATTGTAATAAAACTAGTATCAAAACTAGATACTCATTTCAGCAGGTATCGATACTAAAAAAGTCACATTCAGAGGACAGAAATGAACCTTTCCTGACTATCTTTAGAACAATCTTGAGCTGTATCAGAACAAGTATAAAGCCACATAGGCTAGTACCACTGGACCACTGTGGAACTTACCTGAGGGATCGAGGGATTATACAGAAATAAGACTGACATTGTGGTATCGTAATTGGTATTGAGTATCAAGTCTGTTCCTTAGTATCGAAACTGAATTTGAAATGTTTATAGTAATTTCTCATTGTATGCCACCAAACTTTTATTTGTGCTTGTGTCCGTTTTCCATTATTTCACAACTATTCCACAACCTGTCCTTTATCGTAGTCGTAGTAGGAGCGATTAGCCATATCACATTGTCTTCTTTCTTCTTTCTCTTCTTCATGCTAACTTACTAGATATTCTTATGTGCCATGTAAGTACGTCTGCTCATAATTCTGTCTATATTCAGATCACATAATAATGTCATAATAATGGTAGTTTTTTTTCCCAACTGTAGTTACGAGAAACGACTGTACTGAAAAGGGAAGGAGAGGAAGCACTGTGCTGGACCAAATATCCCCACAACCATAACTGCACGTAAAAAATGAAAAGAAACTCGCCTCTTAACTCTTATTTTATTGTGCTCAAACTATGTTCCAACAGTCTCAAGTTAGAGCAGGACAGACACACGGTGCAAGCTACTTTTCTTGATAACATTTACTGCTAGTGGAGCAATATCCCTACCTCACTCCAAAGTCTTGTTGCACCTTGACTGAATGACACAGGAGCATGTCTTTTATGTAAACTTGAAGATGGACTCTTTGCACATGTTTTTAATGAAGCTTTGTAGGAGAGGCGATATTAAAGAGGGGGTATTACACTCATATGGGGTATTTACTGCTACCACGTAACATATTTAGATCACCATTTTACCTTTTATTGTTTTGAAAATGCTATATTCTCCGAAAACATTGTAATTAAATGTTTAATTATGGAAGTTTCAGTTTTGTTTTTGAGTCCCCTCTACCCTTGCTCCCCGTGCTAAGTCACTCGTCCTTCAGATTGCACTCCGCTAATGAAACTGCTGCACATCCAGTCAGGTTTGAGAAGTTGTAGTGGATAGTTTTGTTTTCTGCTTTTGTATCTTTATGAAAAATGGCTGTGTGGGAGCATGGGTTATGGAGGCTTGTGGCTGAGCCTCATACAGCACAAAAAATGTGGGCCTCTTAAGGCATGTTTTTGATGAAGAATAACATTATAACATGGTAGAACACTCCAAAAAGTCAATTTTGCACAATACCCCCTCTTTAAAAAGACAGGTACCATAGAAACTTATTTTACAATGTGGTTTGAGACAGCTAAGAAAAAGCTATATCCAACAAATACTGCTCGGAAAATTAAAATGACTATATAAGTGATATCTGAGAAAATGTACCGCTATTGTGTTGTGTGAATGTACATGTTTTTATGAATGAGTTACAATGAATGTTACATAGTTAACCAAACTTTAGAATCAGTTTTAAATGTGTTGTACCTGATTTTTACAGTCTTAAAAACAGAACTAGCTCATGTTTAACAGTTTGCAGTGGTTATTCGTCACTTACCCTCACTTATGCATTCTGAACATCCTAATTATTCACCATGATGACTTCATAAGTGCTTTTCACAACTCTCAGAGACCAGTGTGAAGTTTTGCCGCGACAATAAAGCTAACAACAAATAGTATGCTAACACGCACTTCCTCATTATCGGACAATAAAATGCTTTCTATTTAGATGCAGATAATACACAGCAGACTTTTTTTTTTTTTACCTCAAGAGCTGCTTAAACGATATATCTGTACTGAGGCAAAACAAATTTTGCTCAAATACAGGGAGAAAAAATCAGGTGCAGGACCTTTAAAATTTGTTCACAGAAAATGTTTTTATTCACAAAAGGCAAGTTAACTTCAGTTCAGAAGCACATTTTTCTGCCTACAACATGAGACAAACATCTGCTGCATATAGAAATCTGCAAAGACTATAAATAAATGCCTGTCTAATGTATATAAGACAAATATCTATTTTCAGACTGAATACTGGAGTAGTGTAATAAACTTAAAGTCTGAATTTCTATATAGATTTATAGTGGTTTTATGTGGATCTATTTTTCTATAAAATATAATTCTTGCAATGTACTCACTCTGTGTCCCATTGAAACTGTACACATACCAGTATCGTACTAATTTAAGATTAAGGTTGTATTTGCCACGGCTCTCATAGATTTGAAACCCATGTCCACTGTCTTGCCTACTGGTGATGAAAATAAATACATTTTGATTGGTCGTCATGTCATAATGTTTTTTGTTCATAATGGATGCGTAGTTGCCTGTGACCCAGAGTACACATTTCAATACTTTACAAAGGTATGAGTCTGGTCAGTGGTGAATTTCCCCGAGGTTACATGGTCATGATTGACAGGCAGATTGCCCAATCAGGGACACGCATTGCACATCTGTATTAAAACAAATATGGCTGCTTATGAAGAAAAAAGGAAGGAAAAAAATGTCACAACAAAAAACAGTGCAGACTTCTGCTGAATCAGTGAGCGAAGCACTACACTGTTAATCTGAGGTGAAGAAATGTCTTTTTTTTTGTAAATGATAGATGACCAATGAGCTATTTCTTTTCACATGCATCACTGGAAAAAAAGTAATCTGATTGTATGATTGTGTTCGGTCGGGCTCAAGATGTAACGGAGGGAGTGGAGACCAGACTGATATCCATCTGTATAAAAAATACAGAGATATCACACTGGATTTCCCAGGCAAAATGTGTGGTGCTTGTGTCATGAACAAAATTGTGTACTGCATGGTCCTTATTAAGTGCACAGTTGTATGTGATTATTAGATTGTAACGTGACAATTTTTTTCTGTGTTATTCAAATTATGCATCTGGGTCATAGTATTATCTAGTTGAGCCACTAGAGGGCAGTTAAGTTCAGATAATGTAAACTGAAGTACACTCCTCATCCTCTCTAAAATACTTAATATGCTCCACTCAACTGTAAAAGTAATATATTATTTTAAGTAACATTTTAAATAATAATAGAATGCATGTATCGTCATTATGCAATAACATTTACATACAACCAGTGTAATTCAACATTTACTGCTTTACGTTAACAGAAAATAGGACTTTATAGCAGTGATTCTCAAACTTATCTCAGCAACTAAACATAAATACTTGAATACAGATAATATTCAAAATGTCCATGCTTTTCTTAACTAAACAAGGCATACATGAATCAAATGCAAAACAAAACAAAAAACAAATACTAAAACAATACAAAAATAATACCAGCATCAAACCAAGGACTTATCTATAAAGAAGATTTAAACCAGGACTACAGCAGGTCTAATTCTGTTCAAAGTGGACACTGTAAACGACACCAGGACCATTGACATGAGAGAAATGATGATGATTTCCATGAATTACAGAACATGTTTGCAGAGATCTAAACTATAGGCTCAGTATTACATGAAAAAGTTCCCCTTTAACGATATTTTATAACTAGCCTATGAAAGCATAAAATATTGTGATTTTTTATAACAGATTTCATTCATTTTAAGTCATTGAATGATTTATTAATTTTCTAGTTGGTTTTGTATATTTAGCTTGCTTAAAGTTTGAACGTTATCTCAAATTAAACATACCAAAAATAACTTTCGCTAGGTCTCAAACCATAAAGAAAAGTACTTTTTACTTGTCAGCCCAGTTAAAAAAAATGTAGTGGAACAGAAAGTACAGATACCTGCTCTTAAATGTAGTGAAGTAAAAGTAAAAAGGATCCACTTTGAAACTGACTTGAGGAAAGTACAGATAACTAAAAATTGTGCTGAACTATAGTACTTTTGCTTTTGTACTTACCTTCCACCTTTGACTTTGTTACCTTCCACCTCTGACTACAGGCACAAGATTTTTTATTGTCTGATAATTGCAGTCTTTGCAAGCTGATAACTGCGCCGACTAAAATTGCTATTTCGATTTGATTCCTCTATAGCTGTAACCAGAATAATTACCGTACACTATCACTGTTTGAGAACCACTGCGTTTTAACACATGCATAAAAACATAAGTTAACATTAGACTCTGCTTGCGTTCTCTCGCCAGCCTACAGGTCAATAGTGTCACTGCACACACTAAGAGCATCAATCTGCTTGCACACATTGACAAACTCGGCCTGCACAGCAATGTCCCATTCTAACTGCTTACTTTCACTCAACTGCTTAGTCCCGGCCAGCCTCACGGAGCTCTTACTGTCCTGGGACGCTGTGCTCAAAGTCCGAAACCTTTTATAGTGCGACAAATGTGGGATGGCTCTGGGTAGACTGCTGTGAGCAAAATTGTGCCCCCTATTGGCCCACGAATGAGATCGCACTTTCACGACCTCCTTTGGCTTTCGGCACAGTTCTTGTGTTGACCCGTCGATGCTTCCTTTCCACTCCGATCGCTTTGGTAGTTGGTTGTTTATCGCTTGTGCGTCTTGTTCCATGTCTTTACAAGAAGCTGTGCGGTATAAGCCATTCTCAACCAAACCAGATTTTTCCTGCTGGTTTAAAGAAAGATTCGAAGAAGTTTGGAAAAGCCTTGGCCATTCGAATATGCTATGAGAAAATAGGGATTCGCTGTACAATGCTTGGTCAATGCTTCGGGACAGGTTTATTGGCGATGGGGGACGTAGGTCTACGGTTGAATCAAGTTTATTCAAAGAAATTGGATTTGTTTCTGTTGCGTTTTTAGGCTTGGATGTTGGACTTTGTTTCATAAGTAATGGTTGGTCTACTATTTGGTTAGATTTTTGGGCACATTCCACCCCATTTCCAGGAGGATCTATTGGGCAAAGCGGTAGAGTGTCTGACTTTTCTTTGGCGATATTTTGCATTTTATTTTGAGAAGAGAGTGTGCCCTCTTCCGATGCTAGCTCTAACTCTCGTGTAGGTGAAAGCCGACTCCAAGATCCCATTTGAGGTTTGATCAGGGTTTTGGTTGAATTCCTACAAAATATAGGTGGCGTTCCGATAAGCGCTAACCCTAGACAAACTCCAATCTCACCAATTCGGCAACCCAACTGGAAGCCCCACCAAGGCCATGGGTAGAAACCTATGTCATCGAAACCGCCATATCCGAGGGAATGCAAAATAGCATAGAGTTGAAGGCCTCCGCAACTTAGCAAAAATATTGATGCGGCTAAACCCGATCGTACAGCTCTTCGCCAGTCTTCCATTTGGGCGAATGGACATCTTGGCGGTCGAATGACCTCAGGAGAACCCGCTTTCACCACTGTCGTTAAGTCTGTAAATGTGCTTGCTATCCACTTGTACCAGGCAGTAAAAAACAAAATATGAACAAGATAGAAAAATTGACAGACATACAAAGATTCCTTGAGGGATCAGTAGGATTATATTTGGAAGTTTGGGAAAAAGTTCCAGTATGCCAACGGAACCTAGTGACAAACCAAAATGGAGAACAGACATTGAAACCAAAAAGCATGGTTTGGGTAGCGCAGAAAATGATGGAGATATCGCCAGCGGGAGAGAAATTTGCAAGTTCGACCGTAAAGACAGAAGAATAAACGAAGTGGAGAATGCTAATATCAAACACGGGTACGGTAGCGCGCTAACTGGCAACAAAGCTAGCGGCGGAAGGCGATCTTGAAAACTGTAAGCGTCGTAAATCAAAACAAAAGCTTGCGCCCCTGTGAATGAGAGGAGGAAGAAATGTAGTAACGCAAAGTAGAGTATTCCAGGAGGACAACGCAATGGCAAAGCTAATATGCAAATGAACGAAACTAGGCCGACTGCGCTGAAGACAGACGCTAAGCCGTAGACGTGTGCTTCCCAGGCTAGACCCCATGTAGCCAGGGCAGAGTTCCAATCGGAGTACAGGGGAACGAAGAGGCTAAGGCTGAGGGGCAGAGAGAGGTGAAGGGGGTCCGGTGGTTGGGGTGAGTCGTCTGTGTCGTTGGATGATTGGCAGGGAGCTGTAGTGGTGTTCGGCAAGTCACTGGTTGGATCTATAACAAAGAGAAAAACAAGTCACATGACAAAACAAAAGTGTTCAGATAAGATGAAGGACATTTTAGACAGATTTTTAGGTAGATTTTAAGGTGTGATTGAATAAATGTAAAAGAATAACATGGACATTGTCTCAAAGTTAAACATGCATTATGTCAATTTTCTGATATGCCACCTGCTGCCTGTCTCCATGGAGATGTTATTGCTTTTCTTGGAATATTCCACGGCATGGCATTCAATTGATCTATCTCCATGAATAGCAATAGGTGATGGCCTACAACCAAGCTGAGGTACAAGTCAGATCCATGGAGAGGTAACCCCCTCTTTTCAAGGCAGTTTAAACTCTAACAATATCTGTCTTGCACTTGATTCGGTTACAGGTATTTTAAAGTCATACTGCGGAATATTGTCGCTAAGGCAATAAATTCACGGAGACAAGCTGGTGGCAGTCTCTTCTCCAGAAAAGTTACACAGTGCACCTTTATATTATCTGGTTTAACATTTGTACCCTGTTACATACACTGGATTGGAATAGGCCACGTGGATGTGTCTTGCTCAGGGACACGATGGCACTAAGCACATGAGCAATGATTTCTATCGACACAAAAGCGATAACCCAACAACAAAGGAATAAAAATGAGCTCAAAACGTTTTTTTTCCCCCATTTTGATGCTAAACATAACCCATTGGTAGTGTATGGTGAGCACCCAATTTTGCTGGTCCAAAAATAGACAAGTGGCACAAGCAAACTGTGTGTGTAAATCCATAATAGAAGAGAGCAGAGCTGCAGCAGGGGGCTTGTAAGTGGGTCACACACCGAGAGAGAGAGAGACTGTGTTGATTAGCATGTATCGACCTCACTGCTGCTCTCATTCTGACTGGGGGCTATTATTAAGTGTGACCTGCTAATACGAGCTTCAATATTTAATCAGAATTTGCATGACGCTAATACGTCAGTAAATCAATGATATGAACTAATTTGTAATGTATTACGTATTGAATATGTTTTCGTCTTGTAACAGTGGAAGAGTGAAGAAGAGAGTGGAAGAGGCAGAGTGAGTTAAGTGCTCACCTAGCAACCAGAGAGTAGCCGGTTTAGCCCTGGAGAACCCAAGAACCCTTTTCTTTTTTTGGAAAATTATCAACAAGTCAAGTCAAATTATCAACCAAAGTTCACTGAACACTGAAATATCCACTTTTTCAATTTTAACCCTTTATTCCCCAATTTAGGATCAGGGGCAAATTTGACCCACTGGACTTGCTAATTTATCCAAAAAGAATATAGAACGTACTTCTAGACATTCTGCAAGCTATTACAAAAAATATTAACAGAAAAAACATAATTTTACCATTGAGGTTTGCTGAGAAGACGATTTTGTTTGGGTAGTTTTCCAGCTCAACAGGTCAGCCATATTGTTACTACCACACTGGCTCATTTTAGTTCAGTATTCATCCACTAGGTGTCTCTATGCAGGGGGCAGAAGTGGCACTCTGAGCTTTTTGAATTTTCTGAATTGAATTGAATTTTTTTTTTTTTTTTTTTTTTTTTTTTTTTTTCATTTTGGGTAGCAGCATTTAACCCTGGAGAACCCAAATTTGGGTTCTCCAGGGTTAAATGAATCAAAAATCACACACTGAACTAATTTGTAAAAGAGGCATTTTCATGTCAAAGTAGAGGTGTTATTTTTTTTGTTTTTTTTGACTGGTTTGTAGTTTTGTTTTGTGTCAATAGACCCAGACTGTAATTATCTTCGAAATATGTCCATATCTTTAGTGCTTGTTTCTCTCAAAAAAATCTGGCAACCCTCAAATTTAGTAGGCCTACATATGAGTGAGGAGAGCAGGGCACAAAGGGTGAATAAAAATGCTGGATTATATTGCACTCTAAGCACACTAAGTTATCATTCCATAGCATGAAATTTGAATATTATACCCCAAATCAGTGTTTAAATATAGAGGTGAGTCTTTAAAAGTCAACTCATCCAGTAGCCTAATATTATGTGTGTCAATAGA
>JAIEZT010001390.1:16378736-16488736 GCA_019594935.1 Periophthalmus modestus | reverse complement strand
CCTCCCTATGTTCCATGCAGTGGCATTTATTTATTCCAGATGTTTTTCAAGCACGTTTTTCAAATACTTTGAAAACATGCTTCTTACTGCTCACCTCTCCACAGATCTGACCTTTAACTTGGCCTGTTGGTGTCACCTGCTTGTCTCCATGGAGATAGTCTAATGTCATACTATGGACCATTATCGGCAATGTAGTAAAAGCATCTCCATAAAGACAATCATGTTCTACCAGAATGTTACATAGTGCACCTTTATAGGCTACTTAAGTCAATATTAATCAGAGGTGGGTAGAGTAGCCAAAAGTTGTACTCAAGTAAGAGTAACGTTACTTCAAAAGAATATTACTCGAGTAGCAAAAGAAACTGGACAAATTGTTGTAGGAGTGAAGACGTTTCTACAACAATTTGTCTAGTTGACAGATTTAAACTTAATCTTTTGGTATGGATCTGACCTGGACGACTGAGGGATTACACAGACATTACTCAAGCAGAAGTACAAAGTAGTGGTCCAGGAAATTACTCAAGTAAGAGTAACTGTCAAGACATAAGATCTGATTTATACTACAAGGACTGAGAATACATATTCAGAATACAATTTTTCAGTAACTGTATTCTGGTACAGTTACTTTTTCATATGATGGGTTTCAGAATACAGTTACTTTCCTAAAATCAGAGGAATACATTGTGGTAGGTGATCCCTCAATTTAGGCTTCAAACTGATGGGTGTTAGACAGAAAAATAGAAAACACAGCTCTTGGGGTGAATAGATGTGTAATTATTCCATCTCCAATTAGTGATATCAAACTGAAGCGAATATAAAGATGTTTTTCATCCTATGTTGTATTTTTACACTATAATGTAAATGCAACTGAATGTAAAAGTATTCAGCATAAAGTACTCTGGTCCATGTGTAGAAATATGTCACAAAATACATTTGGATGCAGGTATGCAGTATTCTAACCAGTGAAAATGTGTTTAGTTACAAAATACTGAATACTAAATGTATTTTGTAACCTAATCAGATACATCGACCCAATCAGAGTACTGTAATCTGAATACTTTTTACATCATTTAAATTAAAGTGTAAAAATGCAACATGGGATTAAAACAGCTTTGTGTTTGGTTCACGGTTTGTTCTGCATTTGTTTATCAGTCACTGATGAAGGAAAACTCACACAGAAACTGCATTGTCTATATTTTACAATATTAGGGAGCAGTTTGAAGCGTAAATTGTGTGCTCAAAAACCACAATGTATTCCTGTGATTTTAGAAAAGTAACTGATTCGTAATACTACCAAATGAAAAAGTAACTGTAGCGTAATAGAGTTGCTCAAAAAATATGTATTTTTGGTACATGTATTTGGGTACATCCCAACACTGTCTGTAATTAAATACATTTGTGCCTCAGATAAAATGTCCCTGAGCTGTGGGGTGCCCCATGGCTCAATCCTGGGACCCTTGTTGTTCAATCTCTACATGCTGCTGTTAATGTGAGACGGGCCTCTATTTTGACAATGTTTAAATCCAGGCTCAAACAGTTCTGTTTAGCTGTGCATATGACAGAAAAGTGTTTATTCTGCACTCTTCTGTTTTAATGTTAACTTTATTAGGATTATTTGTGATTATTTATGTTTTGATTTGTGTGATTTTAATGTCTTTCTTATTCGTTAAAGCACTTTGAATTACTTTGTGTACGAATTGTGTTATACAAATGAACTTGCCTTACCTGCCTACATTTTCAAACTACTGTAGTGAATGTAATTTAAAGGACAAAACATTCAGTAATGCACAAAATGAACATGAAAAAAAAAAAAAATAGGTTATATGTGAAGGAGTGGTGCAAGAAACACAAATGTTCAAATAAATCATTTAATAAAATGTCAACATAAAGCTTTGGTCACGTGTAGACTCAAAGTGGGAAGACTACCCAAAACTTTCACTTAAGTGCTCAAGTACTGTTACTTAAAAAAAAGTGCTAGAAATGTACTGAAATATAATTATATGTAACTGACTACTACCCATCTCTGATATTAACATTGTGATCATGAGTCCTCGAAGCAAATAAAGCTGATGACGAATGCAACAACACGACTCTTTTACAAACACCAGTTCTTCATACTTGAGTGTAACCCACGTGAGACTGGTGAAGGTTGTCAGTTAAATTCCTACATTCTTTCATTTGTCTGTACCTTGGTCAGCGTCAGATGTGCTGTCTGTAATCAGTGGGGGAAATCCAGCCGTCGTGTGGCCTAATTCAATTCCCCAGTACAATTCCAAAATAGACAACGGTCCACTTACAAAATACTGTGTCTGGTGATCACTGATCTTTGCTCAATCTAAATCCATTTGTCTCTTATGCTTTTTACTGTCTTAAAAATGTGAAGAAAAACCTAGTTCGTTATAAACAGTTTGCATTGGTCCAAAGTTATTCCTCTCTTACCTTACATATTCCCGAGCATCCTACTTGTTCTGTTTATAAGCGCTTTTTACAACTTTCAGAGGCCAGAGTGGAGTTTTGCCATAGCAGTAAAGCTAACAACAACTAGCATACTAACATGCAGTTCCTGATTACCCGACAATAAAATGCTTTCTAATTTGATGTAGACAGCACACAACACTTATTTTGACCTCATGAGCTTCTTGAGCTTCTTAAACAATATATTTATACTGGGCCAAGACAAATTTTCCTCAAATATTTGCTCAAATACATGGAAAGAACTGGTTACTGGGCCTTTAAAATTTAGAACAGGGGTGGGAAAACTTTGAATTTGAATGCCAGCAAAAAAGTTGCCTTGGTACTTTGATCAGACTTCGGTGAAAAAATATTTTGCTGTCCACTCCATATTAAACACTCAGTGCTCACTATCCACTTTTCTTTTCTTTTCTTTGATAAGCTCATTTTTGCAGAAGGGGTGATATGAGAGGCAACAGTTAAATGACAAATTAGCAGCATGGCTATTTTCATTATGATGCTAAAAATAGATAGTTAAAGGAAAACTATGTAACTTTTCTTATGGGGGGTCCATCCCGTGCTAGTCTCTATGAAAATGTTATTGGTTTGCCTGGAATATTAAACTTATTTTTTGCATTAAACTTTTCTATTTTATTACTGGTGATTGTTGACTGTGGAAATGCCAGATTTACATAAAAATGTGTCGGCAGCCCTCTCGCCTCACAGCAGCTCTGCTCTCTGCTTGTCCATGTGGTTGTCTCCTTTTGCTTGTGCAGCTTGGTCTCTTGTCCAAACACACACCACTGGCCCATTGACTTTCGACTACGAGTGTGAGCTCATGTGTTTGGCCTGCCATTGTCCACCTCCAGCTCCTTTATCACAGACGGACTCCTGCTTTCCTGTGCTGTCACCACGCAGGAAGTTAGTATGCTAAACTTTTTTGTAACTAGAGATGTTAAAGGGCCCATATTACATTATTTTCTATGATACGATGTTGTTTCCTCATCAAAAACATGCATAGTTTTTTGTTTTGTTTCATTTCCACATGTTTAACACACAAACCCTGCATATTTACGCTGAGTTCTTCTCTCAAATGGAAAACACTCTATTCCGCCTTGTGATGTCATGTGATAATATAGGAAGTGCTCTACTGTTTTTAATCTCCATACACCTTCACTAGAATCATTTAGATGATTTCAGCCCTGGAATTAAAAATCTCTGAACTAACTGTAGAAAATAGCCGTTAACTAGTGCTTTGTGACAACACATGGTGGAACAGACCTTTTTGAGCTTTGGAAATGTAATCTTAATAATGAGGGATTACTCAAACATATGAGAATAAAATAAAACACAACTCCGGGTATGTTTATGATGAGGTAAAGCCTTAAAGCTCACAAGAGTCAATTTTGTGTATAGTATAGACATTTAATGCTTTGCTTTGCTTGCAAGATAGTCCCAGGTGCATGATAGTAAAAAGGCCCCCTTGTCCTGGTTTATCGCCTGCGAGCTGGTTTCCATATTTCAATTGGCTCTTTAATTCAGTGTCAGTATTTGTTGTCCTCTCTCCCATTTCTGACCATTGTAAAGAGAAAACATTGTCACATCATTGAGACTTAGAAAAACGAACATCACGGCTGGATCAAGGAGGCAATTGAAGTACGGAAACGACTATAAACCGGGACAAGGTGGACTATTTACTCTGACACACCTGGAATACTGTCCTGAAGAAGTCAGACTGCAGATGGCGCTGTCGTCCTGCCTCCACCGGTAGGAAGACAGCACTAAAACCTGACACCAGACACGTCACTGCAACATCACGTGACTACTCTGAGAAACACTGCGAGTGAGCAGTTCAATCAAAATTTTGGTCCAGAAAAAAAATCATCTAATAACTAAAAGTAGTTAAGTCATATTATTGATTAAGTTAATGTAGGCCTACTAAAGTATTTACTGTAGACACTACCTAAGTTGACTCCTTAACAAATCATTTTAGATAAATGCGAATGATAACTTTGGCGCTTCAAAAATAATAAAATACAATAGGCTACTTCTTGTCTGGGATCCAGAGTACACACTTCAGTACTTCACGAACATGTGAGTCTGGTCACAGGTGAGTCTGCCCTTTTCAGATGGCCATGATTGACAGGTTGATTGGTGACAAAATCACAGACACCCATGGCCCGTCTGTATCGGAAAACCAGTGAAGCACTAAACTAAAATCTGAGGTGAAATAAGTCTGATTTTGTTTATAAATGATAGATAACCAATAAGCTCCTTAGTTTCACATGCTTCACTGAAAAAAAAATTAATCTGATGCACGATCACATTTGGCTGGACTTGAAATGCAATGGAGAGAGTGGAGACCAGACTGATAGCAATCTGTATAAAAATATAGAGAGATGTCATTCTGGATTTGCCAGGCAACGTTACTTCTAATGACAAGATGGAAAACTGGATTTTGATCTTATCTTTGGTCTTATTCTGTTCAGTCTACCTTGTAAAATTAGGTTTAAATGTTATAAAATATTAGATAACACAGACATATTCAGTTAGAATTAGTAGATTTAAACAGGAATACTTTGGATCTCAGACAATAAGGCTTTAAATGGGAAATAGTGGAAAACTCGTCCACAAAAGTAACTAGTACTTCTAAAGTAAGGAAGTAGCTTATAATTCATATTTCAAATGCAGGCAGTCAAAATCTTTAATATGTTGGGAGTCAAAATAATAACAAATGAAAAGCCAATTCAGGTAAACTACAGTCGAAAACTGTAGACTACTCAGTGTAGGCCTACTTAAGTACGTTTCACTAGTTACAGACCGCCTCTGCTGACCCCACTGAGTTCATAACCTGAGATCCTTGTTTTTACCCCTCATCTCCACTTGATGGCAGCAGATCCTTCAGCTCCAGTGTACCCGAGAAGAAGAGCCACACGCGCAATGGTGACGCTATTACGCACGTAATAGCGTCACCATTACGCTATACGTGCGTCTGCCTCGTACGGGAGGGCAGTTGGGTCTTGGCACAGGCTGTTTATGTCTAAATATTAACTTTTGTCATTATCAGCGATGTTCTTGGACGGATACAACTAAACAAGCCCAACAGCAGCATCGTTTTCAGGTATGAAAGGTGTCTGATCAGCTTGGTTACATGCGGGGTGAGTTTATGCTGAACTTTTTCGTAGAAACAGTCTCGTCTACGGCGTGCTCCAGAGGCAGTGTTTTTCATAGAGGTGAAACAATAATTCACCAAGTAATTTCACTAATTTCACTGTGTAACAATATAAAATAAACTAAAAAATACGATATATTGCAGTAGCTGTCAGGACATAATATCCGTTTTATAATTTGAAGTTAATGTGACGTGAAGGACAAAGTGTTAAATACATAAAATTTGGTATTTTCAAAGTATAAAGTAAGAAACAAGTATTGTTTGACTGTGTTTACACTGTCAACATAAAGCTTTTACCACTTGTACTCTTAAAGTACAAGTACTCGTAAAGAGTCTGAACCCCCCAAGAATTGTGGGTTTTGAGAGGAGGAGATTTTGTTGACGGCTTTTCTAACACTATAATAGTTATTCAATAATGGAAAGTTAATATTAAAGCAGGTAAGATACAACAGGTAAGAACAGATTACATCTAGTACAGATATATTTATATACACTTGGTGACATTACAGAACACTTACAAGATACACTCCACCACATACACAAATTCACATCAACATACACCTAGGCCTATATAATACACATAGTCATACTTTTAGGTAAGTGATAGGTAAGGTCTTGAGAGTGAGTTTGAGTGGTTGAAAGAAAGTGTGAGTGAGACAGTAAGAAGAGATATGGAGGGACAGCTATTGCCACCAAAAAGAGCACGGTCATATGCATGGGACACTTTGACTTAATAAGCCCGAATTAAGTCAAGTGTTTGATTTGTGCTCAAGAGCTGACATACTGCAGCAACATAATTAATACATACATATAAGTACAAGACACAACGACACCAGTTTGAAAAATATTTTTTTAATTAATTTTATTTTAATTTTTTATTAGAAAGTAGCCATTTTATTGGTATAGCACATTTAAAAACATGAGTTGTGCCAAAGTGGGAAAAGCAACTTAATTTAAACACAAGTTCACACAAAATAATGTAAAACAATTTCATAATAAACAGAAGAATAAGTTATAAGAGAATAAAAATAAAATGGAACTGATAAAATTCATCCAGATAAGTCACAGAAAAGGAGAGTGGGGGTTAGAGGAAGGGGGTAAGCCAGGTTCACCAAAGCTTTACGTCACATCCACACCAATGCAGTACACACACAAATCCAGCAGATGTCGCTCTTCTGACTGTCTCAAATGATTCGAAGCAGTATGTCATTTTCAGTGCAGTTGTCTCAAAGTGGTTCAGTGTTTCATGAGTTTTCAGCTTCACCATCACTAGTTGTCGTCCATCTTGGGTGATCCGGCCAAATAAGTCCCCGGGGAGCTGGAGCACCTTAAGATAGTTCCGGGACAGACAACTGTGTGCTGAGGAGGAGGGGTGTTCAAATATTTTAGCTTGTTATATCTTGTTTTGTTTCCCACAGTTGACACTGACAAACTGATGTAGAGATGTATTTTTTGTAACAGGTTTGAGTGAATAAAGATTTACACTGTTTTGCTAACGATAACTTTTAACAATATTATTGGATTTGCTGAAACTTAACTGTGCTGCAGTGTGGGCACAACCAATTAAGGGAGGGTTTTTATAAAAGGAGCCAGACTCAATCTGCCCTTGAGGCTGCTGAGTGTACAGGCTGTTAATGCTATGCTGATTTAAAATTTTGCTGTTATTTTTGTAAATATTTGTTGGTGTTGGAAATAAATGCACTTGGGTCTGCACTGGACAACTCGTCTCAGCTCTGCCCTGTTCCTTGTCAAAGCTACTAAGGTTGCTATCCTGGGGATTACAGTACAATTTCTTTAAAAAGTTACTCAAACAAATGTAACAATGTGATTGAGTGCAACCTTCCTCTGCAGCTAAGGGATGACCCGCACAATAGCAAATAATTTGTAAAGTATACCTTAATCTTAACTGCCTGTCTGTCTCTTCAAGGCATGAGCTGTTATCAACATTTCATACTGGCCCAATTTAATTATCAACAAATCTTACTGTATCTTGGAAATTACTTTCTAATGCTTTGTTGTCAGCGTTTAAATGAAATATATAAGTTGCTGTCTTAATGATCTTGTCGGTTTCTGTTCTGTTGCATGAAGAACAGGAGCAGAGGCACATGGATCGTTCTGTAGATCTTTATCGTTGGTTACAGCAATACAGTCGGGTTAAAGGGAGTAGAGTCAGACAGGGTGAGATTGCACCAGGATCTAACTAAGTCTAACACACAATCTCATAGAGTCTCACAATGTGATTGAATCAGGAAATCGAACAATGTAACCACATCAGGAAGTCAAAAAATGTGATTGCATCAGTGATCTATAATACCTAGCGTTGCATTTATACAGCACAAATTGAAGAAGATGAAATTATTCAAAAATGTTTTTATACCACCATTATCTTAACTAAATCTGTGGGAAACACTCAGTTGTTCTCCACAGAAAAGAATAATATTGTGGCATTTTGATTTCATGACCTCTTCATACTTGAATGTCTTTTTTCCCAGTTGAAACCTCACAATTGAAGCCCCCGTCCAAGCAGTCAGCTCCCAGGCAGGCATCTCCCAGGCTGGCCTTTAGCAGAGATGTTTGCACGGGCCATCCTGAGCAGAGGCATCAGCACTCAATCCCTCTGTAAGAATATGACTCTGTATGTAAATGAGTTGACCCCTACAGCTTCCTCCAGAGCAGCCTCGGGCCCCATGGAGGACCCTCCCCGACCCCTGCTGCTTATGCTGCCCTGGCTGGGATCGAGGCCACAGTCTGTGGAAAAGTACTGTGACATCTACTTCCGCAGAGGCGTGGATGTGCTCGTGGTCACCAGTGAGGTAAGGGGCTGTTGTTATCATAGTGCCATTAAAAGCAATATTTGTATTGGAGAAACACAAAAATGAATTGGAAAATACTCCAAAAACTCTCTGATCACCAACACTTCTGGTGTGTGTAGCTTGGCTGTGTCTGACACGTGTTGCCACAGATTGAGGTCTTGACTCTTTTTTTTTTAGTATTATATCATCATTTATTGTGTGTGGGTATTTATGGGTTTGTCACTAAGTGGTAATAAACTAAGCTACATATCTAAAGTTATGGTATCATAATAACTATACCTGCCTATTAATATTTAGCTCAGCTTTCCTCATATAAACTCTGTTTATGATATTCTCACACACTGAAAGCAGTGCCATAATGACAAAGGCTGTTTGGGCAGTACAAATGATCTAGTGAGCACCACTAAGCTGTGAGTATGCACCTGTCAGTTGTACATTCCTATAACAAAAATCAGGCACCTTCAGTGGGATGGCTGATATTGGCAAAAGTAAGTTCTGTATTTTTTTTGAGTCTTTAAATGTATTAGATTAGGTTTAAGTATTAGACAAATGTCAATAGACTAATATCTCTGCTCTTTATAACTAACTTTATGTAACTCTATAACTTTATTTTTTGCATTTCTTCTGGTTCTAATAAACATTCACAATTTGATCAATATTTTGATAATGTAACCTCTAAACTTCACACTTTCTTTTGTTTATGTAGATGCCAGACCACAGTGGCAAAAGTTTAAGCAGTGACACAGCTTTCACAGAGCCACTGTACCTTAAATATGGTTTGGTACTACTGCTCTGTTTGTTAGTGAGGGCATGTTGGTAAAAAATACTGCTTATGGTAATTTGGGCAATTAAGCATTAGACCTTAGACCATTTAGACAGGCCTGGTTTAGAGTGTTGTGGTCTTAGGTAACTCAGACTCATAGCGCTGCTGTGTCTCTACGCAGGTCTCTCACTTTTTGTGGCCACGCTGGGGCCTGGATCACAGCCAGAAGATCCTGGACCTGCTACAGAGTGAGCAGTTCATCTCACGCCCCCTGCTTGTGCACGCCTTCTCTATTGGAGCATACACATTTGCCCAGCTACTGGTGCACGTGTCCAGGGACATGCCGCGGTACGAGAGCCTGACTCGCAGAATCAAAGGCCAGGTGTATGACAGTGTGGTGGCCGGCTCCCTGGAACACATGGCCACAGGTGTGTAGGATCCTCAACATATTTTAAAAACCATTAACTCTTGGGATGTGTTCAAATTAGTAATGGGACTTTTGGCTCTTTTATGGGTTCTGAATCTTTTGGATCTGTTCATTTGAAAGAGACTTGCTCTTTTACTCTTTATTCATTTTTATCTAATTAGATAATTATCTTAATTAGAACAGATTTTTACATAAATGTGTCTTTGACTTAATGATCAAATTTTAATTAAATTGCAAAAACATTGGTGTTGTCCCCATTTAGAAAAAATAAAATTCTTAACCTTCATTCACACCACTGTATATTTTTATGTATTATGTTCTACATTATACATCAGCTAACTTTTCTGGTGGGGGTCTGCCATCTGCTTGTTTCCATGGAGATGTTATTCTTTCCTATGCTGAGTTTTCCACCATATTCCTTTAAAGTGATCTCTCTTGGATATTTTTCGTAGGTGTCTTTATTGCTTAAGTACCTTGATAAACATGTATTCTTAGTGTGGTGTCTCCTGCTTTGTTTTATGCCACACATAGGCAAAATAACATCTGTGGTATCCATGAGGGTAAGCACGTGACACACCTTCAACCACAAAATTTACATAATACCTTAATTGTAGTGTTTCAAATACTTTTTGTATGGCATTCTTTTTCACATGGTCCTTTCATATTTTTGTAGTATATTTTCTCTTTTGATCACATACAAAGTCAGTCTTCTTCCCACTTGACCTGGTGTGGCCTGATGAAAACTGAACTAAATGTGGGACACCTCTGTTTAAGTAGGACAAGCATAAAAATTAGGGACATCTTGATGGAAAAAAAATACAGGCCTATTTTCTTTTTTCATTGCTTCCCCAGTCCCATTTTGAAAAAGATGCCTGAATTCCTGTATTCTGCTGCATCTTTATGCAATATTTTAAGCAGCCTAATCAATGGGCCTCTAGTGCAAGTTGATACAGCCTCATCTGCACCATGCTCAAATCCACGAACCAAACCGATAAAGAATATTCTTAAATATAAAGCTGGATTGGGCAGACTGCTGTCTGAGATAAAGAGAGGAGTTGATAGCACTATGCAGCCCAAGATAAAACAAAGCAGAAAGTGAGAGAAAGCACGAGTCGGCTGCAGAGCCAAAGCAGAGGTCATAGACTGTATGTGAGTCATGCGCTCTCCCTGTCAGCCGGTCTGCTCCGTTGGCCATGCAGCCTTCTTGTCTTTACTGTTTCACGTCACACAACTCTGCGGTGGACAAATAAGTAGAAGTGGTGAGCAAGCAGATTGGGACATGGTCCCAATTTGCCTGATGCAGGATTAGAGTTGAAAATGCTGCAGTCTGGTCCCCCTAACCTGACCTGCATATTATTGCATACTTTGAGCTGTCTTTTTCTACTCCCTCTCTTGTGTCCACAGGGGTGGGTAAGACCATGTTTCCATATTTGGAGTCACTAGTCAAATATACCAGCCTGGCGTACTTCAGCCTGTTCAAGCGCCAGACGGTGGACTACTATAACACGGGCATAGACACGTTCTGGAACACTCCGGTCAAAGCCCCCGGCCTGTTTTTCTACTGTAAGAATGACCTTCTGAGTGACTGGGAGACCATAGATGACATGGTGGACCACTGGAGAAAGAGAGGCATCACTGTCTCTGGGAAGAGATGGGAGGAGTCTACGCACGCTGGGCACCTAAAGAGACATCCACAAGAATACCTCAGCACAATCGACACTTTCCTGCACTCTATAGACGTGGGGCATTTACCGTCCAAACTGTAGTGATGTCACAAATGTAATAAGGTACTTTTAAAGAGATGTGTTATTCAAAGTTAGGGTTGGGTAGCTTGTGTTTTAATAATTGACAATGAAAGGACTGAGTCAGATAATGGTTAACCTACAGGCTAAACAACTGGATTCAGCTGAACGCGTCACTGCGGAGATGTACCGGGCATGTCCCACCCTGAAGGAGGCCCCAGAGAAGACCCAAGACAACCTGGAGAGACTATGTCTCTCGGCTGGCCTGGGAACACCCTGGGGTCCCACCAGAGGAGCTGGGGGACATATCTGAGGTGAGGGGAAGTCTGTGAGTCCCTACTTAGACTGCTGCCCCCATGACCCAGTCCCGGATAAGCGAAAGAAAATGGATGAATGGATGGATGTCAGTTGGCAAATTAAAACTAGACTTTACATGAAGGTAAATGAAGGTAGTTTTTTGTACTTAATGGTAATGGTAGGATATATAATTGTACATTAATTGTAGCTAACATACATGACCATTCACACAGACAGTGGCTCCCTCTTTTCTGCATCACTCGAGGAAAAACAAAAACTTAAACACAACTCTGCCCACACCAATCCGTAGTTTGGGTGTGTAGTTTTTACAAATTGTGAGTAATGCATTTGACCCTTAGTCCAATAATTAGCTGGAGGCCTTAAAAACACAAGTGCCTTGATATTTTGCCATATTCTCCAGGGCTCATCAACACTGATTGTTTGTTAAAGTTGAAGTTGTTAGTGTTTACTGCACAAAAATGTATTTTTTCGATACTGTACTAAAATGTAAACATGAAAGTGCATTGTAAAAAAAAAATTTTAAAATAAAATAAAAATTATGAAAACATTTCACAAAATTTTTGGTTTTATCTGTCTTTCCTGTGACTTTTTTCATAATTAACACATCATTATATGACTTTAATACTTATATTTAGTCCACTTTTACAGATATTTGTCAAATTAATAATTTAAAAGCGAGAATGTAGTGGTATAATTATGATAAAACGTCTATGATAATTTTTTTCTCCAGCGGATGTAGAAGTTGACGTCACTTCCGGGCTTCAGTGATCCAACATGGCTGCGCTCATGTGTAAACATGCGTGGTACTTTGGGAGCTCGTTTTGATTAAATTTAGCACATTTACTGCTGCAGTCTGCTTTTACAAATACTGTAAATAATTCTGTAAATGATTCACTATAAATACGCTGTGTTTTTGGCGTAGACATCTTTTCTAAAGACATATATTTGCTGGAGCAGAGCCATGCCAGCCCCAACCATCTTTGTGCGGCCTTTACCAACGACGGCGACTAATGAACGGCTCGGGGAGATATTCTCTGAAATCGGACCCATAAAGCAGTGTTTCGTGGTAAAAGACAAAGGTAATACAATTTGGATGTCATTTGCGTTTGTTGACTCGTTGGGGACTCGTAGTTTAGCCAATGATTGATGAGCAGTAATAAAACAAAAACACCCGCAGTATTAAAACTAAAACTTATAAACGATGTCAGCATTTCCTCGTGAAACAGAGATGGGTAGTACTCAGTTGTATTTACTCAGTTACATTTACTTGAGTAACTTTTTAAAGAAATTGTACTTTTCAGAGTACTTTTCTAGCAGCATAACTTTACTCCTAGTAATATTTTTGTTGAAGTAACAGTACTCTTACTTGAGTAAGAGTTGTGGTTACTCGTCCCACTGTGAGTAAGTATGTTAATATTGACAGTATTAAATTATTTGAGTATTTGTGTTTCTTGTACTGCTCTTTCGGATATGGTTTTGTTTTTTCTCTTTTGTATGTCCATCCCTTTGTAAACACCAGATTCTGTGCATTTAATGTTTTGTACTTCCAACAACATTAGCTTCAAATGTCCAGACACTTGCATTTAATTTCTTATTTTCTTTTTTACTTTCTCTTACTTGAATAGTTGCCTTTTCAAATACTTTTTTAATCTTGAGTTATGTTTTTGGACCAAGTAACTCTCTTACTCCAGAAAATTTTTGGCCTCTTTATCCAGCTCTGATTATGTTTTTCAACTTCTTCCCAAAATCCACAGAAAAAAAAGCACCAATTATAGACTATGCAGTAATGTGTTTTGATCGTGATTAATGCTCAAAAACCTGGTTACATTAGTTATAATTACACAGTGTTGCTTGTATACCAGGCACAGATAAATGCAGAGGATTTGGCTACGTCACCTATTCTCTGGATGAAGATGCTCAGCGAGCTTTGAAAGAAGTTAAAGATTATGACGGACAACGGCTTTTCCTGACTACAGCCAAAAAGAAGATAAGGGACAAGAAGAAAGCAGGTCAGTATGCCATTCTAAATATTAAGGGTGGCCTCTCACCCAAATGCTGCTCAAAGAGCCACTATGAATGATGAGTGTAGAGCTGTAGTTCTTTGTTTTCACACATGCTAGTGCTCTCTCTGGACCAACCACAGTGCGCACAAAATTTTATTATCTTTATTTCACGAAATTTTGTTATCTTTATTTCACTAAATTTGGTTATCTTTATTTCTGCCAGTCAGAATGCGATTGTTGGGTTCACTGGACCAAGTGCAGTGCTCTCTGTGCGAATTCTCTTTTAAGTTGACCTAACTAGTAGCAGTGAAAAGGGCCTTAGTCAGCCAAAATTTGTATCAGTCAACTAATAATTTTATTTAGATTCAGAAGAAAAACAACTGTAGCAAGTAAGTGCATGAGTTAGTTAAATATTTGGTATTTATCTGTAAAAAGGCAAATTAAACTCATCAATTTAATCACATGTTTAATCTGTCTTTATATAAATAGATTGTGTCCTTTTTAGTCGACTAATCGATTGGCAGGACATCGACTACGGCCGTAAATGTGTGGTGCATGTGTGAACAAGGACTGGACCAATAGTGAAGAAAAACGCAACACAATCTTGTGTGCACTTGGGCAACATCACAAAATAAATATAAACATGAAAACTTGTTGTTCTTTATGTTTTAGCACCTGAGAAGGAACCCGAGAGGAAAAAGGACAAAGGAATCAGAAAGATCAAATTAAAAGCCCGACTCATTATACGAAATTTGAGCTTCCAGGTATGGGAAACAAAATCAAGACATGTGGGCTGAACAGGAACACTGGGAGTCAGTGATTTTACAGTTGCCCATGGTCATAGATGTCACATAGATTGTATACTTGGAAAAAAGAAACACAATTTTAAAAGGAAAAATATCAGATTAAAGGAACTGTATGTAGCCTGCGCTCTTACAGTTTTAGAAAAGGTATTAAAATCATAACTAAACCTGGGTTGCCAGTTAACGTGCGGATAGAGGACACACGTGTTTCTCATACTGTTATGTACTGAGTATCTCATACTTTTTCTCATACTGTTATGTACTGATTAATAATTGGCAGCAGGTTCTGGGGTTTAGGTCGTGACAATTCAAATCAGAGAGTCAAAGGTTTAAACCAACTGGCAACTCAAATGAGAGCCTCATGTGCGGCGCATTCTTTTTCCGGATTGGATAATCGCCTTGAGAAACAAAACATCGCATTATAACATAAACAACTTGGCCATCATGTTCAATGTTTTGTGACTAAGAATAAATCAGTTTTAAAATTGTTATCAGTAAAAGCTGTAGTTGATTTGAAGCTGTTTACCTCATATCTGGGGACACAGATGGGTCATATTTATGGAATTTTAAATCAAAATTTAGTTCCTTTTAAGGCAGGAGAAGGTCATGTTTTAGGTCAGATAACTCCCTATGCTAATTAAACAGTTTTAAACTTTCACACAGTGTTCAGAAGATGATTTACGGGAAACCTTTGCCCAGTTTGGAACAGTTCTTGAGGCCCGCATTCCTCTCAAACCAGGTTTGTTACTAATGTGGCATTTAATTATCTCACGTTTTAGTTCAATTTCTCACTCAGCTCTCATGTTTACAGATGGGAAGATGCGCGGATTTGCATTTGTTGGGTTTAAAAATGTTCCGGAGGCAGCCAAAGCACTGACTGCGATGAACATGAAGGAAATTAAAGGTAATTCTCCCAGGAACTTTGATAATGTCACCTCTGGCATTTGAAAAGTAGAAACAAAATATGACCCAGTTTCTATGTTTAAAAGGTCGACCAGTGGCTGTGGACTGGACAGTGGCTAAGGACAAGTATCTATCCACTCAGCCTTCCTCAAGTGCAGGTATGAACACCAAATGCAAACCTGGTTGAGAAAAATCAACCCGGACTCAACCCAAGTCTACATAAGGACTTAAACTGACTCAAACCAGGACAAGAGCGTTGATCATTATAAGTCATTTGCATCATACCTCACTTTTTAGGATGCATGGCATGTTTAAATAAATGGTGCAATGGATCGCGTGTTTGCCCGTCAACCAAATGATAACTGGGTCAACAATTAAAAAAGATCTTTCCTACACATCATATTAAAGATATTCAGCATTTACATACATTTAAACAACATTCTTATAATCTGTTGTCTTCCTAGGCAATAATCAGGAGACAACTGCAAAAGAGGCAGAGACAGACAGCGACTCTGAAGAGGAGGAGGATGTAAGGAAACCACAAGTGAAGGACAGAAAAAAGTACTTAAGATAAATTTCAATACTTCTCTGGAATTGTACGGTAAATACTGTGAATATTAATGCATAACATTTGTCTTTAGGCCTAGTTCAGCACAAGCCAAAGTAGTGGAACAGAGTGATGACAGCAGTGTAGAGGAAGAGAGGATGATGAAGAGGAAGATGAAGAGGAGGAGGAGGAGAGTGAGGAAGAGGATAGGGGAGAGGAGGTGAAAAGTGAATCAGAGGACAGCACTGTGGAGGAGGGCGACGAGGATGAAGATGAGGAGGAAGATGACGATGGTGAGACTCAAGTTTTTAAAATGTTAGTACTAGATAGGATTTCCTAAAAATTAAAGATTAGTTAATTTTCTGGTGTTATGCAGACCTGGATGATGAGGATGAAGAGGATGAAGATGACGACTGTGATGATGAAGATGTGGACCGGAAGAACAAGAAAAAGAAATTGAAGAAAGCTCTGCCCTCAGACATAAATGAGGGGAGAACTATTTTCATCAGGTAATCACTTGAACTGTAGTTTTTTAGTTGTTAAAAGTGTCAGTGTTGTCTTAGTCTACCACAATTTTTTTTTTTTTTTTTGTCAACTAATTATTTTATTAGAAGGCATGCTTAGTTAGCTGGGGTTTTGGGAGTAACCAGACAGTTTAATCTCCCTTTTTACTGATGAAGATGCTGTTAGTACACGTTTGTAGAGCATAATATGTACAGTACGATCCAGGTTGCGCATCTTTAGGCCTGAACCTGTGATTGTCACATTGAGGACCATTCTGAGGTTCAAATGTCCTGCTCCTCTTTATTTTCTTCAGGAACCTGTCGTTTGACACCGAGGAGGAAGGACTGGAGGAGGTTCTGCTACAGTATGGAGAGCTCAACTACGTTAAAATTGTGTTGCACCCAGACACAGAGCACTCCAAAGGTATAAGACTGATCCTAATGTAGACCACCCTCTATCTGTGCTGGACTTTGTGAACTCACCCTGGTTTTTGTCCTCTCCAGGCTGTGCTTTTGCTCAGTTTAAGACCAAAGAGGCAGCGGAGAAGTGTATCGCTGCAGCACAAGACGAAGCAGAGGTAGCCCAATTTGCATTCATACTTGTGTTTACTATAAAATTATAGGCAAAATACACTACCACTCAGAAGTTTAGACACACCATCTGATTCAATGTTGTTGTTTTTTTTAAGTTTACTATTTTTGTAATGTAGAATGTAGAAAATATTTAACTCTTAATATTTTTATATTTTATATTTAAATTCCTCAAAGTAGAACACCCTTTACTTTATCGACCGTACCGCAAACCCTTGCCCTTCTCCCAATGAGCTTCATGATTAAGTCTCCTTAAATGGTTTTCACTTCACAGCTGCACTTTGTTAGAGGAATACAGTAATAAAACCTAAACGTGGATATTTTGAAGATTCTAAAATTGTTTTTAAGTTATTTTACACTTTGCATCAAAACTATGAATGAACACATATGGAATGTAATATTCAGTGAGAATCTAAAATGTAAATAGTGGAACAATAAAATAAAAGATTTGGGGGAAAATGTATATATATGTATGTATGTAGATAATTTGTAGATAATGTAATATAATTTCTGATAGGCATTGCAATTAGATTTGCAATTTATGCTTTAATAATTCTGTTCAAAGTTCACATTTTAAACCAGACGAATTGGCAAAAATGCTGAAATATGAACTGACAAACTAATAAAAGAATCACATTTCAGAACATGCAGATCTAAACTGGAGGGTTAGCTGTTTTTATGCCAAACAAGACAGGATAGATTGCATCTACTCAAATTGTGATTTGCGATTGCCTTTTGCTATAAAGCCACAGTATTGTAGCGTATAGTTTTCATCCTTTTGTACTTTCAGCATGGAGGGATTCGTGTAGATGGGAGAAAGCTGCTGATCGTAGCAGCAGTGACCCGAGAAGAGGCGTCCAAACTCAAGGAGAACAAGAAAAAAGTGGAGACTGGCACCAGGAATCTCTATCTGGCCAGAGAAGGATGTATGTACAATTATGGACTTTTGATTAGCCTTCATGTATCTTTTTACTATTATTTTATTAAATTTTGGTGGAGCAAATCTGCTTCCCTAACATGTAATATTGACAGCATCCTCTCTCTTGACTCATTTTACAGAAAAGATTTGTATATAGAATTTCTTGCATGTTTTATTTGGCGTTTTACCACAAGATTCTGCAATATTTATATTATTATATCTATCTCTATCTCTCCATTTATGTATCTCTGTCTATCTCTCTCTCTATCGCTCTCCATCCATCTCTGTATCTCCCTCTATATGTCTGTATATGTGTATCTCTCTTTCCTCGTCTCGATCTATCTCTCCATCTCTTTGTAATTCTAACTATCTCTCTGTCTCTCTTCATCTGTCCCTATCTCTATCTATCTAAAATTTACCTCTATAAGCTACTTTTCTCCAAGAATTTCTCAATAATTGTTTTATGATTACCTACAAATTTAAAGGTTATTTATACGTTTTACTTTGTTTGTCAAACTGTCATATAGAAATGTCTTGACTTCAATTGAAATGCCATTAACAGTATGTTATCTACAAAGACGAGTTAAATCAATGTCAGTAGGAATGTGTCTTGTGTGTTTTGGCTGACCAAACTTTTCGGTCATCTCCTGTTCTTGGCTGATTTCCAAATGTTCTTAGTGTTTTGTAATAGTGCTTTCTATCCATTTCACCCAGTGATCCGAGCTGGCACCAAAGCAGCGGAGGGCGTCCCAGAGGCAGACATGGCCAAGAGAGTGCGGGTGCGTCCTTTCACTTGTCTGTCTTTACCCAACTTGCGTAATACAAACACAACAGAGCACAACATAACCTAGAGTGTTGCACAACATATAGCACAGTGATTGTTATTGAAATATTGGCTAATACAACATGTCACAAGAGGCTAATTCCTTTTTTTCATATAGAGCCCACCATGTATCACCATTATTTTCACTATCTTCTTGATTTAAAGGTGCTATGCTTGATTTTTACCGTCTTAAAAAGGTGAAAAACAGAACTAGATCATTTTAAACAAGTTGCAGTGATTCAAAGTTATTCCTCACTTACATTATGCATTATGAGCATCCTAATTATTCACTCTGATGAGTTTTATAAGCACGTGCTTAAAACTCATCAAAGGCAAGTCGCAGCACGGTAACGCTAACGACAGCTAGCATGCTAATCATGCGCTTCCACCTGACAATAAAATGCTTTATATTTAGATGCAAACAGTACCGAGCTGACTTATTCTGACCTCAAGAGCTGCTTGTACAATATATCTGTACCAGGCAAGATGAGTTTCTAAAATTTTGTTAAAAAGGACCTTAATTCTAATTAAAATGCATTATGTAACTTTCCTGGTGACGTTTTTGCTTTGCTTAGAATAGACTTGGCTATATTCACGGAGACACGTAGGTGATGAGCTACTATTTTAGAACAATGATCACACATTCAATATAGATAAATATGTTTAATGCCATACTCTGAAACATTCGAAGCAAACCAATCTCCATGAAGAAAATCAAATAACGGACCATTTACAGTTACATAGTGCATCTTTACCCTTGTGTTGTTGCTGATGTAGTCTTTGTAGCTGTAGTTTGTTTTTACATTGTAAATGATAAAGTTTCAGTTTCGTGGTCACAATATTGAGCATATTTTTGTCTTTCAGTTTGAAGAGATAAAGAGGGCAAAGCTGAAGGACATCCAGGTGTTTGTGTCTAAGACTCGTCTGTGCGTCCATAACCTGCCTAAGTTTGTGGACACCAAGAAACTGAAGAGCATCTGCCTGCAGGGTCTCAAGGGGACCCAGGGAGTGCGCATCACTGAGGTCAGAACACATCACATTCACATATACTAAATGTTTTTTCTGGTAGTTAGCATATGAACAAAAAAAGGGAAGCAGCTAAAAATCAGAGCGAGACAGAAACAGATGACCAAGAGACCAACAGATGATCTTTTTTTTTTTTTCGTAAGATACACAGTGGTCCCTCATTTATTACGTTCCAAAAATGTTCTTTTTCCTGCAGTCACTGATCCACAAACTAAAGCAGACTCCATCCGCATGGTTACAGCCCTTTTTGCTCCTTGTTAAGATACGGTGCCTCCTTTAGCCAATCAGGACGCAGATCACGCGCCTTTTATACACTGTAAAAAAAGCATGGGAAATGTGAACCGCGCTATAGCGAGGGACCACTGTAATGAACGTTTTTGAGCTAATTTTTCATATTACTACGTGGGATACCTGCGGCTTAAAATCTGGTGCGGCTTGTACAAGTACAAAATTGATTTTCTTTCTAAAATTAAAGCATTTTAATCAGGTGCGCTCTGTATTCTGGAATTTACAGTATATGTGTAATAATGACTAAAATAGATTTTTTTTTTTTTTTTTTTTAAATGTAAGTGTAATGATTAAACAAAAAAATGTCTCTTCTTCCTTTAAAACCTTTCACTGCTGCAATTGAGAAGGAATTCTTATATTAAAGTTTAAATTCTCAAAATTCCCAACACTAAAATCCATTATTTTCATTTTCATTTTTACATTTTCTTTCTTTATAGTGGCTCTAATCCTCTTCCTTAACATAAGCCATGAGATCTTTTTTTCTTTTTACATAAAACATTTAAGTTCTCTTATAGACAATCAGTTCAGTATAAAATGGGGCTGCAATGAAGAATTCTTTTAGTAGCTGGGCGCGTTATAGTTAAAACAGTGAAAAATTACTTTTTAGTCCAGATTACAATTAACAGTTACTAAAATAGTCAACAATAACTTGGTCACATTTATTCCAATTAATCCTTGCAGCACTATTATATAATGTTCAATTCTCACATGATTGGCTGTAAGTCTGTTTGTATGCACTAGGGTGTGCTATTTCCCCATACATTTCCTCTCATTGCTTTGCCCTTTCTCCATTCCAGTGCAGGGTCATGTACGACAAGAAGCCAGAGAAGGGTCAGATCATGGGGCAGTCATTGGGCTATGGCTTTGTGCAGTTCTCAGTCCACGAGCACGCCCTTAACACCCTGCGTTACCTCAACAACAACCCCGACATCTTTGGACCAAACAAGGTAACTAGATGAGGAGCGAGCTAGGGGTGGGATGATACCTGACGATTTTTTTGGTTAACAAGAAATGAATGTTTACTTCACAGAGGCCGATCGTGGAGTTCTCTTTGGAAGACTCCAGAAAGCTTAAAATTAAAGAAGCGAGGAAACAAAGCAATAAGGTATGTTTTTAAATAAGTCATAAATGGTGTAATAGTAGTTGTAGTAGGTCAACCTCTGAGGACAACTTGAACGCAGCATTAGTAGTTATTATCTGCTCACATTTTTCTTTGACTGAACTTAAACCTACTTTGTTTATTGTGCCTATAATTAATGTCACAGCCCCAAGTCCAAACTCGACCCTCACAGTTTGGAGGTAAACTGGTCGCACAGAAAAGAGAAACCAAGAGTCATCCCCCATCGAGCCACACTGGCAAAGAAAAGGGTATGTTGTGCTCTCTAACATTTAATTTAGTAACCTTAAAATGTGTTTGTTTGTTTTTTTTCCAGGGTAGTTACTAACCTTACACAAGGGATACTAGAAATGGTATCTGTCTGTCAAACACAACACTAAAATATGTACTTGTTCTTATGTCCAATCAGTAATACTAATTGGACAGTTTATGTCTTATAAGATGTACACAATCCTTTTTATTTTTTTGAATTGCAGCCGTACAGTGTATATACAAATGAACATAGCTAACCAGCTGGCCGCCACGTTCCCAGTAGGACGTGAGCATAGGCGCATTTCCGCTCCATTGACTCCAATCGGCGGCTCCAATTCACTTTCTACTGAAAAAACATCGCCCCTCTCTCTGTGTAACTGCTGCTGTCAGGCTCGTCATTTTGGTCATAAAATGTTTGTAGTACCTCTCCCTACGTGATCTTGGTATTTCTGTTTTCTATTTTGTCCATAAATTTTGTCCATATTATTAAGATATAAACATTATAGTTTGTGAATGTGCGCTCCAGGTAGCGTTCACAACAGGTTTGATTGACAACCTTCAACACCGTCGCTCCAGATTGGCTCTTTGGTTGATATGGTACTCGCAGTGGGAATTCTAAATATGAAGCTCCAGAGCTCCATACTGTAGACTTTTTTGTTGCTTCTCTACCCTCCCTTTCTGATATTCTCATATACGTGTGTCCTGTCTGTCACCCAGCTCCAGTCCAGCAGCAGCAGCGGCAGCAGATTCAGGGACGGTACTTCTCAGGCTTCCAGACCAAACCTGAAGTGGAACATGTGGATCTGGAGAACGGCAAGAAACGCAGGAAGGTTCTGCCCATGCCCTCACACCGTGGGCCCAAGATCAGGTCAGGACTCTACAAGAACTATGGCTGCATGCAGCTATTGTGGGATGGTTGGGTTCTCCTCTAGGCCTGTCACGATAATCACTATATCAACTTATCATTCAGTATATGAAAGCTGGAACAATATATTTTTGTTATTTATTTTTATTCAATATTTATTGTGTGTGCATTTTCTATGCAGTAAAGGGAGATTTTTGTTGTGATATGGTAAGATTTGAGCTGTAAAGGATTGAAAATGTAACTTCCACGGCTAAGTGTTGCTTAATTCTGCTATTTATTTGTTGCAGTTCATGCTTTTTAATGATATGGTTTATTTTTTTAATTGTTTACTGGGATTAACCTGCTTTATTGTTAGCAGGGCATAAAGTAGTTCCAATATAATCATTTATCATTATATTTCTCTGTAGCAATATATGGTGCTTTAAAATTTATTATCGTGACAGGCCTCTTTGTAGCCAAACTCAAACTTCACTCTACAATTACTATGCCGGTGACATCACAGTGGAAAGTTTGTGATATTTAGGGAGGTTTTTTTTTATTTCCTTTTGTAACCAATATTAAATTTTATCCAATAATATGTCAACTTATTGTCGCCATTAATCAGTATTTGTCGATATTGATGATAATGATTTTAAATTCATGGAGAGGCCCACAAATTGATATATACTTTAACTTCTTTCCTCTTCTGTTTTCACTTTTAACTAGTCTAAGACACATTATAACAGATATAACGCACTGATTTTCTTAGTATACCCATATATGAAAAATATCCTCTGATGTTGATACCAGCACACTGATATTTGACAGTTATGACTAATTATAACTAAATGCTCATCAGTTCAAAGTATTTAAAAGTAGGGTATAACAAAATAATTCATACATCACTTTACTGTCTCCTTTAATTTGTCACCAATAGGAAGCAGTATGAAGTTGCTAGTGGCAATCGTTAAAGTGAATATGACAGGTTTTCATGTTTTTCTAATTATGACTTTGTTTGGTGGGATAGTTCCTGTGGTAAGTATTTATCATAGTTGTATATCTGTGAAGTGGCAGTTTGTAGAAAAAGTTGAGAAAAGTTCAAAATACAGGAAGTAGGTAAGTTATTGAATTGTGTCACATCTGCTGCTCACGTCCTAACCTGTCATATGCATTTTCAGTATTTCTATCTGCGTTGAACAGATGTGTCGGTCTATTCATTTCCAACCCTAAATCTAACAGTCTAACTCTGTTTTGCGCAGAATGAGAGATAAAGGAAAGCAAGCGACTCCAGCTCCCAGGAAAGCCAGACCCGGCCCCAGCAGAAAGGAGATGAACAGGCAGCACATGGAAAAGCCCTCACACACCAGGAACCAGGTAACGAAACACCAGAGGAGCAGAGTGTGGAGCTAGGTTTAAGTGAACTGACTGAAATCTGGGACAGAGTTTAGAGAAGAGTGTGGTGGTTTGTCACCCTCATGTGGAGATAATATGAATTGTACATTACAATTCATATTATAAGATGAGACATAAATCCTACGAGACGATACAAGACACAATATTGGGTCCACGGGAACAAGACAAGAAAGAGAAATAATTTTGTTTATTAGTTTTCTATTAATTCCACTTTCCTCAAACCTGTACAGTTAAAAATTTGTTAAACATTCAACAATCCAGTTTTGGTGAAGGATTTTAATTGTTGCTGTGCCTGCTTCTAAAAATCTTAGTATTTGTAGAAAAAATGTCTTGATTTTAAAGGGTGATACCTGATTTTCAAATAGTGGAAGGAGGAAGCAAGTATTTAGATTTGTCAAACTAGTTCCAAGCTCTCACAAACCTAGCACTTCACTAGTATTAACGTACAGCTGAAACCAAAAGTTACACGGTAGACACTCTATAAAAAGACACATATGCTTTTTTTCCCCTCACTCTCTAACCTAAAACTCTCAATTTATCGATAAATCTACATTCCTACCCTCACCTACGATCATGAGCTTTGGGTAATGACGGAAAGGACAAGGGTGTGGATACAAGCGGTCGGCATGACTTTCCTCTGCAGGGTGGCTGGGCGTCGCTTAGAGATAGGGTGAGAAGCTCGGAGTAAGAGCCACTGCTCCTCCACGTCGAGACTAACCAGCTGAGGTGGCTCAGGCCCCTGGACACCTCACTGGGGAGGTGTTCCGAGCACCCTGGAGGCATTATATCTCTCGGCTGGCCTAGGAACGCCTTTGGGTCCTATAAGCAGAAGAAAAAGAATGGATGGTTGTGTGGATGTAAATTTCTGACTTTGAGGAATAAGTAATGCAAAACTGTCTAAAGAAAATCCCTTATTATCCCTTATTATTATGGCATTTAGCAAATAGAAATTATTTTGATAATCCTAATTGACCTAAAACCGGAAAAGTTTAGCCTAATTTCATGTCACAGCCAAAAAAAAGTGTATTTTTATATAGTCTATGTAAACCTCTGGTTTCAACTGTACATGCTGTTCTAAAGCTGTGCTGGTGGTTTAAAAAAAAAAAAAAAAACTTCCAGAGAGAAAGAAAAATAAGCAGGGTGGATCACCCTTGTGCAGCCAATGAGCTCTCATCCTAAATGATTATATATTGATTATATAGATACAATATCACATTGTTTGATGAAGACAAAGAAGCAGTCTTATTTTTGTCACAAAGTTCTACTTTTACATATCACTTTCTAGGAATGTACTCATTTATGAGAAAAAGTTGGGTAATGCAGCTTTAATCGTTACTTTACTATGGTTCAAAAAACAAATAGGTATAGGTTTTGAGGTTTAATCTGATTCTGATCGTTCCTTTTTGTATAATGTAACAAATTATGAGAAATTAAATTTTGTAATTGTTTCCCTCAGGTTAAACACAGTAAGCCTTTCAAGAGAAAGGGAGGGGACCGCTTCGACAGTCTGGTGGAGCAGTATAAGAGGAAACTGATGGGGAACGCAGACACCATGGTCAAGAGGAGCAAGTGGTTCGACAGTTAAACCATTTTTATGATAAGAAATGAAATATAAGACTGAAAATATTCTAACATGGCTGGATTTTCAGGACATGTAATTTAGTACTTCATCAGTGAATCTGTTATTGCTAGAAATGACAAGATGGCAAAATTTTGCGAATTGTGTTAGATATTTATTTACTTCCTCTAAGTGGCTCAAGTGCATTAAAGAAATTAATTCAAATAGTCTTTGTCCCCAAAACCTGTCAGACCACTCATGTCCAGTCTACAGCATGTCAAAGAACTGAATGAGGTGCGAACGAGGTGTTCAGGCGAGTCTAATAATTTCAATAATCATTAGCCCTAATACTAAGTTTGCAACTATAATTTCTAAAAATAACCACACTTGCACTGGCAGAAATGGATAAGCAACATCTCATTTACGTTAAGCATGATACAAACTGTTACTCACAACTTACTCTGCAGCTCAATTCAACAATTCTGTCTTTTTTCACGTTAACATAGCTGTCCAAAACGTGTCACATACCTAATATTTTCTCCTGTGCAGTTGAACGCCTCTCCTAGTCTGCACCTAATGTAAATCGGGTTGCGCTGTTACATGCAGCAGGTATCAGAGTATGAATCTGCTTCTCCAGATGTGAATCGAATCTCAAAGATCCTAATAACACAACGCCTCAATCGTAGTTCCTTGGTTTATATGCATTGGACTAGGCCAGTTATTCGGTATTCCTGGCGTGTTTCTAAATGTAATGTGTTTCTTGGTCTAAAGTTGAATGATTTGTTGAAATTACAATTTGAATGGAGGCATTTAGTTGTGTTTATTTTGATTACTGGGGTCCTATTGTGTATAAAACCTGCTAACCCTGTAGTTTACACGTCTACAAACTTGTTTTAAAATGCATGTTATTCTTGTATTAGTTGTTCATATTTCAGTCTTCTCAAATGTTAATTCGGTTGTGAATAGCATGTTTGAAATAAAAATTAAATTCACAGTGCACATTTCAATTACAATATTTCTCAAATTTTCCAAAACTGTCTAATCCAATCATGATCTTGTAAACCCTTTTTTTTTACCAGTTTGTTATTTTAATTTGTTGAGCTGAGCCAGGATATGAATACACAAATCAGAACAAAATCTTGATGAAGTTAAGCCTAAATGTAAAGTTGTACAGTTTGAATTGCTGTGTTCCATCCCTCCTGTTGTGTTTTTTATCTTTGTGATAAATATTAAATATCATAACTGAAATAACAGCTGTTATAATGTGGTTTTATGCTGATTCTGTGCAGATAGTCACATGTACAGTACCTCCATATTTTTATTTTAACGGCCTGTGCCTCACCGCACGTCTCTTCTCAGGATTTCAAGGGTAAACTTAAAAAATTCCACGATTTTGAGTTAAAAAAAAAAAGAATAAAACTGCAAAGTTAAATAGAAAATAACTTTATGGTGTTCATTAAGCTCTTGTTAGACTTCATTGTCTAATTAGCAGCTTAGCACACAGCAGTCAGTCCAGGTGAGGCACGAACGGCCTGTGCCTCACCGCACGTCTCTTCTCAGGATTTCAAGGGTAAACGTAAAAAATTGCACGATTTTGAGTTAAAAAAAAAAAGAATAAAACTGCAAAGTTAAATAGAATATATTTATCCAATAATTTGGACCATAAAGTTAACCATTTCATTTCCCACATGTTCATTAAGCTCTTGTTAGACTTCATTGTCTAATTAGCAGCTGAATAAAATTGCAAAGTTTAAATAGTAATTTTTATCCAATAATTTGTACCATAAAGTCATTTTCTATTTCATTAACTGGATTAACATTTTCTTTTCTGACCAGTGGTTAGCCTCAGCACAGCTCTCAAACCTATGTAGAAACTCTCTCCAAGGTGTGCTGCCGTCATATTGGCCTGGACGCAGGGTAGGAACACGTTCTCTAGGATCACAGTCCTCTTCACTGTCTGATGGAGGAGACTGCAGCCGGGGTACCGACTTGCTCTTACGTGGATATGAGTAGCATGGTTGTCCATGTTTGGCAGTCTCTGGTAGATTAATGTAAAGACTTTGAACAGGGAGTGTACATGCTGCTGGTTTTACTGAGGCTGGTGTGCTATGTACAAAGCTTCCCATGTTACCAGAGGAAAATGGATTTGTGTCTGGATATTGTCCCTTAAATGTCACAGTGGGCGCTGGATAGTAGAATTGGTACCCACCGGGACCTTCTTCGGGCCGTGGCTTTGACTTTCGGCCTCAACAAAGGGGTTGTAATGTTCACATTTTGCCATTCTGCTCTCATTAGTGTCCCAAGTACCGTGCTCCTTGTACTGAATGTTGGTTAATGACACGAACGGGTTTGAGTAGTTTGTTTTGAGTTCATAAACATCACGGTGGTCAGAAGTGCCCGCGATCTTCAGTTAGCTTTCTCCGGTGGCGTTACAGCCTTATTACAGTCACTTAGCTTTAAAAAGTTTTTATCGTCCGTTTGTTTTAAATTATTATTATTCCCGATGCTCACCACTCCTTTAACAACTGAGGGTCCTGCCGCGGTCGCCAGTGTTAAAGCTTTTATTAGTGAACTGCACCGTAATATGTCCTTTTTCCCAGCAAGACAGATTCAGGCTCATTCAACACCACTCGAACCACATGCGCCCCACATGCACGTGTAGCCCATGTGGTCTTTATGTTTGTTTTATTTCACCAAAATCTCGTTTTGTTTGCTATTGTATTTTAAGTTTATTGAGCTGTTTTGTTGGAGGCTTTTATTTTGGCGGTGCCTGTATCTCCCGCGGGGCCGCGCGGCTCCCCTCAGTTGCTGCAAGGAGAGCAGAGGAGGTAAGGAGTGGATTTGTTCCCGTGTCTAGAGTTAAAATAGTTCATAGAAAGTTCGTGACAATACCGTTTGCATTTTGTTCCTGATTTGTAAAGCCTTCACCATTATTCCTGTTGTAAATATATGTGTGAACAGCGTTTTATATGTAAATACAGCACTTAGGAAAAGTACGGCTAGCGAGTGAACTTGTGCGAGCAAGTGCGATCTCACACGTGTCTGTGATACTTTCTTTCTTTCTGTAGACATGCGGGATTGGCAGACCTGGACTGTGCTGTATTTTGATTTTTGTGTGTTTCACACAGGTATGTGAATGTTATTTTTGTATGTCAACTTATAATGTAATTTAATTGTTATCATTAATTTCAATTTGTAATTAGTTAATTATTTTTTTAAAAAACGGCAGGCAGTTGGAGAGCAGAGGGCAGACATGCGGGATTGGCAGACCTGGACTGTGCTGCATTTTGATTTTTGTGTGTTTCACACAGATAATAAACCCTCCCCTGAGTGGCACACCCCTGTGTGTGGCTCAGCTTTTCAACACAACACAGGTGTCTCTCACTCACGCTCACGCACCGCACCGAACCAAAGCACATAAGAGTCAGACACGCATCTCACAACACGGGACAATCAAAGTTCGCAAACTGCCATGGTACGTTTTTCCTTTTTGGTATTTTATCTTTATTTTATTTTATTTTTTATGTCCAGCGAACTTAATCAACTGGCAGTAGCTAACGTTTTTCGTGTCTTTGTGCTAAATAATGATCGTGTATGAGATGTCAGTGTGTATGTAATATTTTTGGGAGTAATTTTGAGTTATTGTGTGACTATTTAATCATTGTCTAGTGCAGATTTGGGTACTTTTATGTATTTTCCCGCTTTTTATGGCCTGGTGCTAGCCATAATTTTTACCGTTGTCTTGGCAACATGTATAGCATTGTATTTGTGATGGCATCAACAATACACTGCCTTCAAAGTTGTAATAACCTTTTATAACAATGATACAACCCGCGGCTCCGGAGCCGCATGCGGTTCTTTCAGCCTTACGGTGCGTTCATACTGCGGCTCCGCGGCTTGGGAAAATAAATTAATTACAATTTTTTTGTTTTAAGTATTTAACTGAAGTGTGTTTTATTTGTGTTAGTTCTTTTTTAAATTGTAGTTTAAATTAGAAACTTACAGTAATGTTGAAATATTAAAATAAAATTATATTTTATTATTTTTCGTCGCTCGAAATAAGCTTCACACTCACGGAACTATGTTAAAAACAAACACCGCTCACAGACACAGGCCGTGTCCCAATTCGCCAAGTGCACCATTAGATGTACCTTCGAAGTGCGGGTCGCAAAGTATGGTTCAAAACTTCCGGCCGAGAATGGTAGTTCTCAGTGTAGCCGCCATCTTGTCGAAGTGGGACAGCCCTACACCACAGACCGCACTTCCACCGCTGTCTTTGCGCGTATGTAACGTACGTAACGTACGTTATTTTAAATTATTTATTATTTAATAGAAGAAGAGTCAAGGTGTCGTTGTCGCAGCCTTTTATTTCTGTTTAGATTGAATTAAGTAAGGAATTAATATTTCTCTTTGAATATCAATAGGCAAATATAAGATTCGAGGTGATTTTTTCCCCACTTCTAGTTACTACATAACTGTAACAAAATAAACCTTGTTAAAACGTAATGACATTCATACATTCAGGGTCTATAAACCAGAGAACACTGATTAGTTGTACATAAAGTGGGATATTACAGTTCAACGATTCGGTATTTGGGCAGGTTTAATTTGATTCGTGGCTAAACCACTTTAATACCAGTAGAGGGCGCTGTTGTCCTTCTATGCCTGGTGAGTTCATCTTATTTTATTATTGTGAGGGATTTTCTAACAGTGCAGCGCTACATCAAACTGATATCTTCCGTGGAAACTGGGCACAAATGGCTCTTTGGGTGTTAAAGGTTGCCGACCCCTGGTCTAGAGTTATCAGTTTATAATACTTGTGATGTGATATTAGTGCTAACTGCTAACATCACTGCCTTTACTAGCTGAGCTCAGTGTCAATATTATTACTATTTATTACAATTGAAATACGCTGCAAATATGTTTCTTGCTGCCTCCAACAGTATTTCACATTTAGTATGATCTGTGTTTCAGCGTGAGTGCATCTCGATCCACGTGGGGCAGGCTGGTGTTCAGATTGGAAACGCTTGCTGGGAGCTCTACTGTCTGGAGCACGACATTCAACCTGACGGACAGCTGCCTAGTGAAAAGACTGTGGGAGGAGGAGACGACTCTTTCAAGACTTTTTTCAGTGAAACGGGAGCGGGAAAACATGTGCCCAGAACTGTGTTTTTGGACCTGGAGCCAACTGTAATAGGTAAAGTTAGATTTTAAAGCACTTTCTAAAAGTCAGTTGTTGGTACTTAGGCTGTTACTAAAATGGCTACTACCATTTCACATATAATATATTTTTAGATGAGGTTCGTACCGGAACCTACTGTCAGCTAGGGAGCAAGAAGTCCAAGCTGGAGTTCTCCGTCTACCCTTCTCCGCAGTTGTCCACTGCTGCGGTGGAGCCCTACAACCCCATCCTGACCACCCACAGCACCCTGGAGCATTCGGACTGTGCCTTCATGGTCGATAATGTTGCCATCTTTGACATCTGCCGCAGAAATTTTGATATTGAGCACCCAACCTACACCAATTTGAACAGGCTCATTAGTCAGATTGTGTCCTCCATTCCAGCTTCTCTTCGCTTTGATGGTGCTCTCAATGTGGATCTCACAGCGTTTCAGACCAACCTAGTGCCATATCCTCGGATTCATTTCCCTTTGGCTACCTATGCCCCCAGTCATCTCTGCTGAGAAGCCTTTTCATGAGCAGCTGACAGTGGCTGAAATAACCAACGCCTGCTTTGAGCCTGCCAACCAGATGGTCAAATGTGACCCTCGCCACGGCAAGATAGATAGGTAGAGTTTGCATAATAATTCACCCCCTCTTTAAATGAGTATAGATGCAAAATGGTCTATTAATATAAAACATGATTTATTATTCATACATATAAAATGTGCACAAATATACAACATCTCATGAATATATACAGCTTTACATATAGATATTGCATAGGAGCAGTGTTCAAATGTCTTGTAAACAGTTTTTCTTGGCCACTTAAGATGATTTTTAATGTATTTCCTAGGAATGACGATTTGCTGGTCTGTGTTCTCTGCTCTGAGCACATCTGACTCAGCACATATGGATTATTACCACACAACATTACACATAATGTAGAACAAACACTAGATAAGTTTTTTTCAGTATATTGTAGACTCTAAAATATAAAAAAGACATTTATTTAGAAATATGAACACAAATATGTTAATAGAAATATGACGATGAATAATCTTAAATCTCCAACATGAACAAAAAATTGAAGGTATAGCTTTTTCAAAAGTAAAAAAAAAAAATCATCACACACACACGTATATAAGTGTGTGTGTGTATGTATGTGTGTGTGTGTGTGTATATATATGTGTATATATATATATATATATTTTTGTTTGTTTTTTCAAAAGTAAAAAATTACTGCACAATTACTACATCCATTAAAAAAAATATGCAAAGTTTTGAAACCACTGCTACATGAAAACTAAAAAAAAATCCTTACACTTAATATAAATAAATATATGCATAGTATAAATAAGTAAATAATGTAAAAAATGCAAAATCTTTTAACAAAAAAAATAAAGTATCAATTGGCTGTATACCACATATTTACCTGTGCAAATAAACAATTGGACTTTTACATCTGAATAACTAAACACCTAATCAATTTAATGATTGATTTTTTTGGCAGGTGGAGGGGTCTTTTGTGTATCTCAAATAAATAAATAACCCAATAATATTTATAATAATATTTAAATCTGTGGGGGGGGGGGGGCACTTTTAAAAAATCTATTCTGTGCACTTATCTAGCTGGTTCAAATTCATTTGTAGCTTTTTCAGGTACTCCTTAACCAGATGGAAAGCACTCAGAGTGACGCTGTGGAAGAAGTGCTTGCGGTCCTGAAGCTTCCGTAGCTCCCTGGGAACCTCCTTCATGGATCTGCTGCTGCAGTGGCACTGTTTGGCCTGATCCACGAAGCCGCTCAGACTGGCCATCTCCTCCTTGAGGTCCAGGGCATGGTAAAAGTTGTTTGAGATGAGCCCAGAGGAGATATTCAGGTACTGGACCACACAGCACACATAGTGCTCCCCCGATGGTGAGCTGGTGGCCAAGGGGGGCGGGATCTGACAGGACAACAGCAAAAGTATTTAAAATCAGATACTAATAGATACTAAACTAGTACTGAAACTAGATACTTCATTGGACAATACAAAAAAAAAATCTCATAAATAGGGAAAAAATTTCTGAATAGTTTTAGAATGAACTGGAACTTGAACTTTATTAGACCTAGTATAAGACCACATACTTTGGTCTTGTGATTGTAATGTTATTTGAAAGGCACTTGTTTAACAGTATAAAAAAACAGCTCTCCTGTTGCAGTTCCGGCCAAGTCAGTTCTTTATGGTCAGATTGTGGTAAAACAAGCTCAGATTAAAGATTTTGAGTTCAATACTTCATACTATCTAGATGCACTGCTCTGTCTAAGCTCTGAATTGTATTGCAGTTGGTGACATGCTCAGTACTCTGTATCCCCCGCTTCTCTATACTAACTTCTGTTGATGCAAAAAAAATTACACTCCAGGTCATGTATTCTTATACCCATTAAAAAGATTATTGTTTGACTATGGCATTAAACTCGTTTATCTCCATGGAGACAGACAGAAGGTACAATTAGCCCAAGCTACAGGTCAGATCTGTGGAGAGACTCCATTCACAGTAACAATCCATGTTTTTCAAGCAATAAAAACACCTGTAATTGAGCGCCTGTGAGATAAGTTAAATGCCAATACTGCGGAACATTCAAGGCAAAGCAATCAGCAGGAGACAGGCAGATGGCGGACCCTGCTTTAAAAACGTTATAGTGCAAATTCAGTAGACAATTCAAAATTCCAGTCCCTTAAACTTTTGGATAATTGAATATGGTATTTTTTCTTACACTGATGGTGTCGTTGATTTTGCGCACCAGTTGTTTGGCCATTTTTTCGACTCTACCCTTCATCCGATCCGCCTCTGTGAGCAGGGGCACGGCTCGCATCTGGGACCTCGGCAGCAGGAGCGACAGGAGCAGCAGGAGCGACAGGGGCGGCAGGACCAAGTGCATGGCTGTCAACTGCTCCAGTGACTGATGAGAAATGATGATCTATACAACAGGAGGAGACCAGGTAAAGCTACTGCTGTCACCACTGTAGGAACCAGTTTGTACTCTGATCTTTTGCTTGTATTTAGGAGTAAATATTGGACATCAACACACCTGTGAAAACTCCAGTGCCAATGGTACAAAGATTATCCGGCCAAGAGATATATTGACCTAATATAGACCTGCTGTTACTGTCAGGAACCGTAAACAGAGGAGTAGTACCTCCAGTGCCGTTTTAGCAATTTTTTTAAGCCTAACCTGCATACTATTTGTTAACAGTTGTGATAATGATTACACAATATACTCTCATTTAAAGTTACAGCTATCTCCCCCCAGGGTCCGCTATCAATCGCTCACTCAAACTCACTCACCACTATAGGGGTAGTGAGTACCCCCAGAATCAAGTGGCAAAACACATTAGATTTAATACTAATTCTTCTTTTATTTGACCTCATTTCACTAACATACACTGGTTTTAATTTTAACTGTAAACTGCAGTGGCATATTTCTCAAGCTCAGTGTTTTTGCAACCCCAGGACTCCCACCACATACTTTGGGAAACACTGTACTGTGACTGTAAAGTATAGATTAAAAGCAATCCAAGCATTCCACGTAGCAATTTTCAGTCTTTTTTGAGTGAAGTCAATTAAATCCATGTCTGAATCTATTAACTCAAATTGGAATAGTTTTCATGGCACACTTGGCAATATCTCAAAGTAACAGTAGTTGAGAATCGGTGTACACAGAGGGTATATAGTGTAGAATACAAACGTATACATATATACAGGCACGCATTATCACTTTAAAAAGTAATCTTTCAAAAAAGACTTCAAACTTTATGCTCCATTAATGCCAAATGAATTTTCTTTCACCAGTATTTTCAAGCACATTTGGTTTATACAGTAAAATATAAAATTCAACCTGCCTCCCCGGGGTATCACTACTTAAAAATCACATATATCACACATTTTATGACTACTATATGTACTATAATGCGCACTTCATAGTGTTTAAATACTGTGTGGCGTATAGCACATGTAGTAAACACAGTACACCTAGTAATCATAGTACGGTCTATAGTACACGTAGTAAACACAGTAAATGTAGTAAACATATTGTAGTCTATAGTACTCATAGTAAACAGTGTGATCTGAGTGAGCGGGCCTTACCTCGGCTGGTGTCGGAGTACCACTGGATAGACGCTCCATCATCAGGGTATCTCTTATACAGCGGGGAAGTTGACTCATCCCTTACTCACCCCTCACTGCCCCCCCTCCCCCTTTCTCCCCCATCACCTCAGTCACTCAGCCCCCCCCCCCCCCCCACCCCCCCCCCCTCCTCCAAAGAGCTGAGGCTATGATGACAAAGATACTGAATTTCATCACATCCAGCGAAAACTTCATCCAAAAAACTTGTATGAACTTTACACTACTATAAAGTGTGTCCTGAATGAGGATTTCCCCACACACTCCTTATATGGTACTTCCTGCACCCATGGGTAAATATTGGCACATTTTGAATAAAAACAGTTTTTTAGCAGTACTACAGTAGGGCAGCAAATGTGACCGAAGTGAATGATCAGATTGGCCAATACAAGTAGATTTAGAGATCAGTGTTTAGAGATGGAAGAGTTGAAATGAAAGTAATTTATTTTAATTCATGTTTTATTTAAAAATGATTTTATTTGTAATTTTTTATTTTGATTGTACGTAAAGCCACAGCATGTAACATTTTATGCCAAAAATCACTTCTTAAAATGTTTTTATTGCACTGAAAAGCTTGTAAGTCCACAAACTTGATTATTGTTTGTCTATAGAAATGTTGTTCTTTGGCTATAATATTCCACAGTATGGCTTAAAACGTATCTCTTTATAACACTGTTTCCAAGGAATCATGCAGTTGAAAAAGTACCAATAATAATGAGAATAATAATAATAATTATTCCTGAGCACCAGAAGCTGGTGAAGGACCACATAGTATTGCAAAGCGATGCTAAGTGTTGCCAGTAAGTGAACTGACTGGAAGTGAAGTGCTCGTAGTGACCAGAGACCCTCGTCATGACGTAGGAGTGTGCGAGCGCTTTGTAAAAATGAATAGTTTATTAGCTAAAAAACGTATTGCTCTTGTGTCAAAATATTGTTTCTTATCTTTCTTATTATTTTTCTTGGGACCAACCCCTCCCTATTTTTCACCCAGTGAACAATGGTGAAAACTCACAAAACGTTGCCAACTTTTGAAACTCGCGCTTCTCTAAATTTAATCCATATGGGATTAAACTTTTTTAAGCATGACTAAGCTTTTTTTTTTGTAAACGTCTTTCTTTTACAAAACTCCTTCAGGCGTTTACTGAAACAGGCTCAAATTTGGTATCAAAAAGTTATCAAAATTTTTGACACACAAGTCTTATGGTCTCTGTGTGGAGAAGCCACAAAAATTGCCTAGAATTTTGGAAATTTTGAATTTTTACATATTGCTCCCATTTGCACAAACTCGCATTTCAGGGGCATTTGAAGCAGTTGTTAAACTCCCTGCTCTAAAGCTATTTAATGTGGAAAGATGAAACTTAATATGGGGTTTTCAAGATTTTCTAAAATTTGGCACAAAATTCAGTTTTGGCATCCTAATCACAAAAGTCAATGACCCTTGAGCCATATTTTTACGGCGTAACCACAGTGATGACAGAAACTGTCCATGTTATTCCAATGATGAAATCACCAAGTCGCACAAAATTAGGTTGATTTCATGCAAACTTTTATGTGTGGGTATACACCCTGATTCCTGAGCAGATTGACACAAGAAAATTTAAAAAGGGACGCAATAGGGTTAGGGTTAAGGTCAAGGTTAAGGTCAAGGTCAGGGTCACATTTAGGGGTTAGAGTAGGGTTAGGCTAGGGGTTAGGTATAGATTTAGGTCAGGGTTAGGGAAGGGCGTGACTTAGGTGCAGGGGTGGAGCCTGGTGTAGGCACTGCATAGGCAGGGCATAGACTCAACCTAGGCGCAGGTACAGACGTGGGTTGTGGCATAGCCGCAGATGAGACACAATTATTGCTATGCTATTATTATTATTAGGCCTGAGCCCCCTACAGGGCGTAGGGCCTATTGCTTCCGCAATGATGAGTGATGATTGCTTCCAGTCTATTGTTTCCGCCCAGGCACTCATCATTGCTAACTGTCTTGCCGAACTTGTGCGCATAAGTTTCGGCTGAAGTCGCGACCTTGCTGGAGTATGCCTGGAAAAGCCCATGTTGGTGCATTTTGTGCATCAGTGCTCCCAATGTCTTTTGACTTTGTTTGGTCACTTGTGCAGCCCAAAGCCACAATAAAACAGAGGCAAGTGGCGGATCAGCGCCACCTGCAGGGAGTGCCCGGTTGGCCGAGTGCGAAGCGTGGCCCGTGAGGGCCGTTCGATGCCGCTTGCGGCTTTAATTATTATTATCATTAATAATAATAATAATATTATTAATAATAATAATTATATTATTATTATTATTATTATTATCATTATTATTATTATTATTTGGAAACATTTTCATAAAAGAAAATGGATGAGATATGGGTTGCCCTTACAAATGTTTTTTTTTCCCCAGATGTCCTCCCTGTCGCAACCAGCCTCATTGTATTGCAAGTGATGTGAACAAATGGAAGAAGTGTCTTGTCCAGGGACACAACATAAGTGTTAGCTGGGTGAGATTTGAGACATAACCAACCAAAAAATAGGCCTTAAATGTGACTCTTATTATTTATTATTTTTGTGATGAGTCAGTGCTGACTGTCAGGAGCAGTCAGGGGCTGGAGGGAGTCTAATTCGGGGACCACAGGATCTCATATCTGCTGATTGCAGATGATGTTGTCCTAATGGCTTCATGCAACATGTGCAGGGGCAGGTTAAGCCGAGTGTGAAGCGACTGGGATGAGAATCAGCTCATCCAAATCCAAGGCCATGGTTCTCGATCGGAAAAAGGTGGCTGCAGGTGGGTGGAGAGTCCCTGCCTCAAGTGGAGGAGTAAGGGAAGGATGGAGCATAAGATTGACAGGCGGATCGATTCAGTGTCTGCAGTGATATGGTCACTGTGTCAGACTACTGTGATAAAGAAGGAGCTGAGTCGAAAGGCAAAGCTCTCGATTTACCGGTCAATTTACGTTCTATGGTCGTGAACTCAGGACACACTGAGGGAATCGGACCAGCTCTATACAGTTGTCTGCTCATGTTTTACCCGTCTAATAATCGACGTGTTCATGGACTGAAGGTAGACACTCTTGTGATATGAGCCAATAAAGGATGTGAGGGGCAGGGATTTATAAACTTTACGTACAGAACCATAGCAAAGATTGTGTGTTTTTTTAGCATGGTTGCACAGGATATGTACTGCTCAGATTCTAAGAATCTTTTCCAGTGAAAATCCCCAAAATGAATTTGAGATCATCATTGCAAATAGTATCCAGCCATGCATGGCACTGTGGCTCTTGGGTGAATGTACACAAAAACAGCAGCAGCTGGAATTCATTCAGATGATATAGTACAGTCAAAGTGAAAGCAGCTCAGGGTACAAATGCACTATGTAACTTTTCTGGTAGACGATCCACCGCCTACTTGTCACCATGCATTGGGTTTATTGCAGACTGGTTTATTACAATTGATGTCAGTAAAATGTATTTGAACACAGATAGGTAGTATTTATGACATATTTATGAAAAATCCTACACCACCTTCCTTACTAAAAGAATTGTATTTAGCCTGTAGTACAGTTTAAAAAAAAAAAAAAAAAAAAAAAAGAACTTCAATCACAGATGAAACTGGGTTGCCAGTACCTTAACCTAACAAACATCCAGAACATCCAGAATTCACTCAGTGAGCTGCAGAGGGGTTTAGATAGTGACGATTCAGATCAGAGAGAGTTGGTTTAGATTTAACCCAACTGGATTTCAGCATTTAAACTGGCAACTGGAGACTCATGTGAGGCTCATTCTGTTTTGTGATTGAACTGAAATAAATGCCCAATGTTTTTATAAGTAAGAATAAATCAGCATTACAGTTATGAACATTAACATGTTTACCTCATAGAAAACTGAAAATCTAAATCTTACACACAGTTCCTTTAAGTTGTGATGTGACCCACTCTTTTCTTTTTCTCTCGCTCTCTTTTTTTTTGCACCTCACAAGTGCTGTAAAACTCTACTGTTTAACATCTGCTTGCAATGTGTCCCTGCTCTCTAAAGCTTGTGCTGGTGCTGCAGTGGCCATGCACTGAGGTGTTGTGTTTGGCTTGGCCCCAGGTGAGTGACGTGAGTCGGGCTGAGGGGTCAGGCTCAAGGGAGTCTGCTCTGACAGGAAACCTCTCACAACAATCCTGTCACTTACTGTAACTAAGCTTGTCTGCTGTGGGCCTGGGACGTCTCATACTCGTAATATGCGCTCAGGCTCACGTGAACACTCTACTGCACTCTCTAATTACACATGGACTCACAGAGTCACAGACTTGCATCACATGAGTTTGTGCGTGCTCATACTGCACGCTCACACTCACATGCACACTCATACCACACACTTAAACTCATGTACACACTCAAGTGACATCACAAAAATTCTAAAAATCTATATTATACAAGTGGGAGGCATCTAAAGTGTATATAATTCAAATGCAGATTTAGTTGAATTAAGGGGAGTTTTTGTGTCTTGTCAGTAGTAGAAATGACAATTATGGATTTTCTCCCGTTTTTTTGCGCTCCATCTAGGAGTTTGACATTATCACATTCTAGGATCTGAAAGCCACCAGTCGTCATTCTTCACTCATGGGCCCTACCACCACCACTCAAGGGGTTCATTGTTTTGCCTGAGGATACAACAAAAGTGTACACTATTCAGAGCTGGGATCAAACTGCCAACTTGTCGTTGAACGTCAAAGTGTTCAAAGTGCAAGAGTGGAAGAGATATTATAAAGCAAATATTTCTGTTAAATAAAAGGTATCTATGTATGTATGTATATATGTGTATATGTATGTGTATATATATGTTTATATATGGGTATATGTAGGTGTATATGTATGATATATGTATGTGTGTATGTACATGTATGTATGTAGGTGTGTATGTATGTATGTATATGTGTATGTATATATATGTGTGTATGTATATATATGTATATGTATGTTTATATAATAATGTATAGGGGTATAGAAACACATACATAGTGTGCAAGTATATGTTTTATGGAATAGGTGTGTGCATATGTATGTATGCATATATATATTTGTATTTAGTTTATGTATTTTTTTTTTTTTTTATAAGCATATGTGCGCATACACCCCAAAAATATTTTGATCTTGTACTGTGGAGCCCAGGGAGGGGGGTGGATATCACCATGAGCTCGGGACCAGGGTTTTTGTTTTTGTTTTGTTTTTTTTGGAGGGGGGGGGGGGGTATTTTTTTTTTTTTTTTTTTTTGCTTTTGTCCTGTTTATTTATTTGTTTATTTTTTATTTTTTTGTTATTATGTAAACAATAAAAATTTGATCACAAAAAAAAAAAAAAAGTGTTCAAAGTGCAAATGATTAGAAATATTGTGATTTTTTTATGGACTGTGTAAATCCTTTTTGTATGACTTGAGTTTGAAAGGAATTCCAGTCTGACATCTGGAATGAAGAGACGCTATTTTCAGTAAAACTATTTTTAGCAACATTTGTCATCTACCGAAAACATTTTTACAGCATTGCTTATGAAATAGTTTTGTTTTCCCATCCACAAATAAAGCGCTATCTGGTAAAAGTAACAAAAAGTTAAAACCTTAAATTTCAATCCAAAAAGAAGAAAAATCGCTTTTGAACGAATGACATTAGCGAACTATTTACTTCTAGTATTTATAAAACAAAACAACTTAAGTGTTAGTTCTATGTGTATGTATAAGAGGTTATTCACATTTTTTGAGGGGCTCCAGCTCCACTTTTAGCTAATGAGCAGCTAGCGAGATGTTTGGATAAGTGAGAACACAGACTCAGTTCAAAACATAACGGCTAAAAGCAGATATAAGCGTTACATTACTGTGATGAATTCTGAAATTCCAATGAAAATGTAGGTCACATGACTTCTGGGAGTGCATGACTCACACCTTCAGAAGAACTCACACCATCACAGAGACACTGCAGGGCACTTTAATGAGGTTGATTTATCATAGGCAATATTGATCTTTCAACAACATAGAATCAGATTTTGTCAGTGACACATGTGAAACAAAGGAGCTTGCTGGTCACTCTTGAACAAAATGGTATTTCTCTCACCTCAAATTAACAGAGTTTAATACTTCACTCGTTGATTCTGCAGGAATCTGTGAAGTTTTTCAGACCCTGGTAATATTGTTTTCCTTTTTTTCCTTTGTAAGCAGCCATATTTGTTTTGTTTTCTAATCCACCTGTCAGTTGCAGCCATCTGAACTGACCAGACGGAACACATCTTCATAAAGTATTGAAGAAATGTAAATTCTGTGTTCCGGGCACACATGTCTGGGGAAGGTCAAGTTTATAAAATTTAAAATTGAAATCTTAGTTTCTTCAACAGTCCATTTTTCAGTCTTCTCTCAGATGTTGATACTTTTGGACTTGCGAACGGAATCTTAATTGTTTTCTACTTGACTTAATTGCAAATCAAATCATTAAAACACCAACAAACGGCTCCAAACCCACTGATTATTACACACTCCTTGTAATGCAACGGGAGGTGAATGAGGTCTCCATTACATGTGTGACCCCTGCCTTGTGGATGTTATTATGTGGAGGTTATTGCTCCACACTCTGGCCGGGAACCTGGAATTGCACTCCACCATCCCGGAGTGACTCACAGGAATGACAGGAATGCTAGAGCAGTGATCCTACGTGTCGCTCCAGAGGTGTGCATGCTTTTGACCCATGAAAGCGCCGCAGTGACGTTAAACCCCCCATAAACCAGCACAGTGAAAGCCTGAATCAGCATTTTATGAGCCCAGTCCAACAATGGCAACTTCTATGTGAAATCATGTCTATTATGCAACGTCATTTGTTTCATAAAGGTTGGCTGGTTCAGTTCCTGGCTGCCATTCCCATCAGAGAATTGTCAAGAGGATTGTTTCTGAAAAAAGGGGTTACATAAGTGTTACAGTAAGAGAGGCATTTGGGTAGAGACATCCAAGAAGTGTGCAAGTGTGTGTTAGGAGAGTTAAGGCCAACACAAGAAAAGAAACTGAAAAGAAAAGAGGACGACATGTGTTTAAAGGGCTTATATTACACAATTTTTTGTTATAATGTTTCCTCATCACAAACATATGTGGAGTTGTGTTTTGTTTCATTCGTACATGTTTAACACACACATCCTGCATATTTAGGTTGAGTTCTTCTCCATCAATTCATCCATTTTCTTCAGCTTATCCGGGTCACGGGGGCAGCAGTCTAAGCAGGGACTCCCTAGACTTCCCTCACCCCAGACATGTCCTCCAGCTCCTCTGTTGGGATCTCAAGGCATTCCCAGGTCAGCCGAGAGACATAGTCCCTCCAGTGTCTCCTGGTCTTCCCCTGGGCCTCCTCCCACTGGGACATGCCCGGAACACCTCACAGGGAGGCGTTCAAGAGGCATCCTGAACAGATGCCCGAGCCACCTCAGCTGGCTCCTCTCAATGCGTAGGAGCAGCGACTCTACTCCGAGTTCCTCCCCTGTGACTGAGGTCCTCACCCTATCTCTAAGGGAGCGCCCAGCCACCCTGTGGAGAAAGCCCATTTCAGCCGCTTGTATCTGCAATCTTGTCCTTTCGGTCATTACCCAAAGCTCATGACTATAGGTGAGGATAGGAATGCAGATTGACCAGTAATTCGAGAGCTTTGCCTTCTGGCTCAGCTCCTTCTTTAGCACAACGGCTGTGCCTAGAAATTCTGTCCATGAATACAATGGACAGAATAGAACAGGTACCAAAGGGCAGCCCTGGCGGAGTCCAACATGCACTGGGAACAGGTCTGACTTACTTTCGGTAATGCAAACACAGCTTCTGCTCTGGTCATACAGGGACCGGACAGCCCTTCGCAAAGGGCCCTGGACACCATACTCCCGGAGCACCTCCCAAAGGAGACCACGAGGGACGTGGTCGAATGCCTTCTCCAGATCCACAAAACACATGTGGACTGGTTCGGCAAACTCCCAGGGCTTTGCTCAAACTCCTGGAGCAGTTTGCTCATGAGGAGTGGGCCAAAATATCTGCTGAGAGGTGCAGAAGTCTCATTGACAGTTACAGGAATCGTTTGATTGCAGCGATTGCCTCAAAAGGTTGTGCAACAAAAGTTAAGGGTACCATCTTTTTTTTTTTTAATAATTCTGTTGAAGCATGGTTGAAAAGCAATGTCTGACTTTCATTGGTTAAATTTCATAGACTTTTTATTTATTACTTTTGTCAGATTCAAGTTATTTCTGTGACTATTGTGAGTTTTTCTTTCATTGACCAAAGGGTACCAACTATTTTGTCCATATGTGTATGTCTGAGTTTATGAGATGAAATAAATGCAGCAACAAAATCATTTCATCCAGATGGTGCCTGAACAGAGGTGCTAGTGTGAGAAGCATAGTGAGAAGCATAGCAGAGGTCAGAGGTCATGGAAGTGTGACGTGCTCTAGTGCCACCGATTGGCCTGACCAAATTAAATGTCCATAGTTTATAATACCTCACAATGGACATGATGGCCACATTGTTTATATTATAATTTGATGACATAGTAAAAGAAAAAATCTATTCCGTCAACTGGACAAAAAGTTATTTAAGTGAACTGCAAAAACTGAAGAAGCGTCTTGGTTGAGCAGTAACATGTCTTCACTCAAATAACGTTTTGTCCAGTTGACAGAATTAAACTTTTTTTTCACTATGGATAAAAACTGAGGGATTACACACATAATTTGGTGATAGTTTCAATGCTGTAATTCAGACTGGCTGTGTCCGAATGCCTACACTATTGCCTACATAAGACACTATTTAGTGCTCAAGCCATTTGCAGTGGCACCTAAAAGTGCAGCAGGTGAAAAAGTAGTCTACTCAAAATTGCCCATAATGTATTTTGAAAAGTATGACTAGGGGTCAATATAGACCACAATGCACTGGGAGAGTTGTAAAACAACAGAGAACAGCAACAGGTCTTTAACTGGGCACAACATGTATGCATGAAAGCAGAAGTGCTGTTTTATCACACTGTTGATCCTTGATTATGAAATAACATGCAGCATTATCCGATCAATAGTGCTAGTGTGTGAAATTAATATTAGTCCATACACAAGTGTGCTTCAGCTTTGATCGATATTTATAACAGAAATCAAATTTGATCAGATTTTAGCTGACTTTGTTCACCCAGATGCCAGAGAATCATCACCACCCAAACCCCAGCACCTGCAGCCAATCATGACTCAGTGCTAGTGGAGCCTCTGCAGCTAAATGAGTGAATTCTGGAGGTTCTGAGCTTTCACATGAGGTATGTCCATATACTGAGAACAGGGCCGGCTCTAGCTTTCAGGGGGCCCTAAGCTGTATTTGTCTCTGGGCCCCCCGGCAGCGGATGCCTCCTGTCTCGAGCTATTGGTGATTCACATTTGACAACATTATGACTCTGCTCTCCTCACCTTGACCTGTTGTATTTGTATTTATATGACCAACAGCGGACTGAAAACATCCAAAGTGTCACAACTACCATAGTCAAAAGAACAGCAGACAAACATAAAAAGGGGTCAAGATTTTTGAAATTCTAGACTAGTTTTTGGTGGATTTCAGTGTGTTCTAGTTGGCGACAGTGGGCTTATATTTACATTATAAATGGTCCTTGTACCAGTATAAACACATAGCTGCCCTCATCTATGCCTGACTCAAAAACAAATGTAGCAGTGGCAGATATTTTGCAACTATAGATATAATACAAATGTAATTGTTTGAGAGGGATATTTAGGCTGCTGTAAACACACAAGACCTGTGTCCAATAAAACTTTATATATTATTTTCGATACAAATGTATGGGCTCTTTGGGGCCCTCTGCTGGCCTCGGGGCCCTAAGCAGCTGCTTAGTCTGCTTATAGGCTTGACTGACCATGACTGAGAATGAGAAAAAACTTTTATGTGTCCTCTATCTGCAGGCACTGGCAACTTAAGTTCAGATGTGGTTATAGTACCTTTAAATATCAGTAAGAGTGCAGACTATATACTGTACCTTTACAGAGGAGATTTGAAAATAAAATCTGTTAATATTGTATGACAATGATGGTCTCATAATTATATTATTTTATGCTTGTACAAAACTAAGTAATGAAAATTTAAATTGAAGCCTAATAAATGTTTGTGAGACATGTGACAAAAAAACATGTTTCAGACCCTCATTGGTAATGTAAACAAATACAAGCTCAACTGAAAATATGTGCTGTCCCCTAATCTTCACTGTCAGCTTTGGAGTTTAATTTGAGTTTTTATTGCACTGAAAAACATTTTACTGTGAGTGAGCTTGCACCTCCATGAACCTGACTCTTATTTGGCCTGGAGAAGTGCCTCCACCTGTTTGTTTCCAATAGAAGCTCTTTGTTTTCTTTGGCTGTAATATTTTAGGCAAAACTGACATCTCTTCCTCTTACTTGCCCCAGCTCGGGCAGCGGCTGTGGCAGCTGGATCGTCAGGTTGATCAGGAGTTCCTGCACTCTGTATAGCTTTGACCACTGCTGCAGAAGCTTCTGTGCGGGGGACATGCTTCCTTCTTTCAATGAGTGGAGTTACAAGTGCCTTTCCTAGCTGCTCCAGGAACACCCTCCTCTTGTTCTGCTTACGAGGCATCCAGGTTGGGTTGATCTCTCTCCAAATCACAAAGTCATTATACGTAGGAGGAAACATCAATGATGTTGTGGAAGATGACCAGGGACCAGTGGGTAGTCATCCTTCTGCAGCTGTATGTTCCAGTCACCTTATCTAGGTTGTCCGCACCTCCTTTGTTACAGTTGTAGTCTAGGATGATGGATGGCTTCCTGTCCTCACAATCACTAATCCCAGCATCTGTGTGCAGTGTGCTCAGAAGTACTACATTCTTATTTTTCTTTGGAATGTAGGAAACTAGGGTGGTGTGGGCGTGAAGGGCTTTGTGAAGGCTCTTTTGTTGCAAGCAATGCAGGTGGGAGCTCAGGCTTGTTCTTTCGAACTGTGCCAGCTATGGTGATCTTCCTCTTCAGGAGCTGCTGTCCGAGTTCATAAGAGGTGAAGAAATTGTCACATGTCACATTGTGACCCCTCAGTCCCTCTGTTACATCAAGCACAACTCGCATCCCCTGGTTCTTCTCTGAGCCTCCACTGGTCGGCTTCCTGGGGTCATCTTTAGGACATTTTTGTTCTGCCTTCCTGCCATGTTGGTCATATGCTTCCGAGAACCATGTTATTTTGCTGTCTTTTGAAAGAAAAGTCTCTCTTTCAGCTTCAGCATTTTCTTCTTCTGAAGATGATTCATCATGCTCTGGGTTGTATTCCTCCCCATCTTCTTCTGATACATCCTCTACTTCCTCCTCTGAATCAGATTTGTCTTGCTCGACATCTGGAAAAATCAGCTCTAGAGCCTTTTGGACGTTATAACACGCACTCATGGCTTCAGCACAGAGAGAATTTGGGGTATTGTCATCTGCAGCACCTTTATAACTTCTGGAAATCCACAGATCAAAGGTACTGTCCACGAGAAGGCCACCTGTCTTGTCTTGTTTACGTCTGCTACTTATTGATCTGAGACAGAACTAAAACATTCTCACATTCTGTGCTGTGTAAATAACTCTGTGACCGTGATTTTAATTGAATTTCACTGTTGGGTCATTTTGACCCGAAGGCGACCTTTGTACTTTTTTTGTACAGCATGCATGATAATGTGAATTTAAGCAACAATTCACTTTTTCTAAAGTTTGGGTCAATCTAGGAAAAGTCATAAAATTTCAAGTTCCAAAATTATCGTTAAGGTGATTTTGGCGGGTCATTTTGACCCGAAGACAACAGGAGGGTTAAGATATCTTATCAATTGCCTTTATGTAATAAAAAAAAAAATGTATAAAGACTTTATGGATACCCTGTATTTCTTAAAGGCCTAGGTCACTGTGTTTTTTCATGCTACGCCCCCTTTCAGTCCTGTGCTCTCTTTATAACGTCATCTTGTGTGAAAATACACAAAATATCACAGAGCTTACCTTTATCACCCTCATATCATGTTTAGTTAAATGTATCTTTGCTTTTCTTCAGCAGAGCCCGCCTCCTTCTTGTCTTCATTCATTACATTTGTCCTTCATTTTTGCTTTGCCTGAAATGTTCCACTGTATGACATTAAAATTGCCTATCTGCATAGACACAAACTAAGTTACAAGTCAGATCTGCAGTGAGATGAGCTCACTTACAGTAAGTTTCCAATACAAACACCTTTGAAAAAATGCTAGCAGTTACATCATTTTAATGCCATATTGTGTAACATTTCAGGCAAAGAATATCTACAGGGACCAGCTTTTTTATTACACTAAACAATTGTTATGGAAATGATCAAATCCTATTCTGGAAAATTATAAACATCCCTAAATACTTATGTACTGCTGGAAAAAGGATAAAACATCCTTCCTTTGAAAAGCTCTGAGTGAGTGACTCGTGTTTGGCTCTGATCACACATTCCACTTTATCCAGATGGACAAAGACAGGAAATTATAAATCATCTAAATATTTCCATACTTCTGATTAATGAGATACGATTACAAGGAAAGTTTTAAACATTTTAAAATTTTATTTTGGTTGATTTCTTAAACGCCAATTTCTTCGTCTTGGACTAGATAAAACAACATGGATGAAGTGTCTTGCCCAAGAACACAACCTCAGCCTGGTATTTGAACCGTTGACTCTCTAGTTAACAGGTATAAAATACTTAACCAACGTGCTGCCTCACATCATATTGCAATACCCAGTCGCTGCATAAAGGATCATGGTCTATGTTGTTCCCTGTGAATTTGACTTTATAAGACGACAGTTCATTTTTAGACCCAAAACTTCACAATTCAGTATTTTGTGATATATTTTTCAATATTTTGTTTCATATGTACGACATGACTTTTCTGTTTAGATGCTTGTCTCCATGTAAACGCTATTGCTTTGGCAAAACATTCCACAGTATGGCATTAAATGTATCTATCTGCAATTAGAGACACATGGAAGCCAGTATCAGGCCAAGTTTCAGATCAGATCTATGGAGAGGCAACCCCGCTACAGTAAGAATGATCGTTTTTCAAAGTATATCAGAGCAATAAAAATACATGTAATTATGGCAGATAAATATGTTTCTGCTGTACAGTTATAATCTATGACACTCGTGGATCACTTTGTTATAATTAACTGGAAAATACTGTGTTAATATTGGGTGATTTTCAAAAACCATAGTGCACAGTTATAATATACAGCTATAACACACAGGTTAACAAGTATACAAAATACATGGTCAAATGACTACCTCCGCAACTCATTATCTTATATTTTATTATTATTTTTATGATATAGAAAAGTGCTGGGACGGCTCAGATCTTATGTCTGAACTGTTACAACTTAAACAGCAAGTTCATCGGGTGCAATGATGAATTCTGCAACTAACGTTTTCCTCTGTCATTCAACATGATTAAATATACAGTCAATCCACTCACAGACAATCCAAAAGTGTAAATGGATTGCATATTTAAAGCTCCACCGTGTAACTTTTTAGTAAAAAAAGGACTAAAATGTTTGCTTGTTTTTTCTGGGGGTTTTTTTTGCTCTGAAAAACAAAACCAAAAAACAAAATTTGTGTCCTGGCTGTGAGTGGGCTTGCATTCCATAAACCTGACTACCGTTCCAAAGTATGGTTTTAACTGTCTATTTCCATGGTAATTCCTTTGAAAGAGAAAGTGAAACTGTACTTTAGAACATGGGTTCTCAGACTTTTTGAGGCCATGGCCACAGACCCTTTATCGGAGTGAAAACATCCCATGGACCCTCTGTCGTTCTGCATGATAGAATGATTCACATGTTTAAGCCATAACCACATTTATCAGTCTGTATTTTATTGATGTAGTTGTTTCCACCAAAGCATCATAAGAAAAAGTCATATTTAATTTATGATCAGTGTTATCACAATTTTTGGGGTACCCGCTTCCCTGGACCCCACCTAAACCACTGTTTTAAAATATTCTCCATAGAGATGTATCACGTGCCACCTCCAGGAAATTACACAGTGTAGCTTTAAGAGCTTAAATAAACATTACATTTTATGTTTTTGTGATCTGGAACTTATGTTAAGAAAAAAAAAATAATTTATCCCTTAGCTGTGGACTATCTTTACTTTTTATATTTGAAAATCACATTGTTTACAAAACAAAATAAGCTCCATAAGAGCAACTCTGACCTCCATTTTATTACATTTCTGTTTTATGTTAAAACAGGTCAACTTCGGCAAAGTGAAACCAGTCCAAAAGAGCTTGAAAAAATGTAATAACAAGAGCAAATCAGTTAAATTCAAAATGTCAAAACTCAAAAAAGAGTTCAAATCAGTAAATTCACAACAGATCACAAAACTCAATATAGAAAGTTATATGTTCATAGATCCAGTAGTTCTCACATACAGATCACATTTAGATCACATGTAGATCACATATAGATCACATTTAGATCACATTTAGAGCACATATAGATCACATTTAGATCACATATAGAGCACATATAGATCACATGTAGATCACATATAGAGCACATTTAGATCACATATAGATCACATATAGATCACATGTAGATCACATATAGAGCACATTTAGATCACATGTTCACATCACATTTATACAGCACACACATATACAGCACATATAGATCACATTTAGATCACATGTAGATCACATATAGATCACATACAGATCACATTTAGCACATGGACAATAGTCTAGGTGAAAATCTTGGATTATGCTGCCCTCTTGTGGACTGGGTGGGATCACTCTGGATTTGCTCAGAACCAATAGAATTAATTACATTTTGTAAAATGTGACTTCACACTAAATGCCCATTTATGAAATTATATGTCTTTGTCCCAAATATATTTCATATTCACATGTTTCAGGTAAATGATTCCGTTCCGATTTGAAAGATTTTTTGCAGAACTCCTCCATTCAAAAGATATAATTTTATGATTTGAATTGGCTTATCGACTGTTTCACGTCAAATCCCTCCAACCAGGAAGTAACTCTTATGCCTAAAAACCATGAATACAATGAACTTGTTTGTATCACTTTCCACACATTTTACACGGCACAAAATTAAATAAATATATAAAGATTAATGTATTTAAAAATCCTAATTTGGAAGAATTGTTGACTAATTTGACTAGAATGACTGTTTGAATGAGTTTTTGGTGTGTTTCCAAGTAGTTTCTGCTTGAATGGAACACAGAAATGTAAAGAAATCATGCTTTATCATTGTATTTTACTGTATAAATTCATCACGTATATAGTACTGTATAATTCAGTTCAAGTATATTTAAAGGTACAGTAGGTAAGTTTCTGGAGGGGCAAAATCAACAGCATAAGTCCATGGAAACAGAAAATTAAAACCAAATTCGGAAAATTTGCCGTGCAGTTGGATAAGTTTTAGTGTCATACTGTGGAATATTATAGCCAAAGGAACAGTTCAGGTTTGTGGAGATGCAAGCCGACCGCGCACAGTGAGGACGTATGTTTTCTATGTTTTCCAGTGAATTTTTTTTTTGTAATAATATGAAATAATAATGTAAAACCATGTTTTTATTTTTGTCTGGTTTTGCAAAAAAAAAGTTATATACTATGTCTTTAGAAGTATTCAAATAAGCTAAAAAAAAAAAAAAAACAAAACCCACTGAAACTAGAAGAAAAACAATCAGAACTACTCAAACTAAGACACTGTGAAATATATTTGGAATCCTATACATTTTCTCTCCTGTGCATATGTATTTTTCAGTTTTCCTCATCCTCTTTGGGTCACATATTTTGTTTTATGAGCGCTTTGTAAGTAAAGTTTGATTTTCCTAACCAATATCTGTAAACTAAACTGACAGTATAATTCACACAAATAACACGCTCCATGAACGACACACCAGGAATCCATATTTGAAACTTGCCCGAATTCAGATTTTTCATCTCCAAAATTATCCAAGGAAATGAAATTGTCCGTCGCAGATGCTTTTTGGGGTAAGGGCTTCCTGGATTCTGATTGGACAGCAAGCCCAGACCGCAAAAAGAGCCGAGACGGACGAAATGTGAGGAGCGGGTCACGTGACAGGCACAAAACGACCCCTAAAAAACAGAAAAACACACAAATGTTAAAATATTGTGGCAAAATCTTTCAAACAATTTCATATTTGTGTTAGAATTTGTTAAAAAAATGTACCTGAACTTCAACTAAGTGTGTGTCTAAAGTGTGTATCTACCTTTCAGTTAAAACGAGTTTGAGATCCATAGTTATGAAATAAAATTAAAACACAAAATGATTCAACTCGTAATGATTTTAAAACACCAGAACGTAACAAAACGCAATTTAGATTTTGATGTAGCAAGCACACTAACTTATGACGTCACCGGACAATCTTGTATTTTTAAAAATTTGATTTAAGTTCATGAAATTGCACAAGAAACTGACGATTATTTCACTGCTTTTTTCCAAAATTTGAGTGAATGATAAGCTTTGGTAAATTTTAGACTCTATGTTTTGTCCAAAAACCCCCAAAACTGCCAAAATGCTTCAGTATAATCAGCAAACGTAATTTCTATGCATTTAGTTCAAATTAGTTTAAATGAATATGAATTTGTTAAATTTTCAGAACATAACCGGATAGATTACGTCACAAGTTGGCCTCCCTTAGTTACACCTGCCACATGAGGCGTGTACACCAGTCCAATCTGACCCAGCTTCACCACAAATCTGACAATATTCTAGTTACAATTGTTCTATAGGGAATCAAAGTAAATTTTCCCATCTGTTTGTGAAGTTGTTTGGCAAAATTTGAAACCGCAAATCACACCAGAGCAGTTAATGCACCCCTGAACAGCAAAGGTGTAGTGTGTATTTGTGTGTGTGCCTGAATATAATGATACACCTTCAAATTTTGAGTATAAAGTCAGACGAATGGTTTAAAATAATTGCGTAATATTTGTAAATACGCTCACTAAGATTTGGGAATGCTCAGAATGGATCTGTAAGCGGTTTGTGTTTCAGGTGTAACATGGTGTTATGTAAATTTCTGTCCATCAAAGAAAGTGGAACTATTCAAAACAGAAAAAAGTTTGTGGAATTATAAAAAAAAATAGCAAGAATTTCCACAAAATTGTTGAAATATGTTGCGGAATAAATTGAGCTGACAATTTTTATTTAAAAAAAAAAAAAAAAAGCGCACTGTTACACTTACATATAAAAATGATCAGATTTTGGGGGTTTGATAAAAGGATAATAGAGCTGTGTGCAGCCTAAGGAGAAAGCTTAAAGAAAAAACAGTATTTTCATTCCAAAAAACAGTAATAAGCTGAAAATAATGAGACAGGATGAATTGTAAAAAAAAATGTGTAAGATTTGGTAACATTAGATTTCAAAATTCTCAAAAATACCTTAGAATTTGAAGTCCTAATTAAGCAGACCCTGAAATCACTTCTAAACTTAACAGCAACATTCAAAAAGAAAGCACAAATGTGTGTTTAAATAGCTCTCTTAACGCAGCTGGACAAGTTTAGTTTTTGTAGTAAAATTCAAACATGTCACATTTTAAGCACAAACGCGTTCAGGTCTATAGAAAAAAATATAATCCCCTGTGAGATAACCGTCAAACAACCGTCAAACAACCTATATATAACCTTTTTTTTTACACTGGGAGTACGTGAACGCGGCTTGGAGCTGTCCGTGGTGCTGAAACGTCTCACCCCGCGGCCACCAGACACACCGACCACGGCAGAGAGAGGCAGCCCCTGACGGTACACGCCCTAAAAAAAAACCCCTACCATCTCCTCCCCTCCTCTCCACTCCTCTCTATCCCCCTCACCCCTCTCTCCCCCCTCCCCTCCTCTCCCCTTCTCCCTTCTTCTTCTTCTTCCTCCTCCTCCCCCCCGCACTCACGACACCACCGCGCGTGAGTGTGCCAGAGCGCGTGTGTCCAACCGCCTTAGTCTGTCCATCCATCCGCCTGAAGAAGGAACGAAAGAAAAGGAAAAAGGAAAAGAAATCCCTTGTTCCTTGTTCCTTGTTCGTACCTCGCTGCGTTCAATCCGTCATTTTCGGTGCCATTTCGTTCGCATTTCGCAACCGCTATGCCCCAATCAGCAACGTCACCAATCTGGCTACAATTTACACCACCGATTTTCGCGATTTCTGATTCAAATCATTGCGTAAAAACGATCTGCACGACTTCAGAATGCACGCGTAAAGCCATTCCACAGGCGATGGCAAAGTTTGGAGACGTAAGAGCGGAAAAAAAGAAAAAGCAGCGAGGAGTGAAAAAAAAAAAAAAAAAAAAGAAAAAATCTCTCCACTCCACGATCCACCGTGCCCGTGCGTCATGGTGCACGCTCCACACAGCTGTATATGAAACAATCACACCACATTCGCCATCCCCACAACAAGTGATCACCAAAAAAAGCTTCCGAGCGCAACGATGTGCCACAATTACGCGTGTGCCAAAAGGGGAGATTACACAGAAAAAGGTCGAAATTCTCCAAAAATGTCTCACGGGGAGGTTACAGTAATAAACAATAAAACAAACCAAAATAACGTGACTGCATTCAACACTCAGTTTTCACAAAATGTCACCCTAACGCACCGAGCGAGCACAACACGTCCAAGAAGCGAAACATGCGCGAACGTAAATCTTCCACGATGCTTTATCTTTATCTTTAACCGCACGACCGGGCACGAAAAACAAAAAGCAAAAGGCAAAAGCACCCACCTCGTTTTTACTAGCGGCTGGCTGCTGCTGCTGCTGCTGCTGCTGCTCGCTTCGACGTGACGAGGCGATGCGAGATGGAGATGCCACCGTCCGTATCCCGCGCGTATCCCAAACCAGCCCGCTGCGGGAATATACAGAAGAATAAGAAGAAGATCGTGTATTTTCGATAAGGATTCCTGTTCTTTTCGCTCGTTGTGTGCTATAGGAAATACTGCAAAATCCCCCCGAAATGGAAGGCACTCAATTCCTCCAGTCTGCTGCGATTGACCCGCATTGACGTCATTGCGTCATTAGGTCTCCCCTGGAAACACGGGGCTCCCAAAAATAGCAACACATTAATTCAGCCCGTGTGCTCGCGCTGGCTTCGGCTTTGGCGGGAGTGACTATTTGTATCATTCCACTCCCCCCCTCCCTCCTTCTCTCCTCTCCTCTCTCTCCTCTCCTCTCCTCTCCTCTCTCCCCCTTTCTTCCACGGATTCTAAGCCATATTACAGTGTGCAGTCCCCCCCTCCTCCTCCTCTCCTCTCCTCTCCTCCCCTCCATCATCGCTCCTTCTCTTCCTCCTCCACTCTCCCCCTCCATCTATATCCCCCCCTCCACCTCTCCTCCTTCCACCTCTCAAGGACGAGCCGATCACGACTCACGGCTATTTTTGGATCGACAGAGAGAGGGAAAAAGAGGAAAGAGAGAGGAAAGAGAGAGGGAGGGAGGGAGAGAGAGAGAGAGAGAGCAAAAGCAAGAGAGAGGGAGAAGAGGGAGGGAGGGAGAGAGAGAGAGGCAGAGAGAGAGAGAGGGAAAAAGAGATGGAAAGAAAGAGGAGGAGGGAGGGAGAGAGAGAAAGAAAGAGAGAGGCAGAGAGAGAGAGGGAGAGAGAGAGAGAGAGGGAAGGAGAAAGAGAGAGAGAGAGAGGGAAGGAGAGAGAGAGAGAGGGAGAGAGAGGGAGAGGTGGGTGTGAGGATGAGAGACGGCCGCACCTCTGCTGCCGCTGCTGCTGCCGGAGAATAGAAACAGGACCGCGGGGATAAAAATAGCAAGCGAGCCGGTCATCCAGCTAGCATCCATCCAGAGGGGAGAGGAGGAGAGGAAGAGGGGCGGAGGAGAGGAGGAGGAGAGGGGGCAAACCCAAATCACGGTGAAGTGGGTCGGTGAAATGTACGGGATTCATGGGTGGATCTGGTAAAGTCTCACTCGTTCATTGATTTGTTCACTTGTTCATTCATGGGGAAAAAATTGGAGATGGAAGAAAGAGGTCATTCACATAAGGGAAGCACTGGTCTGGCCTACTTTCAGTCATTCACATTAAACGTGAATACTCATTCACTCATTTTTGTTCAGGCTCATATAATAGTTTCAGAAATTAAACATGGAACTCATTCATTTGTTCTCGTTCACCTCGTCATTCAACATCATAAACTTAAAGGAACAGTATGTAGCCTGGGCTCTCACTGGTTTAAAAAAGAAACTACAATCCCAACCTGGGTCACCAGGGCCTTAATCTGCAGATAGGGGACATTTATAAGTTTTCTCATTCTCAGTATATGGACAGGCCTCATATGAAAGCTCAGAACCTCCAGTATTCACTCACTGAGCTGCAGAGGCTGCACTAGCACTGATTCATGATTGATTGCGAATGCTGGGGTTTAGGTGGTGACGATTCAGATCAGAGAGAGTCCTTTTAGTTTTAAACCAACTGGATAATCAGTATGGTATATTTGATTTAAGCATGTTTACCTCATATCTAGGGACACAAATAGTATATATTTCATAAACATGACCTAAAAACAACCCATTTAAGGTATAAGATGTATGTTGTTTTAAATGGGTAACTAGTAAAATCCATGGCCTGGGCAGATATGTTTTTAAAAGTTTTCCTTGAAATAGTGCGTAAGAATGGGTCACAGTATAATCCTCAAACATGTCTGTGTAATCTTTCAGCCGTGCAGGTCTGATCCATAGTAAAAGCCAAAAGTAAAATCTATCAACTGGACAAAAAGTTGTAGGAGTGAAGACGTTTCGCTGCTCATCCAAGCTGCTTCTTCAGTTCTGGTCAGATTGCTGTTGTTCTCTTTGTTTCCTTTGTTTGCTTTGGGTCTGAGTTATAGATATATACGTTTGGGACATGCATTTAGTCATTCAACACTGGCTAGTTTCTTTCAGTCATTATTAACAGGAAAGGCACTTTGATTTGGACGTAGCTTTTTTGGTAAGAGTCCTCCACCTGCTGGCTTGCATGGTTTTTCTTGTGTTTCTTGTTCGGAAAGTTCCACAGTATGGCATTAAATGTATCTTGCATTTATTAAAGGTGTTTTTATTCCTCCACCTACCTTGAAAAACATGCATTCTTACTGTGAGTGAGGTCAGCTCTCCACACGTCTAAAATATGATATGAAGTTGGTTGATTTGTGTGAAATCTTCAGTGTTCATGTGACCAACAAGCCAACTCTGCACTGTTTCTCTGGAGGTTTTAAAATGGATTTGTAGTCCCTATAGAGCTGATGTACTGTGAAGTACAGCAGTCCCATGCAAAATAATACAACAACTTCCAGAATTAGGTGAAGAACACAGCTAATGTGAATGGGACCTCATAAATACCTCACAATACAATGATTATACATAAAGCAGAAGCACAGGGATAGTTAATGGCCTGCACTCGTTCATACATACATTACCAAATACACTCATTCACCGACACAACGTGACATTGGACAGCCATATTCCACACAACACACAAACCTGGATTAAAGGGACTGTATGTAACTCTTATAAAAAAAAAAAGAAGTCACAACTGAACCTGTGTTGCCCATGCCTTAACCTGCAGATAGAGGACACATACAAGTTTTTCTCATTCCCATGTGAAAGCTCAGAGCCTCCAGAAATCACTCACTGTGGCTGCCCTAGCTGCAGGTGCTGGCGTTTAGGTAGTGATAATTCAGATCAGAGAGAGTACTTTGCGTCTTAAACCAACTTGATTTCAGCACTGAAAACTGGCAACCCAAATGAGAGACTCGTGTGAGGCTCATTCTGCTTTCTGATTGGACAATCATCTTGAGGATCTAAACAACAAAATACAACATAAATAACTTGTCTAATATTTTCTGTAATTAGGAAATGAATCAGTAATACAATAGTTAGCAGTAAAAGTGTAAACTATATCTACCTCGTATCTGGAGACACAGTTGGGCCATATTCATCGACTTTAACCCTGGAAAACCCACGGGATCAAATTTGGCCACAGTGAATTGCTGCTACCCCAAATGAACAAACAAACAAACAAAGAAAAAAAAGTCAAATTTCAATTCAAAAAAATTAAAAAGCCCAGACTGCCACTTCTGGCCCCTGCATAGAGACACCTAGTGGATGAATATTGAACTAAAATAAGCCAGAGTGGTAGTGTCAAGATGTCCGACCTGTTGAGCTGAAAAACTACACAAACAAAATCATCTTCTCAGCAAATTAGCGGTTGGTAAAATTATGTTTTTTTGTTAATCTTTTTAGTAATAGCTTGTAGAATTTCAAGAAGTTTGTTTTATATTCTTTTTGGATAAAATAGCGAGCCCAATGGGTCAAATCTGGCCCTGATCCTAAAATATTGAATAAAGGGTTAAAAAAGTGGATATTTCAGTGTTCAGTGAACTTATAGCAGTTATTTAATGCAATGTTCAGAATTTTCCAAAGAAGAAAAGTGTTCTTGGTTCTCCAGGGTTAAAATCGAAATCTTACATACAGTTCCTTTAAATATGCAATGCCTTTTCTGCCAGTTGCTTGTCTCCATGAAGATCTTGTTGTATCTATCTTCCATTGCCTGTGTTTTATTGCTCAAAAATCCTTTAAAAGACTACTTGGCCTGGTAACGTCACCAGCTTGTCTTTATGGAAGACAGACATGTTTAATGCTATACTGTGGAACATTCACATGCGTTCTCTTCCTTTGACCTGGTTTAAAGTAGCCTCAGCCTCCTCATTCATTCACTTTTTCACTCACAAGGGATGAGACAAAAAAGGGTCCATTCACATAACAGAGCTGGTGTGACCTACATACAGTCATTCATTCACGCCTTTATTTTCAACCTAGTTAAAAAGCTATTGGTGGTTTTGAGATTGTGAATGTGATGATGTGTCATACTCTCAGATGAGGGGCAAGAGTCATTTTCCCTATTGGTTACGTCGTACTTTGCTGTGAAATATTCGAAAGGTAAACTCACAAATGTTGAACCTGATCATTTCTAGGGGAAGATAGGCAGCAGGTTTGTCCATTATTATCCAGGATCATGTAGAGCGGGTTAATACGAACATTTTAAGACCAAAATGATGAGTCTGACAGCAGCAGTTACCGAGAGAGAGGCCACAGTTTTCTAATGTAAAGTGAATTGGAGCCAGAGTCGATGGAGCCTGAAGCGCGCCCATGATCACTTCCTATTAGGGACGCAGTGGCCAGTGGGTTAGCTATGTCCATTTATATATACAGTCAATGATTACAGCACAAATCTACATTTGAACAATACTGATCTGACCTGCCCTCATCTGTGTTAAAGCAACTGTAACATGCACTTTAAAGGCCCTGTACACAATTTTAAACCATGAATGACAAATGTATTTCAGAACGATCTCCTAGCCCCACCTTCTAAGCCTCTGCTCTCACTCTGATGTTGAACCCTGACAGAGAAACGACTGTCTGGGATAGTCACAGGCAGAAGTTTGCACTCACAATGCCTCTGATTAGATATAACTGTCTTTTCCTGGAAGTTACCCAAAATGCTTTGATTTAAAAAGAAACTATAACTCAAATACTCTGTTCTTAAAGATAGTATTTTACTTCTATGGGGTATTACCTGCATACCATATTTAGATCTCCATGTTCCCTTTTATTGTTTTTAAATGGTATATTTGATGGAAATAACATATTAATGTGTAGTAAGCTGGATTTCTGACGCTCTGTCACAACACAATCAGCGTGCATCCTGCTAATTGTAATCATGAAGGAAGAGATTGCAGACCAGGTAGAGTTGAAGGAAGTTTTTATGATCAGATGAATGAAGTTACAGACATCAGGCACATGCGTTACATTTTTCCAGTACTTATAGCCAGAGAAAGGTACTATCTATAGAAGGCAGGTCCTATTAAGGACTTAACTCGTTTTACTTAACTCTTGACTGTTATCAGTATACAGTGGGGTAAATGCGTCCCTAAAAAGATGCTTGTTGTCACGGTAAAGATGTATTACAAGGCCTCTTGTCAACCTGAAAATGAAGAGCTATATCATGTCTCTGAAGAAACAGGTGCCAGTGTAGACTTCTCAAAATAAGCATGTGTCGCATTCCTACAAAGTTACAAGTTTACCTCACTGTTTAAGACACATAATAAAAAAAACAAACATGCTTTCACTAATGAAACTACTGCACATCAAGTCAAGTTTCTCATGTTGTATACGGTTTTGTATCATGCTTTTGTATATTTATATATATATTTTTTTTTAATCATGTGGGAACATGGCTGACGTAGGGTTCAAATAGGGACTGGAAGAGATCGCTTAAGTACTGAAACATGCATGATTGGCATCTAAAACCTCTTTAGACATGTTTATACTGTTTTTGCACAAGACCCCCTCTTTAATAAAGATTGAACTGAATTATTGGCCTTGTACCCAAGGTTCGCCCATGTATTTGAGCAAAATGTATCTTGCCTCAGTAGATATATTGTATAAGCGGCTCTTGAGGTCAAAGTAAGTCTGCTGTGTACTGTTTGCATCTAATTAGAAAACATTTTATTGTCCGATAATAAGGAAGTGCAGGTTAGCATCCTGGTTGTTGTTAGACCAGTGCGGAAAAATTCTGAGAGTTGTGCAGAGAGCTTATAAACTCATTGCTGTGAATAATTAAGATGCTTGAAATGCATAAGGTAAGTGTGGAATAACTCTGAACCACTGCAAACTAGTTCTGTTTTTCACATTTTTAAGACTGTAAAATAGCCAATATCACTTTACTTGTTTATTTTACCATATCAGCAGGTATATTCTCTGCATTTAATCCATGCTTCACCCTGTTAGGAGCAGTGGGTCCCGCAGTACAGCACCAAGGGACCCATTTCCGGATAGTGATCAGGACCCAGCCTGAAGATTAGGCTGTTATATTGATGATTGATGGAAGTAACGACACTGGAAGAAAGCCACACTGACAAAGGCAGAACATGCAAACTCCACAGAAAGCCTGGTCTTGCAATCGAACCTGAAACCTGTGTAACACAACACAAAGGTAAAATCATTTATTCACGTTTATATCTATTTCATATACAGCAGGTAGAAGTGTATTGCCCAAGGACACCAGAGCAGGCAGTGACATTGCAGAGGAAACATGTTTTTCTTCATGGGTCACATAGCCACTAATGTGAGTAACAATATATGCCATACAGTATTACTCAATCAAAAGCTAATGAGGCCATCCAATCCAAATAGTCTTTTCAGCAATCAAATAACTGGATGTTGTTAAGAGGGACTTTTTGAAGTTTTCTACCACGTTATAACAAAAGCCAAAAGAATGGACTATGGATCAGACCTGGATGACTGAGGGATTACACAGACACTATGTGATACCGCTGTTCCCTCATCAAAAACATTCCTGGAGAGGTTTTATATGTCATCCATGCATGTTTGAGTAATCTTGCGATCTCTCCTGGACCCTGTTTGAATTTTCCGTACGGTTAGCTGTAAGATTCTGTCCAATGCTCCGACCACAAGCCGACCACAAGCCTACATCATTCATGCTCCCACCCGACAACTCTCCATAAATATACAGTAGGTTCATTAGCGGGACGCACACTGATTGTGTTCTGATAGTGCTCTGAACAGGGAGTGACTTAGCACAGAGAGCAAAGAGAGGTAGTGGTAAAGAAGGAGCTGAGTCAAAATGCAAAGCTCTCTCTTTACCGGTCAATCTACGTTCCTACCCTCAAGTGGACAAAATGGGTTTCCTCCACAGGGTGGCTGGGCGCTCCCTTAGAGACAGGGTGATGAGTTCGGTCACACGGGAGGAGCTCGGAGTAGAGCCGCTGCTCCTACACGTCGAAAGGAACCAGCTGAGGTGGCTCGGGCGTCTATTCCGGATGCCTCCTGGACGCCTCCCTGGGGAGGTGTTCCGGGCATGTCCCACCGGGAGGAGGCCCCGGGGAAGACCCAGGACACGCTGGAGGGATTATGTCTCTCGGTTGGCCTGGGAACGTCTTGGGGTCCCACCAAGGGAGCTGGAGGACGTGTCTGGGGTGAGGCAAGTCTAAGAGTCCCTGCTTGGACTGCTCACTCGTGACCCGGCCCCAGATAAGCAGAAGAAAACTGATGGATGGATGGGTTACATGATAATCTAATAGGTTATATGTTAGCAGTTAATACCCCCCATTATGCCCAATATTTCTACTTAGCCTTATAATCAGAATAGGGTTTTATTGCCGTTGTTAGTGGAAAAAAATGGAAAATGTTTCGGTAAACAATAGTATAACAGAGGCAGGCAAACAATAAGGTGTTAATGGCCCTGTAGTTGATTTCAAACATGTTTAGTTTGAACCGGTAGCCCCGCCCACTTAGTCCTTTCTACAGCTGTGATATTGCACCATGACACAGAAACAACTGCCTGGGGTAGCGCCATGCAGTTTTTCCTTATAATTCTCTAATCTCTGTTTTTTGTCACTCTTGAAAATGCACCATGACACAGAATCAACAGTCTGAGATAGTGTCAGGCAGTTCGTTTCCCATGATTCCTATTAACATTGTGCCTGATTGGAAGAAAAAAGTGGCCCAGTCAGTAGCTTCTATGTTAGTTATTACCTGAGGATGCACTATGTAAAATGAATAGATGATATTTTACTGTCTATTTGGTTTTCCTTTTAAGCAGCTTTATTGACGGGACTTTCAGCTCCTTATGGGATCCGAATCTTTTGGATCTGTTCTCTTCAAAGAGCCATTCAAAAGTCTGGCTCTTTTACTGTTTATTTATATGACAGAAGCCAATGTGAGAACACATTTTATCTACAAACTAATCACCGAAATAAATAACTGTGGCTCAGATGTGTTTGAAATGGTTCAAACTGAGAGTGGGAGTGTTTTATCCTTTGAAATAATAAAGATCTAAATAAACCTTTGAACTACAACATTAATAATAATAATATAAAAACTAACTGTTATTCTGATGCCAGATATGATTTTGTGCACAAAGCTCTCACTCCTGCTCTTCTTCTGTGCTTGTTCTCGTGTCGGTTCAGCATTAACCAGTTTAAAAATTCATAGAAATTGAAAAGAAAAAGATTTGGTTCTTGTAAAAAAACGAGATCCGGATCCAATTGGTCATGAACGTCACATCACTAATCAGCTTTTACCATACAAAACATGATGTAAAGAGCATTTATCTTAAGAATAAGCACAGAATAGATACAAACCCTTTAAGAAGTAAAAAGAAAAAAAATGTACAAAATCTCTTACAATCTCTTCTATCTATGATTTGATATAGTGATCCTTCTGTTCTGTGGAGTGGCAGGCTTTGTGCTCACTGGAGATAATCTTAAACTGCTGATGCCATCTACTGGTGATGTAAGGGGCCTGCATGTGAGCAAATGTGGTTGCATCATCTTTTACATGTAGAGAACACATAAGGCCTCCTCTCACTGAACAACACACGCATCTGCACCAGATGTAGTCATTGTAATAAATGAAATCGAATATTGTGACCTGCTTTAAAAATGTGGCTGCACTTTTATTTTCAAAAGCATGCAAAAAATGACAATCTCAACACACACATTCACATACAAACATGTTGGGTTTCCATGGTTCTTGGGGACACTATACTGATATTCATTAACTGGAGACTGATTCTTACCCTAACCATAGTTACTACTACCTAAACTTAACCTAAAACCATGCTATTAATCTATTCTAACTCACAACTTTCTAATCATAAAAGTTTTGTCCCCATAAGAGAGGAAAGTTCTGGTGCTGCTTCTTAACACTTAAACCTAAATAAAGCATGAACAAAGACTTAAAGGTGCTGTATCTGATTTTTACTGTATTAAAACTCTGCAAAAAACAGAACTAGTTCATTTTAAACAGTTTGCAGTCATCTAAAGTTATCCCTCACTTACCTTATACATTCAGAGCATCCTAATTATTCACCGTGATGAGTTTATAAGCACTTTTCAAAACTTTCACAGACCAGAGCGAAGTTATGTAAACACGATAAAGCTGACAGCTACTAGCATGCTAATGTGCACTTAAACCCTTCATCAAGTAACTACTAAGCCTAAATCATTCTTAATAAACTATTGAGAATGAAACTATTAATAAACTTGATAAACTATTTTAAACTGCTAATTATGAATAAAGTCTATATTTTACTTTTATGGGGCCTTAACTGTAACACATAAAATATTTAGATCACCATGTTATCTTATATTGTTTGGAAAATTCACCAAAAACAAGGTATTAACATATTTATATAATAAGATTCACTTCCATTTTTGACATGTTCCCCCTCGATTTGCTCTCAACACTATGTCACTCCCCCTTCAGAGCGCTCAACACAATTCTCATCCCACTAATGAAGCTACTGCACATCGCATCAGGTTTGTGAAGTTGTAGTGTAAGCTTTGAATCGAGCTTTTGTATATTTACAGGATGATGTATGCTTGTGGGCTGAGTTTCGTACAGGATCGTACTGCTGACCGAGGGTTCGAATAGGGCCCGGGAGAGATCGCTAGATTACTCAAATATGCATCGATGACATATAAAAGCATATTTATGATGAGGCAACAATGTTATCACATGCTAGAAAGCTTCAAAAATTATATTCTGCATAATATCCTCTCTTTAAGACTAATTAAAGTATAAATACCAGCCCCTACACACACACACACACACACACACACACACATTTGAATACACTGTAATAGTCTACACCAGCAGCAGGGGGTGATAAGAGACACTTGCAGAGCTTACCTGTTGCCTTGCTAGCATTTAAAAGCTGTCTGTTGTGATAAGCTGTCTAAGCGAAACAAGCTCCAGGTATAGAATTATAATTTATGAATATGTATGTTTACAGATCAGATATCGTTTTAAACTCAGCTCTGTGTGAGGGATTATATGAACAAACAGTGTTATCCGTGATAATTGTGGTTATGATACGACTAAGAAGGCTTTCATTTCAATAATCCCCCTGCTGATAAATGCCAGGATGTGAATAACTAAAATACTTGGCTTATTTGGCTTAAGGATTTAGTCAATTGTAGGTGTAGTACTCAGATTACACTTTAAAGTTGTGCTATGTAACTTTTCTAGTAGATTATCCACCATTTGATGTTATTACTTTGTCTGTAGCTGCCAATCTGTGCCCCTCTGACCACCGACACTCGCACACTGCATTCGTATTAACTAGGCAATTTAGGTAAAGTGTCACGCCTAAGGACACAACAACAGTTTTCCCAGTGTCATTTATCCATTCACATGTTAATTTTTTTTTTTTTTTAGCAATTAGAAGGAATACTGCCATTAACCACCGCTAGCATGCTAACGCTCACTTCCTGATTATCAGACGGCACGCAGTAGTACATTTTTTGACCTCAAGAGCTGCTTATACAATACACCTGTTGTGGGGCAAGGCAAACTTTTCTCAAACACATGGGGAAAAAAATCGAGTGCATGACCCTTTAAAATGTCAAATAACCTGTAATTCAACAATTAACACCCTTTAACAGGGGGTAACAATATGGCAGTATCGGCGAGTATCAATAGCATGCTTTAAACTAGGGTTGTGACGAAACTAAAATGATAGATTATAGACTAGATTCGATATTTGATACCAATTCCAGTACCACAATCATAAAAAGCTTTCTTTAGACAATAGAATATGATTTTCAACATTAAATAATAGTACTTTTTTTTATATTACCATGTGGCCTAACAGCTGTGTGATCCCTCAGTCAGGGCCGGCTCAGCCTATAAGCAACTGAACAGCTGCTTAGGGTCCTGACGCCACCAGGGGGCCCCCAAGAGCCCATACATTTATATTGAAAATAATGACTAGAGAGTTTTTTTGAAATTAAACGGTGCTCAAGTTTCTAAATATCCATCTAAAACGATTGGATGTGTTTTCTTTCCATTAGCTAAATATGTGCTGCCTACATTTTTTTTTTGAGTCAGGCATTAGTGTGGACGGCTACGTGTTTACACTGGTGTGAAGGTCCTGCCCTCGAGGTGTGCTCTGGTTGCACTGAGGCAGCAGAGGTACATTTGAATGGGTGTTTTACAGATTAAAAGACTTTAGTTAATGAAGTTAAGTTTATCTAAAGTACGGGACAATGCATGAAGAGCCCAGAGGAAGATCGTATTTTGGGGAAAGAGGAACTTTTCAGAGAGGACTAGAAATATGTCACCACCTTACACCATTGGACATACTGGATAAAACTGTGAAGCTGGATGATTATAATTATGCAGACAGGACATACATCAGAGCAACACAAGGACACAGGTGAGTTTCTTTTTCACATTGGCTGTTTTTTGGTTGTGATCTAAACTGTGAGATGAGGTGAGCAGAGGCTAAATCGAGTTACTGCTCCTGTTGTCAGATTAACAAAGTTCAATTTGGCAGAATGAACGATTCCTCAATGTGTTCTAAATGCTCATTAATATGCACATTTAGGTGAAATTTCCATTAATTCTGTATGCAAATGTGTGCCATATAACTCAACTGTGCAGCAAAAGCCTGAGAATATACATAATAACGTCAAATGCAAATCTTTTTGGTCTGTTCTTTGAAGTGACCATTTTGTGCATTATTTAATGTTCAGTTCTTCTAATTGCACTAACTTCAAATGATCTGATGATTATAAATCTGATTTTATGTCCAGACTGTTTCTCTTAAGCTACTCTGATCTGGATCACTACTTTGTACTTCTTGAGTAATATCATTTTGAAGTGAGTGGACCTTTGCTTAAGTACGTCTTTTGGCTACTCTATCCCATTCTGCGTTTTATTAGGATTGATAAATGTAAGCTCACTTTAGCCAAATGAAACACATTAAAATCCACCAGAAATCAGGAAATAATGTCTAGAATTAAACATTTCTGTGTCGTGGGCTCCCAGATCTCCCTTCCTCACATGTTTTTATACTGTTATACTTGCGGCTACTGCTGTTATGAGCCTTGAGAACTTTCAGTCTTTTTACAGCTGGTTGAGATGATGACAGCGTTGTCTTCATTTTGTCATTTTGTCTGTGGCACTGAAGCAGCGAGGGGCCCCGATGGCAAATTCTGCCCCGAGTCCTCTGGAGGCTAGGGCCGGCCCTGGGTTCCATAGTGGTCCATGGACGTATCCTGGTCTATGTGTCTTATAGTTGTTCTGATACAGCTCAAAATCATTCTAAAGCTATTCAGAAAAGGTTCCTTTCTGTCCTGTGAATGGGACTTTTTAGTATCAATCCCTACTCTACTTTCAAGACTAGTTTTAGTATCAGTTAGTATCAGATTTTAGATACTTTTGACAACCCTACTTTAAACACATTGAAAACTGCATTGTCATTATTAAACCCGTTTTTTTCCCCCGCTCACTTCTTGCTGACTCTCCTCTTACTTATCCTCTTTCCGCGGGGGAGCCATCATGACATCCTCAGTAGGACATTCGTATATTACAGCGCTTGTACAAACCAAAATTGCCTTCTTGCGGTGATCAATTTCACGGGCTTTCACTGTGTTTTTAATTGCACCATTCTTGCACCCATATGCTGCAAATGTAACGCGGCGGGGCACCTTTTGGGAGACATCAGAGCGGATCGCCTTGGGAGCAGATAAGCGCTCCGGCACCCGCCCCCCGGCCCTCGAAACCAGCAGCATACGCCGGCATCCATTACGGCTCCTGTCGGTAAGCAGTTTAGCGCGGCCCATTATAAATCAGAGGCGCGCGAGACGTTAGCTTCGCGCTGCTTTTATGTCGGGTTTTATCTGCACATATACGTGATTTATCCGCCGTTTGGCTTTTTTTGGCACCGAGAAATAGCACTGTGGTTTGGGTGTTTTGCTTATATGCACTTAAGGGGAAGCAAGAGTGAACAGAGCTTTCTTTGCTCAAATATATAGTTAGTTTGCAGTGGAGAAAGGTTTTTGTGTAGTAGCATTTAAAAGGTGCACGATGTAAGTTTTGTGGTGGAGGGTCCGTCACCTGCTCGTCTTCATGGAGATGTTGTTGCCTTTGCCTTTGAATGGTCCACACAATGTCTACATCTCCATGGAGACAAGCAGGTAATGCCAACAAGCCGAGTGACAGGTCAGATCTGAGGAGAGGCAGTCCATTTTTTTTTATTAGACGACTGTCACTCCCTGTGCTGTGGGCTGGACTGGGGCTCCATCCACTGCTTAAAGTTAGTCCAAAACATGAGCATATTTCTCCTGTGCTGGCCTCTCTGCACTGGCTCCCTGTCAGCTTGTGGATTTATCTCAAGATGGGTTGGCCCCTCCCGATCTCTCTGAGCTTCTGTCTGTCCATGCTCCCAGTAGAACATTGAGATCAGCAGACCAGATGATTTTGGTTGTTCCGAGGTCCCGGCTAAAAAACAGTGGGGAACGGGGTTTTGAAGCTGGTTCCAGACTCTGGAACAATCTTCCTCTATGTAGAACAGCCCAATGTTTAAATATTTTTTAAAATCTTTGTTGAGAATGTATTTGTTTGCTGTTGCTTTTGACATCAGCTGAGTGGGACTCTTGTATTTGTACAGGGTGACCCAAAAGTCATTGACACTTAAAAATCTTCAGTAGCTCCTATAATTCTTAAGTTATACTCACCAAATTTTAGCAGTAGATAAACTGAACCTTCCGAGATTTTTTGCAATATATACAGTTAGAACTGTTCACTTACACTTGAACTTATCACTACTTAAACTAGGGGAAGTAAAAATGAACAAATTTTTAAAAATAATGTTTTTTTAAGTGTCCACCATTTTGGGTTTTGCACTGAATAGCCCGATCCAACACACTCTGAAATCATTTCCGGGCTTATGGCTCTTATTTGATCTTCAATATTACGTTTTAAGTCGTTTATTGTCTGAGGTTTATTCACAAACACCTTTTCTTTAAGACAATCCCACACGAAGAAATTGGGGTTAGTCAGGTCTCAGGAGATCACATACTGCCCCCTGTCTTTGAAAACGACTTATTACTCCTTTAATGGCATTTACGCTTAGGGTATCTCTGGTATTAAAATGTCGACGGTAACACTGCTGGGTTTCTGAATTTGACCCATGTGACTCAAAGTACCACTGTACAATGAGGCTTCGCTCCTTGGTGCTATATTTGCTCATATTAATGTCTGAAGGGTCGTTCTAAATGCTCTGAAAAAATAAAATAAAAATATTTAGAAATAATGAGTTATGAATTTTTTTCAACTGTATTTTTCTATCGTGTTTTTGCATGTTTTGTTTTATAAGATTGCACTTTATATTGCCTCTGTACAGCACTTTGCACAGCTGTGGTTGTTTTTAAATGTGCTTTATAAATACATTTAACTTGACTAGTTTTCCCAAATACCTTTTTACTCTTACTTGACCCCTACTCCTATTTGAGTAGTATTATTTTGAGGTAACATTACTCTTACAATCGTTCACCACCACCACTACCTAGTCCCCTACTGTACATGCCATCTACTGCATCCGCCAAAGTAGGCCATTCTTTAGCATACAGTGGGAGGTGGTTGCAGCGGCAGCAAAAAGCGGCTATCTTTTTAACAACTTTATTAAGGCACTGCGGGGAGACGTGCTGGAGACGGCCTCGTTTTCAATTAGCCCGACCCCACATTAGCAGCAGTTATTAAAGAGCGCGATGCTTCGGTTCAGGGCATCAGTGTGTGAAGGGAAGGCTGATTCTGCTGAGCACGCACTGTGTCAGGGAGCCGACAAGCTAACGGCGCCGAGCAAAATGAAGCAGGAGAAAATGAGCTCTCAAACAGCAGTCCCCATAGACAGGGTGGTAACAGGAGGGAGGAGATGACTAGTTTGAACAAAGGTTTAATAGTGTTGGGATGTTAAAATAAACATTAATATGAGGTTGTAAGTATGTTGGGAAAGTGGACTAAAGTGTGTAATGTAACATGAATTGTCTAGTTTTTAAGTTGCGTGACGAGTGCCGCTGGTAGGAGCTTGCCAGTGTTATTGAAAGTTTGCGTTTTGAGCAGCCTTGAATCTCGACAAACCTGTCTCTTATTTGGCTTAGAGCAGGGTTTAGTCATGCTTGTTTCCATGGAAATGTTGTTACTTTGGCTATTCACCTTATTTCGGAAGTTGCCGTGGGTGCTGCCATCGTCATTTGGATTATGTTAGTTTGTATGGGGCAACAAATAAGTTCTATACGGGCTACAGAGCCGTTTTAAAGCCTCACAGAGAATCCGTGGATTCTTCTTTATATAGTATTTTAGCAGCAAAACTTTTCCCAAATTCTCCATTGAATGAAACGAGATTTCCACTTAACCGGAAGTGCCACCACAAAGAAAGCATGGTTTAGCCACATTTATGGAAAAAGTGGGCGGGACCGAATAAGGTCAGCAATCTTTCACAGTAGAGAATAGACCTCATACACTGCCTGGGCCAAAAAAAAGTCGCCACCCAAAAAAAGGTCACACACTCTAATATTTTGTTAGACCGCCTTTAGCTTTGATTACGACATGCAGTCACTGTGGCATTGTTTCGATGAGCTTCTGCAATGTCACGAGATTTATTTCTATCCAGTGTTGCATTAACTTTTCACCATGATCTTGTATTGATGATGGTCGAGTTTGACCTCTGCTCAAAGCTTCTCCAGCACATCCCAAAGATTCTCAATGGGGTTAAAGTCTGGACTCTGTGGTGGACAATCCATGTGTGAAAATGATGCCTCATGCTCCTGAACCACTGATGGAATAACCTGGTCATTCAGTATATTCAAGTAGTCAGCTGACCTCATTCTTTGAGCACAGACTGTTGCTGAACCTAGACCTGACCAACTGGAGGAGGCTCGGACCTGTTTGCTTAGTTAAATCCAGGTGGCGACTTTTATTTTTGGCCAGGCAGTGTCTCACCATAGAGAATGTTCCGAAATATGGCTTTAACTTTCCATTTCCATGGAATCATACATGTGACATGCTACATACTGTATCTTTATGAGCCAAGCTGTAGTTGGCCATTTTAACATGACATATTCACCTTGCAAACACTAGACATTAGGTGACTTGTCAAAACATTCTCAGCGTATGAACTCATGTGCTGCTAGGCCTGTCACAATAACACATTTTGCACAACATATTGCTATAGAGTAATTTTGCGCTAAACAATATTGAAACTACTTAATATCGCTTACACTAAGAAGGATAATCCCAGTAAATCGATTTTTGTAAATTTGACTGAACACACTCTGTCCTGTACAGGAGACACGGCACGGAGGAGACTGATGGACAATGATCCACAGCCCCTTAACCAATCAGGATTCAGAACACAATGCACGTTCATATGCTGTAAAAAACATGCAAAATTGGGAGGGAACACTGTAAATATTGAACTTCTAGCCCCAGAGATAAGTAATAAGACTCACCTCTTTTTGATATGCACTGAATGACAAAATGCATTGATGGTTAGTCGCTTACCTGAATGTTTTAGCAACTGAAGGTCACCCCAGTATTTATATTTCTGATTGTTTTACTATTAATTGTTTTTTTGTGTGTGTGTGTTTTGTTTCACTCCCTCTCCCTTTCCCTTGGGTGCTTTTGCACACCAGGCCAACATTGTAAATAAGAATTTGTTCTTAATGTTTTGCCTGGCAAAATAAAGGTTATAATTACCTGCCTAACCCCAGTCATACAAACTGTCACAGTGTCCTTGGGCAAGACACTTCTTCATTAGAGAATCAGAGTGTGTCTGTGTTTGTGTCTGAATTGGCATGCACAGTGAAAGCCCACCCAATAGACGCTCCTAGTGTCTATTAAGACTGGTACTGGATGGAAGATTGACTCTAATGCATATTTAATAGGTGCCACCAAACATCGCAAACAAGAAAAAAACAGGAAAGTTCCAGGGACTGGCAACCACTCCAGCTCACGAGCAATAGCACCAGACCGTTATTAGAAAACATTACTGAGAGAGCACAAAACCTTGCATAAAAGACAACGACCATGTACCGTAACTTTGAACCCTGTGGCTTATACAACGATGCAGCTAATTTATAGATTTTTACTGGCTAACAGCCACTGGGGGGCACTGTCTAAAAGTGAATGCAAAAGTGAGACAGACATGGGGAAAGATTATGCGCCGAAGAATACAGTAGTTTTGAATTTGAACTTTCATTTTGCCCATCATGCACACACCCTCATCATGGAAAACACACAAAGAAGGTAGCGGGAAGAAGTCGACAAAATGTAAAAAGATGACAAAAGCTTTCAGAGGGAAAAAAAGCAGATGACCCATGTTTTATTTTCTAAACCTGCAGGTATGTTCATCCCGTGTTGATGCCGTGTGGGTGCTGTACTGCAGATTTTCAGGCAGTTTGAAAAGAAAGTGTGTCTTAAATTAAAACTCAAAAAACCTCTGTGTACCATCCTTCTGTGTAGATATCTCATGTTACAACATGAAAACCTGCGACTTATATTCAGGTGCACGTAATAGCTGAAATTTACGGTAATTAAACAAAGCTTGAATTTAACGTCATGCTAGACACATCTTTACAATGCCATGTGCATAGTTAAACACGTCACTCCTGGAATGTATTTGTTACATTGTGTTAAAACAGCTGCAGTTCATCCAGAACGCTGCTGCTCTGGTTCTGACTCCTGTGGCTCAGAGAATAGACTTTAAAGCAGCTCTGCTTGTGAACAAGTCTCTCCATGGCCCAGCACCAAAGTACATCTCTGACATGTTAGTGCCATATGAACCATCTCACACTCTGAGGACTTCAGGGACTGGCCTCCTACTGTTGCCCAGAGTCAGGACTAAACATGGGGAATCAGGATTTCTGTTTTATGCAGCTAAAACCTGGAACAGTCTTCATGAAGATGTGAGACAGGCCTCTACTTTGACAATGTTTAAATCCAGGCTGCAAAGAATTCTGTTTAACTGTGCATATCACTGAAAGGTTTTATTCTGCACTCTTCTGTTTTAATGTTCACGATGATCATTTATGCTTTGATTTGTTGCACTGTGATATTAATGTCTTTCTTATTCTGTAAAGCACTTTCAATTACTTTGTGTGCGAATTGTGCTGTACAAATAAACATGCCTTGCCATTGTGAAATAGCAACATTCATGATACAGGTTTGTGTACATTGCAACATACTCACTTGCTGCTTTTGTCTACTATATAGTTATAATAGTTGCAGATCACGCTAGCGAGTAGTGGATTTTTATTTTTATTTTTGCCGGAAATGGCTATGTGGTGCAGCTGAATCCTATGTGTATCACCAATTGAGAAAGTACAATTGGAGAATCACAGTGGGCATGTGCTAGTGGCAGTGAATCGGGGCTGGATCGGAGCAGTGACGTCTTGAACACAGGAGCATAAAGATTACTCAAACATGTATAAATCACTCTAAATGAAAAGGGAAAATAATTATAGCACGGTTCTCAAAAGTCGATTTTTCACAATATGTCTTCTTTAAGTCCTATCGCTCTACCAACGAAGAAAATTAAATCATTAACCATTATCTGAACTATATATAATGATATTGTCGTGAAGGTGATGACACCATTAGAATCTCATATATGCCCATATGTCCCAGACAGATACAGCGACTGCAGCTGTGGAGAGCTCCATGTCCAGCCTCCAGGGAGCATTTAGAGGAGAAACCTACAATTCACATTAGGTTTATGTTCAGAAAGCACATGCGACAGGCGAACACACAAGCGCGAGCATGCTAACTACACTAACTGTGTGAAGCGGGCCGAGCAATAGCTGCAGGGGACAGAGGGACTATTAAAACAAGGGCGCGTTCAAATGCTACAAAGTGTTTTAGACTGGGTAAAATAGCATTAAGATTTGATGTTATGCCTGCAAGATACAATATATTTTCACTTATAAATGATGTTGGCTTGTTTAGAGCAAATCCATGTCCGGACCTATGTCAGTCAACACTTTTTTTTGTTGTTTTTGCTTTGATTTCATGGATATTTACATTGCAGATTCTTACTGAATGCATCAAAACTATGAATGAGCAGATATGGTAGTATGTAGTAAACAAAAAAAAAAAAAAAAAAAAAGGAAAAAACTCAAAAAAAAATAAACCCTTTGCTTTGATTTGCTGCTTTGCACTCTTGGCGATTCTTGACCCTGGTGGTGTCGTTTAGGTTTAGTTCTGGTGTAAAGGAAATTAAAATATTGTGAGATTATTTTACCTTTTTGAATTCCTTTGGTCTTGTAACTTAAACTCATTTGGTTTGGTAGTCAAAGACGGTGTTAGAAAACTTTTCATCTAAACCCTTTTGTTCCCTTTTGATTGCTAATCTTGTCAAGATATCAGCTCATATATTACTATTTATAATGTATGTGCTGATAGATGCAATCAGACCAAAGAGTTGGCTTTGAGATATCTCTCCTTTGAAATGTATCACACCTTGTATTGCTTTGACTCTGGAGGAGATCCAGCTCATGAAGCCTCCAGGAGATTGTCTGACCACACCTCAGTAGGAGTGTCACATCCTTACTTTGAAATGTATGTCCTCTGGTCATCTCGGACTAGAGAAACTTAGTGATTTCCATCATTCGGGGTCTGACATTAGGGAAGATGCTGTTGGACCTGTTTCTTGCAAAAAATAAACTCTTTGTCTTTGCTTCAACATTGATCAGAGCTGCAAAAGGAGTCTTATTTCCACAACACTGGTTTAGAAAGTGTGACCCAAGGTACCTTTAATAAACAGTTAAAATGCTAAATGACAGTTTGCCCAGGATAGATTTACAAAACAGACAGAGACTTTAAAATATGTTGTTAAAATGTATTTATTAAAGGAGTAAAAGGAACAAGTAAAAATGTAAAATAATTTCTTACTATAAAACAGGCCATGATTAATACTATAAAATGGCAAATGTTTACTAAAATATCATGTTTTATTCAGCAAGCAAAGCCTGCAGCCCCTGGGCAGAGGAAACAAACTAAAATAAATGTTAGAAATAAATGAGCAAGGAGGACCTGAGAGCGAGTAGCCCCACCCAAAACAAAACTGAAAGTGCTACCACACAGTCACAGCGACAATATAACTTCAAGACCCAAAGTGCAAACTGAAGGATCCGGGCTAAACCCTCCCAAGAAACACCCGGGGACATAAATGTTTAACCAAAGTAAAGCTAAAAGCCCAGGGACAGCAGCTATTAAAAATACGTTTATTTGAAGGTGCAATAGAGCTAAAAGTAAAATAAGGTATTAAATCACAAAACAAAACATAACTTTAAACAAAAATAACTATAAACAAGTTAAAATCCATTCTACACTATCTGACATCCAGGTTATAAGCACTGGGCCCCCCCCAAGGTTGTGTGAGTTCGCCTCTCCTCTTCACACTGTACACAGATGACTGCAGAAGCAAACAAACAGCTTTATTTAACAATTACATACTAAAATTTTCTGATGACACAGCTATTCTTAGCTTACTTGATAAAAACACAGACATTGGTGTCTATAAATTTGAAATTGAACAAGTGGTAAAGTGGTGTGAAGAACACAATCTTATCTTAAATGTTGACAAAACAAAAGAAATGATTTTTGATCCAAGATCTGTCGGTGATCACAGTTTTGTTGCAGTTAAGGGTCAGAATATAATGATCTACGGTATTTGAGTGTGCAGTGTCCTTTGGCACCTTAGGCAGAAAGGACCCAGGGAATGTGCAATACTCACCTCTACACTTTAGGCCCCAGGGAATGTGCAAAATATGCTAATTAGGGGAAGACGGTGCAATATCATCAAATGTTGAATGTTTTTGTTTTTTTTGTCTGATGAACTGCATTAATTGTTGTGTCCACTGTGTGTGTATGTTATAATGTTACATGGGATTTTATAGGTGGCATGAGTTCCCTTGTCCCAAGACAAATTTCTCCAAAGGGAGACAATAAAGGCTCATCTAATCTAATCTAATCTAATCTAATCTAATCTAATCTAATCTAATCTAATCTAAACAAAACAGTAGAAGGCTTATCCTGTAATATAACAAGGACAAACAAGTGGTAAAACTAATGTAACCAAGTTAAAAAAGAAGTAAAACAAACATCGCAATAAAACATGGGGGAATAGCTGCCACCGATTTGCTTAGCTTTAAAACAAAACAAAAAAAAAAGTTAAAACTGTTTAAAAGGCTAGAATTAATCAAAGGTTAAAAAAACAAGATTAAAATGAGGCAGAGCATAAAATCATACCTGCCACCAGCCACAGAACTCTGGACTGATGCTTTGCTGCGGAGTCTCTTTAAGCCCGACTCCGTGAGCACAGGAAGTTTGTGACAGGTTAAAAAAAAATGAAAGGGCGCCCCCTGCTGACTGCCCCAGTCACATTAGTCCTAGTTTACCAAGTCACTGGATATTTGAACTGGTAGAGAGTTGGCTACACCACCATCTTTTCGTCATGCAAATATTATTGTTTTGCCTAGAATGTTCCACAGCATGGCATTAAACAAATCCATATTGTATTTTGTCAATTAAAAGTGTTTTTATTACAGTAAAAACACAGAAAAACATTTCCAGTCTCCACAGATCTGTCCTGTACTGCATTCCAGGTAAAGCAATACATTTTCTAGGGAGGGAAGTAGATGGTGTACCTCCAAAAGAAAAGTTACATAGTGCACCTTGAAGTTCTGGTTTAGTCTTGGTTCTGTCCTTGTTTTCCATCCTGGTTTTCAATAATCTTGTTCTTAGACATCATTTACTTCTGATAAAGCTATGGCTAATAGCAAAAGAAGGAGTTTAAATCTGTCAACTGGACATTTCGTTGTAGGAGTGAAGACGTTTCGCTGCTCTGGTGACACTACTATAAAAGGGATGTTTATGCCAGATGCCCTTCCTGTCACAACCGACCTCCTGACTGTGACTGGCGTAGGGTCTGTGCTTAATGTGTCTTACTTGCGGAAAAAAAGGAACTTGGCAAGTGGCAAGGTGAACACTTTCTGACTATGCACCTGCCTCATTTTAGGGCAGAATCTTGCAGCTAACCATAAGGAGATTTCGAATAGTGCCAAGGAGAGTTTGTTAAATTACTGAAACATGCATGGATGACAGGTTTGTTTTTGATGAGGGAACAACATTATAACATTATAGAAAGCTCAAAAAAAAAAATTGCATAAGATCCCTCTGTAAAATTTTCAGGTTGTCAATGTGGTGGTATATTTAAATTGAATATTTTTCCATCCAAAATGGCGCATACGAAATAGGACAAAACATCTGAAGCCTGAAGATCACAAATAAACAACTGAATAATAAAAAGGTGCTGTGGTATTAATTTTGCATGATGTAAGACACTTGCAACACTGTTACAATTTCCCCCAAACGATAATGTCTGTAAACATGTAGGAGAGGCATAAACAGAAGAGAAAACCAGGAAATACTGCTGAAATATTATAATGTTTCTCATGTGCAGCAGGTGAACCATGGGTCACTCTTATTTATTTAGTTGTAATGTCACCAAAAGTAGCCAGATTTATTGGACAGTATTTCTAGTTTTTCATGCCTAGGACCGACTGTTTGGGGAGGTGTATTGTTATTAGAGTTTATGGATTACACATAACACCTGGCACGTTCAGAATAATATCTCTGCGTACTTTTTATGTTGAGGGGTTTGAGTGACGTACGAACGACCTCGTTGGTCATCTATCATTTTGAACAAAATCAAATTTCTCTCACCCCAGATTAACAGAGTTTAGTGCTTTGCTCATTGATTCCACATAAATCTGTGATATTTTACAGTCTTCTGTAATATTTTTTCCCCCATTTTTTTCCTTGTTGTAAGCAGCTATATTTGTTTTGATACTTTGGAGAAATAAACTGAACTGCATCAGTGTTGAACCTTATCATTATTTGTTAGGGATTGGCTTCATAAACTTGTTATATTAATCTTATGGCTTAAAGTCTTTTCAACTGAAAACGTCACGTCTTTGGGGTTGAATAGTGGCACCAGTTTCTTAAGTCACTTTCTGAAATTTTGAAAAAAAAATCACCCGAACAATTGCAAATTTGGTAAAAATGATCTCAAAGAGTGGGGTTTCAAAAATCATTAAATGTTTTTTTCAGAGGCCATACGGTCTCAGAATTGTCCAACATGTTTGAAATTTTAAATTTTTACAAATTGCTCCCATTTGCACAAACAAACTCTGATTTTAGTGAAGCGTTAGTGCCACCTACAGATTGAAACTAAATTTAATATGGGGAGAAAAGAAAAGTTTTTTTAAAATTTTCTGAAATTTTGCACAGAATTTGATTTTGGCATCCCGATTACAAAAGTCAAAGACATGCCATATTTTTTTGCAGCATAGTCCTAACAATGACAGAAACTCTCCATGTTATTCTAATGGTAACATCTCCAAATCTCACAGTGGGTTAGTTTTTGACCCCCCTATAAAATCAAAACACATGAACCTATGGCTTTACCCAAAAGATGAACTTAGTCAAATGAAATTCGGATGGTGGATTGATCATGTTCTTTCCAAACAAACAATATATCACGCGGTTGCTAGGCGACCAACAAGAAGTTGCCCATATTTGATTGATCTTGTGATCTGTCCCCAGTACGTTAACAAACTCGTCCGAGAGTATATTGTGACAATGTCCCCTTACAAACTAGAAGTCCGCCATCTTGTATTAATCTTTTAAACTTTTAAAACAAGCATAACCTAAAATGAGGGGAAAATTTTCAAAAAGACATGAAATTGAGTGTCTAAATTTCACAGGACGGGGGCGTGGCCTAGGGCGCAGGTTGATTATTGTCGCTTGCAGCTATATTTATACTTATTTTGATCTAAACACTGTGGTTTAAAAGGTCCGTTCATAGATATTCACATGTTTTCATTCTTCACTTGCTAACTCCCATCAACTTCCAACTTGTATTCTTGATAAAGCAAATATATTCATACCAAACCCGAAAAACATGCACAGGGTGGATTAATCTGCTGCTAACACACGTCACCACTGCACTTATGATGGATGGGTCAGGAAATCTTTGTATGAAAATCAATATGCAGTTTGACAAATAACATGTGGAGGTGACAGCTGACATTTAGCTTACCCCCGACATCCACTCCAGAGCACAGCCGTGCCACACAACATTCAGAAAGGGCATGATTAAAGGCCCTATATGTGATTTTTCCCATGTCTAGGAGCAAAAATTGCCATGCCATAGTACAAACACATCGTATCAGCAGCTCTTGAGGTCAAAATACGTCTGCTGTGTACTTTCTGCATCTAATTATAAAGCATTTTTCTAGCCAAAATCAGGAAGTGTACTGTTAGCATGCTTGTTGTTGTTAGCATTTCTGTGATGCCCTGGACTCTGAAAGTTGTGAAAAGTGCTCATAAACTCATCTTAGTTAATAATTGGCATGATAACTGAATGTATAAGATAAGTGAGGAATATCTTTGGACCACTGTAAAAACTGTTTAAAACTAGTTCAGTTATTCCTATTTTTAAGACAGTAACAATCAGGTACAAGGGCTTTAAAGCAAGTGCACGGCTGGGCTTTCTACAACAATAATGTTTTAATAAATGTATAAATAATACACTCTCATTAGTTGTAGCTGACGTCTTCTGCTTATTAGTTTGACTACTATATTATCTAGTATTGCCATTGAGACAAATGAGAACATCACTAAGCCCTGTTGTTGGCACTGTCACCACACACAAAATCATCCTCGGTTGATTCTTTCTTTGGACTCCATAATCCTGTTCTATGAAACTGGCTAAACTTATCCCACATAAGTGCCAGGATAGACTAACTTGACATGATCATCTCTGGATAAATAGTACTATGAAATGGGTTCACAGCTTGCTCCGTCTGTCTGCCCCCTTAGACAAATGTATCCTCTGCATTTGACCCATTCGTCAGTGTCATTGGGGCAACCTGCCAGGAACCTTCTTGCTGTGAGGCGAGAGTGCTAGCTGAGATTACAAAATCGGTCCTTACTGTGTGGAGTTTGCACATTTCTGCACATTTCTAGTACAGTGGCTCTCAACATGTGTCCACCCAGGTCACAATCCACCAATAAAGTTAGGAACAACCAATATACATTTTCCAAAATTGTATTTCAGAAAACATATTATTGAATACTATAAAGTAATTTGAACCAGTGACCTACATGCAGAAATACAGACCAACAACAGCTGCTTTAAACAACAGAATGTTTTCATCCTAATAAAGTGGAGAGCTCACAACAGGAAGAAAAAGTAGCCTATTAACATGTAACTAATGAGACAGCTGTGGTCGTGCTTTAGATTTGGACCAGAAAAGACTGATGCTTACCTCATTGAACCTTTTCTCAGCCTCTGGTCACTCTGGCCTTTGTTACCTGGAAACACAATGCTGTCAATTTCAGTTCCAAAGGGATCACAAATCCTCTGGTTATTGTCCTCTTTCTCTGGAAAATGATCTTTCTTATTCTCTAAAGCACTTCGTGTATGAACTGTGCTATACAAATAAACTTGCTTTGCCATATCAAGTCTATCTGTACATGATTTATCCACAGTGTTAACTTTTTCTTAAAGACAGTGACTTTGTCGGTCTGTTCAAAGGTGTTGTGGCCTTTTCTCTGCATGATCATATTTGACGTGTTCAGATGCTCAAACACATTGGCAAGATAAGTTACTGTTTTAAAATAGTTTTTACAAAATCCCGTGCAACCCACTTGATACACACCCGACCCACATGTGAGTCGCGACCACCTCGTGAGAAATACTGGTCTAAAGAGTCGTGATCAAGCTGAGATTTTGGACCAGCAGTATTGAAAAATGGGCCAAATGCAGAAGACACGTTTCTCTATGCGGACAATAAAGTGTACCTTAACTTTAACTAAACCTTAAGAAGGGCACCACTGTGTGACATCATCAAGTGGAACAGTGCATTAAAGATCTTAAGACAAAATTAACTGAATTTGAGAATCAGAATCAGTTTTATTGCCATTGTCAGTGAACAAAATTGATTTATGTCATGGTGCAGCATTAAACGAAGAAATATTATATATATATATATATATATATATATATACACACACACACACACACACACACACACACACACACACACACACACACACACACACACACACACACACACACACACACACACACACACACACACATATGTATATGCTGTTCCATAAAGTCTGTTTAGCATAACACACTCACTTTAAACTTAAACAGCCTTCCCGTCGTCAGGCTTCTCCATCATCAGTCTCTGGTCTTGTTGGAGCTGAGACACAGACCTCGACAGTGCTAAACGTCACATTACACTGACTCATGGTGTTCCCTCGGAGACCTGACATTGTTCCACACTTGTAGGGCCTGTCCTGCACCTCCATCTTCTGCCATGACAGCTCTATTAAGCCACAGTGAACTCAGGACAGTCTGTGCGAGTCCCAAACCACTCCTGAAAGTATTTGTGAGAGACATGGGAATTTTCATTAATATTTTGGATTGACAGACATGATTAATTTAATTACAGTTGGATATGACTGATTGATTGTTATACATGATTATTGCTAATTGCTTTGAAATATCATTACTATTTTTGAGGTTCTCAGACACACCCCATAAATTTTATGGTGCCATTTTCAATTTAATGTCGAAACATTGTTATTTACGTGGTACATTTGAACACCACACATTCAGATGTGGTCAGATGTGGCTTGAACATGAGTTCAGCTCTTCACAGTTTCACTGCAGGGAGACAGTTTAAAGCAGAGGAGCAGTTGTGAGCCTGTTTTTTGAATATTTGTGGCTTGAAAATGAACCTCCTCAAATCATCTTAAATCATACACACAGAGTAGATAGGGATATTGAGCAGTGCATATTGTAAATTAGTAATTAGCACATTTAACAGAATACTTCCAATAGTGCCTTAGCCAGCAGTTTTTCCTCATTCTCAGTATATGGACAGGTCAGGCCTCATGTGAAAGCTCAGAACCTTCAGAATTGCTGCAAAGGCTGCATCAGCACTGATTCATGATTTGCTGCCGGTGCTCGGGTTCAGGTAGTGATAATTCAGCTCAGAGAAAGTCCTTTAAGGTTTAAACCAACTGCATTTCAGCATTGAAACTGGCAACCCAAATGAGAGAATTGTGTGAGGTTAATTTTGGTTTCTGATTCATCTGAATCATTTTTAAACGCAGAATTATAATACAAACAGCTTGGCCATCATATCCAATGTGTTTGTAACTTAAAATAAATCAGAATTACAATTGTTATAACTAAAATCAATACTTGATTTGAACATGTTTACCTCATATCCGACATAGACAGGTCATGCCTCTGCACAGAGCTTGGATGAGGTACATGTCATCCTCAGATAGTATTGATTCAAAGGAATTACACTTAAACACTATAATAATAAAAACTACATACTCAAAATGATACTGATACCATGTGTTGTGGAATAAACTGTAGTAACCTGAGAGTTGAAAAGAACTGGCATGAGGCTGGAGTTCTAACGCAGGAGAAGTTTATTTACCATCAGTACAGGACCAAACACCTGGAGACACAAACCCTCAACACATTGTGATAGTGCTGTTCATTCCACTCTGCTTCTGTTGTAGGGCATAGGCCAAGATAACAGGGACTGAGCTAGCAGTGAGAGTACAGTACAGAAATGGAGTTTCTCTAACACCAACTACTTTTGGGTACTTTTTTTACATTACTACTACTAATACTCAATACTTAAAGAGTGAGGGCATTTCAGTTATTACTAGAACTAATCATTTTACATATAAATCAAAACTAAATATTACTCTAAAAGATGTTATTCTTTAAAAAGAAATAAGAAATAGAACACATTTACACACAATACATTTAGTATTGAAAGTTTAGAAAATTTGATTCATCAGAATATGGGGACCTGTAGTAGTGGTTGGAGCTAGTATTTGCATGTAAAATGCCTTTCCCAGTGGCACAGCAGATTATGTTGCTAATATCACTTAGATCACCTCAGTTACAGCAGGTTATATAGTCAGTGTTTTTTGAGAACCATTTCTGATTTTAGTTAACTTGCTTACAGTTTCTCATTGACCTTATTATTGTGTAATGGATGGAGATTTTTGAAAATTTGGGGAAAGGTCAGTTATGTCATGGTGCAGAAATAATGTGTTTTTGATGTACTGTGGTAATAGCTTGGATTTTGTAATCACTGTGGTAATTTATTTATTTTGTGTCCAACCTTTAAAATGTATTATAAAACATTTGAACTGGCAATCTGTCATGCCTGTGAAAGATCCGTTTAAAGGCCCTATGTTACACAAAACTGACTCATGTGAGGCTTTAGCTATGTTATAATGTTACCTCATCCAAAACATACCTGGACTTATGCTTTATTTCATTCACACGTTTGAGTAATCCTGCATCCCCAAACTGCTCCGTTCCACTTTTTGATGTATTTTAGTGGTAGGTATAAGGTTAACTATTTTCTTGATTTACGTTCCCATCCTCACCTATGGTCATGAGCTTTGGGTAATGACTGAAAGGACAAGATCATGGATACAAGCATCACAATGAGTTTCCTTCACAGGGCGAGCAGCTCACTGAGTCAGGAGGAGCTTGGAGCAGAGACATGGCTCCTCCACGTCGAGAGGATCCAGATGAAGTGGCTCGGACATGTGGGTTCCAGATGCCTCCAGGCCGTCTCCTTGGGGACGTGTTTTCCGGACATATCCCACTGGGAGGAGGCCCCAGGGAAGACCCAGGACACGCTGGAAGAACTATGTTTCTCAGCTGGCCTGGCAATACCTTGAGATTTTCCTGGAAATGCTGGAAAAGTGTATGTGGAAAGGGAATTCTGGCCATCCCTGCTTAGAATACTGCCTCCATAACCCAGCCCTGGATGAAGTGGAACAAAATGGATAAATGGATGGCATTGTGAGAGACATCCAGCCAATTGTTTGAGGCAGGAATGACATGTGAGCTGTGATCAAATGTCTCGGCCGTAGTACAGCTTGTTTTACATGGATAGTGATGTGATATGATAGTGCTTTTGTCAGGATTCCAGTTTTTCCCTGTGTGTTCTTTTGCTGTCTCTTCCCCTCCCCTTCTGTGTCGGTGGAAGAAGTCTGGTACCACCCTCACCAATGTTACCATCTACCACTTACCTGCAGCCCATCTCCAATCAAGCTTCTACCTCTACAAAGACTGCTTATTTCGACCAATTTTGGACCAATTTTTCACCACAGCTTCCGACCTAGCTCCCAACACCTAGCCTTTGCATTGTCTTTGAAATAAACCCTGTTAATTTTTTGAGTCCCGTATCTGTACGTTTAGGTCCACCAGTCATTATGACAGTTTTATACATTTCTGCTGACAGTTTCAGACTCCCGTTTGTATACACTCTCATGCTGTGGAGCCCTTAATGCTGTGAAAACCCACATTTCCCTGTGGCATCTGTCTGTCCTTCCATAGATCATCTCTTGTTTGGAATTCGATGTCCCACTGTTGAGGAGATATTGATGAAGTTGTACCATCCACAAACAGCAGAATAAAGCTCTCACAGTCCTTGCAAGAGTGACTGATGAACCGCCAGGCCCCCAAAAAGTACACAAAGAAAAGAGCCAAGTCGGCGCGTGTACCCAGCGGACACAGCTACAGCAGATTGATATTCCATCAGTGCTTGTTTGTTTAGCTGTAAATCTATGGAGACTTTGCTTATAATATATTAACAATAGAAAAATTCCATATGAGTTGTTTTTAAAGACGTCTGTCAGCACTATTTCTTTGCGAGGAAGCAGAATCTATGAGCGCTGTGACAACTGGTACATTTGTATTTCCGTCTGTCTTTGATTTGCAGTGTGTAATATCACTATCAGCACAATGTTGTTTTACAAGTCAAGGCTTGTGATTCCCAGGTGGGTGAAGAAAACTATACATTTTTTGGAAACTTACAAAATGAGTACCACTGCGGTGTAACTTCTTATTGATATTATTGTTTTCCTACAATGTTCATACTTGTCTATCAATGTACAATTACAGTTGTTTGTATGGCAAAAACTTGTTTTGGTGAGCGAGGTGTCCTCTCCACAGATCTGACCTAGTGGCATCACTCGCTTGTCTCCATGGAGATACATAAGTTCAATAATATATTGTGCAACATTCCAAAACAATACTATCTACAGTATTTTCAGGTAAGCTTGTGACTGGCACCACCCAAAAAGTTCCAAACTAGATCCAAACTATTTCTTTGGGCCTCAGGCTTCCTGTTGAATTGGCCCAAATGATCATAGGCAGTACTTTTTACTGAGTTTGTTGACTTTTTATGTGAAGCACTTTGGGTAGATAAATAAAATTGAAATGAATTGAATAAGTAATTCTACCACTATAACTTCACAACATTACATTTCATTGTTATACAGACCTTAAAGTAATATTCTGAGCCTTACTAAAAGGTACAGCTACATAAAAAGCAAAGCAAAGCATCCACCATCTGAATGACACAGTGTTGGCCACAGGTCTGCGGCCCTTCACTCCAAATATTTTTCAATATCTGGAAACTCCTGGTATAAATGGAAGAAAGCAGACTGGATAGAGGACTTTCTGCAGTGGCAGAGGGTTATTGGAAGAGATGGAGTGTTGTGTGGGCCTCACAAACTTGACACCAAAGAATACAGGCATGTTCAATATGTTATAATTATTATTAATTATGGTCAAAATAGGGCAACTGTGTTCTATCTGTAAAATAATTATAAAGCGTTTTTTTGTCCTATGTGAACCATGAAGTAGAACTGATATGGTGTTAGCATGCATGCTGTTAATCTTACAATTATAGCTAAATTCTGCCTTGTCCTCAAACTCTGCCACTCAGCTGATATAAGACAAGGCAAGTTTATTTGCATATCACAATATGTACACAAAGTAATTCAAAGTGCTTTACAGATTAAAAAAGACATTAAAATCACAATACAAACAAGTCAAAACATAAATAATCATCATAAAATTAACATTAAAAGAGAAGAGTGCAGAATAAACCCTTTCAGTCATAGTCACAGCTAGACAGAACCACTCTGAGCCTGGATTAAACATTGTCAATGTAGAGGCCTGTCTTCTTTAGGATGATTAATCCAGGTTTTAGCTGCAAAAAATTTTAAACGCTGAGTCCCGATGTTTAGTCCTGACTCTGGGCACCAGCAAGAGGCCGGTCCCTGAAGTCCTCAGAGTGTGAGATGGTTCATATGGCACTAACATGTAAGAGATGTACTTTGGTGCTATGCCATGATGAGACTTGTTCACAAGCAGAGCTGCTTTAAAGTCTATTCTCTGAGCCACAGGAGCCAGTGCAGAGACCTGAGGACAGAACTTATGTGCTTGTACTTCCTGGTTCTAATCAGGACCAGAGCAGCAGCGTTTTGTACTGCTGTCTTAATGCTCATTTGGAGAAGCCAATGAGCAGGCCATTAGTATTCTAAAATACTGGAGACAAATGCATGGATAAGTCTCTTCAAGTCTGGTTTAGACAGTATACTTAAGATTTTTACTATATTTTTGGATGGTAAATAGCTGCAGATGTTATTGATTTAGCTGTTAAAGTTCAAGCCTGAGTCTATTAATACCCCTAGATTTCTAGCCCGATTTCAAGATTGGACTGGAGGTTACTCCTGACATTTTTTCTTTGTTTCTTTGGGCCAAAGACTATGACTTCTGAGTAATTAGAGAACGTTGTTTTGCATCCACACACTGATCTGTTGGATCAGTAGCAGAGTAAATCCACTGGTCCATATTCACCTGCTGCCACTGAGAAATAGACCTGAGTGTCTGTCTAGTTGTGGTAGTTGTGTAATCCCTCAGTCGTCCAGGTCGGATCCATAACAAAAGAAAGATAAAATCTGTTAAGACTCTTACAACGTTTTGTCCAACTGACAGATTTTATTTTTCTTTTTTGCTATAGTTGTGGTAGGAGACATTATTGCTGTGGATTAACTGGCCTAATGACAGCATCCAGACATTGAACAAAAGGGGACCCAGGATTGACCCCTGAGGCACCCCACAGGTCAGGACCATGTGATCTGAGACACAGTTTCCAATTTCAACAAAGTACTCCCTGTCTTCTAGATAGGACTTGAACCAGTTTAGTGCAGTACCAGAGATGCCCACCCAGTCCTCGAGTCTTTGTAAGAGAATCTCATGACTGACAGTGTCAAAAACAGCACTCAGATCTAACAAGATCAAGACTGCATCAGTGTTCAGGTGGAAGACATTTGTCATTTGTCACCTTGATAAGAGCAGTCTCAGTGCTCTGGTAGGGTCTAAAACCTGACTGGAAAACATTTGGAGGAAGTTAATAAGCTGTTGGTGAACAACGTTTTCAAGGACTTTGCCTAGAAACGGCAGATTTGAGATGGGTCGGTAATTGTTCAGTATGGCATCAAGACTGCTCTTCTTTACGAGAAGCACTTTCAAAGGCTCTTGGCAATGTTCCAGATTGAAGTGACATATTAACTATGCAAGCGAGTGATGATAGCAAACTGTTGAGCGCAGACTTTAGAAATCTAGGTGGTAACATATCGAGGCAGCATGTAGATGAACTTAGACTGGCAAAGATCCTTTGGACAGTTTTGTCAGTTACAGGTGCAGTCAGGAGCACCTAGGTACTCAAAGTGTCTAGGTGCTGCAGGCTGATATTTGTGTTATGGAATTAGACACAAGAGTGGTTACTACAACTTCCAATAATGTCCAAGAAATACCTCTCCCTTGTAATATAATAAACCATAAACTGTGATTGTACCTGTGCATATTTTCTCTGTAAATCTTATAATGAACCTGGAGCTTTGACTTAAGCCATTCCCGCTCAGCCCTCTGGTACTCCCTTTTCTGTGCCCTGACCGAGTCATCATTCCTCCATGTCGCTTTCTACTTATCTTTAACCATTTTAACCTTTATCTGGGCAATGGTGTCCAGAACATTCAAAACACTCAAAATCACAGAATTCAAAAAATCCTCAACATTAGAACATGAGGCATTGTCAAAGTGAATCATTTCCGTGAACAGTGCAGCTGTTTTATCATTTATGTGTCTCCTTCGAACAACTGCAGGACCAGCCGCTGGGTTGGGAATAACAGACAGGTCAAATATGACTAAAATCATCAATAAAACTTAGACAGTGCTGGGGAGGTTTGCATACTGAAAAGATGAAAACACCCCAAATCACAAACTGAGTAACAAAATTATTTAAAAAATGCACACACACCTCCACCCTTTTTGTGTGCTCATGCTTCAGATACAAATTTGGTGTTGGGTGGAGTTGATTCAGCTAGAATTGCTTTACCTGTGTTTCTGCCAAGCCACTTTTCAGTTAAAAACATGAAGTCAAGCTTAAAAGAAGAAATAAAATGATTAATTAAAGATGATTTGTTACATAAAGATCTGCCATTGAGCACATCGTGTTTCAGATTAGTATTAGTAGGACGGGATGTGTACTCAGTTTAACCCAACTCAAAATAACCCTTCAAATCATAAGTACTTTTACTGTTCAGTTCAAGTTAGTGAAGTAAACAGCATCTACTGTAAAATGTACTTAAGTAAAGTACAGATACCAAAAATCTACATAAGTACAGTACTTTACTACTTGTACATTGCCTTCTATATATACATAAATGTTTACCACACTATCCGACCAAACCAAGTCATAATTACAAAAATATGAAACCTGCAAATGCACTTTAAATACTGCTTGATATTAATTTGACAAAATGCGGATTTGCCTTTTGAACCCATAAAATCTCTCTCTCCCTCACTACCGTCGTCTGCTCTTTCACATCTCATAAGGATTTAATAACTGCTGACATTTTAGAAGGATATTCTTTTTGTTTTGCTAAACCTCTGTCTGAGTTATCCACAAAATATCCACAAATTGTTCTTGGTCCAAAGGCTGAAACTAAAGAAAAAGAAAAAGATTAGATGTATAGATTTTATGTTACGGTCAATACAAGATATGTTCACACTTATAGGCTAGATTAGTCATATTGTATTAAAGAGCAGTGGTGAAAGGTCACAAAGTAAAAGTAGTAAAGTACTGGTACTTAAGTATACATTTTAGGTATCTGTACTTTACTTAAGTAGTTTTTATAGAGGACCTTTTATTTCAATACATTTAAGAGCAGGTATCTGTACAGTCTACTCCACTACACTGGACTGAAAAGTACAATTTTTTTTTTTTTTTTTTTTTTTTTGAGACCTGTTGATAATTTTTTTTAACATGTTCATAATTTGAACAAACAAAAATATAAAACCAGCTAGAATTGTTTTTGTTGAACAGAATCCAGCTCAAATCTGTATTAAAATCACTACATTTGAAGTTTTATTACATATCAAATTCTGTACAAAATACTTTTATTTTTTACTCTTAAAAGTACATTTTAAAGGGGTACTTTAATACTTTTACTTAAGTGGAGTTTTTCATGTGATACTTTACTTTTACTTGAGTATTTCTTTTGTGTTGGTATCACTGCTTTTACTTCAGTAACAAAATTGAGTACTTCTTCCAGCCACTGTTGAAGAGTTGCTTTTCTTTGACCTGTGCTGAGTAGGAGGGTTATTTTTAAATGTTAACTCTTAAATGATTTTGAATTTGACAGAAATGCTGATGAAGGTACCTCTCTGATAAGACACAGTGCAGTATTTATGATGTGTGGCTAAAATAGCATCAACCGTGAACATCCATGAACATGGTTTCTTATAAGGTACCTAGAGTTGAGTGTATTTCATTCATACTCATTTTGGTAAGATTTTTTTCTGTAATGCGATCAGTTTTTTCCAACTAACGTCATGGAGGTCAGAGAGTGCAGATTACACATTTATATCAGGGCAGTCGGCGCCATATTGGTTCTATCAAACTGCTTTTATATGGCTTTTTACTGACGTTAATGTGAAGAAAGGGTTATTAAAACACCAGAGAGATGAAATTTTCCTTAAAAACTAGTTCAACACTAATATTTGGGGAGTTAATGCATGTTTCTTTTGGAGTTTTCTTTTGTTTACATTACAAACTAGAACCAATATGGTGACAGATGGCAAAGACTTATACAGTAGTAAGTGACATAAGGATCATGGATCTAAACAACTTTATATAGATATAAAAAAACATGTTTAAATGAAATATAGTGTGTACTGATTAGAATTGTAGTGCAGATTTATTTTTCATAACAAAACCATCAGAATGAGGAGTCTCTTATTTGAGTTGTCAGTTTCAATGTTGAAATCCAGTTGGTTTAAACCTAAAAGAACTCTTTCTGATCAGAATCCTCATTACCTAAACTCCAACACACAATCATGAATCAGTGCTAGTGCAGCCTTTGCAGCTCGGTGAGTGAATTCTAGAGCTTCTGACCTTTCACATGAGGCAAGGTCTGTCCATATACCGAGAATATGTACAGTATATGTCCTCTATCTGAATTTTAAAGTAAAATGTAAATGGTAACATTTTTATATAGCGCTTTTCCACCTTCAAGACACTCAAAGCGCTTTACATCAAGGAACCACTCACCCATTCACACACACATTCATACACAAGTGTACGCAGACACTGGGGGCAAGGTGGGTTAAGTGTCTTGCCCAAGGATACAACAACAGCATTCATCTGTGAGGGCTGGAATTGCACCGCCAAGTTGTGAGTTAGTGGATCTGACCGCTCAACCAATGATGTTTATGTCGAGAGCGGGATTTGAACTGCCAACCTTCAAATCAGTGGACAAACACTCAACCAACTGAGCTACTGAGTTTATTCATGACAACCAACTGTAAACAGATAAAATGAACCTTTGGGGTCTCAGAAACTATAAACTTGTCATTACATATATTTACAAAAACATCTTTAGTATAATGATGAATCACCAGTTAACAGTAAACAATATCATTACTTGTATACACCGCTCCCAATCCTTCGTGTTGACCCGGCTGCGGCTCCCTGTGGACAAAATGGCGCCGTGATCTTCTCATGCTCCATCCCTCCAGCGGGGCACCCAAAGCACACGACAGCCGTGTGTAAATGTGGGCGCGCGGGGGTGCTCATGCATGGCCCGCTTAAGTGAAGTCCCAGCACGCCTCCAGACCTCCTGAGGATAGAGCCAAGGACACCAGGGAGCAGCTCCGGGCAGATACATGCAGCCGTTTACCAGACAGAGAATACACAGGAGGAACAAAACGAGTGGAACAAATCCTTTCATATCAACGCTGGAAAGATGTGGGAATTCAACCAGGAAGAATGTATTTTATCTCACTATGTTTACATGCATGACAGGAAAACCGGGTAACTGGCCTAGTCCAATTTAACACCGATTTATCAAGATGCACGTAAAACTGGGAACTATGATTAAGGTGTCATGGTTTGAATTTCCCAGGTCCCCATAACACATCTGGAGAAGCAGTAGGTACTCGGATATCAGCTGCATGTAAGAACGCAGTTTAGGAGAGTTGCTCAGCTGCACAAGGAAAGAAGTCAGGAAAATACTGGACGTGCACTCATTTGTTTTAGCTCAACAGTGATGACAAACTGCACGCCTCTACTGTGGATGAACACATGTTGTTTGTGAGCAATGTCTGATTCATGTCTGAAAATCAAGCGCTCAACATAAATGAGACGTCGCTTGTCTAGCTGTAAGTTTTCGGGGTAATGCTGATTTACTAGATGCACTTCAGTGTGTCTGCCCCTGTTAGCATCTGTTTGGTTCTTTGACTGGTTGGTTTTGGAGCATCTTGATCCCAGTGACTGTCAGACTTGCAATCTTTGCCTGTCAACCAGCCAAACTTCAGAAGATTCTCCATGGAGATAGATTTTATAGAAAGTTTAATGCCATTCTGTGGAATATTATAGCTCTCCAGGCTAAATACGAGTCAGGTTTGTGGAGATGCAAGTATGGACGCATGTTTTTTGCTACCTTTTTGATGGATTCAATATATTTTTAACATGTTTATTGATCTCACTGTGAATCTTAAAGGTAATGTAATGTTCATTTTTATTATAATCACTATAATAATGATATGTAACCTTAATATGATTTATGCACTTATGTCTGTTTTCTGAGCTTTGCAGAGAATGTCTTGTCTGAAAGTTGAATGACCATGGGAGATAACAGGAAACACCCTGAGAGGTGTTTGGGCGAATAAGGACTGAAAGGAATGCTTAAGCAACAATATTTTGAAATGAACTTTGTAATATGTGATTTTCTCACTGCCTCACTGCTTGTTGCCCCCCCCCCCTTGAGAGTGAGCAGTGATGTGTAACTAGGGATCCTAACTGAATAAAGGAGGAGAAAGGCGGTGGAGACTTCAGAAAGAGAGAGGAGGTTGTAATCTGAAGGTTTCGGCCTCCCCGTCTTTTTCTCCTCATGAGTATAGCAATAATAATCTCTCTTGTCTTCTCTCCTCTTTTGAACTGTAATTAGGTTAAGTGTGAACCTATCACTTTTAATATTTATTTTTAATATTTTTGTACTCACATGCTTGGATTCAAATGTATTTTATATCATATTATGGGGCATGCGCACTGGGAGGAGGCCCCGGGGAAGACCCAGGACACGCAGAAGGGACTATGTCTCTCGGCTGGCCTTGGAACGCCTTGGGGTTCCACCGGAGGAGCTGGAGGACGTGTCTGGGGTGAGGGAAGTCTGGGAGTCCCTGCTTAGGCTGCTGCCCCTGAGACCCGGCCCCGGATAAGAGGAAGAAAATGGATGGATGGATCTTATTATGTGGCATGATAGGATTTCACTTGACTTGTCCCTGTCATGGAAGTTCTTTTGAGGATGCCTGTTTATTCAAAAGATATAATGTGATGTTACTTATTATGGTCCAAATTTAGTTTAATTCTGAAACCCACTGATAGACAACATCATGTCAATATTGTGAACTTAACCAAATCTTTGTACTCTGTATAGTTTACTCCAATGGCTGATTTCCTTTGCATTTACTGGTTGCGTTCATGTGACATTATAGCAAAAGACGAAGTTTAAATCTGTCAACTGGACAAATCACTGTAAGAGTGAAGACGTTTTGCTGCTCATCCAAGCCGCTTCTTCAGTTCTGGTCAGATTACTGGTGACCACTGCCTAATCTGACCAAAACTGAAGAAGTGGCTTGGATGAGCAGCGAAACGTCTTCACTCTCACAACGATTTGTCCGGTTGACAGATTTAAACTTTGTCTTTTGCTGTGGATCAGACCTGGATGACTGACAGATATGTGACATTATAGTTAAAAATGAGCTGGAGAACAGGTCAGAATTCTATGGTGGAATTTGCTATTTAAGTGTCACATTGCAGATTTGTTGACCTGGTTTATGGTAATATCTCTGTAATTACTGGGCCTCGCCACATGAAACAAATGCTGGCACAAAGTTCAACGTTTTTGTCTGACAGCACACATAAACAAATTATAGTTTTAGCTTCACAAAGTGGTTCCATTATTCAACCCCACAGATGTGATTGTTGTCAGTTGAAAGGAGTTTAAGCCACAAGATTAATATGACATGTTTGTGGAGCCAATCTCTAACAAATAATGATAAGATTCAGCATTTGTGAGTCATAAGTTTGGATATTTCTTTGAAAAACAGTTAATCTCCCATAGAGTGATAGTCCCTGCCCTTAATCCAATATTATATCAAAGTCTAGAATGTGAACGCAAACTATTGATACTCTGCAGTGACTTTACACTGGGGGTGTTGTACATGTATTTCTATTGGGTGAATGTCCAGCAGTTACCATGGAGAGACAATGCACAGATTAGCAAATACAGACAAAACAGTTTTAAATACAAAATGGATTTAAACAACACATTTTCAGGAGCCTGTGATCAACACGAGCCTTCATCGTGTCTATAAAGAAAATAAGAGACTTGTTTAACAGCCAAATCCTCTCACCTGTCCTAGTTCCACCTAGTTCCAATCAAGTCAGGTGTTTCTGGTCAGATTGTGTTCAAATAATGTTTAGATTAAGTCTAACTTGAGTAACAGAACTTCAAACAGAGCAGTGCTTACAGTTAGCTTCACACCTCTAGGGAATGCTGATGACGCAGAGTTGCAAATGCATAACACAGCATTCATTGGTCTGTAGCTTTTGGCCTAAAATCTTATAGTTCTTCAATACCAGCCATTCTACTACCTGGCATTGCAACACACATCCATGCATCCAGTTCACATTCAGCCTTCTCCCTGTACCCTCACCCATCCTGTAGTTCCCCCCTTCTTCCTGTACGGGGCAGCAGAGATACAGGCCTCTTGTACTGTATGCTGCATTCCACACACACGCGTCACCCATGCTAACATGGAGGCTGGTACTCCCTCACTCTCTCAGCCATCACTGCACCAGCAGCTAAAGCGTGTGGACAGGAAGGAGGAGGGCAGACGGTGACGCGTGGAGGATTGTTATAAATCTGTGTACAGTGGAACAAAGAGATTCCATCCAAGCACGGAGCAGCCAGAAGAGTGCCCGGTGACAGTGCCGACACATGCGCCCGGCATGATTGATAGCAATATTTCCGTCAAAGAATTGGTTGGATTGAGGTTAGGAGCCGGGGAAGCATGAGAGTTCTTGAAAACTAACGAATAGAGATGTAAGTCTGTCCTTGAGGAGAGATGGGGGAAGTGCTAGTACATGACAGCAAAGTGTCTAATGTTTCTTGGATGGAGAGACAATATTTTCAGATAGAACGATGTCATTATTTCATTTATACTGCTTCTGAAAAAAATTTCCAAACAAATAAACAACATCCACCAATGTTGCACCTTATCAATTGTTGTTGGCGATTAGGGTTCTCAAACGTATCGTACTGGATTTATGGCTGAAAGCTTTTTCAATTGTCACCAATCATGCCTATGTGTCACCACATTTTGAAGCTATTGCAGAAAAAAAAAAAAGTTTGCTTTTGCTGATACATTAAACAAAACCAGTTTTTGATTCATGTGAAGAGACATTAACCATAAACCATAGATATAGATACTAACATCTGCATTTTGACATTAAAAGTCTGCTACGTAACATTTCTGGAGCTTCCACTACCTTCTTGTCTCATGGAAATGTTACTGTTTTGCCTTGAAATGTTCCACAGTATGGCATTAAACGTATCCATCACGATAAAGACCAGCGGGTGACTCCTTGCCTGGGATCCAGAATAAACACTTCTTCAATACTGATAGAAAGAATCAGTGAGTGAAGCGCTAAACTTTGTTAATCTAGCATGAGAGAAATTAGTTTTTTGTCTGTAAATGATGGTGATCAATGAGCTTCTTCGCTTCTCTTTGCGTCACACTGAAAAAAAAAAAACATCTGACTGGATAATCACGTTTTGTTCTGATTCGAGACGCAATGGATGGACAGACTGATATCCCTCTGTATAATTCTGCATAATATTCTCTCTAACTAATTGAATAAATGCGTAATATCATTGTGACCTGTCCTCCACCCCAGTTTTAAATTAAAGCCATTCCAATATTTTGATGTCACGTGAACCCAACCTCTATGACAGCAGAACGTCCAATGAAATCTTTCTGAGCGATTCTCCGGTAAGCATGGCTCTTTGGTGGACCAAACCAATATTTTCCCTTCAAATTCCATAATCCATTTCTCTGAGTGACAGGCCTCGGAGGCTCCCCCAACAGGTGGTGCATAATAATCTCATTCTTTGTTCTTTTTTGGCTGTTCAAAACCAGGAAAATGAGGGGGGCAAATGTAATTGAGAACACCTGCAAACCTCAACAGCTTGACATCTGAATAATACATATTAATCCAGTGATGCAAAATATGTAGCATGCTAATTGAGTAAAGCGGGTGGATTTTAATTTTGGAAGAAAAATAAATAAATATTGAAGATTCCTGGCTGTGTTTTCTTATAAATAGATTCATGAGGTTTGTACAAGGTCCGTCGAAACTAACTTCAGGCAGTTGGAGTACGTTAAACAGGATTTGCCTGTAGGTGCATGGGAGTTAAATGTTTTTTTTCTAGCATTTAGCCTTTACCTTTGCTGGCATCGAACACCTGCTGAGTGATGGTGGGGTGGCCTCCAGGCAGTTACACAGGGCTGCCTGGGACACGCGGAGTACATATGCGGAGGGGCGTGTGTGGGGGATTCGCGTGTACTCCCCCAATGAGGTGGTCTTTGCCCCCAGGTTTAATAGTAAGTGCTTGATTAATGACTTGTGTATTATGAAAGAGTGGGGTAGGGTAAGTGGCTGACTGGAGAGGAGCAAACCGAGGCAGAGGAAAACACTGTGCAAACACTGCTATCGAACAGGGCTTACCCGCAGCTTTTTGTCTTATTTAAATAAATATATAAAAAGTTAAATGATACAACTTCAGCTCCTTGTCTCTGAGTGGGCTTAATCTGGATACTCCCATTTCCCCCAGAGGACACTTTTCCTCAAATTGTCATGTATTATGTAACTTTTCAAGTGGGGGTTCCGCCACCTGCTTGTCACCATTGAAATGTTATTGCTTTGTGTGGGTAAAAGACAAAGACTTTAAAAAGATGCATTCTTATGGTGAGTGGGATGGCCTCTCCACAGATCTGACCTGTCACCTGCTTGTCTCTGTGAAGAGATAATGTCGCAATGGGGAATATTCCAGGCAAAGCAATAACAGCACTGTATTTTCTTTCAACAGTTAAGTTCTTTCTCTAAAATAGGTTATAACCTGTATGATTTGTGTAAAAATACATTACATTCCTCAGCAGTTTAACCCCATTAACGACATTTCAGCTTTGTTGTACCTATAGCAACAGTTACGCACTTTTTCTTGGGAATTAATTATGAAGACTTACCCTAGAGGTCTATGTACTGTTGGTCATAGATTATCCAGTGCCTTGCTCATTAACTCATGCATGAAGGCTCTACTCCCTGCAGAGGGTTCAAGGAGCACCGAGCTGAGGTCTGTGCCAACGGTTATTCCACTCTCACAAGAACAAGTGGGAGTTTCATGGTTCACTTTGAGTTCAAGGCGATTACCATGGCAACTGTAATCAAATGGGGACTTTTCAGAGTAAATATAGATGTACAGAGTGACTTGCATTGATATTTCTTTCATCACAGCAGTGTTCATGATAACTGCTGTGATGGCACTTCAAGAATTCATGTCTGTCTTGTGGGTTTGGAGGTTTTATCATGATTTGTTCTATTTTGAACCAATGTTAGTTTTGTTAAAGTAACATTGGTAAGTATGTTGCCTATGCTCTTTTACTATTTACTATTTTCAAAAAGGTACCACAACCACAACTGAACCGAAGCTGCCAGTGCCTTAAAGGGCACTTATTATGTTTTTTTGTGATCTATGTTATAAAGTTGTTTCATTCAGCTGGTCAAACACGTTGACATCCCTCCTTATTTAATAATTGACTTTTAATATTATCAGTCAATATGCCTCGGGTTTGCACCTTGCACATTTTTTACATTCTGCTGAGATTTTAACTCAGCCCTCGAAGAGCACATGTACTGCATCTTTAAAGATATTTTTTATAACTCAATGAAGCGCTCTGCATCTCCTCCTTACCTGGAGTTATGTTTCATTCACACATGTTCAAAACACAAAACCTGCATATTTAAGCTGTGCTGTTCTCTCAAACAGAAAGCACACACTCAGAGAGAGGAGTCAGGAACAGAGAGAAGAACCAGGTGCCTCATAACCCACCTGAACCCTGATTATCTCTGCAGAAGCTGCATCAGGATGTCAGCTCTCGGCTGAGCGTGACTTGATGTTGGAGTCTGTAAGTCCTGTGCTCTGTTCTCTGCACTGTCTTCCTGCTCATTGACTTTAAAGCAGCTCTGCTTGTGTACAAGTCTCTCCATGGCCTAGCACCAAAGTACATCTTTGTGCCATATGAACCATCTCACACTCTCTCGGCCCTCAGGGACTGAACTTCTGCTGGTGCCAGTGCTCAGAGACTAAAAATGGGAATCACCATGGGGAATCCTGAGGATGTGAGACAGGCCTCTGCTCTGACAATGTTTAAGTGCTCAAAACGGTTCTGTCTAACTGTGCATGTGACTGAAAGGTTGAAGAACAATAAGCAGTGACTAGAAATTGTCCTGAAGTTTTCATTGACTTGATGACTTTACAACAAAACGAAAACAACCGTAATCTTTTTTTATAAAAGAAAATCAAGTGCATATTACCTGGAGTGTAAATCACCACAGTAAAAGTCAATTTAGCATAATATATCTTCAAATTTAAAAGTGCCTTTCAAGACTCTCATGGTCACCTTACAAGTTAAAAAACAATAAAATCACAGAAATACAAGGCAGAGGGAGAAAGCAGGGAGAGTGAGGGAATGTCAGGGTGGAGGAAGTTGGACAGGTGAGGGGGTGTTAGATTGTCCAGAGCTTTGCAAATGAAAAGAAGGATTTTATAGTCAATAATAACGCATGTTTAAGTAATCTAGCGATATCTCCCAGGCCCTACTGGAACCCATTTTATGGTTTGCTATGGTTTGATACAAAACAATACACTACAACTTCACAAACCTGATGCAATGTGCAGCAGTTTCAGTAGTGGGATGCATACTGATTGTGTTGTGATAGCGCTCTGAAGGAGGAGTGGCTTAATGCAGGGAGCAAAGGAGCGAAGGACTCAGAGCATCAAAAAAAAAGTGAAACTTATATAATATTAATACTTTGTTTTCAGCTAATATAGCATTTTAAGGTAACAGCTAATATCTAAATATGTTATGTGTGAAATGCCACTTGGGATTTTTGAACAGGAAGTCAATGAATCCATTTCTATTACTAAACCATTTTAGATCTATATAGCCATTTACAAGGTACAAAATGTTAAGTAATTATCTACGTATACTAACAAACCCGCACATTACAAACTTTTGACTCTTTGAAACACTCCCACGATACCCCTCTGATCTCTGGAGGCGAGTTGTGTAAGCTTTTTGCCTCTTCACCTCTGCTGGGCGCATCACTGCAACAGCACAAGTAAACATCCACACACGTAAAGTAGTTCTCTCATCTGTTTGTATATCCACTTCATAATCCTGAGTGCGCCGCTTTGTTTGCCTTGGAGTGCATTCCGCATACAGAAAGTGAAATCATGAGGCACCCCACTTGACAGTGCTCGGTAATCAGTGATGGGAAATCTGAAAATGGTGAGGGTGGGAGGTGGAGGGGGGTGTTTGGCAGCTAGCTTCATGTTCTGGGCTTAGCAGCAGCTTCCCCGGTAAGATCCCATGAAAGCTGGGTCTGTGTCAGGAGCTAGGGCGGGTGCTTAGTGCGCTGAGAATCAAGATGGCCGCCGAGTATTGGAGACAGCAAATTGGGGGATTAGGAAGATGAAGATGCCAAATGACTGGTGTCGTCATACAGTGTGGAACCAGGCAGCAGTAAAGAAGTATAGATTTCCTTTCGTATGCTTGTGGGTTTCATTTATAGACAGCTTTTTTTGTTGTTGTGGAATGTGGAATTAATTGATAAATTATCTCTTTTACTAGAAAAGCGATTCATAAGAGATTCATTCACAAATTTCTAAAACATAATCACTTGGATTAATTCTGGCATATTACAAGGCTGACAGTGGTAAATTCGGCCGTAGTAAGCTGTGATTAATTTGCTCACTTGTAGGTGGAACAAAGCAACATCTGCCCTAGACAGATGGAAACCTCACGACCAACCTGCACCAGATCAGGGATGGATGCATAGATGGACAGATATTCATTCAAGTTTAGCTGCAGCAACATTTCCACTGCACTTTTTTAATGGCCTTTGTATGTCAGACAAAGGTCTGAGTCAGGTAGGGTCAGCAGACCCTGTATCAAGGCCATAGACTGTATAATAGAAGCGGGCTAAGGGAGTGTGACGTCACCCATAGTGTTTGATTGCAACCAAATGAAGCTCAGGAAAGCTGTTATAGCGGCTAATATAAAACCAGGGACTATATGAGGAAATCTGAATGTGAAACCAAAGAGCCAATCAGGAGCGAGCTGTTGAAGGTAAACTCCTCCTCCTACTCGCAACACTGATTTGGCAGGCATCAGATTGGTCTGCTATTAATGTTCATTTCTTAATTTAGGGACCAAATAGTGAAATAAAAACACCTTGAATAATCATGGAGTTTCTGCTCTACATAAGTAGAGCAGGTTAATAAGAACATTTTAACACCGAGCCTGACAGCAGCAACCAGAGCTCGAGGGAACCACTTTGCGTTCATACTAACATCCTATTTGTAATGTGACAGCTAATGTGTTAGCTATGTCCATTTACATATACAGTCTGTGGTCAGGGCAGTTTGAGGAGAGGAATAGCCCTCAGGACAATAGTGTTCCTCCTCTGTGTCCTGCAGCATCACAGCAGCCTCCAGGGGGTGCCAGGTGAACTCTGGAGTCACAGCAGAAAAGCCTCTCGTGAGCCTCACTCCTGGTGATGAGCTCGCTCCCTGCACAGTCTCCATGGATACAGGAAAAACAAACAGCTCATTTCACGCAGTCCAACGGTCCCTAATGTCTGTCCTTTGAACTGCACACGCCACATTGCCACAAACCAAAACTGGTCCAAAAAGTGTTCAGTGTGCCAGCCAGATAAGCTCAAGAGCGGCCAGCCCAGATCAAACCATATACCCTTTGGTCATTATAAGGCAGCTCCAGCTCCTAATTCACTGTCAAACCTAGGTCAAGATTTTATCACAAGCACAGTGTTACATTGCCATGGTCTGCAAATATTTTTAAAAGCCAGTTTAAAGCTTTTACCTTGATATTACACATTTTATATTGACTTTTTTCCTCCAATTCAGTGTCTTTTTCTATGGGTTAGAATTTGACTCAATAAAAATGTTTGTGGAAGAGTAAGCTATTATCTTCTGCAGGAGAAATTTGCTCATGTCCAGGCAAAAAATTATTTTTGTCAAACGTCAGGACTAGTTAGGAAGAGACAGGAGCATTAAGCGGGAAAACTCATGTGCCTTCAACATGTACCACTGAGTACTCACACGTTCTGCATTTCATACTGGTGTGTTTGAGTTTTGCAATAATTTACTGGAGTACTGAATGAAGTTTGGGGTTAACAGTGTGTAATCCAAAATCAAAGCAGCATTTGGCTCATAGGGCTTCATAAAATTGTTGATTTAATTAACCAGCATAATATGAAAAAAAAAATATATATATATTCACCAGCATGTGCGCAGCACCATAAATCTTAATCAAGTTTACTGCATACCTTTTAAATACCAGCTTTGAAAGGGGCCTAATAGATTCCTTTGTTCCAAACTATAATCCAATCTGACAGTGTCAATTTCCAATGCAAAGTAGAGCTAACTTCTTTGAATACCTGGGTTAATTCAGCCTGGCATATTCATTTTAGCTGCTTCAACCGTCATTTTTCACAAACATTAGTGTCAAGATTCATGTATGAAAAATTAAGGTCTCATTTCACCTGTATGGTGATTGGCTGTTACATTACATCAAATGAACTGACAGTATAGTGTAGGCAGAAAAAGAATGATTTACAGTAAGTCATGAATGTTAGTATAACCTGTATTTTCCTGCATTCAAGACGGCATCTCGTTTTCTCCTCCCTCGAAACATGCTCAATTAAACTGATACATACAGCACAGCCATTTTGAATTTTTAAAAGTTAAAAATACTCATAATAATGCTAGCTCACTACACCTATTTCTGTTAGTACCTGAGTTTTGCTGTCTCAAAAACGTGAAAAACAGAACTAGTTCATTTTAAATTGTTTGCAGTGGTCCAGAGTTATTCCTCCCTTACCTTATGCATTCTCAGCATCGTAATTATTCAGAGCGATGGGTCTATAAGCACTTTTCACAACTTGCAGAGAGTCGCATTTTGCTGCCTTTCATGGTAAAGCTAAAAAAACAACCAACAACTAGAATGCTAACATGCACTTCCTAATTACCAGACAATAACACTGTATAATTAGATACAGACAATACATCCACTAGCTGACTTATTTTGACCCCAAGAGCTGCTTATATAATGGGGAAAGACAAACATTGCACAAATATATGGACCTTTAAGTCGTCAAAAAAGCATAATGTCTTCTTAAATGATGAAAGTATGACATCGTAAATCAAGAAATGTGCTACACCTTAGGAATCAAATCATGTTTACCTCTGTTAATTATTGTATGCAAATTAATGTCTATTTTTCATAGTTCATAAACAGCAGGAAATGACTCAGGAAGAATAAGTCAGTCTAGCATATGCATAGGTCCCGGATAATGACAAATTATGTATTGTATTTTGCTACATCATAGAAAAGTAAAAATAAGAGGTTGTTTACCAGTAGATGGCATTTCATATGGCACCTGCTGGGTAAATGAATTGTGTTATTCGAGGCAGTTACTTGTACGGAAAATGTAATAATTCTGGATATTTGTCATTTGGTGATAAGTATTTTTAGGATCTATGAAACTTGTAATCAAGTTCTATTTAATCAAGCTCAAAGTGTCTTGCCCCTGGACAGATATATTGTATAAGCAGCTCCTCAGGTCAAAATGAGACGACAGTGTGTTGTGTGCATTTTAATTATAAAGCATTTTACTGTCCGAGTATCAAGAAGTCAGCATTAGAATTGCAAAACTCTGCTATGGCCTCTGGAAGTTGTGAAAACACTTATGAATTCATCGCGGTGGATAATTAGGATGTGTAGAATGCAGGTAAGTGACGAATAACTTTGGACCACTGCAACTATTTAAAATTAATTCAGTTTTTCACATTTTAAGACTGTAAAAGCAGGTACAGCGCCTTAAAAGACAATGGGAAATACATCAGGGGTAGTTTCCACTGGATTGCGGGACCTGCTCATAAAACACACCTGCATGAATGTATTGTGCGATAGTTGTTAGGGGCGTCTTTGGTCTAGTGCAGGGGTGTCAATCATGCGGCCCGAGGGCCTGATCCGGCCCGCCTACAGACTTGATGTGGCCCTCAGCTGATTTTGTAATAAAAATACACTCAGTAAAAACTGATTTTTTTTTTTTTTTTTTTTTTTTTTTAATAAGTCGTAATTTTTAAGGCTCATAAAAAAATGTAGATAAATATACCATTTAGTTGTGCTCATTTTTTTATTTTTGCTAACTGCAGAATTAAAAAAATAATAAAAATTTGAATTTCTTCCGTGCTTGTTCGGGACTACTTACCTTTGTGAGAAAGTTTTCTCAACCAAAGCTGCGCTCAAAGTTAACACACAAGCACTTAAATGACATTTTGAAATTGGCAGCTCCTCAGGATATGACGCCTGATATTGATGCACTTGTGCAGGCTAAAAGATGCCAAGTTTCTGGATCAAAAACAAAGCAGGACTCCTTTACTCCTGTAATGCTGATGATTTTAGGTCTGGAGCTTTTTTTGTTTTGTTTTTATGTGCAGAACATTGAGTTTAAATAATTTCTGTATTAATCTGCACATGCACTAATAAAATTGAAATGTTTTTTTTTTTTCTTTTTTCAAAATGACTGTATTGAGTTGCGATGCACAAAAATGAGACAGTTTCAGGTTGTTCTTAATATTTTATAAAGGAACAGTTCTCTTCAATAAAATATTTTACATGTTTCTCTGCACAAATGTTTCTACTTATTGCTATTTTTGAGTATTTATGCTGTGAGTTTTCTGGTCCGGCCCCTTGAGATCAAATTAAGTCATATGTGGCCCCCAGACCAAAATGAGTCTGACACCCCTGGTCTAGTGTAATGGCAGACACATCCCAGGGCAGCTGTGGCCACTTAAGTATCTTACTGCTACCAGAGCTCCCATAAAATCCTATGTATATTCTTATTTTTCACTGTTAAATTCAGTTTAGGAGGCACCTCACTATTAGCATTCGTTTGAGAAATATGTAAATATGCTAACCTCAACCAGTAAGCCGACAGCACTGCGGCAGAACCTCCTGGTTCCTCCTGGATAAAGACAACATACAGCTTTAGAATAGATCTGTAATGGGTCAAAACCAATTTTGCAGATTAGATTTTTTTTCATTCCATTCAAAAAAAATCTGTTGTATCTCCATGGAGACAAGCAGATGGGAAAAGTTTCATAGTGCAGCTTTAATCTAGTCTAAGAGCAATAGGTGCATTGCAGTGAAAACAAATTGAGCGACTGAATGATCAAAAACTTTAAAAACATGGAGGAGCACTTCCTTGATTATCACCTAATGACGTCACAATGTGGAAGTGGGTATTTTCTGCTCAAGACTAAGTAACCACACATTTTAACAAGGAACTATTATGTCTCTTGAAAGTCCATAATGCCTGGATCCACTGCGTGATGTCATCAAGTGGTATTCCAGAAATGATTTTAGTTATTTATTTTTATTTTGAAAATGTTTTTATTTCTTTAGAATTTTCTATGAGAAGTAGCCGCTGCTTTTTCCTTCACCATCTCCAGGGCCAAATTTCAAAATATCTCCACACTGACCCATTTTCGTATCTCCATTTCCTCCACACTTTTGCCTGATGGCCCTCATTTGGAGAGCACTTGACGCATTTGGAGTTATTCTGTCCAGATCTAATGATTTTGAATGTGTTCTCCCTGCCCTGATTCAATAGACAGTCCTCTGGCCGGAGAGTGTTATGGAACTGCCCTAATAAAATCTCTCTTATCTTATAAAAGTGCAGCCACAGATGACGCATTTATGGGCCGATGATTGATTTCAACTTATAAATATGACATTGTGGTCTGTATTCAATCTGCTGCAGGCATGGGTAGAGATAAGGCTGTAAATGATGCAAAACATTTATGAAACAGGATGAGTCACTATTAAAATTATTAAAATTAGAGATGTTATTGGAATGTCCATGGCATTAAATCTTCATCATTTACTCAATTCAGGTGTTGCCCTATAATACCTAGAAAACATACATTCTTTCCATGAGTGGTTTTACCTCTCTACAGATCTGACCTGCAGAGAATTTATACTGTGGAACATTCCAGGCAAAGCAATGATATCTTCATGCAGTGAAATAGGTGACATGAGACTCAAACGCAGGGCCGTCTCTATACAAGACTTGTATAATAACCTGATTTCTGTCTTTGATTGAAAAAACAAGTGGAAAGTACCCAAAGCAACATATAACAAGAATAAATTAAATAAAGCTTCCAGCATAATTTCACTATACTGCAGTATATAATAATGCTGATCATAGCCTATAGAGATCAATGGAGATGTTAAGACGGTATACACTAAACATAGCGTTCAAAAGCAGAAGACGGAGTTTAAATCTGTCAACTGGACAATCGTGAAGACGTTTCATCCAAGCCGCTTCTACAGTTCTGGTCAGATTACTGGTGGACACCGCATTACATCTGTTTGAAACTGTAAACAGCTATTGTCTCCAGTTTCAGCCTTAGCCACCCTATTCAACCTTTAATGGCCCTCCTATTGTTCTCTTTTGTTTCTTTTCATTTGTTTTAGATCTGAGAATGGAGTTATAGATGAGGGAGAGATTATGTCTCAGGCCCCCATTCCTGTTTAAGGAAGGATTCTTTTAAGAGCAAAACGTCTTCAGTCTTACAACAATTTGTCCAGTTGACAGATGTAAATTTCATCTTTCGTTGTGGATCAGATCTAGACGACAGAGGTTTTACAGAGATATAGCATTCAAAAGTATTCTAATGATAGCCTAAATGTATTTACCTGTAGTGACCTAGCAGCTTATCGGGACATTCCACGGTAATTTATTGGCTAGCATGAAATTATTCTTTTAAATCTTGTTTAACTTGGCTTTGACCAAATAATAAAATCTGTCACAATTACAATGAGATAAACATTTCTCCAGTCTTATCTACATGGCTGAGTGACAAGCTCTCTCCTCACAATGAGAAAACCCCGAGTTAGAGTCGATCATCAACCTAAAACATGCAAATTCTCCCGGCTAGGTAAACCTTACCAAGATTAGCTCAAGATCTGGAGAGCTGTGGGCACTGCAGTTGCCCCAAAGGTATTGAAAAACTGCCCCAGTGACATTGATGGATGGGTCAAATGCAAAGGACTAAAATATTTTTTATCATGCACACGGTTGGAAAATCCATGTTTTGTAAACCTCCTTATGGAAGACCCTGTAGCCCCTGAAACAATGTCTGGTCCTGTCACTGGTTAGCAGTAGAAAGAACCTGCCATTTTGTTGCATTGTACAATTTCTTTCTAAAAATGTTCAAATTGCTGCCTCGAACAAGCAAACATTCCTCATCTTGCAAATATGGTATACAGCCGCTCGAGCCGCGATACAACTGATTGTGTTACCCCGATTCAATTGCCCTAAATGGCCTTATTCACCTGCTTTGTCAACACAGAATGATTTTCCAGCAGCAGAGGTAAACACAGCTTGTGCCGGCTCCACAGAGGAGGAGAGAGGGGTCGTACTGTACCGGCTTTGTGTTCACTCTCCCCTCACAGACATCCATCACACTCCCTCACTCGACATGCGACGCAGTGTGTGCAGACTGCATTTATGTGTTCCCTTTTTACTCAAATCGGAATCAGGGAAAAAACATGTCATGATCCTTGAAAAATGGCATGCAGGAAACCACCGCTGAAGCTCTACGTTTACATGGACACCAGGAAAACCGGTTAACTGGCCTAGTCCAGTTTAAACTGATTTATTACGAGGCAAGTAAACCCGGGAACTACAATTGAGGTGTTAGAGATCAAATCTCAAAGATCACAATAACACATCTGGAGAAGCCCATATATATTTGGATTTATAGCAGACAAGGAGAGGCGCTCAACTGCACGGGGTAAATATTAGACATGTGTTTGAATGTTTACTCACTCGTTTTGATGTCAGCAGCGATGATAAAGTATGGCCTTTCCACTGAACACCAACTCAGCACATCTCATATCCCCCATCTGCACCTATTCGGTTCATTGACCCTCTATAGGCTGGGACAAGTTGGTTTTGATTTGAAGATTTTAAAGATTAAAACCTGGGACACATTCGGGTTGGGGTGAGGGGTAATAATAAAAGTGTGAAAAGAGCGGATAATTAAGTACATCATTATGCAATTCGGCCCATTCATGGCTCATTCGAAGTTCTTTCTTGATTCACATGTGAGGCTATAATTTTAGAGACTTTTATGCAGCCGAGTGCAATTTTCTGTTCTGATAATTTTCACATCCATTCATACATATTTAACCAAAACATGACAATATATTCCTCACTTTTCTGTTGGTGGGTATCAGATTGGGCCTGTATAAAAGTGGGACAAATCAGTGGTTTTGGATACTGGGACATGGGACACGTGGCTCAAATCTAGGACTGTCCCAGGTAAATAGGGACATCTGGTCACTCTTGGTCTGACAGGTTTTGGGAAGAGATGATATGGAGCTAGCGTGAATACAGCCTGGGACCCCTAACTCCCTAACTCCACTCCTGTCTACTCACTCTTCTCCAGAGTTTACCTGCTCCTCAGTCTTCATCGTCACCTCCTATTTTCCTCCTGCCTGCTGCTTCCTACACCTCCTCTTCATCCAACCAGCGCCCAGTCTGCCAAATCCCCGTTTCAGATGCATGGCCACTTCAGTTTGCGCCGCTCCGCATCATCTCATCATCCCCTTCACTCGCCTCAGCCCCACCCTCGACCACCTCCAGGGTCCAGCCCCTAGGGTGAAGATATCTCCTAAACATCATCTAACTGGCCACGCCCTTCACCGCAATGTCTTCTGCCAGGGTCTGAGCGCCAAAGTCATTCCATAAAGCCAACTAATACTTTGCTTTCGCGTCCATCTTTCCAGGTTGAATTGAATTTGGTTGTTTAGTGCACGTAAATGTGAATGACTGTGACAATAATCCAATTTAAATCAAGTTGTGATTGCGTCAGATGGGTCAGATGGAGACTGCACTGACTAGCTTGGCTTTTTCAGTCAATCAGTGGCAGTAACAGCACTGGGTTGGAGAGGGGTTTGAACTTTGGAGGATTTTATTTTTTATCTGAACTGTTAATCATGTTAAATTAGCTCATTGTTAGCTTACTCAGAGCAGTATTTGTCTGACTCATGCCTGTTTGAATAATCCAGTGTTTGAGGCTTGTGCGTTTCTGTTTTTACCTCTCTGAAAAGATATAATATATAGTTTTAACCATGTTATATCAGTTTACTGTCGTCCTAACCTGTCATGCATGCTTGAGTAATCCTGTATCGTCCTGTATTTGAGGTTTAAGTGCTCAGAAAAACTTCACAGGACACACAGGCTTCACTTGTTACTCGAACAGGTACAGGCACTGGAGATTTACTCACTATAACGGCAATTTCATGTTAGTACAAAATATAATAAGAGCCTTTGGTCCACTAAACATTTAATAACTTACTTAGAAAACGTTCTCTTTAAAGGGGCTATTATGCGAAATCTACTTTTTGGAGCTTTCTAGATTTCAAAAACATAAAAAGGCTACGAAGTTTTAGATGCCATCCATGCATGTTTGTGTAATCTAGCGATCTCTCTCTTGACCCTTATTGGAAGCCTCATTAAGGTTAGCAGTATAATTTTGTCCATTACTGAGCCCCACATCACCCATGCTCCTGTACGACAATTTTCCATAAATACACAAAAGAATGACACAAAACAATATAATACAACTTCACAAACCTGATGCAATGTGTAGCAGTTTCATTATTGAACTGCACACCAGCTCTGAAACAGTATTACAATTTACAACGTTTTCTTTTGTGAATGATTCTGGCACAATTGTAAGTTGAAGCCATTTTTAAGACTCCTTTTAAGCAAACGTGTACTTTTAATATGAGCCCCATGTTCCTCTGCACACCGTTTAAGAACTTGTACCAGGAGGACACATGAAACCCTCCTCCCTGAGCAGATGTTAACATGTTTCCATACAAAGTGCTCACATTTCAATTCAGTTCAGCTCCTGTGATGTAAAACTCCACATCAGCACACATTCTGTTTTATTATGGCTCTCCTGTCACACTGCCGATACGCCTCAGGTGCAGTGAGCTTAAAGGAAAAGGTAAGGGCAATGGAGGAAAATATAGAAGTAACATTGCTCCTCCTGAATGGATTTCTTTAATGCCTGAATCACACTGTAATAATTGTGCCTCTACTTGGGTGCATGCCAGTTTATATGCTTTTTGAAATCTGCCAAGGTCAAAAACGTAATAGGCTTAGGACAGTTGTTTGAAGTTCAACACGATGGAAGCGCAGATCAGGGCGTCCTCCATTATCTCCATGGCTTGCAGAAGTGGTCAGAGGTCGTGGGTATATGCGTTTTAAATCGTCAAAATGTACCATAATATGCTCAGAACATTCAGTAACATCAGGGACAACATTTGATACATTACGTGATCGAGTATTGTCAGAGGCAGACCGTGGAAACCTCGGTATATTAGTAGCAATTTACAGGCTCGTGCCAAATTCCTCAAATTGGCCACGAAGGTCTTTGCTCCTTAAGCCCAAACCAGATGTGCATCGCCGTCTGCCATGGACTCTCAATAGTTCGCTTAGTTAGAAAAGAGTTAGATCCTTCCATAGCTCCTAGGTAAGGAGTTCTGACGCTCTCGACAATACAGTGCACATTTATCTCGAAGATAGTAAACATAACACAGTTGATCTCTGCACTATGAGTTTTTAATGCATTAAGTTTGTGTTATTGTTGCTGTTCTCTTTCCCGAGCAGAAGATGGAATTAGCCGCATTAGCTATAATCTTTACATATTAAGATTCATTAATATGTGCTGTCCCTTTACAAATAAGAAAAAAATAATGGTGTCATTGCCTCAGACATTAAACAAACTGGATAAACCCAACTTTATCTAAGAATAAAAGTAAAAGCTTTAGGTCATCGCAGCTTCGTGCCTTTATTTGGAGACTGCATAATGACATAAGAGAAGATCTACACACATTTGTTTATGTTTTATAGAAATTAAACTTAAAGCCACCTGGCTAATTTGCATAAACTCTGCTGATGGAGGCTCATGGGGCTCCTCCCAGCTTTTCTACAGACAGACTAAAGGATAGGATTTGGTTGAAATATTTGACTGTGCAGCAGACTATTCTGGCCTGTTCTGTGTATGTGCTTTTATAGTGTTTTTGGAGGTGGTTCATGTTTAAACTTCAGTGTCAGAGACTGTACATTCTGTGGGGTTCAGACTGTACAGAGCTAAACACCAGCTTTTTACTCATGGACAAACACTTGGGTCTTTTATGTACAGTAAAAAGGTCGTCATGTTGAAACTCTCATTTAAACCAGCACAGCTCTGGAGAATGTGGAAGCTTATTATGGTCCATTTGTGGGTGTTTGTGTAGTTTTTATTAATGGCTGTAGGGTCATGTGACTTCTCCATTGTTCCCATCACTTTTGGACAGTTGGATTCTCCAAACGCAACTGAAGCGCTTTCCCTATCTGCCTAGGACTATTGTGGTTGACCCTGTAACATGCTTACAAAAGTAAAGGAGTTAGGAGCTAGGATGTGAGCTATTTGGAAGAAGCCACAAGTTAACGCAGTGTCACAGAAGGCAAGCAACACCCTGAACATTGTCAGTAAGAACTTGAAGCACTTCCCCAAAAATAGCTTCCATCTGAGACCCTTATCTGTTAAAGACAAGAGTAAACCTGAAAGTTGTTTTTGTAACTTCTGCAAAGAACCAAAAAGCAGTGCAAAGTCTATGCTCAACATCTTGGATGGAAAACTTTTGAGGAATGTTGAAAATCATTAATCAGTGCTAGTGCAGCTATACTCTGTATATATAGATGGACATAGGACCTGCCATGTTCCATCCAAATAGGAAGTAGGAAGTAAACATGGGCGCACTTCCGGCTCCATTGACTCTAGCTCCAATTCACTTTATTTTGAAAACTGTCAACCATTTCTCTGTAACTGCTGCAGTGAGCCTGGTCTTAAAAAAATCATATTAACCCCCTCTACATGATCCTGGTGTTTTTATTTTGCTATTTTGTTCAAAAAAGAAGATATAAAGAGTGGGAAGGGGTTTATCTTCAACAGCCTGTCTCTGCATTGGCTCTTTGGTTGCTATGATACTTGCGGTCAGAACTCGGCTCCAAATTCACCCCTGTAACCACTAGCCTCAACAAGCTTCTTTTGACTGGGGCCAAACCCTATGTGTGACGTCACACTCACTTAGTCCACTTGGTTATACAGTCTGTGCAGCAGCTTCTGCAGCTCAGTGGGTGATTTCTAGAAGCTCTGAGTTTTTCACATGAGGCCTGTTCATATACCAAGAATGAGAAAACGTGTGAATACGTGCCTCCTCTAAGACATTAACCCAGGTTCAGTTGTGATAGTAGTATCTTTTTACATCTAGTTCCTAAAGTTAGTAAAGTACAGATATCTACATTCCACCGTTGCAGCTGCTCTGTTGTGTACATGTGCGTTGGGATAGCTCCATTACAGCTGTGCATCGTCCCAAACCCCCGGAGTGAGCGCACATGTCGGACTGGTCAAAGTCCACGAAACACGCGTCTTTATCCCACGAAGAGAGGGGGAGAGGGGAAGAGAGAGACAGACAGACCGACAGAGAGGGGGGCTGCTGACTATGCATGCTGAACGAGGCTCTGTAGAATTGCACAATGAGTATATGTGTG
>JAIEZT010001390.1:16271751-16378636 GCA_019594935.1 Periophthalmus modestus | reverse complement strand
TTTTGAGTCCCGTATCTGTACGTTTAGTCCACCAGTCATTATGACAGTTTTATACATTTCTGCTGACAGTTTCAGACTCCCGTTTGTATACACTCTCATGCTGTGGAGCCCTTAATGTTGTGAAAACCCACATTTCCCTGTGGCATCTGTCTGTCCTTCCATAGATCATCTCTTGTTTGGAATTCGATGTCCCACTGTTGAGGAGATATTGATGAAGTTGTACCATCCACAAACAGCAGAATAAAGCTCTCACAGTCCTTGCAAGAGTGACTGATGAACCGCCAGGCCCCCAAAAAAGTACACAAAGAAAAGAGCCAAGTCGGCGCGTGTACCCAGCGGACACAGCTACAGCAGATTGATATTCCATCAGTGCTTGTTTGTTTAGCTGTAAATCTATGGAGACTTTGCTTATAATATATTAACAATAGAAAAATTCCATATGAGTTGTTTTTAAAGACGTCTGTCAGCACTATTTCTTTGCGAGGAAGCAGAATCTATGAGCACTGTGACAACTGGTACATTTGTATTTCCGTCTGTCTTTGATTTGCAGTGTGTAATATCACTATCAGCACAATGTTGTTTTACAAGTCAAGGCTTGTGATTCCCAGGTGGGTGAAGAAAACTATACATTTTTTGGAAACTTACAAAATGAGTACCACTGCGGTGTAACTTCTTATTGATATTATTGTTTTCCTACAATGTTCATACTTATCTATCAATGTACAATTACAGTTGTTTGTATGGCAAAAACTTGTGTTGGTGAGCGAGGTGTCCTCTCCACAGATCTGACCTAGTGGCATCACTCGCTTGTCTCCATGGAGATACATAAGTTCAATAATATATTGTGCAACATTCCAAAACAATACTATCTACAGTATTTTCAGGTAAGCTTGTGGCTGGCACCACCCAAAAAGTTCCAAACTAGATCCAAACTATTTCTTTGGGCCTCAGGCCTCCTGTTGAATTGGCCCAAATGATCATAGGCAGTACTTTTTACTGAGTTTGTTGACTTTTTATGTGAAGCACTTTGGGTAGATAAATAAAATTGAAATGAATTGAATAAGTAATTCTACCACTATAACTTCACAATGTTACATTTCATTGTTATACAGACCTTAAAGTAATATTCTGAGCCTTACTAAAAGGTACAGCTACATAAAAAGCAAAGCAAAGCATCCACCATCTGAATGACACAGTGTTGGCCACAGGTCTGCGGCCCTTCACTCCAAATATGTTTCAATATCTGGAAACTCCTGGTATAAATGGAAGAAAGCAGACTGGATAGAGGACTTTCTGCAGTGGCAGACGGTTATTGGAAGAGATGGAGTGTTGTGTGGGCCTCACAAACTTGACACCAAAGAATACAGGCATCTTCAATATGTTATAATTATTATTAATTATGATCAAAATAGGACAACTGCGTTCTATCTGTAAACCAATTATAAAGCGTTTTTGTCCTATGTGAACCATGAAGTAGAACTGATATGGTGTTAGCATGCATGCTGTTCACCTTACAATGATAGCTAAATTCTGCCATGTCCTCAAACTCTGCCACTCAGCTGATATAAGACAAAGCAAGTTTATTTGCATCTCACAATTTGTACACAAAGTAATTCAAAGTGCTTTACAGGAAAAAAAGACATTAAAATCACAATACAAACAAGTCAAAATATAAATAATCATCAAAAAATTAACATTAAAAGAGAAGAGTGCAGAATAAAACCCTTTCAGTCATAGTCACAGCTAGACAGAACCACTCTGAGCCTGGATTTAAACATTGTCAATGTAGAGGCCTGTCTTCTTTAGGATGCTTAATCCAGGTTTTAGCTGCAAAAAATTTAAACGCTGAGTCCCGATGTTTAGTCCTGACTCTGGGCACCAGCAGGAGGCCAGTCCCTGAAGTCCTCAGAGTGTGAGATGGTTCATATGGCACTAACATGTCGGAGATGTACTTTGGTGCTGGGCCATGATGAGACTTGTTCACAAGCAGAGCTGCTTTAAAGTCTATTCTCTGAGTCACAGGAGCCAGTGCAGAGACCTGAGGACAGGACTTATGTGCTTGTACTTCCTGGTTCTAATCAGGACCAGAGCAGCAGCGTTTTGTACTGCTGTCTTAATGCTCATTTGGAGAAGCCAGTGAGCAGGCCATTAGTATTCTAAAATACTGGAGACAAATGTATGGATAAGTCTCTTCAAGTCTGGTTTAGACAGTATACTTAAGATTTTTACTATATTTTTGGTTGGTAAAAAGCTGCAGATGTTATTGATTTAGCTGTTAAAGATCAAGCCTGAGTCTATTAATACCCCTAGATTTCTAGCCCGATTTCAAGATTGGACTGGAGGTTACTCCTGACATTTTTTCTTTGTTTCTGTGGGCCAAAGACTATGACTTCTGAGTAGTTTGAGAACGTTGTTTTGCATCCACACACTGATCTGTTGGATGCAGTAGCAGAGTAAATCCACTGGTCCATATTCATCTGCTGCCACTGAGACATAGACCTGAGTGTCTGTATAGTTGTGGTAGTTGTATAATCCCTCAGTCGTCCAGGTCGGATCCATAGCAAAAGAAAGATAAAATCTGTTAAGACTCTTACAACATTTTGTCCAACTGACAGATTTTATTTTTCTTTTTTGCTATAGTTGTGGTAGGACACATTATTGCTGTGGATTAACTGGCCTAATGACAGCATCTAGACATTGAACAAAAGGGGACCCAGGATTGACCCCTTAGGCACCCCACAGGTCAGGACCATGTGATCTGAGACACATGGTCCTGACCTGTGGGTGGGCTCCATTTTTGGGCTGAGTCAGACCAAAGTTTTCAAGGACAGAACTGAGCTGTTTAGCACATATGACTAAAATCATCAATAAAACTTAGACAGTGCTGGGGAGGTTTGCATACTCAAAAGATGAAAACACCCCAAATCACAAACTGAGTAACAAAATTATTAAAAAATGCACACAAACCTCCACCCTTTTTGTGTGTCCATGCTTCAGATACAAATTTGGTGTTGGGTGGAGTTGATTCAGCTAGAATTGCTTTACCTGTGTTTCTGCCAAGCCACTTTTCAGTTAAAAACATGAAGTCAAGCTTAAAAGAAGAAATAAAATGATTAATCAAAGATGATTTGTTACATAAAGATCTGTCATTGAGCACATCGTGTTTCAGATTAGTATTAGTAGGACGGGATGTGAACTCAGTTTAACCCAACTCAAAATAACCCTTCAAATCATAAGTACTTTTACTGTTCAGTTCAAGTTAGTGAAGTAAAAAGCATCTACTGTAAAATGTACTTAAGTAAAGTACAGATACCAAAAATCTACGTAAGTACAGTACTTTACTACTTGTACATTGCCTTCTATATATACATAAATGTTTACCACACTATCCGACCAAAACAAGTCATAATTACAAAAACATGAAAACCTGCAAATGCACTTTAAATACTGCTTGATATTAATTTGACAAAATGCGGATTTGCCTTTTGAACCCATAAAATCTCTCTCTCCCTCACTACCGCCGTCTGCTCTTTCACATCTCATAAGGATTTAATAACTGCTGACATTATAGAAGGATATTCTTTTTGTTTTGCTAAACCTCTGTCTGAGTTATCCACAAAATATCCACAAATTGTTCTTGGTCCAAAGGCTGAAACTAAAGAAAAAAAGAAAAGATTAGATGTATAGATTTTATGTTACGGTCAATACAAGATATGTTCACACTTATAGGCTAGATTAGTCATATTGTATTAAAGAGCAGTGGTGAAAGGTCACAAAGTAAAAGTAGTAAAGTACTGGTACTTAAGTATACATTTTAGGTATCTGTACTTTACTTAAGTAGTTTTTATAGAGGACACTTTTACTTCACTACATTTAAGAGGTATCTGTACAGTCTACTCCACTACACTGGACTGAAAAGTACATTTTTTTTTTTTTAATTTTTTTTTTTTTTTGAGACCTGTTGATAATTTTTTTAACATGTTCATAATTTGAACAAACAAAAATATAAAACCAGCTAGAATTGTTTTTGTTGAACAGAATCCAGCTCAAATCTGTATTAAAATCACTACATTTGAAGTTTTATTACATATCAAATTCTGTACAAAATACTTTTATTTTTTACTCTTAAAGTACATTTTAAAGCGGTACTTTAATACTTTTACTTAAGTAGAGTTTTTCATGTGATACTTTACTTTTGCTTGAGTATTTCTTTTGTGTTGGTATCACTGCTTTTACTTCAGTAACAAAATTGAGTACTTCTTCCGCCACTGTTGAAGAGTTGCTTTTCTTTGACCTGTGCTGAGTAGGAGGGTTATTTTGAAATGTTAACTCTCAAATGATTTTGAATTTGACAGAAATGCTGATGAAGGTACCTCTCTGATAAGACACAGTGCAGTATTTATGATGTGTGGCTAAAATAGCATCAACGTGTGAACATCCATGAACATGGTTTCTTATCAGGTACTAGAGTTGAGTGTATTTCATTCATACTCATTTTGGTAAGATTTTTTTCTGTAATGCGATCAGTTTTTTCCAACTAACGTCATGGAGGTCAGAGAGTGCAGATTACACATTTATATCAGGGCAGTCGGCGCCATATTGGTTCTATCAAACTGCTTTTATATGGCTTTTTACTGACGTTAATGTGAAGAAAGGGTTATTAAAACACCAGAGAGATGAAATTTTCCTTAAAAACTAGTTCAACACTAATATTTGGGGAGTTAATGCATGTTTCTTTTGGAGTTTTCTTTTGTTTACATTACAAACTAGAACCAATATGGTGACAGACGGCAAAGACTTATACAGTATTAAGTGACATAAGGATCATGGATCTAAACAACTTTATATAGATATAAAAAACATGTTTAAATGAAATATAGTGTGTACTGATTAGAATTGTAGTGCAGATTTATTTTTCATAACAAAACCATCAGACATGATGATAGGGCGTTTATGTTATAATGTGCAGCTTAGGTTCTGATTATCCAATCAGAAAGCAGAATGAGGAGTCTCTCATTTGAGTTGTCAGTTTCAATGTTGAAATCCAGTTGGTTTAAACCTAAAAGAACTCTTTCTGATCAGAATCCTCATTACCTAAACTCCAGCACACAATCATGAATCAGTGCTAGTGCAGCCTCTGCAGCTCGGTGAGTGAATTCTGGAGCTTCTGACCTTTCACATGAGGCAAGGTCTGTCCATATACCGAGAAAATGTACAGTATATGTCCTCTATCTGAATTTTAAAGTAAAATGTAAATGGTCACATTTTTATATAGCGCTTTTCCACCTTCAAGACACTCAAAGCACTTTACATCAAGGAACCACTCACCCATTTATACACCAGTGTACACAGACACTGGGGGCAAGGTGGGTTAAGTGTCTTGCCCAAGGATACAACAACAGCATTCATCTATGAGGGCTGGAATCGCACCGCCAAGTTGTGAGTTAGTGGATCTGACCGCTCAACCAATGATGTTTATGTCGAGAGCGGGATTTGAACTGCCAACCTTCAAATCAGTGGGCGAACACTCAACCAACTGAGCTACTGAGTTTATTCATGACAACCAACTTTAAACAGATAAAATGAACCTTTGGGGTCTCAGAAACTATAAACTTGTCATTACATGTATTTACAAAAACATCTTTAGTATAATGATGAATCACCAGTTAACAGTAAACTATATCATTACTTGTATACACCGCTCCCAATCCTTCGTGTTGACCCGGCTGCGGCTCCCTGTGGACAAAATGGCGCCGTGATCTTCTCATGCTCCATCCCTCCAGCGGGGCACCCAAAGCACACGACAGCCGTGTGTAAATGTGGGCGCGCGGGGGTGCTCATGCATGGCCCACTTAAGTGAAGTCCCAGCACGCCTCCAGACCTCCTGAGGATAGAGCCAAGGACACCAGGGAGCAGCTCCGGGCAGATACATGCAGCCGTTTACCAGACAGAGAATACACAGGAGGAACAAAAAGAGTGGAACAAATCCTTTCATATCAACGCTGGAAAGATGTGGGAATTCAACCAGGAAGAATATATTTTTTCTCACTATGTTTACATGCATGACAGGAAAACCGGGTAACTGGCCTAGTCCAATTTAACACCGATTTATCAAGATGCACGTAAAACTGGGAACTATGATTAAGGTGTCATGGTTTGAATTTCCCAGGTCCCCATAACACATCTGGAGAAGCAGTAGGTACTCGGATATCAGCTGCATGTAAGAACGCAGTTTAGGAGAGTTGCTCAGCTGCACAAGGAAAGAAGTCAGGAAAATACTGGACGTGCACTCATTTGTTTTAGCTCAACAGTGATGACAAACTGCTCGCCTCTACTGTGGACTAACACATGTTGTTTGTGAGCAATGTCTGATTCATGTCTGAAAATCAAGCGCTCAACGTAAATGAGACGTCGCTTGTCTAGCTGTAAGTTTTCGAGGTAATGCTGATTTACTAGATCCGCTTCAGTGTGTCTGCCCCTGTTAGCATCTGTTTGGTTCTTTGACTGGTTGGTTTTGGAGCATCTTGATCCCAGTGACTGTCAGACTTACAGCTTGCTATCTTTGCCTGTCAACCAGCCAAACTTCAGAAGATTCTCCATGGAGATAGATTTTATAAAAAGTTTAATGCCATACTGTGGAATATTATAGCTCTCCAGGCTAAATACGAGGAGGCCCCGGGGAAGACCCAGGACACGCAGAAGGGACTATGTCTCTCGGCTGGCCTGGGAACGCCTTGGGGTTCCACCGGAGGAGCTGGAGGACGTGTCTGGGGTGAGGGAAGTCTGGGAGTCCCTGCTTAGGCTGCTGCCCCTGAGACCTGGCCCCGGATAAGAGGAAGAAAATGGATAGATGGATCTTATTATGTGGAATGATAGGATTTCACTTGACTTGTCCCTGTCATGGAAGTTCTTTTGGGGATGCCTGTTTATTCAAAAGATATAATATGATGTTACTTATTATGGTCCAAATTTAGTTTAATTCTGAAACCCACTCATAGACAACATCATGGCAATATTGTGAACTTAACCAAATCTTTGTACTCTGTATGGTTTACTCCAATGGCTGATTTCCTTTGCATTTACTGTTTGCGTTCATGTGACATTATAGCGAAAGACGAAGTTTAAATCTGTCAACTGGACAAATCACTGTAAGAGTGAAGACGTTTTGCTGCTCATCCAAGCCGCTTTTTCAGTTCTGGTCAGATTACTGGTGGACACTGCCTAATCTGACCAGAACTGAAGAAATGGCTTGGATGAGCAGAGAAACGTCTTCAATCTTACAACGATTTGTCCGGTTGACAGATTTAAACTTTGTCTTTTGCTGTGGCTCAGACCTGGACGACTGACAGATATGTGACATTATAGTTAAAAATGAGCTGGATACAGGTCAGAATTCTATGGTGGAATTTGCTATTTAAGTGTCAGATTGCTGATTTGTTGACCTGGTTTATGGTAATATCTCTGTAATTACTGGGCCTCGCCACATGAAACAAATGCTGGCACAAAGTTCAACGTTTTTTGTCTGACAGCACACATAAACAAATTATAGTTTTAGCTTCACAAAGTGGTTCCATTATTCAACCCCACAGATGTGATTGTTGTCAGTTGAAAGGAGTTTAAGCCACAAGATTAATATGACATGTTTGTGGAGCCAATCTCTAACAAATAATGATAAGATTCAGCATTTGTGAGTCATAAGTTTGGATATTTCTTTGAAAAACAGTTAATCTCCCATAGAGTGATAGTCCCTGCCCTTAATCCAATATTATATCAAAGTCTAGAATGTGAACGCAAACTATTGATACTCTGCAGTGACTTTACACTGGGGGTGTTGTACATGTATTTCTATTGGGTGAATGTCCAGCAGTTACCATGGAGAGACAATGCACAGATTAGCAAATACAGACAAAACAGTTTTAAATACAAAATGGATTTAAACAACACATTTTCAGGAGCCTGTGATCAACACGAGCCTTCATCGTGTCTATAAAGAAAATAAGAGACTTGTTTAACAGCCAAATCCTCTCACCTGTCCTAGTTCCACCTAGTTCCAATCAAGTCAGGTGTTTCTGGTCAGATTGTGTTCAAATAATGTTTAGATTAAGTCTAACTTGAGTAACAGAACTTCAAACAGAGCAGTGCTTACAGTTAGCTTCACACCTCTAGGGAATGCTGATGACGCAGAGTTGCAAATGCATAACACAGCATTCATTGGTCTGTAGCTTTTTGGCCTAAAATCTTATAGTTCTTCAATACCAGCCATTCTACTACCTGGCATTGCAACACACATCCATGCATCCAGTTCACATTCAGCCTTCTCCCTGTACCCTCACCCATCCTGTAGTTCCCCCCTTCTTCCTGTACGGGGGGGCAGCAGAGATACAGGCCTCTTGTACTGTATGCTGCATCCACACACACGCGTCACCCATGCTAACATGGAGGCTGGTACTCCCTCACTCTCTCAGCCATCACTGCACCAGCAGCTAAAGCGTGTGGACAGGAAGGAGGAGGGCAGACGGTGACGCGTGGAGGATTGTTATAAATCTGTGTACAGTGGAACAAAGAGATTCCATCCAAGCACGGAGCAGCCAGAAGAGTGCCCGGTGACAGTGCCGACACATGCGCCCGGCATGATTGATAGCAATATTTCCGTCAAAGAATTGGTTGGATTGAGGTTAGGAGCGGGGAAGCATGAGAGTTCTTGAAAACTAACGAATAGAGATGTAAAGTCTGTCCTTGAGGAGAGATGGGGGAAGTGCTAGTACATGACAGCAAAGTGTCTAATGTTTCTTGGATGGAGAGACAATATTTCCGATAGAACGATGTCATTATTTCATTTATACTGCTTCTGAAAGAAAATTTCCAAACAAATAAAACAACATCCACCAATGTTGCACCTTATCAATTGTTGTTGGCGATTAGGTTCTCAAACGTATCTTACTGGATTTATGGCTGAAAGCTTTTTCAATTGTCACCAATCATGCCTATGTGTCACCACATTTTGAAGCTATTGCAGAAAAAAAAAAAAAGTTTGCTTTTGCTGATACATTAAACAAAACCAGTTTTTTGATCATGTGAAGAGACATTAACCATAAACCATAGATATAGATACTAACATCTGCATTTTGACATTAAAAGTCTGCTACGTAACATTTCTGGAGCTTCCACTACCTTCTTGTCTCATGGAAATGTTACTGTTTTGCCTTGAATGTTCCACAGTATGGCATTAAACGTATCCATCACGATAAAGACCAGCGGGTGACTCCTTGCCTGGGATCCAGAATAAACACTTCTTCAGTACTGATAGAAAGAATCAGTGAGTGAAGCGCTAAACTTTGTTAATCTAGCATGAGAGAAATTAGTTTTGTCTGTAAATGATGGGTGATCAATGAGCTTCGTCGCTTCTCTTTGCGTCACTGAAAAAAAAAAACCATCTGACTGGATAATCACGTTTTGTTCTGATTCGAGACGCAATGGATGGACAGACTGATATCCCTCTGTATAATTCTGCATAATATTCTCTCTAACTAATTGAATAAATGCGTAATATCATTGTGACCTGTCCTCCACCCCAGTTTTAAATTAAAGCCATTCCAATATTTTGATGTCACGTGAACCCAACCTCTATGACAGCAGAACGTCCAATGAAATCTTTCTGAGCGATTCTTCCGGTAAGCATGGCTCTTTGGTGGACCAAACCAATATTTTCCCTTCAAATTCCATAATCCATTTCTCTGAGTGACAGGCCTCGGAGGCTCCCCCAACAGGTGGTGCATAATAATCTCATTCTTTGTTCTTTTTTGGCTGTTCAAAACCAGGAAAATGAGGGGGGGCAAATGTAATTGAGAACACCTGCAAACCTCAACAGCTTGACATCTGAATAATACATATTAATCCAGTGATGCAAAATATGTAGCATGCTAATTGAGTAAAGCGGGTGGATTTTAATTTTGGAAGAAAAATAAATAAATATTGAAGATTCCTGGCTGTGTTTTCTTATAAATAGATTCATGAGGTTTGTACAAGGTCCGTTGAAACTAACTTCAGGCAGTTGGAGTACGTTAAACAGGATTTGCCTGTAGGTGCATGGGAGTTAAATGTTTTTTTTTCCTAGCATTTAGCCTTTACCTTTGCTGGCATCGAACACCTGCTGAGTGATGGTGGGGTGGCCTCCAGGCAGGTTACACAGGGCTGCCTGGGACACGCGGAGTACATGTGCGGAGGGGCGTGTGGGGGATTCGCGTGTACTCCCCCAATGAGGTGGTCTTTGCCCCCAGGTTTAATAGTAAGTGCTTGATTAATGACTTGTGTATTATGAAAGAGTGGGGTAGGGTAAGTGGCTGACTGGAGAGGAGCAAACCGAGGCAGAGGAAAACACTGTGCAAACACTGCTATCGAACAGGGCTTACCCGCAGCTTTTTTGTCTGATTTAAATAAATATATAAAAAGTTAAATGATACAACTTCAGCTCCTTGTCTCTGAGTGGGCTTAATCTGGATACTCCCATTTCCCCCAGAGGACACTTTTCCTCAAATTGTCATGTATTATGTAACTTTCAAGTGGGGGTTCCGCCACCTGCTTGTCACCATTGAAATGTTATTGCTTTGTGTGGGGTAAAAGACAAAGACTTTAAAAAGATGCATTCTTATGGTGAGTGGGATGGCCTCTCCACAGATCTGACCTGTCACCTGCTTGTCTCTGTGAAGAGATAATGTCGCAATGGGGAATATTCCAGGCAAAGCAATAACACCACTGTATTTTCTTCATTTCGACATTACTATTCCCAAGAAACAAACAGTTAAGTTCTTTCTCTAAAATAGGTTATAACCTGTAGAATTTGTGAAAAAATACACTACATTCCTCAGCAGTTTAACCCCATTAACGACATTTCAGCTTTGTTGTACCTACAGCAACAGTTATACACTTTTTCTTGGGAATTAATTATGAAGACTTACCCTAGAGGTCTATGTACTGTTGGTCATAGATTATCCAGTGCCTTGCTCATTAACTCATGCATGAAGGCTCTACTCCCTGCAGAGGGTTCAAGGAGCACCGAGCTGAGGTCTGTGCCAACGGTTATTCCACTCTCACAGGAACAAGTGGGAGTTTCATGGTTCACTTTGAGTTCAAGGCGATTACCATGGCAACTGTAATCAAAATGGGGACTTTTCAGAGTAAATATAGATGTACAGAGTGACTTGCATTGATATTTCTTTCATCACAGCAGTGTTCATGATAACTGCTGTGATGGCACTTCAAGAATTCATGTCTGTCTTGTGGGTTTGGAGGTTTTATCATGATTTGTTCTATTTTGAACCAATGTTAGTTTAGTTAAAGTAACATTGGTAAGTATGTTGTCTATGCTCTTACTATTTTCAAAAAGGTACCACAACCACAACTGAACCTAAGCTGCCAGTGCCTTAAAGGGCCCTTATTAAGTTTTTTTGTGATCTATGTTATAAAGTTGTTTCATCCAGCTGGTCAAACACGTTGACATCCCTCCTTATTTAATAATTGACTTTTAATATTATCAGTCCATATGCCTCGGGTTTGCACCTTGCACATTTTTTACATTCTGCTGAGATTTTAACTCAGCCCTCGAAGAGCACATGTACTGCATCTTTAAAGATATTTTTTATGACTCAATGAAGCGCTCTGCATCTCCTCCTTACCTGGAGTTATGTTTCATTCACACATGTTCAAAACACAAAACCTGCATATTTAAGCTGTGCTGTTCTCTCAAACAGAAAGCACAGCCTCAGAGAGAGGAGTCAGGAACAGAGAGAAGAACCAGGTGCCTCATAACCCACCTGGACCCTGATTATCTCTGCAGAAGCTGCATCAGGATGTCAGCTCTCGGCTGAGCGTGACTTGATGTTGGAGTCTGTAAGTCCTGTGTCTGTTCTCTGCACTGGCTTCCTGCTCATTGACTTTAAAGCAGCTCTGCTCGTGTACAAGTCTCTCCATGGCCTAGCACCAAAGCACATCTTTGTGCCATATGAACCATCTCACACTCTCTCGGCCCTCAGGGACTGAACTTCTGCTGGTGCCAGTGCTCAGAGACTAAAAATGGGGAATCACCATGGGGAATCCTGAGGATGTGAGACAGGCCTCTGCTCTGACAATGTTTAAGTGCTCAAAACGGTTCTGTCTAGCTGTGCATGTGACTGAAAGGTTGAAGAACAATAAGCAGTGACTAGAAATTGGCCTGAAGTTTTCATTGACTTGATGACTTTACAACAAAACGAAAACAACCGTAATCTTTTTTTATAAAAGAAAATCAAGTGCATATTACCTGGAGTGTAAATCACCACAGTAAAAGTCAATTTAGCATAATATATCTTCAAATTTAAAAGTGCCTTTCAAGACTCTCATGGTCACCTTCCAAGTTAAAAAACAATAAAATCACAGAAATACAAGGGAGAGGGAGAAAACAGGGAGAGTGAGGGAATGTAAGGGTGGAGAAAGTTGGACAGGTGAGGGGGTGTTAGATTGTCCAGAGCTTTGTAAGTGAAAAGAAGGATTTTATAGTCAATAATAACACATGTTTAAGTAATCTAGCGATATCTCCCAGGCCCTACTGGAACCCGTTTTATGGTTTGCTATGGTTTAATACAAAACAATACACTACAACTTCACAAACCTGATGCAATGTGCAGCAGTTTCATTAGTGGGATGCACGCTGATTGTGTTGTGATAGCGCTCTGAAGGTGGAGTGGCTTAATGTAGGGAGCAAAGGAACGTAGGAAAGAAAGTGAAACTTATATAATATTAATATGTTGTTTTCAGCTAATATAGCATTTTAAGGTAACAGGATGATCTAAATATGTTATGTGTGAAATGCCACTTGGGATTTTTGAACAGGAAGTCAATGAATCCATTTCTATTACTAAGCCATTTTAGATCTATATAGCCATTTACAAGGTACAAAATGTTAAGTAATTATCTACGTATACTAACAAACCCGCACATTACAAACTTTTGACTCTTTGAAACACTCCCACGATACCCCTCTGATCTCTGGAGGCGAGTTGTGTAAGCTTTTTGCCTCTTCACCTCTGCTGGGCGCATCACTGCAACAGCACAAGTAAACATCCACACACGTAAAGTAGTTCTCTCATCTGTTTGTATATCCACTTCATAATCCTGAGTGCGCCGCTTTGTTTGCCTTGGAGTGCATTCCGCATACAGAAAGTGAAATCATGAGGCACCCCACTTGACAGTGCTCGGTAATCAGTGATGGGAATCTGAAAATGGTGAGGGTGGGAGGTGGAGGGGGGTGTTTGGCAGCTAGCTTCATGTTCTGGGCTTAGCTGCAGCTTCCCCGGTAAGATCCCATGAAAGCTGGGTCTGTGTCAGGAGCTAGGGCGGGTGCTTAGTGCGCTGAGAATCAAGATGGCCGCCGAGTATTGGAGGCAGCAAATTGGGGGATTAGGAAGATGAAGATGCCAAATGACTGGTGTCGTCATACAGTGTGCAACCAGGCAGCAGTAAAGAAGTATAGATTTCATTTCGTATGCTTGTGGGTTTCATTTATAGACAGCTTTTTTTGTTGTTGTGGAATTAATTGATAAATTATCTCTTTTACTAGAAAAGCGATTCATAAGAGATTCATACAAATTTCTAAAACATAATCACTTGGATTAATTCTGGCATATTACAAGGCTGACAGTGGTAAATTCGGCCGTAGTAAGGTGTGATTAATTTGCTCACTTGTAGGTGGAACAAAGCAACATCTGCCCCAGACAGATGGAAACCTCGCGACCAACCTGCACCAGATCAGGGATGGATGGATAGATGGACAGATATTCATTCAAGTTTAGCTGCAGCAACATTTCCACTGCACTTTTTTAATGGCCTTTGTATGTCAGACAAAGGTCTGAGTCAGGTAGGGTCAGCAGACCCTGTATCAAGGCCATAGACTGTATAATAGAAGCGGGCTAAGGGAGTGTGACGTCGCCCATAGTGTCTGATTGCAACCAAATGAAGCTCAGGAAAGCTGTTATAGTGGATAATATAAAACCAGGGACTATATGAGAAAATCTGAATGTGAAACCAAAGAGCCAATCAGGAGCGAGCTGTTGAAGGTAAACTCCTCCACCTACTCGCAACACTGATTTGGCAGGCATCAGATTGGTCTGCTATTAATGTTCATATCTTAATTTAGGGACCAAATAGTGAAATAAAAAACACCTTGAATAATCATGGTGTTTCTGCTCTACATAAGTAGAGCAGGTTAATAAGAACATTTTAACACCGAGCCTGACAGCAGCAACCAGAGCTCGAGGGAACCACTTTGCGTTCATACTAACATCCTATTTGTAATGTGACAGCTAATGTGTTATGTGCTATGTCCATTTACATATACAGTCTGTGGTCAGGGCAGTTTGAGGAGAGGAATAGCCCTCAGGACAATAGTGTTCCTCCTCTGTGTCCTGCAGCATCACAGCAGCCTCCAGGGGGTGTCAGGTGAACTCTGGAGTCACAGCAGAAAAGCCTCTCCTGAGCCTCACTCCTGGTGATGAGCTCGCTCCCTGCACAGTCTCCATGGATACAGGAAAAACAAACAGCTCATTTCACGCAGTCCAACGGTCCCTAATGTCTGTCCTTTGAACTGCACACGCCACATTGCCACAAACCAAAACTGGTCCAAAAAGTGTTCAGTGTGCCAGCCAGATAAGCACAAGAGCGCCAGCCCAGATCAAACCATATACCCTTTGGTCATTATAAGGCAGCTCCAGCTCCTAATTCACTGTCAAACCTAGGTCAAGATTTTATCACAAGCACAGTGTTACATTGCCATGGTCTGCAAATATTTTTAAAAGCCAGTTTAAAGCTTTTACCTTGATATTACACATTTTATATTGACTTTTTTCTCCAATCCAGTGTCTTTTTCTATGGGTTGGAATTTGACTCAATAAAAATGTTTGTGGAAGAGTAAGCTATTATCTTCTGCAGGAGAAATTTGCTCATGCCCAGGCAAAAAATTATTTTTGTCAAACAAGGAGCACTGAGCGGGAAATGTAAAACTCATGTGCCTTCAACATGTACCATTGAGTACTCACACGTTCTGCATTTCATACTGGTGTGTTTGAGTTTTGCAATAATTTACTGTAGTACTGAGAAGAATGAAGTTTGGGGTTAACAGTGTGTAGTCCAAAATCAAAGCAGCATTTGGCTCATAGGGCTTCATAAAATTGTTGATTTAATTAACCAGCATAATATGAAAAAAATATATAAAAATATTCACCAGCATGTGCGCAACACCATAAATCTTAATCACATTTACTGCATACCTTTTAAATACCAGCTTTGAAAGGGGCCTAATAGATTCCTTTGTTCCAAACTATAATCCAATCTGACAGTGTCAATTTCCAATGCAAAGTAGAGCTAACTTCTTTGAATACCTGGGTTAATTCAGCCTGGCATATTCATTTTAGCTGCTTCAACCGTCATTTTTCACAAACATTAGTGTCAAGATTCATGTATGAAAAATTAAGGTCTCATTTCACCTGTGTGGTGATTGGCTGTTACATTACATCAAATAAACTGACAGTATAGTGTAGGCATAAAAAGAATGATTTACAGTAAGTCATGCATGTTAGTATAACCTGTATTTTCCTGCATTCAAGACGCCATCTCGTTTTCTCCTCCCCCGAAACATGCTCAATTAAACTGATACATACAGGAATCCATCGTATCGCGCAGCCATTTTGAATTTTTAAAAGTTAAAAATACTCATAATAATGCTAGCTCACTAGACCTATTTCTGTTAGTACCTGAGTTTTGCTGTCTAAAAAAACGTGAAAAACAGAACTAGTTCATTTTAAAATTGTTTGCAGTGGTCCAGAGTTATTCCTCCCTTACCTTATGCATTCTCAGCATCGTAATTATTCAGAGAGCGATGGGTCTATAAGCACTTTTCACAACTTGCAGAGAGTCGCATTTTGCTGCCTTTCATGGTAAAGCCAAAAAAAACCCCCAACAACTAGAATGCTAACATGCACTTCCTAATTACCAGACAATAACACTCTATAATTAGATACAGACAATACATCCAGTAGCTGACTTATTTTGACCCCAAGAGCTGCTTATATAATATACTTGTAGTGGGGAAAGACAAATATTGCACAAATATATGGACCTTTAAGTCGTCAAAAAAGCATAATGTCTACATTCTTAAATTCAAAGTATGAGACATGTGGTAAGCAGATGCAAGAAATGTGTAAATCTACACCTTAGGAATCAAATCATGTTTACCTCTGTTAATTATTGTATGCAAATTAATGTCTATTTTTCATAGTTCATAAAAACAGCAGGAAATGACTCAGGAAGAATAAGTCAGTCTAGCATATGCATAGGTCCCGGATAATGACAAATTATGTATTGTATTTTGCTACATCATAGAAAAGTAAAAATAAGATGTTGTTTACCAGTAGATGGCATTTCATATGGCACCTGCTGGGTAAATGAATTGTGCTATTCGAGGCAGTTACTTGTACTGAAAATGTAATAATTCTGGATATTTGTCATTTGGTGATAAGTATTTTTATGATCTATGAAACTTGTAATCAAGTTCTATGTAATCAAGCTCAAAGTGTCTTGCCCCTGGACAGATATATTGTATAAGCAGCTCCTCAGGTCAAAATGAGACGACAGTGTGTTGTGTGCATTTTAATTATAAAGCATTTTACTGTCCGAGTATCAAGAAGTCAGCATTAGTATTGCTATGGCCTCTGGAAGTTGTGAAAACACTTATGAATTCATCGCGGTGGATAATTAGGATGTGCAGAATGCAGGTAAGTGAGGAATAACTTTGGACCACTGCAAACTATTTAAAATTAATTCTGTTTTTCACATTTTAAAACATTGTAAAAGCAGGTACAGCACCTTAAAATACAATGGGAAATATATCAGGGGTAGTTTCCACTGGATTGCGGGACCTGCTCATAAAACACACCTGCATGAATGTATTGTGCGATAGTTGTTAGGGGCGTCTTTGGACTAGTGCAGGGGTGCAGCCACTTGATGTGTCCCTCAGCTGATTTGTAATAATCAGCAAAAACTGATTTTTTTTTTTTTTTAATAAATCGTAATTTTTAAGGCTCATAAAAAAATGTAGATAAATATACCATTTCGTTGCGCTCATTTTTATTTTTGCTAACTGCAGAATTTAAAAAATAATAAAAATTTGAATTTCTTCCGTGCATGTTCGGGACTACTTACCTTTGTGAGCAAGTTTTCTCAATAATGAACCTCAACCAAAGCTGCGCTCACAGCTAACACACAAGCACTTAAATGACATTTTGAAATTGGCATCTCCTCAGGATATGACGCCTGATATTGATGCACTTGTGCAGGCTAAAAGATGCCAAGTTTCTGGATCAAAAACAAAGCAGGACTCCTTTACTCCTGTAAAATAAAAAGGTAAAATGCTGATGATTTTAGGTCTGGAGCTTTTTTTGTTTTGTTTTTATGTGCAGAACATTTTTGAACATTTCTGTATTAATCTGCACATGCACTAATAAAATCTAAATGATTTGTTTTTTTTTCTTTTTTCAAAATTACTGTATTGAGTTGTGATGCACAAAAATGAGACAGTTTCAGGTTAATATTTTATAAAGGAACAGTTCTCTTCAATAAAATATTTTACATGTTTCTCTGCACAAATGTTTCTACTTATTGCTATTTTTGAGTATTTATGCTGTGAGTTTTCTGGTCCGGCCCCTTGAGATCAAATTAAGTCATATGTGGCCCCCAGACCAAAATGAGTCTGACACCCCTGGTCTAGTGTAATGGCAGACACATCCCAGAGCAGCTGTGACCACTGAAGTATCTTACTGCTACCAGAGCTCCCATAAAATCCTATGTATATTCTTATTTTTCACTGTTAAATTCAGTTTAGGAGGCACCTCACTATTAGCATTCGTTTGAGAAATATGTAAATATGCTAACCTCAACCAGTAAGCCGACAGCACTGCGGCATAACCTCCTGGTTCGCGGATGATAAAGACAACATACAGCTTTAGAATAGATCTGTAATGGGTCAAAACCAATTTTGCAGATTAGATTTTTTTTCATTCCATTCAAAAAAAAATCTGTAGTATCTCCATGGAGACAAGCAGATGGGAAAAGTTTCATAGTGCAGCTTTAATCTAGTCTAAGAGCAATAGGTGCATTGCAGGGAAAACAAACTGAGCGACTGAAAGATGAAAACAAGTCTCGTGAAGTTGCATGGACAAGTAGCACTTCCTTGATTATCACCTAATGACGTCACAATGTGGAAGTGGGTATTTTCTGCTCAAGACTATAGATAGATATCAATAGAAGTCATCAAGTGGTATTCCAGAAATGATTTTAGTTATTTATTTTTATTTTGACAGTGTTTTTATTTCTTTAGAATTTTCTATGAGAAGTAGCCGCTGCTTTTTCCTTCACCATCTCCAGGGCCAAATTTCAGAATATCTCCACACTGACCCATTTTCGTATCTCCATTTCCTCCACACTTTTGCCTGATGGCCCTCATTTGGAGAGCACTTGACGCATTTGGAGTTATTCTGTCCAGATCTAATGATTTTGAATGTGTTCTCCATGCCCTGATTCAATAGACAGTCCTCTGGCCGGAGAGTGTTATGGAACTGCCCTAATAAAATCTCTCTTATCTTATAAAAGTGCAGCCACAGATGACGCATTTATGGGCCGATGATTGATTTCAACTTTTAAAAATATGACATTGTGGTCTGTATTCAATCTGCTGCAGGCATGGGTAGAGATAAGGCTGTAAATGATGCAAAACATTTATGAAACAGGATGAGTCACTATTAAAATTATTAAAATTAGAGATGTTATTGGAATGTCCATGGCATTAAATCTTCATCATTTACTCAATTCAGGTGTTGCCCTATAATACCTAGAAAACATACATTCTTTCCATGAGTGGTTTTACCTCTCTACAGATCTGACCTGCAGAGAATTTATACTGTGGAACATTCCAGGCAAAGCAATGATATCTTCATGCAGTGAAATAGGTGACACGAGACTCAAACGCAGGGCCGTCTCTATGCAAGACTTGTATAATAACCTGATTTCTGTCTTTGATTGAAAAAACAAGTGGAAAGTACCCAAAGCAACATATAACAAAAATAAATGAAATATAGCTTCCAGCATAATTTCACTATAATGCAGTATATAATAATGCTGATCATAGCCTATAGAGATCAATGGAGATGTTAAGACGGTATACACTAAACATAGCGTTCAAAAGCAGAAGACGGAGTTTAAATCTGTCAACTGGACAATCGTGAAGACGTTTTGCTGCTCATCCGAGGCGCTTCTACAGTTCTGGTCAGATTACTGGTGGACACTGCATTACATCTGTTTGAAACTGTTAACAGCTATTGTCTCCAGTTTCAGCCTTAGCCACCCTATTCAACCTTTAATGGCCCTCCTATTGTTCTCTTTTGTTTCTTTTCATTTGTTTTAGATCTGAGAATGGAGTTATAGATGAGGGAGAGATTATGTCTCAGGCCCCCATTCCTGTTTAAGGAAGGATTCTCTTAAGAGCAAAACGTCTTCAGTCTTACAACAATTTGTCCAGTTGACAGATGTAAATTTCATCTTTCGTTGTGGATCAGATCTAGACGACAGAGGTTTTACAGAGATATAGCATTCAAAAGTATTCTAATGATAGCCTAAATGTATTTACCTGTAGTGACCTAGCAGCTTATCGGGACATTCCACGGTAATTTATTGGCTAGCATGAAATTATTCTTTTAAATCTTGTTTAACTTGGCTTTGACCCAAATAATAAAATCTGTCACAATTACAATGAGATAAACATTTCTCCAGTCTTATCTACATGGCTGAGTGACAAGCTCTCTCCTCACAATGAGAAAAACCCCGAGTTAGAGTCGATCATCAACCTAAAACATGCAAATTCTCCCGGCTAGGTAAACCTTACCAAGATTAGCTCAAGATCTGGAGAGCTGTGGGCACTGCAGTTGCCCCAAAGGTATTGAAAAACTGCCCAGTGACATTAATGGATGGGTCAAATGCAAAGGACTAAAATATTTTTTATCATGCACACGGTTGGAAAATCCATGTTTTGTAAACCTCCTTATGGAAGACCCTGTAGCCCCTGAAACAATGTCTGGTCCTGTCACTGGTGAGCAGTAGAAAGAACCTGCCATTTTGTTGCATTGTACAATTTCTTTCTAAAAATGTTCAAATTGCTGCCTGCGAACAAGCAAACATTCCTCATCTTGCAAATATGGTATACAGCCGCTCGAGCCGCGATACAACTGATTGTGTTACCCCGATTCAATTGCCCTAAATGGCCTTATTCACCTGCTTTGTCAACACAGAATGATTTTCCAGCAGCAGAGGTAAACACAGCTTGTGCCGGCTCCACAGAGGAGGAGAGAGGGGTCGTACTGTACCGGCTTTGTGTTCACTCTCCCCTCACAGACATCCATCACACTCCCTCACTCGACATGCGACGCAGTGTGTGCAGACTGCATTTATGTGTTCCCTTTTTACTCAAATCGGAATCAGGGAAAAAACATGTCATGATCCTTGAAAAATGGCATGCAGGAAACCACCGCTGAAGCTCTACGTTTACATGGACACCAGGAAAACCGGTTAACTGGCCTAGTCCAGTTTAAACTGATTTATTACGAGGCAAGTAAACCCGGGAACTACAATGAGGTGTTAGAGATCAAATCTCAAAGATCACAATAACACATCTGGAGAAGCCCATATATATTTGGATTTATAGCAGACAAGGAGAGGCGCTCAACTGCACGGGGTAAATATTAGACATGTGTTTGAATGTTTACTCACTCGTTTTGATGTCAGCAGCGATGACAAAGTATGGGCCTTTCCACTGAACACCAACTCAGCACATCTCATAGCCCCCATCTGCACCTATTCGGTTCATTGACCCTCTATAGGCTGGGACAAGAGTGTTTTTTGATTTGAAGATTTTAAAGATTAAACCTGGGGGACACATTCGGGTTGGGGTGAGGGGTAATAATAAAAGTGTGAAAAGAGCGGATAATTAAGTACATCATTATGCAATTCGGCCCATTCATGGCTCATTCGAAGTTCTTTCTTGATTCACATGTGAGGCTATAATTTTAGAGACTTTTATGCAGCCGAGTGCAATTTTCTGTTCTGATAATTTTCACATCCATTCATACATATTTAACAAAACATGACAATATATTCCTCACTTTTCTGTTGGTGGGTATCAGATTGGGCCTGTATAAAAGTGGGACAAAAATCACTGGTTTTGGATACTGGGACATGGGACACGTGGCTCAAATCTAGGACTGTCCCAGGTAAATAGGGACATCTGGTCACTCTTGGTCTGACAGGTTTTGGGAAGAGATGATATGGAGCTAGCGTGAATACAGCCTGGGACCCCTAACTCCCTAACTCCACTAACGTCTACCACTCTTCTCCAGAGTTTACCTGCTCCTCAGTCTTCATCGTCTTTTCTCCCTGAGCTTCCTACACCTCCTCTTCATCCAACCAGCGCCCAGTCTCAAATCCCCGTCAGATGCATGGCCACTCATTTTGCTCCGCTCCGCATCATCTCATCACCCCTCACTCGCCTCAGCCCCACCTCGACCACCTCCAGGGCAGCCCCAGGGTGAAGATATCTCCTAAACATCATCTAACTGGCCACGCCCTTCACCGCAATGTCTTCTGCCAGGGTCTGAGCGCCAAAGTCATTCCATAAAGCCAACTAATACTTTGCTTTCGCGTCCATCTTTCCAGGTTGAATTGAATTTGGTTGTTTAGTGCACGTAAATGTGAATGACTGTGACAATGATCCAATTTAAATCAAGTTGTGATTGCGTCAGATGGAGACTGCATTGACTAGCTTGGCTTTTTCAGTCAATCAGTGGCAGTAACAGCACTTGGGTTGGAGAGGGGTTTGAACTTTGGAGGATTTTATTTTTATCTGAACTGTTAATCATGTTAAATTAGCTCATTGTTAGCTTACTCAGAGCAGTATTTGTCTGACTCATGCCTGTTTGAATAATCCAGTGTTTGAGGCCTGTGCGTTTCTGTTTTTACCTCTGAAAAGATATAATATATAGTTTTAACCATGTTATATCAGTTTACTGTCGTCCTAACCTGTCATGCATGCTTGAGTAATCCTGTATCGTCCTGTATTTGATTTAAGTGCTCAGAAAAACTTCACAGGACACACAGGCTTCACTTGTTACTCGAACAGGTACAGGCACTGGAGATTTACTCATTATAACGGCAATTTCATGTTAGTACAAAATATATAATAAGAGCCTTGGGTCCGCTAAACATTTAGTAACTTAAAACGTTCTCTTTAAACAGGGGCTATTATGCGAAATCTACTTTTTGGAGCTTTCTAAAAGGCTACGAAGTTTTAGATGCCATCCATGCATGTTTGTGTAATCTAGCGATCTCTCTCTTGAACCTTATTGGAAGCCTCATTAAGGTTAGCAGTATCATTTTGTCCATTACTTAGCCCCACATCACCCATGCTCCTGTACGACAATTTTCCATAAATACCCAAAAGAATGACACAAAACAATATAATACAACTTCACAAACCTGATGCAATGTGTAGCAGTTTCATTATTGAACTGCACACCAGCTCTGAAACAGTATTACAATTTACAACGTTTTCTTTTGTGAATGATTCTGGCACAATTGTAAGTTGAAGCCATTTTTAAGAGACTTTTAAGCAAACGTGTACTTTTAATATGAGCCCCATGTTCCTCTGCAAACTGTTTAAGAACTTGTACCAGGAGGACACATGAAACCCTCCTCCCTGTGCAGATGTTAACATGTTTCCATACAAAGTGCTCACATTTCAATTCAGTTCAGCTCCTGTGATGTAAAACTCCACATCAGCACACTTTCTGTTTTATTATGGCTCTCCTGTCACTGCCGATACGCCTCAGGTGCAGTGAGCTTAAAGGAAAAGGTAAGGGCAATGGAGGAAAATATAGAAGTAACATTGCTCCTCCTGAATGGATTTCTTTAATGCCTGAATCACACTGTAATAATTGTGCCTCTACTTGGGTACATGCCAGTTTATACGCTTTTTGAAATCTGCCAAGGTCAAAAACGTAATAGGCTTAGGACAGTTGTTTGAAGTTCAACACGATGGAAGCGCAGATCAGGGCGTCCTCCATTATCTCCATGGCTTGCAGAAGTGGTCAGAGGTCGTGGGTATATGCGTTTAAATCCATCAAAATGCACCATAATATGCTCAGAACATTCAGTAACATCAGGGACAACATTTGATACATTGCGTGATCGAGTATTGTCAGAGGCAGACCGTGGAAACCTCGGTATATTAGTAGCAATTTACAGGCTCGTGCCAAATTCCTCAAATTGGCCACGAAGGTCTTTGCTCCTTAAGCCCAAACCAGATGTGCATCGCCGTCTGCCATGGACTCTCAATAGTTCGCTTAGTTAGAAAAGAGTTAGATCCTTCCATAGCTCCTTTAGCGCAGGAACTTCAGGACTTTCCTAACTAGAGGTAAGGAGTTCTGACGCTCTCGACAATACAGTGCACATTTACCTCGAAGGCAGTAAACATAACACAGTTGATCTCTGCACTATGAGTTTTTAATGCATTAAGTTTGTGTTATTGTTGCTGTTCTCTTTCCTGAGCAGAAGATGGAAATTAGCCACATTAGCTATAATCTTTACACATTAAGATTCATTAATATGTGCTGTCCCTTTACAAATAAGAAAAAAATAATGGTGTCATTGCCTCAGACATTAAACAAACTGGATAAACCCAACTTTATCTAAGAATAAAAGTAAAAGCTTTAGGGTCATCGCAGCTTCGTGCCTTTATTTGGAGACTGCATAATGACATAAGAGAAGATCTGCACACGTTTGTTTATGTTTATAGAAATTAAACTTAAAGCCACCTGGCTAATTTGCATAAACTCTGCTGATGGAGGCTCATGCGCTCCTCCCTGCTTTTCTACAGACAGACTAAAGGATAGGATTTGGTTGAATATTTGACTGTGCAGCAGACTATTCTGGCCTGTTCTGTGTATGTGCTTTTATAGTGTTGTTGGAGGTGGTTCATGTTTAAACTTCAGTGTCAGAGACTGTACATTCTGTGGGGTTCAGACTGTACAGAGCTAAACACCAGCTTTTTACTCATGGACAAACACTTGGGTCTTTTATGTACAGTAAAAAGGTCGTCATGTTGAAACTCTCATTTAAACCAGCACAGCTCTGGAGAATGTGGAAGCTTATTATGGTCCATTTGTGGGTGTTGTGTAGTTTTTATTAAATGGCTGTAGGGTCATGTGACTTCTCCATTGTTCCCATCACTTTTGGACAGTTGGATTCTCCAAACGCAACTGAAGCGCTTTCCCTATCTGCCTAGGACTATTGTGGTTGACCCTGTAACATGCTTACAAAAGTAAAGGAGTTAGGAGCTAGGATGTGAGCTATTTGGAAGAAGCCACAAGTTAACGCAGTGTCACAGAAGGCAAGCAACACCCTGAACATTGTCAGTAAGAACTTGAAGCACTTCCCCAAAATAGCTTCCATCTGAGACCCTTATCTGTTAAAGACAAGAGTAAACCTGAAAGTTGTTTTGTAACTTCTGCCAAAGAACCAAAAAGCAGTGCAAAGTCTATGCTCCAACATCTTGGATGGAAAACTTTTGAGGAATGTTGAAAATCATTAATCAGTGCTAGTGCAGCTAATACTCTGTATATATAAATGGACATAGGTACCTGCCACGTTCCATCCAAATAGGAAGTAGGAAGTAAACATGGGCGCACTTCCGGCTCCATTGACTCTAGCTCCAATTCACTTTATTTTGAAAAACTGTCAACCATTTCTCTGTACTGCTGCAGTGAGCCTGGTCTTAAAAAAATCATATTAACCCCCTCTACATGATCCTGGTGTTTTTATTTTGCTATTTTGTTCAAAAAAGAAGATATAAAGAGGGGGAAGGGGTTTATCTTCAACAGCCTGCCTCTGCATTGGCTCTTTGGTTGCTATGATACTTGCGGTCAGAACTCGGCTCCAAATTCACCCCTGTAACCACTAGCCTCAACAAGCTTCTTTTGACTGGGGCCAAACCCTATGTGTGACGTCACTCTCACTTAGTCCACTTGGTTATACAGTCTGTGGAGCAGCTTCTGCAGCTCAGGGGGTGATTTCTAGAAGCTCTGAGTTTTTACATGAGGCCTGTTCATATACCAAGAATGAGAAAACGTGTGAATACGTGCCTCTATCTGCAGATTAAGACATTGATAACCCAGGTTCAGTTGTGATAGTAGTATCTTTTTACATCTAGTTCCTAAAGTTAGTAAAGTACAGATATCTACATTCCACCGTTGCAGCTGCTCTGTTGTGTACATGTGCGTGGTATAGCTCCATTACAGCTGTGCGTCGTCCCAAACCCCCGGAGTGAGCGCACATGTCGGACTGGTCAAAGTCACACGAAACACGCGTCTTTATCCACACGAGAGAGACAGACAGACCGACAGAGAGGGGGGCTGCTGAATATGCATGCTGAACGAGGCTCTATAGAATGCACAATGAGTATATGTGTGGCAGAGATAAGAGACAAAGGGAAGACAAGGAGAGAAGAGCAAGGGAGAGGGAGATAGAGAGAGGGAGAAGAGAGACAGAATGAGGGAGAAAAGAGGGAGGGAGAAAGAAGAAGGGTAGTCAGACAAGATAAGAGAGGAGAAAAAAAAAGAAAGAATTGGAGAGAGCCAAAAGCAGAGAGACAGGGAGAGAAAAGGAAGTGAGAGAGGATGGGGATAAAGACAGGAGAAAGGGATGAAATGCAATGAAAAAGACAAAAAAGAAAGGGAGAATGAAATGGAATCGAAATTTGTGTGGACTAAAGAAAGATAACGGAGAAAGGAGAGAGATAGAAAAAGAGAGAATGTATTGAGAAAGAAAGAGGGAGAAGAAGAGGAATGGAGAAAATGAGAGAAAAGGGCAGGAGAAAGAAGTTAACAGAAGACAGAAAGATGGAGGATGAAGAGAGGAGAAAGGGGGAAAAACAGACAGAGAGAGAAGTAAAAGACACGGAGAAGAAGGGAAAAAAGGAAAGGAAGAACCAAGAGAGAAAGAGGGAGAGAATATATTGAGAAAAGTAAGGAGAAAGCAAAAGAGGATAGAAGAAGATGGAGAAAAGATATGGACAACGTTACAGATGAGAGGCTAAGAAAGAGAGGAAGAACAGAATGGAAGATGTAGAGAAGTAAAGAGAATAAAGATGGAGGGATTGTGAGAAGAGAGAAGAACAGAAGAAAGAAAAGAAAGAGGGATCCTACACCAAGTGACACCCGCTCTCTCCACGAATCATTAGTTTTGATTGGCTGCCATTAGAACTCCTCCTCCGCCTCCTGGCCCCTCCGCATATGTATCGAACTGCACCTCCGTTTCCAATGAGGCATTTAGGTGTAAGAGCTCCCTCTGTAGTCAATAACAGGAATGAACAATGGCAAAGTTAACAATTACCCCGTGAATGCTGCGCTAATAGAGCCGTGCATTCATTGTGAGCACAAACTGACCGTAAAACAAGTCTGCCGATGGTTTAAAAACTGTTCATTAGAAGTCAGGTATGTTTTTAGCGAGGGGACAGGAGTATAACATGGCTCATTTGCAGAATAAAACCCTTTCAGTCATATGCACAGCTAAACAGAATTGTTTGGAGCCTGGATTTAAACATCGTCAAAGTCGAGGCCTGTCACACATCTTCAGGAAGACTGTTTCAGGTTTTAGCTGCATTAAACTAAAACGCTCATTCCACATGTTTAGTCCTGACTCTGGGCACCAGCAGGAGGCTGGTCCCTGAAGTCCTCAGAGTGTGAGATGGTTCATATGGCACTAACATGTCGGAGATGTACTTTGCTGGGCCATGAAGAGACTTGTTCACACAGAGCTGCTTTAAAGTCTATTCTCTGAGCCACAGGAGTCAGTGCAGAGACCTGAGCACAGGACTTATATGCTCGTACTTCCTGGTTCTAGTCAGGACCCGAGCGGCACCGTTCTGGATGCACTGCAGCTGTCTCAACGCTCATTTAGAGAGGCCAGTGAGCAGGACGTTACAGTAGTCTAACCTACTGGAGACAAATGCATGGATACGTCTCTCCAAGTCTGGTTTGGACAGTATACCTTTGATTTTTGCAATGTTTTTAAGCTAGTAAAAACTACAGATGCTAGCAACCTAATTATTCATAATATGTTTAGAAGTTTCACATCTTACGGAGAGTTGAGTTGCGTCAAGATAAAGCTAAAAACAACGAGCATGGTAAGAGCGAGGAGAGGTAAGGAGATTAAAATAAGTGCCTTGCTTATGGACACATCAGCAGAATACATTGGTGGACTTAATGGTTTTACCGCCAACCTTTAAGTTACTAAATTATGATTTCCTCCAACTGCTAATATTTATTGTTACACTGATGGTTCCCCTATAGATGTTGGTTCTACCTCCAGGATTCTTCTTTGTTGGACCTTGAAAATCTAGCCCAAATCTGTCTGGACCTGATGCATACTTCATGGTCTACCGGTGCAATGAATATCCAGGTTTTATTGGATCATTTCGTTAATAGTGAGAGACAGGCCCTTCAAAACACACTTGAAAGTCCAGAGCAGTAGTTTCATCATCCACATACTGCGGTAAATTGACATTGGCTTTCTCAAAATTCCTGATATAGAACTTCTGTCTGACCTTTACTTAGTTTTTTTTTTTTTTTTCATTTTTCAAAGATGACAGTTAAAGTATTTTGCACAATTTACAGTGGTAATTCCCTACTCCTATATACCCATGGTTTTCAGAGTAATGACAAGCAAACACTGTTGTCAGGTTAGGTTAGGTTACACTTTATTGTCCCCGTAGGGAAATTTGTCCTCTGTATGTGACTCACTCTTCAATGCTGCTGGAACAACCTGTCAGACGCAGTGGGTATGCAGTCCCATGCCCAGAGACCTATCTTGTTGCAAGGCTTGGTCAGGGCAACTTTAGACAATTTCATCTCTGACTGACTACTCCAAACTCCACACAGAAAAACCCTGGGAATCGAAACCAGAACCTTCTTACTGCGAAATAAGAGAGTCACTTCAATCCAATACAAAATACAAATACTAAGAAAGTTTGGTTAAGCCGTTGAGTGTTGAGTATTGTACCAATCGACACTGAAGCTAGCAGTTTTTTGTTTGTTTGATGAAAAAAATATATCTGGAGTGGTCTACTGGCGCAGATTGGTAGAACTCTAACCCATGCTACTAGCGCTTCAAAATAAACGGCTACTAGCGCTTCAGTTGATCAGCTACAAAGGATCAAAGGGTAGTCATGGACTTAAAAAAAAAAACATGGAGGAGCTTCATGGATTGCCATAGGATGATGTTTAGCAAAAACTGAAGTTTATTTGTAAAAAACTACAAAAAAAAAAAAAAAACCAACAACACAAAAATAAATAAATTAATGAATGAATGAATTAATTAATTAATTAATTAATAATAAATAAATAATAAATAAATAAAGTTATTATAAATTATGCTTTGTGACCAATATTAGCATAAATGTCATCTAAAAAAAAAAAAAGTCAAATGTCATCTCAAAAACCTCCATTGAACTAAAAATATGCCAAAGTGATAATTTGGTGGCATGACGAGGTGAATTTCCTGTTACACAACCTGACAGAGATGCACTTGTCATGGGCGTGTTTTGCCAGTGGCGGGGACATTATCACAAACGGCTGGCTCCCTCTTAACCGCTTTTTCATCACGCAGCAAAAAGGTCAGCGCAATCAACGTTTTATCCCCGCTCAATTAAAACAGAATTATTTCCTGCTTTGGGCACCTCAGAAAATGAAACACACACTTGAAAAAACATGCCTCATCTGTTAGATCGCCACACTGCAAAAAAGAGGTAGTGAATGATGGCGAGAAAAGGATTTGCCTTGAAAATAAAAGGTCTGCTTTGCTAAAGTTTTTTCAGCTTTTAACCATACTATATTTTACCACAGTGTTGTTTTCTCTTACCTTAAAGATGCTGTACCTGATTTGTCTTAAAAATGTGAAAAACAGAGCTAGTGCCTTTTAAACAGTTTGCAGTGGTCCAAAGTTATTTGTCATTACCTTACCTTATTCCGGGAGTCCTAATTACTCACCACGATAAGTTTAAGTGCTTTTCACAGTTTTGCTCTCACAGTAATCCTAACAACTAGCATGCTAACATTCACTTACTGATTGTCAACAATAAAATGCTTTCTAAATCGATGCAGGCAGCACACAGCAGATACTTTTATCTGCAAATCGCTATTTTCATCTAACCTGACACAACAAGATGGATTCTCACAATATTTGTGAGTTCACAAACTCATGAGAATCCATCTTGGCGTGGTCCCGCTGGTGCTGCAGGGCCTACCTGCTCGTTGGTGAACTAATCACAAAGCAGCATTAAGGTTTGTGCGGAAGCCAAAGGTGAAGCACCCAAACAAACTAAAACAAACAAACGTACTTCAGCCTATTTTCAGCCTATTTAAGCAAAAATAGACTATTTTCTTGTGCATTTGTGGACAGGGAAGATGCCTGTGCTTTTCTTTCAACTGGATGCAACAAAAGTTTGATTTATGGGCTTGTTTCACTGTGTGACCCTGCCACCGATCATTAGTCATAACATTCTGCCTTTTCCTGATCATTTTCAGTGAGAGCAGTTCTACATGGATAAGTGAGCCAGGTGAAACACCAGTTAAGAGCCTCATATTGGATTCATTTCCCCTTTTTTGCATCGTCCTCTACCTCCATCTTCTCCCCTAATCTCTTGTTTGGAGGCCTCGTGTTCTTCCCTGGCTGTCAGTGGTTTGTGTCGGCCCGCTCATATCCATTCATGGCATTGTGTTGTACAATTACCCTGACAAATGCTTGAGTGATTTTCTTGGTGCTGTTTCATTTAAAAGACTCCCCCCGCAGTACAAGAAATAGCTGCACAAAATACCGTCTCGCGCTCATAAATATTCTAATTGTCCGGAGATAGAAGGACTACTTCGAGATTTCCAGTTTTGCGGTTACCACGGCGAGGCTTTAACTTGTCGGCAAGCTGAGCGCTGCAGATAATAAGGAAGTATCTGAGCACTATCTTCATCATTATGCTGTTGGGTGACAGCGCGGTGTAAAACATGCAGATTTAGCAGCAGTAGCACCATGAGCGGAATGCTAATTTGGTACCGCTTTTTGGTGTTTAAGTCTTAGATTTTGACAATGCAGAATTTACTTCAGCAACAGTCCATGAGAGGAATAGTGAGCGGTGAAGCTGCGGGAGGTATGTGTTTGTCATAACTTGCAATATGTGTTGAGTCGATGCTACTGGAAGAAAGGCAATTGAAAACACAAATACAAGATCTAGTCTAATGCTACTCTGTGGAACATCCCAGATAAAGCAATAACATCAGTGGAGCTCCACAGTTCGGCCACTTTGAAGTCAGTTCTGGTTCTGGAAGTAAATATCGTATTAATTTTTCCCATAAACTTCTCGAAAAATTAAGAGTGTAAAGAGATGATGGAAAAGCAAGTTTAAAATGCAAAACTCTGAGAAATGTTTTAATAACTTATTGGTTTATAAAGTTTCCAAGACAGATTTAAATAATATTATAGGTCTTGTGGCAAAAGACGAATTTAAATCTGTCAGCTGGACAAATCGTTGTAAGAGTGAAGACGTTTCCTCTTCTTCAGTTCTGGTCAGATTACTGGTGGACACTGCCTTATATCTATCTGAAGGGAGGGGCTAACTACACTGAAACTGTGAACATCTATTGTCTCCAGTTTCAGCTTGAATGACCCTATTCAACTTTTAACGACCCTGCCATTGTTCTCTTTGTTTTGGGTCTGAGGAGGGAGTTGTAGATCTGTGAGAGATTATGTCTAAGGCCTCCATTCCTGTTTAAGGATGGATTGACAAAACTTGCTTCTTTCACCATCAAACCATTTCTTTTCTCCGGCTAAGATCTGAACTTCACTGTCTTCACATGAGTGGTTAGTGGTTTTGAGATGGAGATGTATAGCAGACTGGGGTCCAGAGGAGCTCTCACACCAGTGTTGGTACATCCTCTTATGGTTTCTTATAGGTCTTGTGGTCATTAATCATGTCTAATTAGCCATGAGCAAGCATTCAAACTATTGCCACCTATAAGAAATGTTACATATTGCTTGCCTGGCAGACTGATACCTCTGTATTTTTTATACAGAGGGATATCAGTGTGGTCACCACTCCCTCCATCACGTCTCTAGTGAGAACCAAACATGATCTAAACATGTCTCACCTCAGATTAACAGTGTTTAGTACTTTGCTGACTGATTTTCAGTCCACTGTGATATTTTTTTCCTTTCTTTTTTCCCTTGTAAGCAGCCATATTTGTTTTGTTTTCAATCACACCTGTCTGAGCTCAGGGAGACTCAACAGTGACCAGACCATAGACTATAATAAAAGTGGACTGAGGAAGAGTGACACAGTCACAGCTTATCAAGGCTACAGTTATAACGGCTCACAGAGTCTAGCAGTTATAGTGGCTCACAAAGGCTAGTAGTTATAGCCTGCAACCCTGGACCATATTTGGAAATCCGAGTGCAAAACCACAGAGCCAATCAGGAGCAAGGCTGTTGAAGGTACACGCCCCCTCCCGATTGCACCACTGGTTGGGCAGGGAGCGGCCGTTTAGCATAGTGATGTGACGTTCGTGAACGAGTCGGCTGTTTTTAGCGGTTCCTTAATGTGAGCGTTTGGATTCGGATCTCGGTTTTAAAAGAGCCAAATCATTTTTTTTTTCTAACTTGCATGGATTTTATACTGAACCGAACACAAGAGTCAGCACAGAAGCAGAGCAGGCGACACGAGTGAGAGCTTTGTGCGTAAAAAAACTATTTGACATCATATTAACAGTTAGTTTAAAAATGATTATTGTAGTGCAATGTTTTATTTAGATTATGTATCATTTCAAGGGGTAAACACACTCTCAGTTTGAACCATTTTAAACACATTTCTCTCTGTGGTTAGTTTGTAGATAACATGAGTCTCACATTTGCTCCTGTCATTTAAATAAATAGTATAAGAGCCAATCTTTTGAACGGATCTTTGAAATGAGCAGATCCAAAAGATTTGGATTACATAAAAGAGCCGAAAGGCCTGACACTAGTTCAGTAACACTGTCAATCAACCTGTTGCCTGTCCAACCTAATGTATTTTGAGACGCACTGTGTGAGTGATTACTTATTATTATTTGGGTTGCTGGCTAAACAATGAAGTGATGAAAAATGAACTTGTGAAATAAATTACTCTGAACTCAATCAAGACATTTCATTTGAATCACAAAAAGAAAAATCTACTTTAATTTCTTCTCAAAGGTAGATTTGTTTGGGAGCAAATGAACAAAGGCTGGTTTTCAGACAAAGAAACAATAAATTTATTTACAACTAACAAAGATTAACTTGACAGATTCGTCCGAGTACAAAAATTGAAATTTGACGGAGGGTAAAAACTATTAAATCTGGATCTGAAACAAAATAGAAGAAAAATAAGTAAAACAGGAACAACTTGTGCAAAGTGTTTCAATAACCCAGGAAAATTATTTTCAATATGAAAGTTTTGTACTTTGAAGTTTAAATTAAACAATATTATTTTAAATTCTAACTTAAAATTGATTAAATTCGTTGATCCAAATGAGACATGGTAGCCAAAAAATAATATTAAAACATTTTTCATGTAACTTTTCAGCCACTACCATCTTGTCTCCGTGGCGATAGTGTTGCTTCCAGTATGCTCCACAGTATGGCATTAACATTTATGTATTTCATTTAATCACATAAAAGTGTATTTATTGCTCAAAAATACCTTGAAAAACATGCATTCCTACTGTGAGCCTCTCCACAGATCTGACCTGTTACTTGACATAGTGTTTTATTAAAGGCGCTGTTTTAACTTAACTTTTGATTTCATTTGTAACAGTTTGCAGTGGTTCAAAGTTATTCTTCACCTATCTGTCATGATCCACGTGTTCCTGTCCTTGTTGTGCCTCCTGTGTTCTCCTTTCCTCCCTCCCTCCCTCCCTCACCTGCCTGACTCCGGAGCTGGACGGAGTCCTGGGTCCTCCCGCGCGCACCTGCAGCCCATCAGCGCTAATCATCACCACCTGCCGTGGATAAGTGGGACCAGGACCAGGCACTCGGTGTTAGATCGTCCGCGTGTCTATGTGATTACTCCAGTTCTACTTTTTGAATGTTGTACTTACCTTGTTCTCGAGACTTATTGGATTTGGCTACCTCTCCAGATTCCTGCTCTCTGGACCGTCCCAGCTCCCGCGCCTCTGGCTCCGCTCCCGTTCCTGCCTCCTCATCCCGGTATAGTCCTGTCTTTGTCTCCTCGTCACCCTGGCTCTTACCTGCACTCTGCTCCGGCTCCCGCTTCCTGGATCTTACCCGCTTCTTGTCCCTGGCTCCACCGCTCCCGTGTCTTCGACTCCCGTCCTGCTCTCCGCCTCCTGCTCCCTCTCACTCCTCGTCCCGCCTGGCTACCGTTATTGTTGAACTTTTTGCACTTCCCGAGTTCTGTAGATTTGGTCCACCTTTCCCGCCCATCTATCTTACGCTTTCGAGCATCCTAATAATTCACCACAAGTTTATAAGTGGTTCTAACTCTCAACTAGCATGCTAACTTGCACTTCCTGATTATCTGACAAGAAAACGCTTGATGCAGACAGCATGCAGTGGACATATTCTGAACTTAAAATCTGTTTATACAATACAGTATATCTGTACTGAGGCAAGACACATTTTGCTTAAATATATGGGATCCAGGGCATAGACTGTATATATAAATGGACAGTTAACCTACTAGCTGCCATGTTCCAAACAGGAAGTGATCATGAGTCACTCTAGATCCAATTCACTTTACACTGAAAAACTGTCAACCCTCTCTCTGTTACTGCTGCTGTGAGCCTCGTCATTCTGGTCTTAAAATGTTTGTATTAACCCGCTCTACATGATCCTGGTATTTTTATTTTGCTATTGTGTCAGTAAATCAAGCTATGAACGTTAATAACAGATGAATCAGGCGCCTTCCTTCCCTGAGGTCACTCGCCCGCTCCCTGCTAAACCAGCGGTGCAGGAGGGAATTGGCGCTACCTTCATCAGCCTCGCTCTGGATTGACTCTTTGGTTGCTATGATACTCGTGGTCAGAATTCCAGATATCAGACTCCCCCAAATTCAATACATTTCATTGGACTGGAGTCGAAAGCTATAGTTGTGGGTGGGCCCCTCTCTGTCCCTTAGGTGAGTGAGCTCTGGTCCTACAGACTTGGACTCTATCTGCAAATGGATGCACATCAGTCCTGGACACATCTGCAGCCCGTCCGTCCATGGGAGTGGATCTCTCCTTCACTGTGGTTCTTCTCGATGTTACTCTTTTTCCCACTGGATTTTCTTTGAGTTTTTCCTTGCCGAGAAGGAGGGTCTAAGGACAGATGATTAATTTGCTTGTCTCTTTCTGTTTCTTTATTGATTTTCTAACTTTCTGTTGGTTAAATCAATTCTCATGTTCAGCCCTAAGAGGCAACTGCAAAAGTAAATTGATTTGAATTGAATTGAGGTGACGTCACACTCTCTTAGTCTGCATCTTAATACAAGCTATGGTAGAGGGGTTATAGCAACTAGTAATACAAATTTCCTCACTAATAATAGCAGAAATAGCCGAAATGTGTCTTTGATTGTATTCCTTAAGTTTTGCATCATGACACTAGATTCTTTCCATCATCAATTGCACATCCTGCTTGTCTTCTTATCAAACTTCTCTGCATCGAGCTAGTACTGTCAGCCTGCAGTGGAGCTAAAAGCGTAGGTGCCCCGGCGGAGGTTACAGTCAGATAATGGTATTGTGTCAGAATGAGGGAAAGTGCCGGGCGCCCTTACCACATCTGCGTCACTCCGCGCTGCTACAAATGCTATCTGTGGAATAAATGAAAAGGCACAAGTGAATCACGGGGCACGGCTAAAGATAGCTCCACCTAAGCTCCTCATTGCGTATGATTCGTTTCCCCTGTAGTCCTCTAGGAGTGGGAATGACGTTGGGAATAAGTTGTAGAAAGAAAATTGCAGTTTTTTTTTGGCAAACAATAGAGTAAAGCAGCTGCTAGTCGCTGTTTTGTTCTGTGTATTCTGTGGAAGGCATTTCAAATTTGAGGGTGAACTATGTGACCTTTCTGTTGGGGGTCTGTCATTTGTGTCTCTATGAAGATGCTGTTTTCTGGATGGCATTAAATAGATCTTTCTGGCAGTTATTGAATTACAGTTTTATTGCACCTGAGTCATATTTTTCATATATGTTCAGGTCCCTAATGGGAGCTCTCACACCTATTAGCATATCACTATTGTGCTCCTTGTTTTGATGGAGGTCTGAGGATGGAATTACAAATAAGAGAATGTCTAAGCCTCCTATTCCTGTTCTGTGGTCGCCTCTCCACAGATATGACCTTGGCCTTCGATGATCCATTTGTCTTGCACCTTTAAAGCCGGGGCAGCCTAAGTGATTTTCGAATTGTGAAAGGAGATTTTTGTCACAGAATTCTGCTTTTACAATACACTTTCTGCAGAGGAAAACTAAATGAACTCACTTGTAAGAGGAAAGTTGGATAATGCAGCTTTAGGAGTTGAAATAGAATCCTGAAGTCATTTGAAATCTCTGAAACTAACTGCACAGTACTGAAATTTCTTAAAACTCATGGGAATCAATCTTGTTGATACATTTGAGCTTGAGCGCCAACAAACAAGCATAAGGTGCTCAAGGCTGTTGAGCATTTGTGGATACGGAAGATGTTGGGGATTTTATTTACCAAGTGGATTTGGCAAAAGTTTGATTTATCAGTTTTCTCCAATGTTGTGACATTTTCCCAAACCAGCTTATACCTTTCCCAGAACACTTTGACTTGGAGCCATCCCAGATTGATAATGCTCATTACCTGCACTTATAGATCTGATTTATGCTAGGTAAACTGAGATTAAACACCTAAACTCCGCCCACAAAACATATTTCAAATAGGGATTTTACACTGGGCATTGCCTGGAGGACTTAAAGAGAGAGTGAGGGGGGAGGATGGCGGAACTTGAAGGACTAAAGGGAAGAGTGAGGGAGGAGTGGGGTCTGGAGGACTAAAGCTCCGCCCCTGCAGCCAGGTGTTTATAATCAGAAACACGTAGTTCACCTAGTAGGCCAGTTCTGTGTGATGTCACATAGTACTTGAAATTGCAGTGGCCACTGGAGATGGCACACATTCAGGTTTTCACTGTTTTTGACCAGACAGCTGCAAACTTTCCTCATTTGCACTATGATTGCCAAACAGGAACATCAGACAATACACCATCTATACAGTATAGTAGTAAAAGAGTTGATTTACTGTTTACTCACATTTTCATGGAACTATCGAACAGCCAAGTGAGGGCCATCACCATTATCTGAACACTTCTGCCTATTGTACGTTGGGTTTGTTAGCATGCACAGCTATATTCGGTCCTCCTCAGTATAATTAATGAGCATGGTGTCGGACAGTGGCTGTGAGGTGAACTGATTAGCGGGGTCATGTACTGCAGGTCAACTCTTTGGTGAGAGAGATGATATCACATAGAACTAGCAGAGCAGGGGTAGCATGGGTAGAGATGTGCAAAGTCAGCAATCAGGACTAGGGGAACTTAGACTTTCCAGTTTTCTGATAGTAACTTCTAATCTGTCGTTCTAACATGATCAAATCTAAGCTGATGCAGGTGAATTTAGTTATGGAAACTTCACAGGCCCAAAACTGGATATGGGTGGATCCAGGGCCGGCCCAGCCTATAAGCAGAGTAAGCAGCTGCTTAGGGTCCCGAGGCCACCAGAGGGCCCCCAAGAGCCCATACGTTTACATTATATGTAAATGTAATCCACTGTCACAAACTGGAACACATTAAAATCCACCAGAAACTTGCCTAGAATTTTTAAAATCTTGACGCCCCCTTATATGTTTGTCTGCTGTTCTTGTGACTATAGTAGTTGTGACATTGTGCATGTTTTCAGTCAGATGTTGGTCATATAAACACAAATAGAACTGGCCCACGTGAGGAGAGCAGAGTCACAATGTGTCAAATGTGAATCACAAATAGCTGAGCCAAGATACATCCGCTGCCGGGGTCACAGGGACAATGTCAGCTTAGGGCCCCCTGAAAGCTAAGACCGGCACTGAGTGGATCAATACCAAACATAGACATATCGATACTGACCGAGGTTAAAAATACACCGTTGTTCATGGAGATTTTTGGGCCAGACAGAACCAGATAGAATCCTGACAGATAAGACAAGATAGACATTGTCATAACACAAACTTCACGTAACATACCTTATTTTTCTTTATTGTAAATTAAAACATTGAAACACTGTATTTGACTTTTTTCTATTCTTCCTATTTCTATTTATAGTATATATGTTAGGTAACTGCTTTTTTTTTGCTGATATCTTTCACTGGTGCCGGTGGTAGAGGGCACATATGTATTGGTCTGACTCAGGCGTTTCTCAAAATAGTATAACCAGATATATAGCAAGTAAAACCGATGTGCTGGAGATGATGTAAGCTGCTGTAGGTATTGACATTTATTGCAATATTTGGCTCTGGGAAGAAGAAAAAAAAAAAACTATTTCCAAATAAATATCAGTTTGCTCAACCCTAAACAAACTGTGGGGCAATAGGGTAATAGTAGACAGACACCCAGCAGCACACACAGCCTTACAAGGTTAAAGGTGTAATGAGTAACTTTTCTGGTGAAGAATCTGTCTTCTATTGCTTTGCCTGGAATATTCCAAATTATAGCATTTAACATATCTATCTGCATGGAGACAGATAATTGATGCCACCAGGTTAAGTTACAGGTCAGATCTGTGGATAAACAAGCGGGCTCAAAGTGAGAATGCCCTTATGAACCTTGATTTCTTTTTCGCAATAAAATCACCTGTAACTGAACAAGGGAAGTAGATATTTTTACAGTACAGTATGTAACTTTTAGGAAGTGGCATGTTACCTGCATGATTCCAGGCCAAGAGTCAGGTTTGTGGAAATGCAAGCCCGCTCACAGTAGCAAAACGCTGTGGCACATTGCAGAAAAAGCAAAAAAAATCATTTTGTCCACATGCATTATATATACACCAAGCAATTATTAATGGGGGTGAAGTGAATTACAAGCTTGAAATTATTTTGAAGACAACCTAAAACCACCTTTACTTTAATGTATGCTCACAAATCCCTCTTTTTCACATCTGTTTTCAAGTTTAGTCAGTAAATCCTTTTAAGACGCAGTGCCAGTCATCCGCACTGAGATAAGGTGAATTTCAGTTCACTTACAATAGTATTTCCCTCGCTTCTTGTTTGGCAGTGTAAGCAGGTCGCTAAATAAAACCGTGCTTAAAACAGAACACTTTGACCTGAAAACACACCTAAATAAAGACATGTGAGTCACACTAAGTAACACATGAATGGGAGAGGGTTTGGACTTCTAACATGTTCTACCATTCATGTTAAATCTCTTGCTTAAAGATGTAGATGTAATGACTTTTTGGTTTGCCTGGAATGTTCCACAGTATGGCATTCGGTGTATTTATATAGCTTTGTTATTACAGATGTTTTCATCATTCAAAAATGCCAAAAATATAAGGTTAAGTTATAAATGTTATGTATATTATACAAATAAAGGTTCTCTTACCTCTTATTCTTGAATGAGCTTGCCTCTCCACCATAGACTGTATATATAAATGGACATAGCTAACCTGCTAGCCGCCGCGCTCCAAATAGGAAATGATTATGTGTGCGCTTCCGGCTTCATCGACTCTAGCTCTTGCTCTAATTCACTTTTAATTAGAAAACTGTCGCCCCTGTCTCTGTAACTGCTACTGTCAGTGTCGCCATTTTGGTCTTAAAATGTTCGTACTGACCCGCTGTATGTAATCCTGTTTTTTTTTTATTTCATTATTGTGTCCATAACTCAAGATATGAACATTATTAAGAAACCAATCAGCCGCCTTCTTTCCGTGAGGCCACTCCAGCTAGCGTTAGCAACACGGTTGATTGACAGAGTTGCTACACGCTCGTTCCCTGCTAAACCAGTGGTGTGGGCAGCTTAGTCCAGATTGGCTCTTTGGTTGCTATGATACTCGTGGTCGGAATTCCAAATATGGAGCCTCCAAGACGTCCAAGACGCGTGTCCAAAGAGCGTCTAGAGCATTGAGTGTTTTCCCGTTCTTTTTGTGCACAATGACAGACCATGTTGAGAGAATAGCTTTGGTGCATTTACTGCACAAAAGTCATCAACGGAGGCGATCGGCTCGGCGGCGGCGTGTCTGGGTTCACGACATAATTCAGAGGCGTTCGGAGTTTGGCGAGTTCCATCACTTGCTCCAGGAGCTCCGTCGGGATGATCAGCGCTTCCAGCGGTATTTTCATGTGACCCAGGCCCAGTTCGATGACCTGCTGTCCCGCATTGATGCGCGGATAACGTCCCTGTCCCCGTCACTGTTTGTGTTTGTGACTCCAGCGCTTCAGAATGACGTCGCTGTGTCACTGGAGCGTGATCTCTGATTGGTTGACGCTGCTCGTCGAACGTCAAAGTTCAGCTTGTTTCAATTTCTGGACGCTCAAGACGCGCCGCGCCGACGCCAGATTCTGGACGCCTGGACACTTGAAGACGGGCCGCAAAAACCCTCCACTATTTTCTTTCATTGTGTTTGTTTCTCTTGTGTAGTGGGGATTCAGCCACCAATGTGACCAATTATGTTACTTCCGATAACTAGATGCCTTTTTATGCCTGCTTGTGGACCACTTTGTTAGAATACTTTAAAGAGTAATACAAAAACTACAGATTGTTTAAATCAATAAGAAACATCTTTAAAAATAATTAACAATAATACAATATCATATTTTAATGTGCATTTTTCACTTTTCTTAAACTGTCCCAATTTCTACCCTTCCCTCCATTCCACCATTTATTTGTGTAGTTAACTCCCTGTGGAAAGCACAACACTCGCAGTAAGCATCTCCTCTGTCGGTTGTTGGTTGTAAGCACAAAATCCCAGACAGATTTCCTCAAAGCTACATATTCGTGCTCTCTCGGGGGAATCCCAAAGTATTCCCATGCCAGGATCTATAATCCCACAGTGTGTTATGGCTCTTTCTAGGCAGCCTTCCAAGTCACACCAAGGGGAAAAAAATATGCACACGCAGATTGCTATAAAAGCTAGGGAATTGTGGTTCAGCAGTTTGTCATCATTATCTTTGACTGTTATCTTTAACATTATCTTTGACTGCTCACACCTAGCTTAACCAGTCCATATTACGCTCTTCTTTTCTGATCTATGTTATAATGTTGTTTCCTTATCAAAAACATACCTGAAGTTTTGTTTTATTCACACATGTTCAACACACAAATCCTGCATATTTAGGCTTAGTTCTTCTCTCAAACAGAAAAGACTTGGTTCCACCTTGTGATGTCATGTGGTAATACAGGAAGTGCTCCACTGTGTTTTTAAACTCCATACACCTTCACTAGAGCCATTTGGATCATTTCAGCCCTGGAATTGCCAATCTTTACTGAACCAAAGGTAAATGACAGCTAAAGTAAAAGAAAAATTCAAATCTGTCAACTTGACAACCTGTCATGATCCCTGTCGGTTCTGCCCTTTTTTGCACTTTCTCTCCTTCCTTCTGTGTCTGAGCCTGGAGCTGGGGCGGAGATTTGGGCTCCGGTCATGAACACCTGCACCTAATCCACAATCAGCTGCACCTGAGGAGGATAAAGGGAGCCAGGGCCTGACACTCAGCGTAAGATCATCCGCGTATCTTTGCGGTACACTCTGCTTGGCTCAGCTCATGTTTTTTTCGCTTTTTGACTCCCTCCTGCTGAATTGGATACTTTTGCTCCTCACCAGATCCTGCTCCCTGGACCCGCTCAGCTCTTCAGTCTCCGACCTTGCTCTTCTCTATCGGTACTATTCATCTCGTCTCAGACTCTGCTATTCCAGCTCTACTCCTGGACCACGGCAAAAACTCCGCTCTCAACTCTCTACCTTCATATTGCACTTTGTAAATCTTTCCTTGAGTTCTGTCTTTTTGGTCCCTCCTGTCAGTCATTACGACACAACCCATCAATGGTGCCTTACATCTACCAGCAGTGATCTGACCAGAAGTGAAGAAGCGGCTTGGATGAGCAGCAAAACGTCTTCACTCCTACAACATTTTGTCCTGTTGACAGGTTTGATTTTTTCTTTCACTATGGCTCATACCTGGACAACTGTGGTATTACACAGATCCAAACGACAGCTGTTAACTTGAAAACTATCGCTTCATGACATCACAGGGTGGAGCAGAGCATTTTGAGCTTCGGAGATGTAGACAGACTAATACTAAAGGTTTAGGAATGAAACAAAACAAGAGTCAATTTTGCATAACGTAGGACCTGTAACTTAAGCCGCAGATAGGGCTTTAAGAGTGGATGGTCAGGTAATCGGGCGTCCTCGCTTTGGGCCTTCCCTCATTTATCTTCCCTGCAGCGAGGATGGTGAGATGTCCAATTGAGCATGGAGAGCAGTGACCCTCACCTGACCGGTCGGCCATCGGTGACTAGTCCCTGGACTCTGGCCCTACCGCGGCTCCCCTCACTGACCCCAGCACTGGACCCCGATGCGGGCACTTAGTCTAAATGAGTCCTAGCGAACCGTGGTATAATGGATGTCTTTAGCTGTCCGTAACTTAAGTTTGGGAGAAGAGGTGCGTCTCGCAGGGAAAACAGTTCAATCGCTTAAAAGCATATTGTTGCAAATCATGAGTTAGGATGGAGGATGGAGATGTGCAGACAAGACAGGCCTTCCTGCAGAATAGCAATTGTGTTGTTTTGTTGTGAGGAGACTGGAATGATGTGAGTTAAAAGTGATTAAAGGTGCACTATGTAACTTTTATGGTGGAGGATGTGTCACTTGCTTGGATTTTTCTCAGTTACGATTCACAGGTTGCATTCACATTTGGATGTTCCAAGGTCCCGGCTAAAAACTAGAGGAGAGCGGGCTTTTGTTGTAGCTGGTCCCAGACTCTGGAACAGTTTTCTTCTGGGTATTAGAACAGCCCAATCTTTAAATATTTTTAAATCTTTCTTGAGAACTCATTTGTTTGCTATGGCTTTTAACACGAGCTGAGCGGGACTCTTCTATTGTATTGTATTTGTATTGTATTTTGTGTGTTTTGTTTTATAAGATTGCACTTTATATTGCCTTTGTGCAGCACTTTGGGCAGTTGTGGTTGTTTTTAATTGTGCTTTATAAATAAATTTGACTTGACTTGACAAAAAAATATAAATAATCTGGACTTAACCGGCACCAGAACTGAACCTGACCTGCACTACAGCAGGACCAAGTCAAGCGTGACTGCGCCCAATTCTTCAAATCATATTTAATGATTATTATTAATAATGCTTTAATGATGTACCTCTTTAGGAACTAAACGCTCCTTTACCATTTTAGACATCTGTGCCTTCAGCTTCAACCTAGCTTAGATAGGCAACTTATATCAACTATAAGTAAGACAGATTGGACCTATCTGTGTCCCTAGATATGGATATGAGGAAAACATGTTCAAATCAAATGTAGCTTTTACTCATGACAATTTTAATGCTTATCTATTCTTAATTTAAAATAACTAAACTAAGAGGACTCTCTCTGATCTGAATTATCACTACCTAAACCTCAGCACCAGAATCAGTGCTAGTGCAGCCTCTGCACTTAGTGAATTCTGGAGATTCTGCACTTTCACGTGAGACACGGCCTGTCCGTATACTGACAACAAGAAAAACTTGTACGTGTCCTCTATCTGCAGGTGAAGGCAGTGGCAACCCAGGTTCAGTTGGTATTACAACTGCAAGAGCATAGGCTGCGTACAGAATCTTTGAATACAGCAGGTTAAGACAGGGCGACCATACTGGGACCATCAAAATAGAGGACACCAAATTATGAGCTAAACTAACTTTTCTTTGGTTTAAAAGGACGACATGTTTGAGAAAAGTAGGATGTCTCACACACAAAGCAAAACTCCAGCATTGAACACACATTAGCCACACAGCGTTACCATCTACACTCACATTTTCACATGTCATATTTGCCTATGTTTGGTATTTGTCATTCATTAAAGAGCACGCTGTTAATTATGCTAACAAGAATGGCCCCGTGGTCTCATGAATGCATTGTCCCTGGGCCCCGGTGCTGGTGTGAGGAGCCCTACACAAACTGCACTCTGTGCTGCTGGTGTGGTGCACAGTGCATCATTAGTCACATTTAGAGAGTGTGACTGGGGACCCTAGCTTACATCAGTCCACATGCCCTTAAACCCATGGGTAATCACTAATTCTGCTAATGATGATCCCCTCTCTCACTCGTGCGCTGGCAGTGACGCCCAGAATGCTAACTACGCTCTGATTGAGACATGCAGCGGATAGACGCGCATATTTATACTGGAGTTTAACTGTTATGAATGAGAAATTATCCAATTTGAAACTTCCTTCTTCTCTACTCCATTGTGGATGCCGAAGTGTCGAAGTTTCCGGTAATTATGGAGTTGGCTCACCATTTGTATTCCGGTTAGTTTAGCGAATGTAACTGAGGCTGTAACTTAAGTTAGAGGCGGGATAGGGGTAGAAAAAATAGAACTAATATGAAAATGTGTACATTGACTATACAGCCAAATCCAAAAAAAAAAAACCAAAACTTAATTTAAAAAAAAAATGCTACCAAAATAGCAGGCAAAATAAAAAAAAATAAAAAAAAGAATAAAAATAACAGACTAGCAGTGTAATCTTTCAAATAGGTATAAAGTGAATTTTTGCAGTGTCTTACATTTATGTTTTGTGACAAGATTTCATTGGAAATATTATTTTTGCCAATGTCGCCACCTTGTTTGGAATAAGGGACCATGGGCCAGTTAAAGTTTTGCTTTCCGCTGCAAACTGGATTGCTGCGAAGTGTGACTTTTCAAAACTCACCAAAATCCATCCTGTATGGCTCTTGGCTGATGCATTCAAGTCCCCACAACTTTTGGTATGGAGCAAAAGAGAGCAGATTTTCAGACAAAAATAAAAGTTAGAATAATTGGTAAGAATAGGGATTTCAAAATTTATATACACAAAATAATGATCTTGTTGTCATGGACCAAATCTCATGTCTCGTTTGATAGAAATTGTGTCTCATCCCATCTACAGCTAAGAGTTAAAAAAGGTATGACGCTATACATTTGACTAAGTTGGTATTATGGCATTTTGTTAAGCTCATTGGCTGCTGTGATTGGCTAAATGTAAATAACGTCAGTGGGTGCCATTCCAGATCAATTCTACTGAGCTAATATTAGCACTGTAATATCGGGTTAGTTCAAAGCGCCGCATCGCACCAACCAAACACACCAGGGTTTGGTACTCTGCCCAACTCAGCCTATGTGCATGTTTTAGGAGAATAGAGGTGAGTAATTCTTGATACGAGGGTTGTCAAACATATCAAAAATCAAATATTAATCAATACTAAAACTAGTATCCAAACTAGATACTCATTTGAGCAACTATCGATAATAAAAAGTCACATTCACAAGACAGAAATGAGCCTTTCCTTAATAGCTAAAACCACATAGACTAGTACACGCCCATTGACCACTATGGAACCTACCTGGACAAGTGAGCGATTACACAAATATGAGACCACATGGGAATATGTAGTATGATTTTATGTTGAAAATCACATTCTATTGTCTAAAGAAAGAGATTAAAAAAAAAAAAAGAGAAAAAAACTTGAATGCTTGAATAAATAAAGTATATTTACAACAGAAATACAAAAGACAGACTGTATTATCTGTCCAAGGGGGGAACCTGTGCAATAGTCTCCTGGTAACTCTGAGAGAATGTCCCACATACAGTTCTTTTAAAGCACAAATGAAAAGCTGGTTATGGTCAAACTAAAAATGCATCATCTATAGTGGCGATGTGATTTTAATTTAGATTTTAATTTTTCTATAGAGACATATTTTGCATGTGTTGGCAAATATGAAGGGGGTGGGTATAAAATGTAAATGATAGGGTCTGTGCAATGAGTGTAATGTGCAATATTTTGTATGGTGCAACAATGGGAGCTGTGCATTGCATGTAATGTGCAATGAGTGTAATGTGCAATGAGTGTAATGTGCAATGTGTGATGTGCAATGTGTGGGATGTGCAATGTGTGTGATGTGCAATGTGTGGGATGTGCAATGTGTGGAATGTGCAATGAGTGGGATGTGCAATGAGTGGGATGTGCAATGAGTGTAATGTGCAATATTTTGTATGGTGCAACAATGGGATCTGTGCATTGAATGTAATGTGCAATGAGTGTAATGTGCAATGAGTGGGATGTGCAATGAGTGTAATGTGCAATGTGTGTGATGTGCAATGAGTGGGATGTGCAATGAGTGGGATGTGCAATGAGTGTAATGTGCAATGTGTGATGTGCAATGAGTGTAATGTGCAATGTGTGTGATGTGCAATGTGTGGGATGTGCAATGAGTGGAATGTGCAATGAGTGTAATGTGCAATGTGTGATGTGCAATGAGTGTAATGTGCAATGTGTGTGATGTGCAATGTGTGGGATGTGCAATGAGTGGAATGTGCAATTTTTATATTGACCCTTCTGTGACAGCCCTTGAGGAATTAGCCTTTAGCTATAATCCGGTGTGTTTAGGTACATGTCTGTCATGTCATGTCAGTTCATTAACTTTGCTGCTTTGTCCCAACCAAATAAAAGAATAAAATTTAAAAAATACAAAAAACACAAAACTTGAGGCACTGTTCAACTACAATAGGGATATGAAGGGTTGTTTATATTCCATCCATTTTGTCCAGTGTTTAATGAAGATATGTCTCAGAAAAAAAGTTTATTGTTCCATTTCCATTGAATATACATTATTTCCTCTATAATGTCTCTGGCAGACATTGCTTGTGACAGAATTTTAAAAGGGTATCTGTCCTTTTTAAGATTTCTAACAAAAATATCTTGGGGTCCTTGAGAACAACGTAAATCAAGATAGTATCTGTTTCAGACACATTGTCCCAGAATGGATTTTATTTTTCGTGCATGTCCAAAAAATGTGAGAGTGGTTGGCGTTTGAGCGGCAAAACTGTCTCCAACAATGATGATCAGGGCCTTGTACTCTGGCAGTAATGAGAGGAGTAATAAAGAATCGTATAAGGCACTTCCATCCAGATTCTCTCCACCTTTGGAGCTAGTTGTAAGCATCTGTAAATACTTTTAGAAAACTAATCTCACTCATATCATCTTGGTTTATTTCTGTGCTGTAAAAAAATACTTACCTGTAGATATCCAACCAAATCTGTATTATTCAAATTGCAGTTTTTAGTTTTTCAAATTATTTAAAGTATTTCCCTCCACAAACAGGACCATTAAACCTTTTTCTTTCCAAAACGTTGGGTTTGTATCACCCATTTGAAATCTTTCAGAGGAAGAGTGCCAGATCAAGGTCCCAATTTCCATCCTGCTTCAAATTCAGGAGGACATCAGCATACTCTATTTCTTAGTTGGGCAGCATAATAATATTCTTTCAAGTTAGGGACAGCCAAACCACCATATTCTTTACTAATTTGCAGTGTTTTGAATTTGATCCTTGGTCTGGTCTTGGTCCATATAAATCTCAATATTATCTCGCCCCAAGTGTTAAACTGAAAGACTGGAATTCTAATTGGTAATGACATAAAAAGATAAAGAAATCTTGGCAAAAGGTTGAACTGAAGAGCTCCTCATTTTGTGTTATTGCCTGTGCTAGAGGTAGTGATGGGACTTTCGGCTCCTTTATGGGATCTGAATATTTGGATCTGTTCCATTCAAAGAGCTGCTCAAAAGACTGGCTTTTTAATTTTTCAAATTTATATGACAAAAGCCAACGTGAGAACTTATTTTATCTACAAACTAATCGCTGAGGGAAAATACTAAGACTCAGATCTGTTTAAAATGCTTCAAACTGAGAGTTGGAGTGTGTTAACCCTTTGGAATGATGCAGAATCTAAGGAAAACTTCTAACTACAATATTAATACTTAAAAAAACTAATTGTTATTATGTTGCTAAATCTGTTTTTTGTGCACAAAGCTCTCACTCGTGTCGCCTGCTCTGCTTCTGAGCTGATTCCCATGTTGGTTCGGTGTTAATCAGTCTAAAAATGCATACAAATTACAAAGAAAAAGATTTGGTTCCAACATTCCTCATGCTAAGGAACTGTTCAAAAGAGCTGACTTGTTCACATCACTAGCTAGAGGCTCTATAAACAAAGCAAACAACGAGGGGCTTAGCCTGCATCCCTGGCAATTTCCTCTGTGCACCGAAACTAGAGGTCAGGTGTCCATTAATTTGGATTCTGACCATTGGCTTACTACACAGAGTCTGGATTCATGTAATACATCAAACGCTCCAGGACTTTATAGAGTAACGGCCGACTGACCCGATCGATGGCCTTCTCTGCATCAAGGCTTGATTCTATAATACGTAATGTTCTTCTGATCATGCCGACCTTTAATAAATCCTGTCTGATCCTTGTGCATAACTTCCGATAGACGGTCTTCTAATCTTCTTCGAGATAATAAAAGTAAACAGTTTGTAATCTGCATTCAAAACTGAAATCGAACGCTAAGATTAAAGGAAGGGTGTTTTTAGTTATCACTATGGTATTGGAATCAGTAGTATCGAGTCTATATCTTAGTATCGAAATCGGGTTTGAAATTTTCATATTGTGAGAACACTGCTTCAAACCAAACCTATAACTTTTCTGGTTAAAAATCCAAGATTTCCTGGCTGCTGCATGCGCCTGGAAGCTCAGACAAAACGCACCTTCAAGCCTGTCTCCTGGATACGCTCCCCTCCGTACACCACCACGAGCCCCGCAGCTTAGCCTGACCCTCCCCCGGAACAATCCCTCTTAAAGGACGTATCTGGAAGCCATTCTCCGCGCAAACCACAGCCCACAGACAGCTCCTCCAGGTGAGTAAGGCTACGCTGCTGAAAATTGCCTACAGGCCCAGTAATACACGCACATTTAATGGATTTTCGGAGGGTTTTATCTGAGTGTCTAATAGAAAATTTATATGAAAATATCAAAGGCGATGCATGAAAAGTAAGAAATTGCCACTTTGAGACTTATCTTGGATTGTCGCCTTATCTGCAGCGGTGTGATACCACTTGAAGCTAGCATACTTCTGAATGTAATGACACATTTATAGTATAAGGTAGATAAATGTGTGATGAAAAGTGGCCTTAAGTTTTTGCGTATCAGTCTCTAAAAGAAAGTTAATCTATTTGAGACTGAAAACTGAAACTCATAATTATTTCAAATTGTAACATATGCTTTTTACTTGTGTTAGCTATGTTATAATGTTGTTTCCTCATCAGAAGCGGGTTAGTCTACTACATGTGAGGTACAACTTTGTGCAATAAAACCTAGAAACCTCGACCAGAAGAATGCACAGGTTAGACTTGGGCTGGGCCATGACTATGCAGAGTGTACCTATCTTCCCAATGGAGCATAAGTAGTCAGTCAGTTTGTTCATGAATGCATCTAGGCCTGGGCTGATTCAAACTTATACATATACACATCAAAATTGGAATAAACTTGGAAAAGACCCTGATTAAACAAGAACACTGTCAAACTACAAGACAATTAAACTGGGATGCAAATTAAGATGGAGCCTATTTTCCTACAGCTTTATTTGACTTTATTAGTCATCATCATCATCATAGTCTGAATTTGAACCAACTTCAACCAATCAGGAGAAGGGAGCTGCTGCCACCAGGCACCTTGTTTTTTTTCTGACAGGTATCAAAAAAGCATTTCTCCAAAACCATTGTCCTGGGCCTAATCATAATCTAATGACTAGGCCCTAAAAAGTGGAAGTTGAAGAGAGCAAAAGTAGCTATGATTGACAGTAACAGCAAAATCACATGAGGTAAGCGCATTATAGGAAATTCATTTTTATCTTCACTGTTAGGTAGAACCCACATTTTAGCTCAGATGAGGACATTTGTTGACTCACTGTAGTTATAAGTGCTACTATAGAGAAAACATGGGCGAGAGTACATGCCTTAAACGTGGGCTACAGGATAGTCCATGTTTAGTCATTGAGCTGTGCCTTTGTTCCATAGTGATATAACAGCTTCACTTACTCATCTGTAACAGCCACACAAAGAAAAAACTAAACAAAAACAAATACAGGCTTTTTCAGTTAGACTTTGGTATTCTTCTAGTCGTGGGTTGTAGCGCTCGTTGCTTGTCGGTTATGTAAAAACAAATATTACCCTACAAGTATTAGCATACTTTGAAACATGGAAAAATAGCTATTTAAGCAAAGGGATCAGCATGTTAATATAAGCACAGAGAAGTAATGGACTTGATTTGACAGAAGAAATGGTCAGAACAAATCTGGCAATGGATTTCCGCTGACATAACTATTTGGGGAAATTTGAAACAGTGTGATTTCTGAGGCCTCAGGGGGACCACAGCGGCCCTGTCAAAGCTGTGTATAAAGCACCACACTGTATTGATTGCTTCGAATATGTTTTGGCCTTCGATAAAAAAAAGTTTGGGAACCTCTGGTCTAAACAATTAAAATACCCCATGGAATACAATGTAATACCTCCTCTCTAAATGAACAGAATATGAATCTTGAGTTATTTGACTTGATTATTTGATAATCACGAAACTGAAATTTATTATCCTAAAGAGTATATTCAGACAAAAAAAAGTAGCTTACCAATGTTCTTTGTGGTGTTTGTAGAGCGCACCATGCCAAACTAATCAGGTGTGTTTACAATGACCCTGGAGCGCGCCGCATCAAATATTGACTCGTGCTTGTTGTATACACCGGTTACATAAGCAGAGATGATCTGCAGATAGTCCCACCTGGAGACCCGAGCGCTGCATAAGATGATGTGTGTAACAGTAATGTAATCCAGGCTGGTCCGTGGCGGCTTCCTCTGGAGACCGGCAGCCAAACGGAGCATGAAGGGAAGACAAGGGCCGCAGGAGGGGAGCAGCCATGACTGTTGGACAGGATGTGCCTAGTTACACTCTTGTTCACAGAGATCGAGCCAGCACCAACCACACCCGGGAGACCAGCAGGGGAGCAGCAGGCATGTGAGGGCTGAGGGATGCATGAGGGGTGTGACGGGTAACTGTGCATGGAGGGAAAAAAATATTTGTGCTGTGAACTAGAATTCAGGATGGACCGATCCAGCTTTTCCGATTTCAGTATTATAGCTTTAAGTATCAGCCATCACCCGACATCAACCAATACCAGTACAGTTATTTTTGGTTTATTTCCTCAACTGAGAAATATCATAAGACAAAATTATAATAAGAAAAAAAAGCATCTGCAGTGATGCAGTTGCTGTGTTGGCCTGTTGTGGTAAAGAAGGGGCAGAGCCAAAAGGCAAAGCTCTCAATTTACCTACATCCTACCCTCACCTATGGTCATGAGCTTTGGGTAATGACCGAAAGGACAAGATCGAGGATACAAATGGGTTTCCTCCGTAGGGTGGCAGGGCACTCCCTTAGAGATAGGGTGAGGAGCTCAATCACACAGGAGGACCTCGGAGTAGAGCTGCTGCTCCTACACGTCGAGAGGAGCCAGCTGAGGTGGCTCGGGCATCTGTTCAGGATGCCTCCTGGACGCCTCCCTGGGGAGGTGTTTCGGGCATGTCCCACCGGGAGGAGGCCCGGGGGAAAACCCAGGACACGCTGGAGGGACTATGTCTCTCAGCTGGCCGGGAACACTTTGGGTCCCACTGGAGGAGCTGGAGGACATGTCTGGGGTGGGGGAAGTCTGGGAGTCCCTGCTTAGATTGCTGCCCCCGCGACCCGGCCCCGGATATGTGGAAGAAAATGGATGGATGGACAAAACTGATCCAAATGTGTTCCGCAGCTGTTATCCGTCTACAAAACGGCTTTGTATAAATAAAAGTTCACGCATTATGAGACTTTCTGCTCCAAGAAGACAAACACTTGTAAATCAATACCTTTTTCTAGTTTGAATTCTACAGCAGGCACTTTGTTAAGAAATATTATGCGCTTGAATATTTTTATTATAATTTAGCAGTGAAGAGGTCATCATAACCTTTCATTTAGTAGATTATATAACCCAGCAAAACTGCTCTTTTGATTCCCCCCCCCCTTTTTTTTTTTTAAATTATTATTATTGTAACATTTTAGCAGTGCTGACTAAATCACATCGCCTGACTTCTGTGGCAAATATATGGCTTTAGTCAACTAATTGCTGTATATGTCACAAAGGCTCAATTAATAACACCCAAAGATGCATTATTCATATAGTACTCAGTGCGGCATTGTACCCACCATCCAACACCACTCACACATCCCATTCACACTAGGCAAGAAGGTTTAAGTGTCTTGCCTAAAGAACATCACAACTATTCACTAGAGGCACTTTGGTCCCATTGCAGCAGCTGGTATTGCTAGCGGTCTCCCATCCCACTACTAACCAGGCCCAGCTCTGCGTAGTTTCTGAGATGTGACGAGTTAGTTCAGGCTTTCTCACAGGGGTATGGTATCAAATAGACACATACATTCACAATGACACAATACAACCCAGCATAACTTTGAATAACACTGACAGAGTTGAATCTTTAATAGTATTAGTATAGAATTCTCCGTCTGCTTGTCCCGTATAGACACCAAATGTACCTCAGAAGTGCTCCTGTCTCGTAGCAGTCTTGTCTGAGCTTTGGGGATCGCCTGAGTTTTTCCCTTCACTTGGGATGCATGAGAGAGCCAGCAGCAGTGACAGCATCATCAACAAACACACAAACCACACATCCAGGCTGCAGCTGAGCCACTCGAGAAAAAAAAAAAGAAAAGAAACACTCCAAATGTGCGGAGGAAACAGCGCTGCCCGAAGGAGAAATCAAATCTGAGCTGCTTTGTTCCAAACAAACAACAGCCCCGACTTCCCCATTGCCTTGTTTTCACAGCAGTGACTCGTGTTAGGAGCAGGCAGTTTGGTACAGTGAGTGTTAAAGAGGCTGATGTTTGCACTGCTACGTAAATGCTAATGTCACTCAAGTTAAACACAGTGAAGTAGGACAGGATTATAATACGCCATGTTTTTTTTGTTTTGTTTTAGGCATAAATGCTTTTTTCTAAATGGCTGAACGTATGACAGCACATAGCAGCAGCCGAAATTCCAAACAAAAATAGTTCTCTTAGTAAATGCTGCTGTCTGTCTCTTCCAAAGCTGAAGAAGAAGTTTGCCATCATCAAGTGAATGAATGTCGCAAAAAGCATTGATTACAAAACTAGATTGCTATAAATTAGAACAAAACACATCTTTTAAAAGTGCATTGTGCAACATGTCTGCTTGTCTCTCTGGACACGTTACTGCTTTGCTTCACTTTGCATCTCCATGGAATCAAGCCACTGGACTAAGTTACAGGTCAAATCTGTGGAGTGGTTACCCTGTTCCCCCTAAGTTACATAACCTTAAACTAATCATCTCATTCTCAGTCATTCTTATAAATGCTCATTCTCTCGCCTCAGTTGTCTTGCCGTTTGACCTACAAGTTACATCCTCCTGAGCAGCAGAATCACCAGCCTCATTGTCCTCTCAGTCTTAATGAGGACTCTGCCATCGACTTGTCTCAATGATATGACTTTACCTGGAATGTTCCATAGTACTAAGCTTGTGTAGTTTCAAGCAAGTGACGTCACCAGGCTAAGTTACAGGTCAGAGATCTCATTTAACATGCGCGTGTACAAAAATGTTAAGTACTAGCTATACAATCTTTAAAAAGACAACTTACTGTATTTTCCGGACTATAAGTCGCACTTTTTGTCCAGGAATGAGACTTATACTCAGATGCAAATTATTAAAATATATACTTTCACATCTTTGTTACTGTCACCACACTGACAACTGCTGCAAGGGCACTCTAGGCTTGTGTACCAGTATGACAGCCATCTACTTCCGGAGCAGAAGGAGTTGTTCAGAAGTGGCACAGAGGATGAAGAATTCAATGGATTTAGTGATTCGGAGTGAGACTGAGAGTAAACGTGTTAGCCTGTTTTTGATGCTTTAGTTATCTGCTTAACTGTTAATATCTTACGTTAATATACCAGACACATATTCAGTTCTGTCTGTGCTTCATGTAGCTGAATAAATATAAATGTGTTATGTGAGAGTGCAGTACTGCTGTTCAGCCTGTTGTTCTCTATTTTATTGTTATTATAATTTGCCTTAAAAGATAAAATGTCTGTTCTTGGTCTTGGATTTTGTAAAATAAATTTCCCTCAAAAATGTGACTTATAGTCCAGTGCGACTTCTAAGTTTTTTATCTTCACTATTATGCGTTTTTTCCCTGGTGCAACTTATCCTCTGGAGCGATGTATAGTCCGGAAAAACGGTGATGTGAACGTGAGCAGTCCAGTCCCAAACCTGGAGATGACGCCGCAAGCAACTTTGCTCAGAGAGAAGAGAAGTGAGAAAGTTTGAGGAAGTTTGTTCTAAATTGGTGTTTTATCCCTAAATACACTTTTAGTAACTATTCCACGTAAAGTTTTATAAATGAGATCCCAGATCTCTGGAGAGGTGTCCCCACTCGCGATGAGAATGCATGTTTTCTAAAGCAGACCTATTATGCAAAATCGACTTTTCAGAGCTTTTAACCATGTTATACTTGTTTCCCCTTCTTATTTACCCTCTTGAAGTTGTATTTGTAATGATTTGTGCATGTTTGAGCAATCTTTAAGTGCTTATTTTCAAGACACCATATTGCGGATCAACTCCTGTTTTCACCCACCGTTATACAGCCGCTGCTATACTGGTGGTGGTGAAAACGGGATTGTACTTAACTTTGTTCACTTTCATTGTCTTAATTGGCGATTGAAGGATTCAGCAGCGTCGTGTAGTCAATTTGGTACAAATGAACAAAAAAAAAGGCTTGCCAGCATGATGTGGAGTTGACAGCTACACAGCTCTTCGTTGCGGTGACGTTTCAGCTCCCATTTGGCACTGCAGTTTTCTAACCCTGAATTCAAGGTATTCTTTTATAAAGTCACTTCAGATGAATAATGCAATTTAAAATGAGCTAATAGTGATATAAGGGTGTCATAGATTTTAACTATATAGCACATTCAAGAACAATATGTCTTCTTTACGACTGATGGGCTTAATACCATACTATGTAACATTCCAGACAAGCAGGTGCCGCACCCTTCACCAAAAGGTTACATAGTACATCTTTAATCTAATCTTTACTGCCAGGAGAATCACGCCCATTCTGCCCCTTGTAATGAAACCAAATGTCTCCTCAGACTGCAAACGCTGTCTGCATCCACAATCCTCTTCCAGGGCAAACTTTTCCACTTGCTCATGTCTGGGGGCCATTAAGGCAATTACAGGCAAATGAACCTAAGTAGGGCAGACTTAACAGAGTGTGGGGCTGCTCCTGAAGGTCAGACTGCACTGGCTCTGTAGACGCGCCTCTATAAATCCCTCCGCGAGCATGGCAGCCTTATTGGCATTCCACGCGGGCACACCTGTTTATCTGATGAAGCTATTTCCCTATGAAGGCGCACTTTAAACGTCTGGCTCCGTGCCCAGTTTATCGTTACGGGCCGGCTCGCGCTCTCATCCCTCTTTCTTTCCCTCTCTCACTCTTTCTCTCTCATCTGTTTTTCCATTTCCCGAGCGGCTGATTCGGAGGCTCAAAGTAGAAAGCATTTTTCACTTTTCTGATCTACCTGAAAATAACAGGCGCGAAGGAGGAGATGCTAATAAAGGGAGCAGCGTTGTGGAGTAATGCACGCGGAGAATCGAACAGAAAAACAGCCAAAGGGGTTTAATATGAAAAATCAACTTTTTGGCACAATGTCTATGTTATGAGGCAGACCAGGAGTTCTTTTGTATCTTTCTTGTTAAATTGGCTGTAACTACCTGGCCTGGCAAGTATAGAACTATCTTTTTGTATTTTTTTTACAGAGGGATATCGGTCTGGTCACCACTCCCTCTGTCCTGTCTCGAGTTAGACATAACCACAGCCTTGCAATCATTTCACTCATTGCTTTTTTCAGTGTTGCGTGAAATGAAGGAACTCACCCATCACCTATCATTTTGAACAAAATTACATTTCTCTCACCTCAGATTAACACTTTAGTGTTTTGGTCACTGATTCTACAGAAGTCTGGCAAGGCAAGGCGAGTTTATTTGTATAGCACAATTCGTACAGAAAGTAATTCAAAGTGCTTTACAGAATAAGAAAGACATTAAAATCATACAAAACATAAATAATCACAAATAATCATCATAAAAATAACATTAAAAGAGAGGAGTGCAGAATAAAAACCTTTCAGCCATATGTCCAGATAAACAGATCTGCTTTGAGCCTGGATTTAAACATTGTCAAAGTACAGGCCTGTCTCACATCTTCAGGAAGATTGTTTTAGTTGCATAAAACTGAAAAGCTGATTCTTCATGTTTAGTCCTGACTCTGGGCACCAGCAGGAGGTCGGCCCCTGAAGTCCCCAGAGTGTGAGATGGTTCTTATGGCACTAACATGTGGGAGATGTACTTTGGTGCATCTTTACTTACTTTACTTTACTTTGGTGGTACTTTAAAGTCTATTCTCTGACCCACAACAGCCAGTGCAGAGACCTAAGCACAGGACTTATGTGTGAAGTACTTTTTTTTTTTTTTTTTTCAGGTGGACCATGCATGTCCCTGATTGAATAAACCTGTATAAACTGTAAAGCACGCCCCTCTGAACTCGGGAAGATTTACCAGTGATCAGACTCACACTTTATAAACTATTGAAGAAGTGTAGAGGTGTATTCTGGATCCCAGACAAAGAACTACCATTTCAACTGTTCCTGTCTACTACAAAAATCACTTACTTGACAAAACAATGGATTCTTTGGACATGTAACTGAAAGACAAAATATAAAATAATGCCTCAAAGGATAGCCTACAATATGAGAAAAACTATTCAAATACTACCCACCTATAAATGTACACCTTATAGCAGACATGGGTAAACTACGGCCTGAGGGCCACACATGGCCCTTTGGGCTTATTAATCCCGCCCGCCGAATGTGACCAAATTGCATTAAAATAGTTAAGGTAAACCTTGTTCAAAGTTTTTCTGCTGTGTTTATTTAACTGAAATTTAATAAATTAATTATGAACTTAATTAATGCATTTGGAAAACAGCCTGTACAATGCACCTTGTATATTCCTGCTTTGCTACATGTTACAGGCCAAAACTCTAATGTAAATTATACAAATATATATTCTGATATATTCTATCAGATACTAATAGATACTAAAAGTTTGCCCGGTATCTTATACTAGTCAAAACATTTGAACCAGATATCAATAGATTAAAAAGCCATCTGAATACTGATTTACCAGTATCTGAGCTGTATCAGCCAGCTGAATTTAAATAAAGAGCGCTTTTTGTATCATCATGGTACTGGAATCAGTATTGAGTATCGAGTCTACTCCTTAGTATCGAAATTGAATTTGGAAATTTCATATCGTGATGACACAAATGCCTTGACAATATAGGCAGCAGTCCCCCTATTTAACCATGATTTACTCTTAATTTTAGCCTGTAGTAATAACTTAAATGTATTCAAAACTGCTTAGCAAAGGGCATAAATATAATATGTATATGAATGTATGTATATTGTAGCGTGGGGGTGGTGCAGTTCAAGACTAAACACTTAATAGCTCCCGATAGGTCTCCAGGGAGCAGTGTCACTGTAAACACACACGGAGTACAAAGAGCTGGGACTGGGGAGTTAAGTGATGCAATTCTTCCGGATGAATAACTGAACGGCGAGGGGAAAAAAAATATGAATGAACGCAGAGGGAGACAGGAGAGCGCACCGCGAGCTAGAGTGGGTGGAACTGCAACGTCTTGACTCAAAGCGACCACAAGCGCGACATATGCTGATGATAAAACCGCTTTTTAATAATTCATATGTCCTAGATTCGGATTGCCCCCCAACCCCTGAGGACTCCGAAATATGACGGAGAAGCCAAGGACCGCGAGATGGAGTTTCCAAAATGGGAGCACGGTTGCACACACGATTGCTTCAGGAGTTGGAGAAGAGAAAGCCCTTAGAGAATGAAAAAATGGCTCTGGCAGGTCGTTTGTTGGAATGGAGCACCTATGGGCGACGGTAGCGCTCGTGCACGCTCAAACTGTGCACGTGAGTCTATGGACAGGGGACCGTAAAGCCAGGTTTTAGTGCGGTTTTTATGGCTTACGGTAACAGGGAGAATGAATGGGGGTGTTATCCCGCTGCAGTGCAATCTTATCTGCACTGATGGTAAATATGATAAACAGTGGGAAACAAATGGCAGCGTGGAATAGTAATAAATACCACGGAGAAACAACTGTCATTTTATGGGTCTACAGTGTGTATTGGCATTGGTATAAAATCTCAGAGTTCCAACAGCTTTGAAGATCCTGCGTTCTATATGATAAAACGACTTCTTTGAACTTACTGACATTGTATATATTAATTTTTGTAGCCTTATAGTTATACTCCACAGTGGCTCAGTAGTTACAGCACTCACCCACCAACCCAAAGCCTGGAGGATCAACTCTCACTCAGGCCAAGTTCTATCAAGTTCTGTCTTCATAAGCAAGACACTTGATCCACCTTGTCTAGTATGGATGTTAGTGATCAGAGGGGCTAATGGCGCAGATTGGCAGCCTTACCTTCGTCAGTCAACCCCAAGCCAGCTGTGGCTACACAATAGCTTACCTCTGCCAAGTGTGGCGTGAATGAATGACTGCAATTTAGCACTATGAGAGGCTTCAAAAACACTGTGAAACACATTGCAGCAGAGTGTGAAGCAGCTGGGATGAGAATCTGCTCCTCCAAATCTGAGGTCATGGCTCTTGACTGGAAAAAGGTGGCTTGTCCTCTTTAGGTGGGTGGGGAGGTTCTGCCTCAAGTGGAGGAGTTCAAATATCTTGGGGTCTTGTTCACGAGTGAGGGACGGATGGGGCGTGAGATTGACAGGTGGATCAGTGCAGCATCTGCAGTGATGCGATCACTGTATCGGACTGTCGTGGTGAAGAAGGAGCTGAGTAGAAAGGCAAGGCTCTCGATTTACTGGTCAATCTTGATTGGTGATGAGCTCTGAGTAATGACCGACAGGACAAGATTGTGGATACAAGTGGCCGAAATGGGTTTCCTCCGCAGAGTGGCTGGGCGCTCCCTTAGAGATAGGGTGGTAGCTCAGTCACACAGGAGGAGCTCGGTGTAGAGCCGCTGCTCCTTCATGACGAGAGGAGCCAGCTGAGGTGACTCAGGCATCTGTTCAGGATGCCTCCTGGTCGCCTGCCTAGGGAGGTGTTTGGGGCATGTCCCACCAGGAGGAGGCCCTACGGAAAACCCAGGACATGCTGAAGGGACTATGTCTCTCGGCTGAGCTGGGAACGACTTGGGGACCCACCAGAGAAGACGGAGGACGTGTCTGGGGTGAGGGAAGTCTGGAAGTCCCTGCTTAGACTGCTGCCCCTGCGACCCGGCACCGGATAAGTGGAAGAAAATGGATCAATGGACATATTATTATTATTATTATTATTATTATTATTATTATTATTATTGTCCATGATGACAAGCAGGTGTCGAAACTCCCACTAGAAAAGTTACATAGTGCACCTTTAAAGGCTCCATACCCAATTTTTCCCCACCAATATTGTATAAACAGCTCTTAAGGTCAAAATGTGTCTCCTGCATGCTGTCTTCATCTAATTATAAAGCTTTTTATTATCAGAGAATCAGTAAGTGTGCATGTTACTGCAAAACTCATCACAGTGAATAATTAAGATGCTCTGAGGTACTAACTAAGATGCTTCATGAGGTAAGTGAGGACCACTGCAAACCATTTAACATGAACTAGTTCTGTTTTTCACCTTTTAAGACCTTAAATCACCTATAAGTTAAACTATGTGAAATATCAAGGTGATCCAACCAACTCATTTACAATATATGACCTAAAGTCACTTATAACATCAGTCTTCTCCTCTCTACTGCAATGACAACCTAGGCAAAGTTTGACATTCCCCAAAACAACCCTCAAAGCTGAGAGGTAGGAAATCCCTTTATATTATCCTCCTCTACAGTCCGCCTGTCCGGCCCGTCTAGCTCACTGGGAAGGCAAACAAGCCTCAATCATGCGGCAAAGCGAAAGTCAATATATTCTGAATGGATGTGGATTGAGATGCCCGGGGCCTATAAAAATAATGGAGTGTGTAACATTACCCCTCTCCCACGGAAGCAAGCAGCCGTTAGGGGCCAGAGGAGCTAGCATAACGCGGTGCTACTCATCTGAGCACCACGGGGGAAATGCTGGGGCATACCTGTGCCAAGAGACCCGCAGCCAAATTTAGAACCTTAGAAAAAAGCATGGTTTGATTGCTATTCTCTCCTCTTGCTATAAGATTTCACTTTGCCGCCTGGTTAGCTCGCCGACTGCCTGGGAGATCCTTTCATGTGTGCTTTGTGCGTGTATATAAAATTGTTTTCCTTCTCCCCCCTGGTGAACTCAAGCAGCTAGTTTTATTTGCATGTATTAGGGATCTCGGAGCGGTAGCAAAACAAAGCTTATCGCCGAAGATAGAACAGAGGAGTGAGAGCACCAGCTTATAGAAACCCCGCGTGCAAACTGGAATTGACTTTTGGGTTATTTTTACACATGTGAGATTTGGTTGTGTGTCTCGGAAGCAGTGAGGTGAAATGGATACAGGTGAACTGGTAAATGTGTAAAAAAATAAGAGATGTGTTGAAGGGATGCAGTACAGTAATACCTTCTATAAGAGGAAGTTGGTAATTGTGATTATAGTGTTGATTGTCTAGTGAAATTTCCCAGGATTGTTACATCACAGGTAAAATCCCTAATTTTTTAAGTCTATAAATCATCACCAGACTCGTTCTAAGCATTTCTGACATCAAATCATGCTCATTACTACTGTCAGATACATGTTAAACAGCCTACAACAGATGCCAAATTTGGCCCTCGATACAAATATATTTGGCCCACACGAGTATATCAAATACATATTAGTCGCACTAGTATAGAGTATGCACCTCTAATACTATTAATCCCAGAATGCTTTGCAAATGTGTTGGCACCATCACTTCTGTTGACACTTATTAGCATCTGCTACATGTCGCCTCACTCAAATTTAATCCAGCCCTTCTGAAAAACATGCAGAAGTTGTTAAAAATTGTTTATAAATATTTAGCTTGGCCCACGACTTTGTCACAGTTTTTAGCTTTGGCCCTCTGTGAATTTGAGTTTGACCCCCCCTGGCCTACAACAATACAAATCGTGCATAATATGTGTTCACGTGTCAGTATTCTCTACAGACAGGTTTCAACTTCAACTAAATTTGTTATATTTCTTGCATTTGTTTCTTGGGTAACAACAAGTGCAGTATAGAAGTGGGTGAGGGGAGTAGCCATATAGTACTAAAGTAAGAATAAGGTTACTTAAACTTACTCAATTGCAAGTACAAAGTAGTGGTTCAAGAAATTCCTCAAGAAAGAGTAAAAAAGTATTTGGGAAATTACTACTTAAGTAAGAGTAACTGTCAGGACGTAACATCTGATGTTATATTTTTGAAGGGCGAACCTGATTGTAATCTACCCAAATATTGTCAACATCATTAGCTTTTAAGGTAAAGAATACTAATGTGCCCAAATTAATTTAATTTAAACTCAAATAAAATATTACTGAAGTAAAAGTACAAGTATAGTGTCTGAAGACTACTCAGAGAAATGCAATATTGTTAAAATGTTACTCCAGTAAATGTAACTACCCATGTTTGACAATAACAGCACATTATTATATTATACTTCTTTTGATCCCAGCTACAACATCTCCTGTGTCTTATTAAGGCTTTGATTAAATTTCACATTCCCTCATCAAAATCTTCAAGTTCGATTTGCACTTTTAGGGTCTCTTTAACCATTTTTACATCACATGAAACTTTTCTTTTAGTCAGAGAAAAGAGACTGAAACATGTAATTTTGTGTGACTTTAATAGGTTTTCTGTTTGGCGCACTGTCTGTGGCTTGAAAAGTGAGTAGTTCAGAGGGAAAATCACCAAATACATATCCGGAGTTCTAATTTGCTTCATTCAAACTTAATTAGATTTTCCTAGGATTGTTACGTCACGGGTAAAAGCCTTGTGTAGTTTTTAAGTCCATAAATCATCACCAGACTCGTTCTAAGCATTTCTGACATCAAATCATGCTCATTATTAGTGTTATTCTAGTATCTCTAGTATCTCTAAGTATCTCTACCACTAATAGGTTGCCAACATCATTTTCTGTTTAGTTCACTGTTTGTTTGTGGCTTGAGAGGTGAGTAGTTCGGAGGTAAAATCATCAAATGCATATCTGGAGTTGTATTTTGCTTCATTGAGACTTGATTTGAATTTTGCTAGGATTGTTGCGTCACGGGTAAAAGCCCTGTGTAGTTTTTAAGTCCATAAATCATCACCAGATTCATTCTAAGCATTTCTGACAACAAATTGTGCTCAATACTACTGTTACTTGTTGCTTAAACAGCTACCATTTGTTTTTCTCCATGGTAAGTATCTCTAGCTCTAATAGGTTGCCAAGATCATTTCCTGTTTGGCTCGCTGTCTGTTCACGGCTTGAGAGGTGAGTATTTTAGAGGCAAAAGGAACACAATGTTTTTCAGTCTCTCATGCTGAATTTGCTCATCTGTTCTAATAGTCGCCTGACGCAGCTAGATCCCTCTGTGTATTAGTAAACTGGTAAGTGGTAGAGACGCACAGGGGCCTATAGAAAGAAAAATCCAAAATAGACACAACCCTGTAATATTAACAGCTTAAAGTTCAAGCAATTTCACTTTTGTTGATTTATACCCACAGAAGATATTGGTTCAGTAATTACAGAAATATTAAACACATTCCACCATAGAATTCAGACCAGTCCTGCAGCTCAATTTTAAAGTGTTTTTCTACTAAACTGTGTATATGGTGTTTTAATAATATTGTCCTTTTTGGCTATTTTAGTGCAAACTAGGTATATTTGCAGCGTTAAAAACAATCAAAAAGAGTGTGTGCTGCCTCCAGTGGTTTCAGTTGTTCCATTTTATTGAAAAAACTCATAGTGTAAGAGAAGTGCCTGGAATTGGATCAAGAACTATTTATCAGATAGAAAACAGTTTGTTAAGATGGATGAACACAAGTCAGAGTCACGGCACATCACATGTGCGGTTCCTCGGGAAACTATATTGGGTCTGAAATTATACATTTTATATATAAAGTACATATTTAATTTATCCAAAAATATGAAAATTATATTGTTTACTGATGACACTAACAGATTTTAAAATAGTGGCAGTCCCAGCCGTGAGAACTACGAAAAAGCATGAAAAGCATGGTGTGTGTGGAGTTCGGCACAGGAATGGGTTGAGGACATTCACGGCTCTTCCATTTGCCAATTCAAAGTAAAATTTTTAAAAAGCACTGTTGATGTTACCAAATCCAGAGCGACATTTTTCTGTATTTTCATACAGATTGATATCAGTCCCCATGTCCTCCGTTACGTCTCGAGCCCAGTCAATCGTGATCGTGCAATCAGATTTGTTTTTTTCAGTGACACATGTGAAACAAAGGAGCTCATGAGTCACCTATGTTTTAAAAATAAAATACAATTTCTCTCATCTCAGAGTAACAGAGTTTAGTGCTTTTCTCATTGATTCTACAGAAATCCATGATGTTTTTAAATCCTCTGTGGTATATTTTTTTTCCCTTTATTTTTTCTGATACTGATGGACCATGTGTGTCCCTTAACTAATTCACCTGTCAATCACGCCCATCTGAACCCGGGGGAGATTCATCTGTGACCAGAATCACATCTTTGTAAAGTACTGAAGAAGTGCGTGTTCTGGATCCCAGGCATGTGTTATACAGTCTAAGGTTATACATATATCTATTCTGTATGTTGTGAGAAACAGTAACTAAGAAAGAATAAGACAGTATCTCTATAATTTTTAAAAAGTAAAAACAAAGTAATGTATATGTTGGAATGGTTAAGTGGCATTTAATGGGGCTGAGAGTAAATATGTATTTTTACTTCTCACTACCATTAAGTACATTAAGTAATAATATATGATATAATAAATACATGCTATGTAAACTGAACTTTCTTTGTACTCAGCATATGCTTGAAATAAAACAATCAATTCAGTAATAATCAAGTACTATGTGGCATCACACAGGATTACCCGGTTTATAGCCAGGTGTGTGTAATCAGAAAGGGCAAAGTTTGAAGTGTGGACCAATCATACTGTTCCCCATATGTCCAGACCACGCCCCTGTCCTCCCCTCCCATTCTCCACTTTAGTCCTCCAGACCACGCCCCTGTCCTCCCCTCCCATTCTCCACTTTAGTCCTCCAGACCCCGCCCCTCTTCCCCTCCCACTCTCCCGTTTTAGTCCTCCAGACCCCGCCCCTCTTCCCCTCCCCCCCACTCCCGTTTAGTCCTCCAGACCCCGCCCCTCTTCCCCTCCCACTCTCCCGTTTAGTCCTCCAGACCCCGCCCCTCCTCCCTCCTCACTCTCCCCTTTAGTCCTCCAGACCCCGCCCCTCTTCCCCTCCCACTCTCCCCTTTAGTCCTCCAGACCCCGCCCCTCTTCCCCTCCCACTCTCCCGTTTAGTCCTCCAGACCCCGCCCCTCCTCCCTCTCCCCTTTAGTCCTCCAGACCCCGCCCCTCTTCCCCTCCCACCCTCCCCTTTAATCCTCCAGACCCCGCCCCTCCAGGTATTGCCCAGTTTTGCAGCTCTACTTGAAATGTGGCTGTAGGAGGAGTTTAGTTTCCATTTTAGACCACAGCTCTCCAACAATCAGACAGTAGTTTTTCTCTTCCAGAAAAAGTGAAGTTATTTATATGTTTTGCAAAGCAGTTCATGCTCCTGCCTTGACCTAAATCATGTAACTATTTGAATGTTTTTGACCCCGCAGCTTGTTTTTGTTTCCATTTATTCTCCCATTTTCGTTTGTGTGACTCTCATCTAACTGGGACATCTCATTCTGAACGAAACGCTCCCTCTTTTCTTCTCTTCAGGGCTGCTTGCATTGTATTATGAGAACTCTCCAACATTTGGTTTTCTGAGCGACGTGGCTGCACTTTGCAAAGAACATTGGGTCGTGGTAGGAGGCTGCGGAATAAACAGGAGTGATTTATAGCATACTGATCACCCAGTGTCTTCATTGTCCTATTCTAATGCATTAACCCAGGAGTCACAATACAGCAGTCGAGTAACAGCAAAGTACTGTATAATGTGAAGGGAACCGTTTGTACCGGCAGTGCAACCATGTATTGTGACATTGACAACTTTGTTCTGTGAAACTGACCAAAACATTAAAATCTACATGATTTACATTTAAAGATGCACCACCTAACTTTTGGGCTCTTTTTGGATGTGCTTGATTCCACAGTATGGCATTAAACTTAAAATTAAACTCAAAAATGGGCTAAAAAACTTGCATTCTTACTGTGATTGGAGTTGCCTCTTCGTAGATTTGACTTGTAACTTGTAGTGCCACCTGTTTGTCTCCACAGAGATGTGAATAATGACATACTCTGGAATATTCTAGCCAAAGTACCCTAAACCAGAAAATGTGCGCAGTGCACCTTTAAGGCTACGAGAGATAGGAAACTGCAAACCATCGCTCCTTGTCTCTAACATAGACAGACCTGTGCATCATCATCACCAGTACAGACTTGATTTGGAGCTACTGCAGCCTGTACACTACTAATTTTACTAAAACATGATCTTAAATAGATATATTACAAATTTTAAGAGAAATTGCACTCTTCATTCCATAGAATCTTAGAGTGCTACAATAAAACAAGAACTTTAAACCAATACTGAATTGCTAAAAACATCAACAATAAGCTTTTCTAAATAAAAAGGTCTTTAGATTAGCTTTTAAAAAGTCCAGGCTCTGTGTGGCTCTGGGCAGGGAGGCAGGTCCAGAGTCGTGGTGGAGCTGAACAGAAGGCTCGGTCCCCCATCGTACGGAGCTTAGTGGAGGGGACCTGAAGGAGCCACCTGAAGATCTGAGGGTTTGAAGATTACAAAGTGATCAGGTCTTACAGATACAGTGGTGCCTGACCAGTGATACATTTATGGGTCAGCAGAGGGATTTTGTGTTCAATCCAGGATGAAACAGGGAGCCAGTGCAGTGATTTGAGAATAGGAGTGATATGTTTCAATTTTCTGACTTTCATTAAGTTTCTGGCAGCGCTGTTTTGAATGTATCAGCACAATTGTCACAGATGGATGTTGAGGTAAGCAAAAGCATGGCCTAGTTGTAGCCAGTTTACCAGTGTAATGCGCTTTGTGGGTTAAAATGTTAAAATCTGGAGAGCCAGTAGTTAAAAACAATAATCCAGACAAAACCAGAGTTAAAAACTTTGCTAGAACCAAAAAAGTGTTCCAAAGTCAATGATTACTTAAAACTATTCCACATATACATATTCTGGATCATAGGAAGGGCTAAAAAAAAATTACATAGCCATTTTTAAATTAGAAAAACACATAAATGGAAATCTGTTGTTTGCCTGCAATTTTAAACAGGAAGTCAATGGACGTGTTACTGTTATTAACGTTTTTACACCAACATTGCTGTTTGACATGAACAAAATGTCAAATAACAATCAGAATGTCTTATAGTTTGATACTAAACCCCCCCAAAATTGGATAAAGGACATGACCTAATATTTGCTCATCAAAAATCTAATATTTCTTACAGTTTTCCTACAAAATCGAGCTTTATGTCCTCGGCTCCATATTAACTTTCACCTTGCCTCACGCTCTTAGCATGCCCGTGGTTAAAGTACCAAATATCCTTCTTATTTTTGTTATCTGCTTCCAATTTCTAAACGGTGTCTGCTGCTCGATGCAATGTCAGTAGAATGTAAAAATGAAACACACAATGCCGTAGGGACACAGCTGGTCTCATTCACTGAAGTAGGCTCCTATCAGTGTGTGAGATGCGTCTGATTGGAATTAGTAAATTAGTCAATTCTGCAAAAGCCTCTTGATTTAGTTGAGATGATGAATATTTCGAAACAGAAATTTACAACATTGATCTGGTTGATTTCTGAAACCGTGTTAGCAATATAAAATTTGTTGATGTCATAATTATAGATGGAGGCCAGGTTCTGATTTACTGTTTTTGAAAGAAATGTCCAAATTAATGAACTAAAAATGTTGAACCTTATCATTATTTGTTTGAGAATGGCTCCACAAACTTGTCATATTAATCTTACAGTTAAGTTCTTTCAACTATAACATCTCTTTTATAAAGGGAACGTCAACACAATGACAGAAAAATAGCAATTACAGAAAGGAAAAAAAAAAAAAACAAAAAAAAACATCATCCCCACACTTATATATACTGTACATCTACATCTCTATATACATCAGGAAGTACATAAAACAAAAAGGTAGCTCTTTTCAGACACAGGACGATGTTTGTAGATGTTTAAAAACTGAGGCCTTAAACAAGTGGATTGATGTAGTTAAATGCTTTTTTAATTGTGGGAACACTAAAAACAAAATTCCTCGATGTGAAGGTGGAAGTTATATGCAGATCTAAATGAAATCAGAAACTCTTTTAGGTAAAGTGGGAACTTTAACTTTAATGTTAATTTTATCGTGATTATCTCTGTCTCTGTCTTTCTTTTTCTATAAAGCACTTTGAATTACCTTGTGTACGGATTGTGCTGTACAAATAAACTTGCTTGGCTTTAAGTGATAACACTTGAACACAAATAGTAGAAAATGTAGCTGTCTCCTGGGTGTAAGACCCAGTTTAGTGATGAATACATCTGAGAATGGTGTCGTCTGTAGGGACATCCTAATACAAACCTGCATACAGTGTTATAAATAACATTTAACGATCAAAGATTAGATGCTGAGGTGTGAATTTATATCTGTCTAGTCAAGTATTGATAGAAGTAACTGTAAAACATGTAAAGTAAAGCAGTTAATACTTGAGTATAGTATCCTCAGCTGGTAAGAAACTGTCTTTATAAATGAATCTATGTGTGATTTAAAGTTAAGTAGGGAATCTAAAACAAGAGCAAGATATTTTAACTGGTCAATTTTACAAATTTTTCCATCAATAAACAATCAAAACTTGCTGCAACTTCATCTATAATGTTCTTTAAAAATAACAAGTTGAACAAAGAGCTATAATATTAAACATATTGAATAAAACAATAAATAAAACACTTTAAAAAGACAGTATAATATTTAATTAAATGTGTGTGTGTGTGTGTGTGTGTGTGTGTGTGTGTGTGTGTGTGTGTGTGTGTGTGTGTGTGTGTGTGTGTGTGTGTGTGTGTGTGTGTGTGTGTGTGTGTCAAAGGCCAAAGAACAAGTGCATTTTAAGAAGTGATGTAAAAACAGGTAGAGTGTGTAAAAGCAGCTCATGTCACAGTTTTCCTGCTGCCTCTGTAAAAGCCCATCCCCTCTGAGCTTTCGGCTGGTCTGTGGCACACTCCGGCTGCTCAGCCGACCTGAGAGTGCACAGGAGCAGAAGGATAGAGGCGCTCAGAGAAGTACAGCGAGGCAGCACATTACTGAATCAGAATGAAACCTGACTGCAGTGTTCTTTGGATGATAGCATTACCTGATGAATAAATTATGGCATAAAGATGAATTTAGAGAGTTTTGACAGATTTTAAGTCATTAATAAAAACAGCAGAGGACCAAGAGAAGATCCTTGTGGTACACCTTTATCAATGATTTTAAAGTCAGTGGTTGAGCCCTAATAGGAAACACAATGGTAAAACCCAATGGAAAACAATTTATCAAGAAGACAGTGATCAAGCAGATGAAATGCTTTGGTTAGATCAATAAATACAGGACACGTGAGGCAATTTTTAAAAATGTAACCTCCAGTTTAACCTCTTTGTTTAACTTCAGTAAGCATAATATTTTAAAGGAAAATCTATTATCATTATTATTATTAGGAGAATAAATTGTATATAGAGAAATGACCCCTATATACTATACTATGTCCAAGGGATCCTTGATGATTTCATGGCTGACTTTTAGGAAATCTATCTCCAGAACTTTTTAGTATTAATCGAGGTCAGACAGTCCTTGAAGTAGTTTGCTTTAGCTTTTTGTGTTATAGTTGTACAAATGATTCTTAACTTTTTATAAGAAGAGTCGTTTGATAAAAGATTCTTCTTCCAAGCTGAGTCTCTTTGTCTTTAAAGGTTTAACATTTCACTGCTAATCCAGAGTGAGTGAGGTGTGTGTTGATCAACAACCTTTAAAAATCCAGTATAGAAATAATTCCAGACTTCATCGACTAAAGGGATTAATTGAAACTGTAAAGAGTGACAAAAGGAACCACATCCCTGCCATTGCTGGGTTAACATCTGCATAATCTCAAGGCAGATGACCCCGTAAACTGAAATGCCCACGGACTAACCCCGGGGACACATCACTGTACTGACGGTAATGCTGGTTTACATCGAATTTAGCTTAGCGACATTGGTTGTAAGCTCCTCTTCTAATATTGTAATCAGCCAGACACTGTGGCACCACAAAGGAATCGTAGAGGCCATCTGCCATGTCGGACTGATAAATGTACGAGCACATGTCAGCGGGATGTTTCTGGTGTGATAATGTCAGTCGTGTGCACACTTCATGTTGACGCCTATTACACCGAATACTACTTCTCACTAATTCTCTTCTGCATGTGACAAGATTTTACATTTTTGTTTCAACTTAAACTCTATAGCGTCGGATGCTATCGTCGCTGACAGAGCGCGGTTGCGGATTTTCCATTACCGTAACTCCGCAACGAATTGTGCTTCATGTAAATTCAAACGGCGTCTCAAAGCAGAGGAATGGAGCTCTTTAAATTTGTTTCTGTCATTACGGTAATCTGCCTGTGTTGTCCCTTGAAGATGACGAATGAGAGCGCAGGTGCTGTGGGGATTTTCTCAGTCACTTATTCAGCGCGTCGCTTGGCTGCTTACCCAGGATTCCCTTGAAAAAGAGGTTTTTAATCTCAATGGGACTTTCCTGGTTAAATAAAGGTTAAATAAAAAGAAAAAAATACGGATGGATATGTAAAATAGAGGTAGTTGTGTGAAAAAATGTAGTATATTCTGATACTTCCTTTAACATGATTTTTATGGCTAAAAAATGGAAAAAAAAGTCTAGACGAGCTCTACTGGTTTATCGTGTGCTCAGTCCTTAAAGGGTTAAGTAATAGAATAGAACTTTAGCCAAATTAACTCTCCAAAGCACGAGGATCCAAATTTGCATAAAGTTACACCCACAGAGGCTGCAGTAGAAAACCAATGTGCAAGCGGCTCTCGTTGACTAGTCTTCGTCTTCTTCTTCTTCTCTTTTTTTACACTACGCTAAACTTCGGCCATTGTGTTCATCTCTATCTCCTGAGACACGCCCCCTTCCCTCTCACCTTTCTCTAAGAACGTGAGGAAAGCGCGTTGATGCCGCAGTCAAAGCCGTAATCTTCATCTACATTTCCTTGGATCAAAAAATATTGAATCTAAATACCACGCCGGTGCCTGTGACCTGTGCCATGACGCCCTCGAGACCCGGTCTGGTGATGAGACATTCTGCCAGTACCCCGCTTCGGATTAACCTTGGCCCTTCGTTATTGGCTCGACCAGAGGAACTGATCACTCCATTGACCGAGACAACCTGCACATCTGCCAGTAAGAGATCCCATCCAAGCAGTGACCTTAATTTGCAGACGTCGGCACATTAACCACAAAATGCGTCCCGTGTCCACAGTCGATGGTAGATCTTGTTGAGTAACCCCAGCGAGTTCTACCGATGTTCTGATTAAAGTCGAATCCCTGTCCTTAACTACCTCAACCTTGCTAAACTCTGGATATAGCTGTTTGATTGAAAGTCCTAATTTGAACTTCTGATGTTTAAACCCTAAACTTTTGCCTGTTTTGATGAATAAACCATGCCAAAGGATTCTGGTTTTAGTGATTTCTGAAGTTTATTATTGGGTCCCTGACAACAGTATCTCAACCTAATATATGATTTCCACATATAGACACCCTCCTAAATCTTTGCCATTTGATTTTTTTTTAATGATTGATAAAAATCTCAGACGTAAATTTCTTGAATTGTCTCATTTTTATCAGCCTCGGAGGAGAGTGAGGTATTTTAATTTTCCATACGCAATAAACCATAGAGTGATCCCTGAATGAGTCAGGAAGCACACCAGATTAAATAATTCTGTCTGGATGTGTAACTAATGCCCGGGCTAATACAATAGCTGAATTGGGACCGATTCTAATAGTTTCTGCTATGATTTGCGTTAGATTTATGATATTGAAATGAGTCCAATTAATTACTGCAGGAGCGGCTCAACCAGTTATTGTTAAAATCTTCCAGAATAATCATCTCAGTTTGAATGCCTAAGGGTTTAAAAGTGGAAAGAATAGAGTTTGTACATTCAGCTGGGGCAATGGGTGGTCGGTAAATATTTTTCGTTTCTGTGTGGACTGTGCACACCTGACGTCGGAGGAGAGGCACTTAACTAAAAGGATTTAAGAAAACTCCTGCACACTCCTGTCATGATGTCACAAAGGTGTTATAATGAAGAGTGCACATTTGTTTGCCCTTCCTCTGAAATGTGAAGAAGGTTCACGTAAACTCTTGGAGGCGTCACTTATTTTGCGAAAAAAAATGGCAGAATTATGGAGTACAATTTTTACCTTTTTAGTGTGTTAATAATCTTTATATTTTTCTAGTCATTGTCCATGCATTTTAACTCACAAAAGACTAGTGTAAATTATGTACAATATTACTGTTACTTACTCATACCGGAGGAAGGTCAGAGGGACTGAAACATTGTACTAATAAAAGTGAACCAAGAGTGAGACAGTGTGCGAAAAAAGTGATCCAAGACTAAGACAGCGTGCGAATAAAAGTGAAACAATAGTGAGACAGTGTGTGAATAAAAGTGAACCAAGAATGAGAGAGTGTGCAAATGAAAGTGATCCAAGAGTGAGACATTGTGCGAATGAAAGTGAACCAAGAATGAGCCAGTGTGCGAAAAAAGTGATCCAAGAGTAAGACTGTGAGAATAAAAGTGAAACAAGAGTGAGACAGTGTGTGAATAAAAGTGAACCAAGAATGAGAAGAGTGTGCAAATGAAAGTGATCCAAGAGTGAGATAGTGTGTGAATAAAGTGAACCAAGAGTGAGACAGTGTGTGAATGAAAAAAGTGAGACCAAGTGAGTGAGACATTGTGCGAATGAAAGTGAACCAAGAAGTGAGACAGTGTGTGCGAAAAAAGTGATCCAAGAGTAAGACTGTGAGAATAAAAGTGAAACAAGAGTGAGACAGTGTGTGAATAAAAGTGAACCAAGAATGAAAGAGTGTGCAAATGAAAGTGATCCAAGAGTGAGATAGTGTGCGAATAAAAGTGAACCAAGAGTGAGACAGTGTGTGAAAAAAGTGATCCAAGAGTGAGACAGAGTGCGAATAAAAGTGAACCAAGAGTGAGACAGTGTGTGAATAAAACTGACCCAAGAGTGAGACAGTGTGTGAAAAAAGTGATCCAAGAGTGAGACAGTGTGTGAAAAAAGTGATCCAAGAGTGAGACAGTGTGCGAATAAAAGTGAACCAAGAGTGAGACAGTGTGTGAATAAAACTGACCCAAGAGTGAGACAGTGTGTGAATAAAACTGACCCAAGAGTGAGACAGTGTGTGAATAAAACTGACCCAAGAGTGAGACAGTGTGTGAATAAAACTGACCCAAGAGTGAGACAGTGTGTGAATAAAACTGACCCAAGAGTGAGACAGTGTGCGAATAAAAGTGAACCAAGAGTGAGACAGTGTGCAAATAAAAGTGAACCAAGAGTGAGACAGTGTGCGAATAAAAGTGACCCAAGAGTGAGACAGTGTGTGAATAAAACTGACCCAAGAGTGAGACAGTGTGTGAATAAAAGTGAACCAAGAGCGAGACAGTGTGCGAATGAAAGTGAACCAAGAGGGTGAGACAGTGTGCAGGAGTCTTCTTAAAACTTTTTGGTCTGTAAATATTACCTATGATTAATTTTTATCTTCATGTCGGATTATTTTGACATTCAAAATGGGTGGGATTCACTTCACTGTTGACAAATGGTGAAGAAATATGTGTAACAACTCCTCCACTTCTAAAATTCCTATCTGATTGCTATATAATATTTAATTGCCAAGTTTGTTACTGCTGAGTCAAGGTTCAGATAGAGTGATGACACTAGGTTTAGTGAAAGATAACACAAAAGATGGTGTAAACAAGAGAGCACTATATTTTCATTATTCATACTGACTTTTGCCATTTCTTCGTCTCATGTGGTTAGGTCCAGTAATTACAAAGATATTAACCATAAACCAGGTCAACAAATCTGCAACAGTTAAACAGCATATTCGACCATAGAACTCTAATCTGTCCTCCCTCGTAAAGTGGTTGACTCTTGTTGTAGTCCTGGTCTAGTCCAAGTTCAGTTCCAATTTTGGTCCCAATTTTGATGTAGTGTATGTTTGTGTCTGTGTTTGTGTGTGAACAATTAAAAATAATGCTCAATATGTCTCCTTAAACTGTGCACATAAGACATGCCTTTGGGGTTAAATCTGCCACTCATAAATTTGCAAATACTAAGATTCCCAACAGATGGCATCTTTGAAAAGTTAAGTTTAATTTGATCAAACCGTATAATCACCACACGGCGCAAACACATGCAAATCTCTTGTATAAGGAATTACAAATTAACTTATTTTTCATGAATTCTCCTACGAATCGTCAGGATTTCCACTTGTTTTTTGGTTCACGTGGCTGTACGTCATATTGTAAAAGCAGCTCACGAGGTCAAAACGAGACCGCGTTTAATCGTCCGAGAATCAGGAAGTACGCTGTTAGCATTACCATAACCTTGAAAATAGGCTCATAAACTCATCGCGGTGAAGAATTCGGATGCATAAGGTAAGTGAGGAATACGTTTTTAAGACAGTAAAAATCGGGTACATCACCTTTCCAGCTTTTTGTGTTTGTCTTTTTGCATGTCCTCCATTTTGTCAGACTGTTTTTACAGCGTCTTTCATCAGCCTTTGCTTTCCATGTGGCGACTGACAACACAACACAGCACAGTCAGGGTACAGCGAGAAGAGAGAGAGTGCATCAGCCTCCCGCTAGGCTCGGGGGGTGGGGGTGGGTGGGGGGGGGGGGGGGTGTAGTCGTGACCCCCCCGCTCCACGTCCCCCCCCCGTGGAGCGCAGATCTGGGGCCGCCTGTCACTGCTCCCTATCTCACCCCGCCACGCGACACACTTGTCCCGGGTAATGTGCAAAAATGTGTGCACGCTCCAGCAGTCTAGTGCGGAGGATTCGTAAATGGGAAAGTGTTTTTAGCCTATACAAAGCAATGGGAGATACAGTGATGAATAGTTTATTTTTGTTCGTCAGTGGCAGCAAAGGTTTCAAAGGCAGTCGTCTGGACAGTGTTTTTGAAATCGAGAGGTTTCAGAAGTCATTTTCAATCTCGAGGTACTATAGTCTCGAGACCTAGACTGTATAGATTCTTTAAAAGTTTGGAAACAGATAGATTTTGAATTCCTGAGGGAAAATTTTTTGTGGAACATAAAGCAGTTTCAATGGAAAACATCGGATTAGCCAGATAATTTTATAAAATGTGAACAATGAAGGTGCTTTAGGCAATGATAACCAATAAGCTGCATGTAACATTTGTTTATTTAAAGCCCCAGTATGTAACTTTTTTGCCAAAAACATACTAAAATGAGAGCATGATGGATCATATTGGATGTTTTTATTGCACTAAAAAACTTGCAGGCATCCTTACTGTGAACGGGCTTGCATCTCTTATTTGGCCAGGAGGAGGGCCTCTTCCTGCTCGTCTCCATGGATTTTTTATTTATTTATTTATTTTTTGCTATAATATTCCACAGTATTGCATAAACCGTATCAATTTCCGTGGAGAAGTTCAGCTGATTTACCACCACCAGAAATGTCCATACTGTCACTTTAATAGGTGATTATTGCTCTTAACTTTTTTAACTTATAGATACACAGATGTTGACCCATATTAGTTCTTCACTATATTCACACACATTTATTACCTACTGTAGCGTCCTGGTGTAAGGAAACACACCAAACTCCTCATGATGTGTTTTAAATTGCCCCGAGCTGAAAGGGGCAAGATTAGTCCTGCCCCGAGGAGTTATAACGTGAAACTTCTTGGCAGAAAATATGTATTAAACCAACAGTGTTTACAGTGTCAGAATTTAGAGATTGTGATGAATTTGTTAAAGGGAGTTATCTGCACAAGTTACGGTACAGTTTGAAATGTTCTTTTTACTTGTGTGATGAGTGTACATGTTGTTTTGTTCTCCCTGGTCAAAAACATACCTGGGGTTGTGTTTGGTTTAATTCACACTTTTTCCATTAATCTATTAATCCAAAGTTGTCTTATCTAAGCACTCAAAAATGCTTTGTCTGCATTTTGCCTGGATTGTTGCGTCACAGGTAAAAATCCAGACTTCTCCTGTGAAGTTTTTAATTCCATCCCCAGACCCAGTCTATGGTCAAACTGTGTTCACAACGAATGCATGGCTCTAATTGCATAACATTCACATGGTCTAAAGGCTTTATTTGTTTATTTTCTAATTGCTCACTCCCGTTGCTAACAGCAGAGGGCGCCCAAACACCCAAAATAAGGTTTTCAGCTAAACTAAAGACTTGTTGTTTTTGGTAAACTTTGGGTTAAGTTAAAGACCATTGTTTAACTGTATTATTTCATCTGTCAATAAATGGAATAATTTACTTTAAGAACATGACTACAGCTACAGTTTTTAAATTATGTAACATTTGGTTAAAAGTAAAATTCAATATTAAAATCTATTTATTGCATGGATCAATTTAATTAATTCAAATATTGTTAAAAATATAAGTTTGCATGGTTAAAACAATAAGAATTGTGTGTATCTATATATCTATCTAATATCTACAAATCTTGCATGAATTCATTTTTAGACAGATGAAATGTAAATATTTCGTGCACAGACATTTATCCTAATTGAACCACGGGAAGAACAGCTTGTCTGTGCTAATGGGGACCCCATCAATAAACTATAAACAATATGCTGAAGCAAACATAATAACACGGCATTTACTTGTGCGATTGAAAACAAAAACTTAATAGTCCACTTTTAACTGTCCCTCGATTTTGCCCCCGGCTCAAACCGGCGTGACGTCAGAGCAGATGTTCCACTGTGTTGCCAACGGAACACTTAAGGTTTTATGTCCACAAGCTCCATTTAAACCGCATTTTGTCATTTGATTTTCCCCATCACATTTCTTATTACCTCCTCATTCTGCTCCGTGAATGAGCCTTCTTTCACTCTCGCCCATTGTCATGTTGTAATTACCATCGCTTGGATCACTCCGCGAGGCCTATTGTGCGGTTTGTTTTCTTACATTGTGCCTCTAACTTGCTCTTCTGTGTTGAAAAAAATTAAATAAAAAACAGTAATTAATTTGAACTGAATGGCGTAAAATTGCAGTAGCGCTTTCAAGTAACAACTTCCCACCATTCATACGCACGCGTCGCCGATCTGCGCCGGTTTCTTTAAGGCTTCTTTTCCGAAACGGGACTTCATTTAATCCTCATTTATTTTAAAAGTAAACAACCTGCGTGTCCAATCTGTTAGCACAATGCACTTCGTTAGCGTATTGCCCGCGTCAGCTAGCGGATGTCAATAGCCACTTTTAGCGCAGTGATACTTAGAATTAGCATCGTTTAAATTCATCGCTCGTCCATCTCGCATTGATCTGAAGTGAAGAAGGGGGGGAAAAAGTTCATAAAAACACAAGACAGTCCCCGTCCTCTGAAAACTGAGAGCGGTGTATCGACCTTCATGTTGCTTATCAGCGTGGCTTTGCTAGCGGATGCACCCCGCTAGCCCCATCGCGCATCACACATACCCCGCTCCCCTCCCTCATCCAGACTAATCCTTAATTACCTTGTCTAATTAGGCCCTGACAGCAGAGGTCAATCAACTAATTACAGAATGGCAGGATGAAAAGGAGGGAAAACATGAATGCAGCCAGAAGACTTCAAAGACATGATTTAAACGTGTTTGTACAGTGCGGAGGCTCATTGGTTGTCATACTTGGTTAAGTTGGGTGGAATAGCAATGAGGTGGTAGCTTAGGTACGGAGAGACGTTTGGATGTAAAGCTAACGGTTGGTGGTTTGATAACTAAAACTGGCACATGCCTTTTTGTCCTTGTGAAGAGTTTTTAATGATATAAGCACTTAAAAATAACCTAGTGTGAATTTAAAGAGGTGTTTTCCTTCTATGGGGTATTAACTGCTAACACAAAACATATTTAGATCACCGTGTTACCTTATATTGTTTGGAAAATGCTATATTCACTGAAGTTTAAGTTTCATCTTTGAAGCTCTATTACAACACAACTGGCGTGCATCTCGCTAGTGAAACAACCGCACATCACGTCAGGTTTATCATGTTGTTTTGTACAGTTTTGTATCATGCTTTTGTATATTTATGAAGAATTGTGTTGGAGCATGGATGGCGTAGGCTTGTGGGCGGAGTCTTGGACCGATCACGTCTCAGAAGCTAAGCAGGGGCTCGGATGGGAGACCGGTGAGAACAGCAGGTGCCACAGTGGATGGAGTGCCACTGGCAGAACTCGCCGTTGTGTCCTTAAGCAAGACACTTCAACCACATTGGCTCGTATGGAAGTGTGTTGTGTTGTGAGTGCGTTGGTGATGGCCGCAGATTGGCAACCTCGCTTCCGCCAGTCTGTCCCAGGGCAGCTGTGGTTACAATAGTATCTTACTACCACCGAATGTGGAGTGAATGAACAATGCTCTGTAAAGCACTTTGCGTGCATGAAAGGTGCAATATAAACCCAATGATTAATGAATTAACCATAAGAAGAGTTTGAATAGGGCATGGGAGACGTCGCTAAATTACTTAAACATGCATGGATGACATCTAAAACCTCTTCAGGCTTGTTTTTGATGAGGGAACAACATTATAACATGGTGGAAAGCTAAAAAAAAAATATATTTTGCATTATACTCCCTCTTTAACATCCTTTACTCACATATATATTGTACTGGCCTAATTTCACAGTAGCATTATCACAATAGAACTGTGTTTATTTTGTTGGCAGGCTCACATATCGAATGTCCTGACAGTCCTTTATTACGTTGATTATCTATTTTATCACAATTTTTATCTAATCTAGCACTCAGAATTGACTTTAAATAAGAAACAAACTACTTTTTTTTTGCATTGACAGATATAATGAAATAAACTGAAATAAAAAGGTAAGACATTATTTTAGACTGTGCTTACATTACAAGGACTGAGCTAGGAGCAGCACTACTATTACTTATTTAGTCTACACCATCTGAGGTATAATACTCCCTACAATGGAAACATAACCAGAAGTGAATGGGCAATAGCACAATGTGTTGAGAATTAGAAGTCTCTGGGTCCTGTGCTGATTGTAAGTAAACTTTTCCTGTTAGACATGCATTAGAGTCTTGAGTCTCTTTACACTCTTGGGCTACTCCATTTATTCAGTAACAGTAGTTATGGGTTTCAAAATGATGTAAAATGTATAATTTAATATAGATGTAATCATATTTTAATGGGGAAAAAGTCTATAAAATGTTATATATAAGAGGAAGCCTTGAAAAATGTAACCACATATAATTATACATAATCCTAACCCTCTAATTCTAACCTCCACCATCCAAGTATTATGTAATTATTACTCGTCATTATAGATTAGGAATCGTTGTGACTGAAATATTTTAAAGGTGCTGTACCAGATTTTTTTTACTGGCTTAAAAAAAAAGATGAAAAACAGGACTAGTTCAATTTTTCTTCAATTATCTTAAATTTTGAACTTCCTAATTATTCACAGTGATTAGTTTATAAGCATTTTTCACAATTCTCATTTTGACCTCAAGAGCTGCTTATACTATATCTGATAAATTTTTCTCAAATACATGGGGAAAAAACAGGTACAGTGGCTATAAATTCAACTACCATTAACTTACCTAGACATTGCAGAATTAGACCGTAAACAATCCCTGTCCCCCTTTTGGCTACATTAAAAGCAAAGAATTATGTTCTGTGTAGTTTCCTTTGCAGCATCAAACCCACACCTATGACCGTACAGTCCATATTATTGTGGACTTTCTACAGTCCCAGTATTGTTGAATCTATGTGAACATTCATTTAAAATAGAACACAAAGCACAGGTCCTGGTTCGGTCTTCTCTCCTCTCTCCCCTGTGCTTTGGATCTATGTGACAGGTGCTCGTGTAGTAACACAGTCTGCCTCCAGGGCTCGTGTTCTGCACCTGTCACCAGATCAGCGCTCCATCATCTACCATTGCACAGAGCCAGATGTATGTATGATGTGTGTGTGCATGGGCTGTTTATGCAAGAACTGTGGAGAAAAATGCAAAATTCAACAGGTGCAAACAAAAGAGATGGAATGCATTATGTGTGGAGCTGGTAAACATTGACGTCAGGAGCCCAGCAAGTACAAAATGTTTGTGTTGCCGTGAAGGTGTAAGTTGGCGAGGACAGGGTTAAACTCGAAAAATAAATCAATCTTGAGTTTAAATACATTAACTATGCCTATGTTTACCATAGGACTATCGGACGGCCTCAAAGAAATTCTGGCAAAGCGTCCGGCGCCTCAGGAGGGTGAAGCAGTGCTTCACCAACACTGTTTACAGTGTGGGTGGAGAGCTGCTGACCTCGACTGGGGATGTTGTCGGACGGTGGAAGGAATACTTTGAGGATCTCCTCAATCCCACTGTCACGTCTTCCGAGGAGGAAGCAGAGACTGGGGACCCGGAGGCGGACTCGTCCATCACCCTGGCCGAAGTCACTGAGGTGGTTGGCAAGCTCCATGGTGGCAAGGCTCCGGGCGTTGATGAGATCCGTCCCGAGTACCTCAAGTCTCTGGATGTTGTGGGGCTGTCTTGGCTGACACGTCTCTACAACATCGCGTGGCGATTGGGGACAGTACCTCTGGACTGGCAGACTGGGGTGGTGGTCCCTCTGTATAAACAGGGGGACCGGAGGGTGTGTTCCAATTGTACGGGAATCACACTCCTCAGCCTTCCCGGTAAGGTCTATTCCACAGCATCTGCAGTGATGTGGTCGCTGTATCGGTCCGTTGTGGTGAAGAAGGAGCTGAGTCGAAAGGCAAAGCTCTCAATTTGCCGATCAATCTACGTTCCTACCCTCACCTATGGTCATGAGCTCTGGGTCATAACCGAAAGGACAAGATCGTGGATACAAGCAGCCGAAATGCGTTTCCTCCGCAGGGTGGCTGGGCGCACCCTTAGAGATAGGGTGAGGAGCTCAGTCACACGGGAGGAGCTCGGAGTAGAGCCGCTGCTCCTTCACGTCGAGAGGAGCCAGCTGAGGTGGCTCGGGCATCTGCTCAGGATGCCTCCTGGACGCCTCCCTAGGGAGGTGTTCTGGGCATGTCCCATCGGAAGGAGGCCCCGGGGAAGACCCAGGACACGCTGGAGGGACTATGTTTCTCGGCTGGCCTGGGAATGCCTTGGGGTCCCACCGGAGGAGCTGGAGGACGTGTCCGGGGTGAGGGAAGTCTGGGAGTCCCTGCTTAGACTGCTGCCCCCGCGACCCGGCCCCGGATAAGCAGAAGAAAATGGATGGATGTTTACCATATTGTATGTAACTGAAATAATACACTTTTAACCATGTTAGAATATTTTTCCCTCTTTAAAAACATCCCTGGATTTTTATTTCACATCATTCACGCTGCTTTCAGTAATCATCTGTAACAAGTCTTTGCCTCTGAGCCTCACCAAACACTCCGCTGGAAATTTCCAGAGATTGTTATGTAGATAGTAAATGGAAACCCTGTGCAGTTTTTTAAGTCCGTATCATCGGCAGGCTGGTTTTTTAAGCATTTCTACCATAAAATCGTGCTCATTCCTTCTGCTGCCAGTAGAGGGCAAGCTGTATCAGATGAGAGTATACTGAGCACTGAGGCTGTGAAATAAAGTCAGTTTTTTGTTTTTTTTTTTTTCTTTTTTTTTAAATTAGGCATTATTTTAAGTTCTAAATTATGGAATTCTAAAGCAAAGATACTCAAGAACATGTTCACAGGCCAATAACGATAAAAAATAATGCATAATACGTGTTATTTAAATAGATCAACTTGAAATTTGGGCATTTGTTTCTGATGAAAGACTTGGTTTGCTAAAGCTATTCAGGAAAGGCTCATTTCTGTTCTGTGAATGTAACTTTTTTAGTATCGATACCTGCTCAAATGAGTATTTAGTTTCAATACTAGTTTTAGTATCGATTAACATTCAATTTTTACCATCCACACTACTCAAAAGTGAGGATAGTTGGAATAAGGAGGGCATTTAACATCACAAAAATCAACAAAATTACTATGCAAAGTTTTTATTTTTTCACAGTGCCTTTGCAGACAGTATTTCCCCCCAGAAATCCCCTCACTTGTGTCCAATGAGAGCGTGTGTGCTTGTGTCTGCCCCAGTGTCAGGTGCACATGTGACTGGCACGTGTGGTTGTCTCGGGGTTAACTCCTGGATCGATAGCGAGGGAAACATCTTGTATTTTATGGCTGCATCAATACTGCGGCTCAGTGTCTTAATCAGCACTGTGTATCTGGCCTGGATTCGCTCCGGGAAATGTGTTTTGGAAGCAGTCTCTGCTTTGATGTAGGCAGGAGCACTAGCCCTCCCCTATCTCCCAACAGCAGCAGCGCATTGGTGCACAGCGCTCCGGATAGCCACCAGACACAAGCTCCCAGACACAAGCACACGTGTAAGGCTGCATGACAAGACTTTACCTGCACCCCAGTGATGTAAGACTTGAAATACACCTCATTGATCCACAGGGCCAGTTGCTTGGACAAAGTAGCTGACAAATTTCTATATTTATTTTTTTCCTTCCTTACAGTATATTTTAAGGCTTTGTGAGAGCTTGGAACGAGCCAGATAGATTGAAATACATACTTTCAGCAGTTGGAAAATCAGATGATGTAACTTTGTAACGGTTAATGAAACAGTTAATGTAGCAAAATATCAATAAAACTCCAAAGAGTTGCATTTATGGGCGACCTTATTCCAACCTTGTGGCCACAGCTGCCCTGGGGCTAATTCATGGAAACATCGCTGCCATTCTGCACTAATGTACGAGCACTAATTACGCAATCACATTCACACAGTGTGCATACGAGCATAACGTTAAATGTCTTGCCCAATGACACAGTTTTATACTTTTTATTAGAGGTGCACCAATCCCGCTTTTTCAGATCCGATACCAATTTAATTTGCTGATACCCAGTATCAACCAATAGAGATTAAAAACAGCAGGTATTTCCTTCAAACAAAAAGTAAGTAGTAAAAAAAAAAAAAAAAAAAAAAAAAACATTCTGAGACTTTTTGGGCCAACTACCACCACTAAATAGTATTTTTACATCAATTTATATGTAGCAAAAGACAAACTTAAAATCTGTCAACTGGACAAATCCTTGTGGGAGTGAAGATGTTTCGCTGCTCATCCAAGCCGCATCGTCAGTTCTGGTCAGATTACTGGTGGACACTGCATTATATCTGTCTGAAGGGAGGAGCTAACTACACTGGAACTGTAAACATCTATTGACGTTATTGCCGTGAGAGCTCCTCTGGACCCCAGTCTGCTGTACATCTCCATCTCAAAGCCATTAACCACTCCTTTGAAGATAGTGAAGTTCAGATCTTAGCCAGAGAAAAGAAATAGTTTGAGAGGAGAGTTAAAGAAGCTATTTTTGTTAGGGAAGAGAATCCCTCCTTAAACAGGAACAGGGGCCTTAGACATAATCTCTCCCCCATCTACAACTCCATCCTCAGACCCAGAACAATGAGAACAATAGCAGGGTCGTTAGGGGTTGAATAGGGTAGTTTCAGAGTTTCAGATGAAACTGGAGACAATAGTTGTTTACAGTTCCATTGTAGTTAGCCCCTCCCTTCAGGTAGATATAAGGCAGTGTCCATCAGCAATCTGACCTGAACTGAAGAAGCAGCTTGGATGTGCAGCGAAACGTCTTCACTCTCAGAACGATTTGTCCAGTTGACAGATTTAAACTTTGTCTTTTGCTATGGATCAGACCTGGACGACTGAGGGATTGCACAGACATCAGTTTATATGCCCAATCAGGATATCAGTTAAACCAATATTTGCAAGCTAATTCAGCATCAGTGTCCAATACCAGTATCAGACCGGATCCCTACTTCTAATTCTGCTACTGTTCTAGTACTTTACAATGTGACAGAAATGTCCCCATTGTGAGAAAAATAAAGGTTTTCTTATATTATAGTAGTGTGAGTGATTGGTGGTAGTCGGAGGTGCCACTGACGTTGATTGGCAGTCTTGTTTCCATCAGTCTACTTCGGGAACACTGTAGCTATAAGGCGTTCAGGGCAAAATCTATGGCAATTCAAAGCACTAACAAGGCACAATTCATCCATCTAGCTACAATTTTCTCATAAGGGTACTCTGAAGTTACACGGAATTCCCCTTATTTGAGTTTCACTTTGTGCTCCGCTGAGTCAAAAATGATCCCACTATCAGCAATCAAGCCAAACAGAAATGCTAAATACAAAACAGAAAAGCGATTTTGTTGTTGACAGGTTGCCGCTCGTGAACTATCTTGTCTCGTATTTGACAATTTTTATTCAAAGACCAATAAACCAGCTTCAAGATATGAGCCGGCAACTTTACAGGATGCATTCACGATAATATTAGGGTGACATTCGGGAAAAAGAGCTGCAATCTTCCACTTGAAATTGTATCAAAGAATGTTGTTTTTTATTGGCAAAGCATGAGACGCATATCAACTCAAAAGGCCCAGTGCCTCGGTAAGATATTAGAACTAAGTCGAGCAGACAAGAGATGATTAAATGAGGGATGTATTATGAATTACAACCATTTAATAACAAATGAGCCCACGTCTGAAGCCCGGCATGCTGCATTTTTAAAATAATTTGTCCGGAGGCTGTAAAATCTCAATACATTTTAATAAACTGGATTTTATTGCTTGGATCTTGGGCAGAAATGTAACAAGTTTTGGAACCTTATTTCATTAAGTGTGTGGGATTAGATCAAATGTTTTATTTTCCTCCCAGGGTCAGTGTCTATTTGATTCATATTCATAACTCATTTTAGTTTCTCCCATGTTTTATTAAAGTAATTGCAGAATGAATTACTTCACTGTGGTTAAATAGTTTTGACATGTGCATGATATCACTTTGGGGAATAACTCATTACAAATGCTACTATTTAATTTTATGTGGTATTGGAGTAAAACCTATACTATACAGAGTAACTTACCTATATAAGTATGAAACGGCTATGTGTGTAATGCATAGCTGCCTCATACCTGTAATTTGAACATTTTCAGGCATGGAGTTGTACTTTTTACCTACTTTAAGGGCCTCCCCTCATGTATTTGAGCAAAATAAGTCAGCTGTGTATTGTCTGCATCTAATTATAAAGCATTCTTGTCAAATAATCAGGAAGTTCACGATTAAAATGCTAGTTATTGGTAATAATTCATTGGATTCATATATCACTTTTGTGTATACTCTCAAAGACACTTTACATCGCAGTATTCATTCACTCAGTACTCGATGGTGGTAAGCTACTACTGCAGCAACAACTTTCTTGGGGTAGACTGGCCGAAGCGAGACTGACTGAAGCGAGGCTGCCAAACTGCACCATTGGCCCCTTCAACCAACACTCACATGTACACACTACCTTTCATACTAAGCCACGTAGGTGGTAGTGAAGTACCAGTGGCACCTGATATTCCCAGCAGTATGCATCCAAGCACTACCCAGGCCCAGCCTTGCTTAGCTTCTGAGATCTGAGGAGATCAGGCTTTGACATGCCGATATGGCCCATGACTGTGATGACAAAACTCCGCTCTGGCCTCTGAAAGTTGTGACATGTGCTTCGTAACATAACTCCCCCCTTAATCCCAGATGAGCCCCCAGTATGTTACAAACCATTCCTAGAGAAAAGGAGGTAACACGACCCTGAATGTGAAAGAGTAAATAATAAGTACCTTTTTTAATGTCGTGACAAATGAGGGTACAATAATCATAAAACTGAAAATTACACTACAAACAAACAAACGAAAGGAGGATCTGCGAGTACAAAACTAGGGTCTAAGTTCAACACAAAAGATCAAGTTTCTCAGTCTCAGATTTAAGTTTTAAGTTTTAAATTTGCAAGGCTTTCAAGGTTCAGAGTCATACAAGTGGCATGCCATCCAGACACAAAATCCAGCAGCCAGGAGATGCAAGGGGCGGATCCTTTTTGAAGGAGTGCTACCACAGGCGGGAGGTCAGGATTGGCCAGGCTCTTGATTGTCACTCCAATCACATGAAGGGCCCTGCTGTCAATCGACTTCCAGCTGGAGGAGCGCACCAGGAGAGGTCCAGAGAGAGACAGCAGGGACAACACACCCGACTGTACGAGGAGCTGGAGGACATCTCACCATGAAAACTACAATCATTCTAAATTGTCTTAGTACATTTTATTTATTGATTTTTTTTCTTAAGAAGGCAAACATTGCTTCTGAGAGGAAATTCTGTCCGTCCTTATCAATACTGACAATCTCTTCACCTTACAATAGGCACGATTTACATAGCTAGTGTAGTGCTGGGTAACATGTGTTAGCTCTCCGTGTGTGGTGCTATGGAACATTATGCAAGATTAATAGTCGCTCTTCATGTTACAAATCCCTCATTGTGCCCTCACCTATTCATCCAACCCCCTCTGCTCAGGCTTGCAAGTGCTTTTCTTCCCTTCAAATCCCTCTCTCTCCTTCTATCCTCGGGCGGTGTACAGAGATTGCGGGCCAACTCCGAAGACTAGACCATTTATCTATCTCGGGATTCTGGAGTCTTGCCACAGGTGCAGAAGAGCACAATAACTCCTCCTCATACAAACACACATGCAGTCGGAGTGCGGAGACGAATGGTGTCGCCCGGGCAACCTTTAAAGGCAATGTGCTAGACGTTCCTTATCCGCACGCACCTTTAAGACGAGCCAAAGCGCTTCACGGATCGCTTTGTCTAACCATCTCCGTGTCATGTCACTTTTGTTTCCCATTTTTCAAAAGGGTTTTAAAACGCGCTTTATTCATTCGGTGGTGGCGGAGTGGAAAAAGGTTAGGCTAGGCTGGCGGGGTGCGCTTTTAGGATGGTTTGTGTTGTCAGAGGAGTTGAAACCTGTCTCGAGTAAGAGTGCCATACTTCTGTGGAATCTTTTGTACGAATCTGCTCATCCAAATGTGTCATGTGCCATTCCTAAAATCAATCAAGGGAAGACTTTTTGAATAATTTCAGGTTTCAAAAGAACATGGGTAGTATTCCTAAAAATAGTAAAAGTTAAATATGTCAGCTGGACAAAAAAGTTGTAGGAGTGAAGGCTCATCCAAGTCACTTCTTCAATTCTGGATGTGTCATGTGCCATTCCTAAAAATGTTGTTGGTATAAAATTTGAGACCCTTAATTAGGGGGTATAATGTAAAATTGGCTTTTTGCAGCTTTCTATCATGTTGTAATATTGTTCCCTTGCAAACTTCCAAACATGAAGAGGTTTTAGATGTCATCCATGTATGTTTGAGTAATATTGTGATCTTGCCTTTTCGAATCCTACTTACAAGTTACAGGTTTAAAGAAAAAAAACAAAAAAAAAGAATCATCTATGGGTGCATGACCGGTTTACTTTCACACATATTTAAGAATTAGCCAATACACTGGACTCAGAACTAGAATTAGACCTAGAATTGTTGCCCTTTTTTTCTGACTTTCCCTGGATCTGTCTCTAGTGTCGGAGCATGTGAAGGTGATATAGACATAGGGGCTGTTTCAATTCAAACATACGCCCGCTGTTTGAATTGTGTGGCAACTTGGCTAGCACCAGGGCTGGCCCTAACCTTCAGGGGGCTCGGAGCAGAATTTGCCATCGGGGCCCTCGCTGCTTTTTTTCCCACGTATGACAAAATGAAGACAACGCTGTCATCATCTCAACCAGCTGTAAAAAGACTGAAAATTCTTAAGGCTAAACAGCAATAGCCACAAGTATAACAGTATAAAAACATGTGAGGAAGAAAATTCCCAGAGAAAACTTTTAATTCTAGACATTTTCTTTTTCCTGATTTCTGGTGGATTTTAATGTGTTTCATTTGGCTAAAGTGAGCTTACATTTATCAATCCTAATAAAACCCAGAATGGGATAGAGTAGCCAAAAGACGTACTTAAGCAAAGGTCCACTCACTTCAAAATGAAATTACTCAAGAAGTACAAAGTAGTGATCCAGATCAGAGTAGCTTAAAAGAAACAGTCTGGACATAACATCAGATTTATAATCATCAGATCATTTGAAGTTAGTGTCATTAGAAGAACTGAACATTAAATAATGCACAAAATCTGGTAACTTCAAAGAACAGACCAAAAAGATTTGCATTTGACGCTATTATGATGTTTATTCGCTGCACAGCTGAGTTATACGGCACACATTTGCATACATAATTAATGGAGATGTTACCTAAATGTGCATATTAACGAGCATTTAGAACACATTCAGGAGTTATTCATTCGTCCAACAGATTTAACAAAGAGAGGTTTCTGCCATAATGAACGTTGTTAATCTGACAACAGGAGCAGTAACTCCCTTTAGCCTCGGCTCACCTCACCTCACAGTTTAGATCACAAAAGGATCAGCCACAACCAAAAACAGCCAATGCTTGTGTAATCCCTCAGTTGTCCAGGTCTGATCCATATTAAAAGCCAAAGTTAAATCTGTCAACTGGACAAAAAGATGGAGGAGTGAAGACATTTCATCACCCAAGCTGCCTCTTCAGTTCTGGTCAGATTGCTGGTGGACACTGGCTTATAACTATCTGAGGAGAGGAGCTAACTACACTGAAACTGGAAACAGCTATTGTTTACAGTTTTCTTTGTTACCTTTGTTTGCTTTGGTCTGAAGATGGAGTTATAAATCGGAGATAGATGATCTAAAGCCCCCATTCCTGCTCAAGGATAGATTCTCTGTCCTAACAAAACTAGCTTCTTTAACTCCCCTCTCAAAGCATTTCTTTTCTCTGGCTAAGATCTGAACTTCACTATCTTCAGAGGAGTGGTTAGTGGCTTTGAGATGTAGATGTACAGCAGACTGGGGTCCAGAGGAGCTCTCTGAACAGTGTTGGTACATCCTCTTGTGGAGTAGCTGTTTAGTTTCTCCAATGTAACGCTCACTGCACTCTTCACTACACTGAATGGAGTAGAACACATGACTTTGTTTACGGCTCAGGGTTTTGTCCTTTGGGTGAACCACTTTCCTCTCTTTCTTCTTCTTTCTTTCAGTGCTTGTATGTTTGAAATGGACTGGAATCTCAAACTGTCTGAAAATTCGCTGAAGTTTTTCAGACACACCCACTGTGTAAAGAATAGACTCTTTCATTCTAGGTTCAGATTCCCTGTTTTTTTTTAGTTTTTTTTTTTAGCTTTTTTAGATCTGTTGAAGGCCCACTTTGAATATCCACAAGCAGAGAGGGCTTTCTCCACGTGTTGTTCCTCCTCCACTTTTCCCTCTGTGTTTGTGGGCACCACTTGAGCTCTGTGTTGCAGAGTTCGGATCACTCCGAGTTTGTGCTGCAGTGGATGGTGTGAATCAAACAGCAGGTACTGGTCAGTGTGTGTGGGTTTCCTGAAGACTTCTACCTGGAGTCCCTGGTCCTCTCCTATAGTTACTCCATGGTCTAAGAAGGCCACTTTGTTCTAATTGGCCTCTTCCCATGTGGACTTCTGTTTGGATCCACAGCATTAATATGTGCAGTAAAGATTTCCAGATCTTGTATTTTGATTTTAGTTCAGTTGTCATCCACATATTGACACCAATGCAGAGGTGGGGTGCCTGAAAATTAGGCCATTGCATCCTGTTAAAATTGTTCCATATATAAGTTAGCCATAATAGGTGAGAACAGTGAGCCGATGGCACAGCTGTGGGTCAGGTTAGTTCTCTCTTTTAGCTTAGTATCCTGCAGTAGTCTCCATTTCGCTGCCTCCACTGCTACTGACGTGGGGATAGAAGTGAAAAGAGAGGTCACATCAATTGAAACCATGGTCTCAGCTGGATCAAAATGGAGATGCTTGACTTTGCTCACAAATTCTGCTGTGTTCTCAATATGGTGCTCTGTGTTGCCCACCAGAGGAGCCAAGATGGTCGTCAGATGTGTGGTCACGTTGTATGTGATAGAATCAACACTACATACAATGGGTCTGAGGGGTACTCCTTCTTTGTGGATTTTTGGGAGGCCATAGATGTTAGGAATGGAGTCACCAGGATAGAGTCTTCATACAGCTGTCTATCAATGACTTCTTCCTTCTCCAGCAGTTCTGTAAGCAGTCTATGATGTTGTTCTTGTATCCACTTGTAGGGTCTGGTTTCAGCAATTCATGTTAGCCTCATAATCAGCTGAGTTCAGGATCACAGTGCACCTCCCTTTGTCAGCTGGCAAGATGTTGATGCTGTGGTCACTGCTCAGTACAGATGTTTACAGTTTCAGTGTAGTTAGCCCTCCCTTCAGATAGATATAAAGCAGTGTCCACCAGCAATCTGACCAGAACTGAAGAAGCGGCTTGGATGAGCAGCTGCTGGAATAAAACACATCTAATTGTTTTAAGGTGGATATTTAGAGCAGTATGAACACCTGTGTGCTGTTTAGTTTCCAAAAAACCTTTCCAATCATTATTTTCAATATAAATATATTGGATCTCCATGGTGGCATCGGGGCCTTAAGCAGCTGTTTAGTCTGTTTATAGGCTGGACTGGCCCTGGACAGCACATATGATAACATCAAATTCACTTCATTTACAGAGGACATTTTATAAACATGAGATTGTTTAGTGTTTTTGTTTGTGGAGCTCCTTTATTTCTGCTTAGACCCATAAATATGAGGGTAGTGGATCTTAAATTGTTTGCAGTGGTATATAAGCACTTTCCCCAACTTTCAAAGGCCAAGGTGTATTTTGGCAATCACTGCAATGCTAACAGTTCACTTTAATAATAATAATAATAATAATGCCTTACACTTGTAATGCGCTTTACAGGCTTGTCAAAGCCTCTTAAAGAGCTACACTATAGTCATTATTCATGTGCTCCATACTTGGGGGTGGTAACCAACTATTGTAGCCACAGCTGCCCTGGACTAGAGCTGTGTGCTAACCTGCACCATCAGCCCTGACCACCACCGATCACTAAGTCGCATACTAGGCAAGGTGGGTGAAATGTCTTGCCTAAGGCACGCACGCACGCACGCACGCACACACACACACACACACACACACACACACACACACACCACACACACACACACAATGACAGAACTAGGTTGAGCGGGAATCGAACCTCCGACTTTCGGGTTGGGACTATACTATATACTATACTGCTCTAACTATTTATGTCAGTCGGAAGCAGAGCCATTTTAGATACTGCTGCCCTCACTGACGTAAATGTGGCTGCCAGTCTGCATCAGCAGCCTCTCTGATGACATCCAATTACGCCACTGTGCTATTCTTAACCCCAGAAGAATATATGAGCCATACTTCTGTCGCACTTTTATGACATCATCTGTTTACATAGTGATATATTCTTCTTTGGCCCTCGTTCTCCTCTGCCTCCCTAATCCATTTGCCCCTGGCGGAGTGATCCAGGAGGCTGACTGTTCTGATGTTTGGAGCGAGCTCAGTGTGGTCGTATTCCTGTCTGCATTTGAATGTCAATGTGCTGTTATCAGTGGCAGCTGCAGACAGGGACTGCACCTCCCCAGCTTACCCCCAGCCAAGAGTTGCTTCTGTTTCATAAATAATAATAACTGTACACTCAACCAGTTTGAGTTGGACATTTAAATAACGAAAAACCAGGGGCTGCACCAGGGAAAGGTCAGTGCACCCTCCATATATTTTTGCCTCTTTTTAGGAGGCTAATCAAAAATCATCAAATGTTATTCTTACATTGTTAAACTGAACCAACAATCATTAAAAAATGGTTGTAGAACTCACAACAAGGTTCCAACTACATTTAAAGTCGGTGTTAATAGGTGTGAGAGCAGCCATTAGGGGCCTGAACAGTTATGTAAAATATGACTCAGGCACAGTTCACACTTAAGGTAGTTAAATAGACCTATCTAACAAACACGTGTAGCAGGGCAGTTTTCTAGTGCACACTGAGGTCGATCCACAGAGCCACTAACGCAAGAAAACGACCTTAGTTTCAGTGTAGTTAGCTCCTCCTTCAGATAGATATAAGGCAGTGTCCATCAACAATCTGACCAGATTCTGACCTGAAGAAGCGGCTTGGATGAGCAGCGAAACGTCTTCACTCAGAAACCTTTTGTCCAGTTGACAAAATAGAATGTTTCTTTTACTATGGTTCATACCTGAACAACAAAGATATTTCCACCTCACTTTGTCTAGGGATCCCAACACAACCTTTCTCAACGTGCCGAGTCTTGCCAAACATAATTAATTTTCGTGCTAGTATTTGTCCAATAAAGAATTCCCCCTTGATGATGCAACCCCAAACGTATGGTACTTTACTGGCAGTGGCAAATTAGTGAGTAAAACTGTGGCACTTTGATGGGTGCAATTCCTAAGGCAGTCTCTCTCTCTCTCTCTCTCTCTCTCTCCTTTTCTCCTTCTCTCCCTCTCAGCTGGTGGCAAGACTACAGATAAAAGGCAGTGATGAAATGAAGTGATATGCTTTTGCTTAATAAACAAATGCTTAAATAATGATCTGATGCAAGCTCCCACTCCCCTGTATGCTTGTACTGCAAGACGGATGGACAGAGTGGGCATGGAAATGTAATAACATGTGGAAAATGAACCAAAGATGGCACTGTATTGTTTTCAATGGCCTGTGTTTGTTGGTGCATGTGGCCAAAAATTGTTTTTTCCCTGCAAAATCTGACCTTTGTGAAAGCTGTGGATGCTCTGTCAGCTAAACATGGGCAGTTTGATTTCATATAAATGCATTGTGCTCTATGGAAGAATACTTTGTAGGCCGTACCTATGGATCGACCACTAATTGATCTCACACCAGGACAGTGTTCTCTAGGAAACTTTTGCCATTGAGTTATGTGCTAGCAAATGGTAATATGTCTGTGTAATCCCTCAGTAGTCCAGGTCTGATGAGTGAATGAGTGAAAAACTAAACTCTGAGATAAGAGAAGTTTGTTTTTGTTCAGTCAATAGTCAAGCAATGAATTTGTTAGTTTAGCTTGAGTTACAGTAATAAACAAAACTGACTGCATGGATCTGAGTTTGGCCTGAGATGCGAGGGAGGAGGTTGTGACCAGACTGAGATAGAAACCAAGTATACAGCGAGAACCAGAGATGCCTGGCTCCGCTCAATCAGTATTACTCAGAAGTAAGAGGCGGCATGCTGTTAGCGTCCTAGTTGGCGTTAGCAGCAGTGTGAGGGAAGACCTCCACTCTGACCTCTTAAGGTTGTTTTAACAGTGGTCTTACTCAAAGTTGTATTTTGATCAATTTATGCATGTTTGAGTATGCTAATGAAACTACTGCTCATTGCATCAGGTTTGGCAAGTTGTGTACAGTTTTGTAGATTTGTGGAGAATTGTCATGTGTGACATGGGTGACATAGGCCTGTAGGCTGAGCAGGGTTTGAATAGGGCCCAGAAGAAATTGCTAAATCACTGAAAAATGTACAGATGGCATCTTAAACCTCTTCAGGCATGTTTTTGATGAGGGAACAAGCTTATAACATGGTATAAAGTAAAACCACAAAAAAACAACAATGCAATTTTGCACAATATCCCCTCTTTAATCACATGTTCTGTTTTGACCAAACATGCAGAAGCACCATTCATACAAGAGCCACCCACCCAACCACCACCCAGCCCCCCGTCTCAGAGGAGGCAGCCCCGATGACGCAGTCTGCCGTAGTGTGCCGTCTGAGGTCAGAGCTGTCAGAATCCAGGCCACGGTGAACCATGAGCCAGCCCATCTGCAGAGGAGAAGGGATTCCCCACAGCAGAGGCACATGGAAGACCCTGCCTTCACTGTGGCCAGCGCTTATGTAATCCCAACATTATATAATTGACACTGAATCTGCAGTTTGGCACGGAGCTGCAATGCGTTTGTTTGGAGAAGAGATTTCAGGGTTTCGTACATCTCTAATTTCAACAATTAGAGATGTACGACTTTGGGGAAACAAATATTGTGATTAGATTTGTTTGTTTGTTTAAAAAGTAAGATTCTGTTCAGAGCGCACATAGTAAAAAACTCCAGGAGCATTAACATTTGAGATTTGATAATTGTAACAATTCAAATTGCGATTGTGATTCAGTCATAATATATTATAGCTTGTGTTTATTTTTAGGGGATTTATAACTTTGTAGCTTTTGGTCTGAACAGTAGAGAAAGTCACTAGAAACACAATCAGGGAAAATTGCAAGTAAACTAGCCCGAAGAAAGCATCCATAATCTCCTGGTTAGAAGGCATGAGCGCCGATGCCTTTGTCAAGGTGTCACTAACAAGTCCAGTGTTTGATTGGTGATTTTATAGGCCTGTGGGTTTCTCAAGTTGCCATGGTTTCCCACTATATCCAAAGCATTCACAGTTGGACAAAAGTCCACCTTTGTCGTGTTATAAGTTGTTTTTCATTTTACACGTATGTGCGTGTAAAATAATCTACATAAACCATAATCTACAGAAAAGTGCTACCTATAATCTATACATAGACTATGAGATTGTATCAGTATAACCAAGAGTCTTGCTGTTTTCTTAATCTATTGACGCAAAGCCCACTCACATTTGATTGACAGCACTGCATGATGTCATGATGAAGTGGTAATCCCTCAGATATTTTACCCCCACAAGCTTGTATAGTTTGTGGGAGTAAGGCAAGGCAAGGCAAGGCAAGTTTATTTGTATAGCACAATTTGTACACAAGGTAATTCAAAGTGCTTTACAGAATAAGAAAGACATTAAAATTACACAAATCAAACATGAATAATCACAAATAATCATCATAAAATTGACATTAAAACATTAAAACAAAAGAGTGCAGAATAAAAATAAAAACCTTTCAGCCATATGCACAGATAAACAGAACCGTTTTGAGCCTGGATTTAAACATTGTCAAAGTCGAGGCCTGTCTCACATCTTCAGGAAGACTATTCCAGGTTTTAGCTGCATAAAACTGAAACGCTGATTCTTCATGTTTAGTCCTGACTCTGGGCACCAGCAGGAGGCTGGTCACTGAAGTCCTCAGAGTGTGAGATGGTTCATATGGCACCAACATGTCAGAGATGTACTTTGGGCCTAAGCCATGAATAGACTTGTACACAAGCAGAGCTGCTTTAAAGTCTATTCTTTGAGCTACAGGAAGCCAGTGCAGAGACCTGAGCACAGGACTTATGTGCTCGTACTTCCTGGTTCTGGTCAGGAGTAAAATATCTGAGGGATAAACACAACAAACTGCAATGGTGTATATTTATAATGTGATCCACCAACAGTTCAATGCTCTCACTTTACCTGCTTTATTATCAAGTGTCAATGTACTGTCCATAACCACAGTCATAGTCACTTTAAGTGCTTCACTTGTGAAGTGAACACTGAACAGCCTCGATTCGGCCCAACTCATACTTATTGATCTAAACAAGCCTCCGTAGCACGCTGAGCATGACCAAAACACACCAGAGGGTGACTCAAAATGGGTCAAATAGACTGTGCAATGTATAGTAAGAAGGAAAACCATGCTTTATATAATCTGACAAAAATAAATCAGTTTCTGGGGACGATCACAAAGTTTATAGCCTTATCACACGTTCTTATTTATTTTTATTTATTTATCTTTATTTATACAGGTGAAACCAATGAGAGCACTCGGGCTCTCTTTTTCATGGAAACCCTGTTTAAAATACAATACAAACAGAAAAACAAACAAGACAAACACGTATATAAGTCGTCTTTACTTGTATTCATAAGTATTGTCATCTATCTGTTTGACCCAATTCCTAAATTCTTATGTGTATTGTTATGTAATATTATCTGTCTCTTTGACCAAATCTTTGTGATACTATCTGTTGTTACGCACGGGCATATCTCATTTGTTAGCGTACGAGACGATGTGTCCAGCAGCCTGAAGTCTTATTCTAGTCAGACTTGAATAAGACTGGTGCGATTATTTTGATGGTATAAATACACTGCGTATATGTTCATTTGGAGGCGGAGGGCGAGACGACGCTATAAGGGACAACAGCTCTTGGACAATTGTGCACAATTAATTCAATAAATCTGACTTTTTGCTTCAAGACAACTTCTATATTGATTTAATTTTTTAATGTGTTTACTATTAGAAATTCCATAACAAGAATCTTATAGATGCGTTTCATACAGTGCTGCTCTCGTCCAACAGGCAGTGATGGCCAACCCAGTTTTTCATAGAGAATACAGTGATGGGTTTCAAATCCATCACCTGTGATAAAACAAAGGACAGAGTGAAATAGTGGATCCAATGGTTTCAAAGTAGAGGCAGAAGTCTGCATGCACACCACATCCCCATAATCCAATACAGACATCTGCACATACACCACATCCACATAATCCAATACAGACGTCTGCACATACACCACATCCCCTAATCCAATACAGACATCTGCACATACACCACATCCCCTAATCCAATACAGACGTCTGCACATACACCACATCCACATAATCCAGTACATAAATCTGCATGAACACCACATCCCCTAATCCAGTACAGAAGTTTGTATGTACACCACTTCCCAATAATCCAGTACGGAGAGAAAGGTTGCCTTACTGTAATTTATTGGGATACAATATTTGTTTCTGTAATACAAAACAGCATCATCTGCATATCGCCATATGGCTTTCTTTTAAATTGTAACCAACAGAATTAATAAAAAAAAAAAAAAATGTAAAAAAGTATGGAGGCCCAAAATTGAGCCTTGGGGCACTCCTTTACTTAAAGTTAGAAAATCTAATTTAAAATTGGCCACTGCTGCCTGGGTTCTGTTTGAAAGATAATTTTGGAACCAATCACATGTAGCATTGTCAAATCCCATGTGTTTCAGACGCTTCAAGAGGACTCCATGATCCACTGAGTCAAAAGTCTTTATAATCAAGTCAGCTGTAATAAAGTTGTCATATCTGCATTTGTTCGCCCGCTCTTACCATGCAGCCGCCATGTCGTCTGAAGTACACTTTCTCCTACTCCGACGCCTCATCAGCATACACCCAGATGACCCAAATCAGAAATCCAAATATCACTAAAATCTTACGCAGCTCGATTTATGTTGACTAGTAACAGTAATTTTCCTCTGGCCAATGGGCGGTTTCTACTTTATTATTGTTTCCTGCACTGTTTGCGATGTAGCTTCACCTCAGGCAAGGGCTATATTTTCTTTTGTATATTTTTGCTACTCTCTAATGTGAACTGTAGCTAGGGGCTGACAGCATGATCCAGCACCCTGTTGTGAGGATGTTTACGGTGAAGTATTTTAACGGGGCAGGCAGAAATCAGCACAGCAGTTTTCAACCGAAAGTCAACGGACTTGTTTCTTTCGATTGTTTTTGGGTGTCAGAGTACATGACAAAATGACATGGCAGACAAAACACAATATATCTTATTTAACTAATGCACTACAGAACCTTGAACAATTCACTTTCAATAATTATCCCTACTTTGCTATTTAACACGATTACATTTGTTTCCCCATTAGGCTTAACAGGTGTCTGTAGACTCACAGAATGAGCTGCACTGACTGTTTATACTGCGACTTTGGGAAGGCTGTTTGTGCTAAAGACAAGTAGTAGTAGGCTTAGGGGAAATGCTCAGACTGCTGCTCAGAACAGATGCTCCGAGCTCTGGGAATAGTCCTGCACTATCAGACAAAGAAGCAGCACGGCCTGTGGCGCAAACATGATAAATGACTCATTAAAACAATTAACAGGCAAATTTGTAATCAGCGTGTATTACAGCTATAGGCGTTATGGGTGACAGAGTTCAACGCATTGTAGCATTAGGGCTTGTTGTTCAGGTAAAAGTGGTAGTGTTTTCAATTTGTGTTTTGTAGTTGATCAAAATTGTGCTGATTTATCACTATTTCACATTGTATTGATATTGATTAGCTTGAATTAGAATGGCTAATAAGGCAATAAGCAAGGCTGCCAATAATCTGCACCATTGGCCCCTCCCACCACCACCAACATTCACACACACACACTCACACATGCACGCACACACACGCACACATGCACACACACGCACACGCACGCACACACACACACACACACACACACGCACGCACACCAGATTCGTACAGACTACACACAAGTGCCTTGCCTAAGGACAAAATAAAAAAAAAAAAAAAAACACACAACACACCACCCCACTGCAGCACCTGATATTGCCAGAGTGTCTCATCCAAGTACTAACCTTAACTACACAACGCCGCCAAATCTGATACCTTAACCAGCTCTCTCTTGAAAAAGAGAGCTTGATTCTTAATGGGATGTTCTGGTTAAATAAAGGTAAAATAAAATTGAAAACTTTTAACATTTAACATATTTAGATCACCATAATTCCATATTGCCACAGAATATGCCACAGGATGGGTGATAGTAGATACACTGGTAGATTGTGTCCACTGAGCCAAACGTTGGACATAAACATACTTGGTGGAGTGGTCAGATCCACTGACGCACAGGTGGCCAGTGTGATTCCTTCCCACAGAGGCACCTGTCTAAATACACTGGTGTATGAAATGTAAAATGCAGGAGTTTTGAGGTAGAAAACATATTTTTTTTTCACCAGTACATCTTTCCGTTGCTCTTTTCTCCAACAATAGCCACAAGAGCAACATAGTCATTAAAAAAGAAAGAAATATATATCTATATATATCTCTATCTATCTATCATATATATCTATATATATATATATATATATATATATATGATATATATAGGTATATATAGTGTGATTATATATATATACAGATACACACTTGCCATATGTATATACTGGTGTATATATATATATATACACACACATATATATATATATATAAAAGTGCTATATATATATTTGTCATATATCTTCCCGTTGCTCTTTTCTCCATATATATAAGATACATATTCATCATATATATATATATATATATATATATAATGTATGTGTAATGTATATATATACATATATATATATATAAATAATCTGATCATTGCAAACGTAGTCCACTAAAACCCTCAGTATTCCCCTAGAGGCGACCATGATCATCTTCATGTCTTCATGATAAGTCCACCATCTTGGCCTTGATCTCTCGCTCCGACAGGTCTGTGCTCTGCACTTTCTCCCAGAAGGAGTCGAGCAGAGGTTGGATCCTCTCCGCTGAGACGACAGATACTGTGTCATCCAGGGGGCAGCTGGTACTGCCTTGTTCTTCTCTGGACTGGGGCGATGAGTGTCTCATACCGCCGTATCTCTTCAGCTCCGATAGACTTTCTGTGTCTGACAGCCCACGCCAGCGTCCTGTCCTGCTCCTTGGCAACTCCTCAGGCTGTGGCTCAAATCAGCGGTGCTGGTGAGTACCTTTAGCAACAAGACCTGAAACTACTGCTAAGGTTTAAAATGTGCTTTTTGGACTGAAAACAACCTTCATCATACTTTTCAACTCTAATATTTGAACAAATTTTTTGAAAAGTCTATTGGAAAAATGAGTGGGAAATTTACACCTGGAGCTAGAGCAGACTTCAAAGAGGGCGGGAGCGTTGAACTCCATTGTCCGTGCATTTTAGATGTAATTTTTTCCACAAACTGCCACTTAAATGATGCTAAACTATGATACATAGACATCATGAAAGACTGTTCTGATTTAAGCCAAGTGATTCTGCAGGGGTGAAGTTTGAAGTGTGGATACCAATCAGTGTTCCTCATATGTCCAGACCTCATCCTTCTTCCTATAGTTCACACATACTGCTCACTTTATGGCAGCTGTATTTGAAATGTGGTTCAGGGCGGAGTTTAGGCGTTTAGTACCACTTTAACTTGTTAGTAGAAGTTGTCAGAGTGGACTTGATATAGAAGGCAGATGGTTACTTTGCCACGCTAAATTACATCATATTCATTATAACTGTCACTCAGAGGTAAATAGTGGTGTGGTGAGACTCGAACGCTGTGCCCTAGTATTTCAGTAGTTTTTTTTCTAATTACAATCTCTTATAATTACATGGAATAAATAGAATGTAGCTCTGACGTTTACCAACCAATCGTTGGGATAACCTAAAGATATTTAAGGTCCTTTTCTTCAGGAGGTTCCACTGCTTGTCTCCATGGAGATTATTGCTTTGCCTGGAATGTTCCACAGTATGGTATCAAACTTTTTTTTTTATCTCCATGGAGACAAATAGTTCACAGTTGGAAGAAATGTTTTCAAGGAATTTCTTTAGCAATATGAATGCTTGTGATTAAATAACTGCAAGATAAGTAAGTTTAATGTTGTAGTGTGGAACATGCAGGCAAAGCAATTATACATCTCCATGGAGACAAACAAGTTGCCTGACTCCACAATAGAAAAGTTACATAGTGCATCTTTAGCTGTAACTTCATAGTTCTGTCCTGTAAAAGTGAATAGACTTTACTTCCTGGATTACCTTATGACATCATGAAGTGGAACCAAGCATTTTGAGCTCTGGAGATGGCTGTACTTTTTAATAGGAATCGTGGCTTAATGCGGCACTATGCAACATTTCCAGTGTATCTAGTGTAACATTTCCTGTGTATTTCTTTGTCTGTAATGCACCACGATATGGCATTATTCATATCTATTTTATATTTACTGTGTTTATTGCTGATACAATTCCCTGAACGACATGCACTGTTACTGAGAGCGGACCTTCCTCTCCACAAATCTGACTCGTAACTTGGCTTGATACTTTTTTGCATTTGAGAGATTGTGAAATTTTGACATATGATATTGGTTTTCATGAGGCCGCAAAAGCATAAGTATCATAAACCTTTTTTTTTTTTTTTTTTTTTTACAAGGACACATGCGTCATAATCCTGCTCTGAAATGACAGACTTTACTGGTCTGTCTGCACCAAGCTTCCTTCCATTTTTTCTCATTCAAATTTGGGACTCCGCCACATTTGTCTCACTTTGATAGAGGGCTTATTGTCATGGCAGGATAGACTTCCACTGTGTATTTTAATGATTGAAGAAACAGCCCTGCTCTAGATAAAGATAAGCAAGGCCCTCCTCTGCTTTGCTCTCATTTTAATGGGCACATATAAGGAAAAATTTGACTTTTTTTTAGCTTTTAGCCAGGTTAGATTGTTGTCCCCTCATCGAAACAAACCTGGGCGTTGTATTTTTGCTTCATTCACACTTTCAAACTCAATTTTGTAACTAAGGAATAGACTTAATACTGAATACCGATTCCAATACACAATGGTAATTAAAATTTCATGTACAAAATAATACAATCTTTATTGTGGCCATGTGGTCTTATATCTGTGTAATCCCTCAGTCGTCCAGATCGGTTTCATAGTGGTCTTATGCGGTCTTATACTTGTTCTGATTTAGCTCAAGATCATTCTAAAGACTCATTTCTGTCCAGTTAATGTGACTTTTTTTAATATCAATACTGGTTCAAATGAGTATCTAGTTTCGATACTAGTTTTCATATCTGTTAATATCAGATTTTTTGATACTTTTGACAACCTTAGTTTCATTAATCCATTAATCCAAACTCATCCTCGTTAAGCGCTCAAAAAAAATCTGCCTGGATATAGCAAAAGACGAAGTTTAAATGTGTCAACTGGACAAATCGTTCTGAGAGTGTTTATCACTGAGAAACAAAGTTGGCGCTGTCAGAAGTTTGTTATGCCTGAAATTGACAAAAGAAATACAAAAAAATGACGGAGCAGATTTCACTTTCCTGCAGCAGATTGGACATGGAGGATCTAAGTTACTTTTTGTGGATCCATACTTTCTTGACTGGATTATATTCTCTGGACCTCTGCGGAAAGAATGAGACCAATTTTGTGGGAATATATTGATGTTTGACAGAACCTCAAAGGTGAGTGAAGTCCAAATTCACATTTTTGGCTTTTCTGTAAAAACAGCTTTCCCGACAGCACTGTGGTGACTTCAGGTGAAAATGCATAGTCGGAAAGATGAGATCCTTAGCTTTCATTTGATGTGTAGATTGTTTGTGTGGGTGATGCAGAAGTTAATGTACATTGCTGTAAAGTTGTAAAGAAAAGGCAACAGCTCACGGGCGGGAGGTCGGAACGGTAAGTGGTTAAGGAAGGATTGTCTTTCCTAATGAAAATAGCTTCTTTAACTCTCCTCTCAAACCATTTCTTTTCTCTGATAGAGATCTGAACCTCACTATCTTCAAAGGAGTGGTTAGTGGCTTTAAGATGGAGATGCACAGCAGACTGGGGTCCAGAGGAGCTCTCACGCTGGTGTTGGTACATCCTCTTATGGAGTAGCTGTTTAGGAGACAATAGATGTTCACAGTTTTAGTGTAGTTAGCCCCTTTCTTCAGATAGATATAAGGCAGTGTCCACCAGTAATCTGACCAGAAGTGAAGAGGCAGCTTGGATGAGCAGCGAAACGTCGTCACTCCTACAATGATTTGTCCAGATGACAGATTTAAACTTCGTCTTTTGCTATGGATCAGACCTGGATGACTGAGGGATTACACAGACATCTGCCTGGATAGTTGCGTCACATGTAGAAATCTGGGCTTCTACGCCCCAGAAGCATGTCTCGATTAGCACAGCATTCATGTGTCCTAAGATGTTAATTGGTTTATTTTCATTTCCATTACTGACAGCGGAGGGAGGTCCACCGTCTTAATACCTCATTTGAAATGGAAGTGTAGTTTATTAAGTGTTTTGCAAATGCAGACATTATTTTAAATTCAAAAATGTAAAATACAAATCCCAACTTAACCAAATGCGTGTTCAAAAGGGGAATTAAAGCCACAAGAATACGTAATATGAGTTCTTTAAATAAATAACCGTATAATAAAAAGGAATGGAGAATGGAAGGGTTCAGATCGGGTTTGCGTGCCCGGGTGAGGGCAGGGGCAGACAGTCAGTTTTTGCAGTTTGTCACACAGCATGGCCGCAGGTATAAAGAACTCTTACTGAAATATTTAATATGTGCAGTTGGCTCAGAATAGAGAAAAGTCCACTTTTTTGCTAAAACCACAAAACCATAGAATAAACAAATCTTCCATTTTATTCTGTTTTCTCATAGTTATGTATTAAAGAAGACATATTGTGCTTTTGTCTGATGTATAGTTATATAACAATAACACCCATGGATCATTATGTCATAACTTGGATAATCTAAATCGCAACATTGAACTAAAATGGCTTCAAAAAGAAACAAGTCCGGGTTGGAAAATTGGAGTGCCCAGTAAGATTTTAGGAGTCCATTCCCGCCTGATCCTTGGTGGTACGTCATCATAAATTCCATCACAACAATGAGCGTATGCTGTCTGCATCTACGGATAGGAAGCTCATTTGTGCCAAAAAGGATATGCAGCACTGCCAAATCCTAAATCTATCACAGAGTAAGTAAATAAAATGAGAGAACAAAGTAAGTACGTCACAGCGGGCGTGTACGAGCGACGGTGAAAACGGGGGTAGAACAGAGCAATGACATCTTGAATACAGCGAGCATAAAGATTACTAAAACATGTATGAATCACTCTAAATACAACTTTGAGGGGGTAAATGAGATGAGAAAACAATTACGACATGGTTACACGCTCTGAAAAGTCAATTTTGCATGTGTCCTTTAAGCAGAACCTTACAGCAAAGATTATATGACTTTTAAAACATGACTGTCTATGATGCAATTTCACTATAGCCGTATTGAAATATATCTTGCTTCATGGAGTAAGGGGGGAAATCAAGCTAGTTGCATCATTATGAACAGTAAAGAGAGTAAAAAATACTTAGAAATGTAGTGACAGGTAAATATTGCAACATGTACGATATGACCAGTTGAATTCAAAGAGGGCTTTACACGACTAAATAAAGACAGATAAAAGATAAAAATGTTGGACTTGGGAATGCTGACTCCCCTGCCACTGCTGGGAATAGTGAAGTAAGTCTATTGACAATTTGGCAGCATGGGTATTGTCAACACGACGCAGAAACACTTTGAACAAGGTTTACCCTTACGTATTTTAATATAATTTGGTAACGTTCGGGGGTCGGATTAATAAACCCAAAGGGCCGTGTGCGGCTGGGGGGGCCGGAGTTTGCACATGTTTGCGCTATCGGGTACGTTCATATTAAAGTGCTTATGACAGATTGGACTACTCATTTTGCTAAAACACAGTTAAGATCATTATATTTAAGACAAAATAGATTAAAAAAAAAATCCCAGTTTGGCCATGGTTAATGCTCCAATGTCGGTTGGGGGGGTGGTCTGCTGCCATTGGTCATTCATTGGTCATTTGAAAATAACATTGTTTAGGAACAGTGTTATTTTTTATAATTTAGGAATGTTAAGGTTAGGGTTAAGATTAGGGTTTGGTTAAGGTTAAGGCATACACTGTGTACAGAAGTGGACTAAATGACTGTGACACCCATAATGTTCAGCTTCACTCAAATGAAGATCAGCGAGGCTAGCGATTACGGGGTGAATATGGAGCCAGACTCGATATATATATATATATATATATGTATCTGGAATTCCAACCGTGAGTATCATAGCAACCAAACAGCCAATCTGGAGCGAAGCTGTAGAAGGTAACACCCCTTTCTGACCGAGTCAAAGGTTAAGGTTAGGGTCAGGGTTTGGTTAAGTCTCCCTGGTGTGATGTCATTAATATATAACTCTCTACAATACAACTCTCCACTTTCTGTCCTTTTCAACATATTTTTCGACTTTTCTTTGCAAATTTATTCTCAAGAACTCATTTTATTAAGTTAAGTTATGCTGTAAGCTAAGAGAATCCCGACATCACACGCTCTGCCTTCAACACAGTGAAGTAAACTGGAGTGCAAGGCTCACAGGGTGAACGTGTTCATCTGGCAACCAGGTAGGACCAGTTAAAAGTGCTAAAAGTCAATCACCGTCTGTTTAACAGGAGACCAAACTCAGAGCATTTAATCACAACTGAGAGTAGAGTGCATGGGGAAGCAGGTTTGTTCGGAGCGTCTGAGGTGAAATTATGGGATGTCCTTGAGCAAATGCATATGACAGTTTTTCCAATTATTACTTGGTTTGGTGGGTACTGGTGGTAAATATTTATCATAGTTTTACATCAGATTGAGGGGGGAAAAAAAGCTGAGAAGTACAAAAATATTGGAAGGAGTGGGAAGACAGAATACTTTTACCAATGTCATTATTACTGAAAATTACATATTAAATACAGGGACAATTACGAGCAAAGAAACCATTGATACAATAAAATAAAGGTGTTGTTATATAGGTGTTATTTTTATTTATCTAATCATAACTACCGTGTAATTTAGTGGTTGCCAGGCCACAGAACTGTAATTACCTCTACATATGTCACTTCTGCTGCCCATGTCCATCTAGGAAAGGCAAAAATGTTTAGTAAAGTCTTAAATATGTGTCACTTCTCTTATGCTCTTTCAGGGACACCACATCAGCAGCGCTCATATTTGTAAGTATGTCTTTTCACACTGATAGAAAGTGCTGCTAGAAAAAAAACAGCACTGGTAATATAGAAAAACAAATGAACAGGTGTTAAAAGTAAGTCATTTGAAACTCGTTACTGTAATTTTTTGATGTAGAATTAGATTTTTGGGGGTCATTTTTAACCTGGCTCTCATCAGATTGATGTGTAGCCCTGTGAACTGAGCTCTCACTAAGAGCAGTCAGACACAATGATCGAAGCATTCAACAGTGAAACAAGCTGAAAAATGTAACTTTAGTTCATTTTGAACGCATGTGCTTTTCTGTAACTGAATTTGTCTATATTTCTGCTACATTTGGCAGAAGTACGTCTGTTAGTATCACCATGCTTGTTTTGGTTTGCTCGGCACTACTTCCTCTTAAACCACAGCGCTGCCTTGTGATTGGTCAATTTTGAATGGGACCTATCACATAAAAGGCTTCAGTCAGAGCTTAACAAGACAGATTCTCAAATTTGCAAACTCTCAAAAATCGCAAGAATTAGTCTTATCATCTCTTAAGTTAGTATGGTGTATTGACATGCTCTATTGGTGGATTTCAGATTCTTTTATGTGATGATGTCCTACTTCCAGATGTAGGGGGACAAGAGTTAGTTATAATATTGTATTTTGTCATGAAATATCCAAATGGTAAATTCACAAATAGACCCAGGACACGCTGGAGGGACTATGTCTCTCGGCTGGCCTGGGAACACCTTGGGGTCCCACCGGAGGAGCTGGAGGAGGTGTCTTGGGTGAGGGAAGTCTGGGAGTCCCTGCTTAGACTGCTGCCCCGCGACCCGGCCCCGGATAAACGAAAGAAAATGGATGAATTTGATCATTTCTATCAGTAACCAGACCCAAGAGCTCACTGTATTTTAACAAAAAGCTGCATTTTATCAGGATAAATTTTAGCTGCCCCATCTGCATTAAATATGAATGGCCTATAGATTGTCGTGGTGCCATCTGAAACCAGCAATGGTCCAATTCCAGACCCTTCTGGTTTCAAACTGAATGTATAAGTGACTAGCTGGTCAGGCAAAAAAAAAAAAAAAATGTCGCAGGTGTAAGATTTTTCATTCTATGCCTACACTGCAGCACTATGTAACTTTTCTGGTGGGGATTCTGTCATCTGCTTGTCTCATAGGCTTTACAACAAGCTCCAGCTGTGTCTGTTGTCTGCCGCCTGGAGGTGAGGGGCAGAAGCAGACAGGCGTACCCAGAGGACGTGAGCTCCCCATCGGACATGAAAGGCCCAGATCTCCCCAGCACGCAGCGGCCGCCTATAGACTCACCCCGAGCCCACAAACAAGAGCTCTGCTGGGATACGCGGCGGGCGGTACTCCCCTCAGGCTGGGTCCCCGTTGGAGGTGTGCACTCGGCCGCATCGCACCATCAAAGCACTGCACACAGAACTATTAAAAGGAAATGACATCAATGAAGAGGTGTCCATTGTACTTGTACAAAGCAGCAACACAGAATAGACTTTGTCAACGCAACGCTATGGGCGATGATTTGGAGTTTCTAATCAATGCAGGAGCAGCTTCTTGCATGTAAGATATTTGCACTATATAGATTAGTGGCCTCTAACTCACATATAGAGCATAGTCATATGAAAAAACTTTAAATGTAAAGTATGTCAAAATTGTATTTTAACCCTGGAGAACCCAAGAACACTTTTCTTCTTTGGAAAATTATAAACGTTCCCTTAAATTACTGTTATAAGTTCACTGAAATATCCACTTTTTCAATTTTAACTCTTTATTCACTAATTTAGGATCAGGGCCAAATTTGACCCATTGGGCGTGCTAATTTATAAATAAATAAATAAATAAATAAATAAATACTTCTAGACATTCTGCGAGCTATTACTAAAAAAACCAAAAAAAAAAAGAAAAAAAACCCCACATTTTCCCCAATGGCTGGTTTGCTGGGAAAATGATTTTGTTTGAGTAGTTTTCCAGCTCAACAGCGCAGCCATCTTGTCACTACCACTCTGGCTCATTTTAGTTCAATATTCATCCACTAGTTGTCTCTATGCAGGGGCCAGAAGTGGCACTCTGGGCTTTTTGAATTTTTTTAATTGAAATTTGACTTTTTTTTTTTTTTTTTGTGTGTGTGTGTGTTGTTTGTTCATTTTGGGCAGCAGCAATTAACTGCAGTCAAATTTGACTCCGTGGGTTCTCCAGGGTTAAATTTCATAAACGTGACCTAACTGTGTCCACAGATAAATGGTAGAAATTTATTTTAAAAAAAATCAAAAATCAAAATAGCTTCCGGCAAAGGTTCTATATTACACAAAACATACTCCTGTGTAATAATGCAGGTACCTCCTCAAAAACAGATTGGGAGTCGTGTTTTGTTTCATTCACACATGTTTGCATAACCCTTATTATGAGCCTGTCTACATCTACGTCTACGAAGCTCAAAATGCTCTGTTCCACCTTGTGACGTTTAACGGCTACTTTTTACCTTTAGTTCAGTAAAGCCTGTTAATTTCGTAGCTTAAATGATCCAAATGAGTTGGTGTTGAAGTGGTGTATGGAGTTTAAAAACACAGTGGAGCACTTCCTGTATTACCACATGACATCACAAGTTGGAACAGGGTGTTTTCAGTTTGAGCATATTTAGGCTGGGACCTCAGCTATTTATTCTTGATTACAACAAACATTCGCCATGATGTCCCATTTATTTATGTTATAATTAGTATTTTTGGTTCTCAAGATGATTGTGTAATTAGAAACAGAATGTCTCTCATTTGGGTTGTCAGTTTCAATTAAATCTAGTTGGTTTACACTTAAAAGGACTCTCTCTGATCGGAATCATCATTAACTAAAAC
>JAIEZT010001390.1:16198953-16271651 GCA_019594935.1 Periophthalmus modestus | reverse complement strand
ATTTAATCTGACTTTTTTTTAATATCATACTGGTTCAAATGAGTAGCATCGTTTCGCTACTAGTTTTCATTAATCTGTTAGATATCAGATTGCTCATCCCTTTCCGATTGGAGGTGTACTTGCCCTCCTAGCGACTGTAAAGCCGACACACTGCACTGCGGCCGTGTGCGGCAGTCATCCTAATCTCTTCTCCCGACGTGCATGGTGGGGGGCCTCGCGGGGGTCATTTCTCCTGTTCCTCGTTTCAGCGCGTCAAAAAGAAATCTGCCTGATTATAGCAAAAGTACGAAGTTTAAAAATTGTGTGCACACCTGGTCAAATCGTTCTGAAGTGAAGACGTTTCGCTGCTCAATCCAAGCCGCTTCTTCAGTTCTGGTCAAGATTACTGGTGGACACTGCCTTATAATTTAGCTGAAGGGAGGGACGTAACGACCTGGAACTGTAACATCTACTGCTTGTCGTTTACCGCACTCGTCAGCTCCGTCTGGTTCGTGAAAACCAGTTGCTTCTACACGGGGGAGAGTGGGGGCGTAAACTTTCAGTCACATGTAGCACTGATTCGCTGTTTGCGGATTCAGTGACACAACCTCCACCTTATTGGACAACACTGGTGTCAATCAGAAGATAACGCGTGTGTTTATCACTGAGAAGTTTGTTTGTTATGCCTGAAATTGACAAAAGAAATACAAAAAAATGATGGAACAGATTTCACTTTCCTGCAGCCGATTGGACATGGAGGATCCAAGTTATTTTGTGGACATAATTTCTTGACTGGATTATATTCTCTGGACCTCTGCGGAAAGAATTAGACCAATTTTGTGGGAATATGTTGATGTTTGACAGAACCTCAAAGGTGAGTGAAGTCCAAATTCACATTTTTGGCTTTTCTGTAAAAACAGCTTTCCCGACAGCACTGTGGTGACTTCAGGTGAAAACGGTTTGCATAGTCGGAAAGATGAGATTTGTAGCTTTCATTTGATGTGTAGAGTGTTTGTGTGAGTGACGCAGAAGTTAATGTACATTGCTGTAAAGTTGTAAAGAAAAGGCAACAGCTCACGGGCGGGAGGTCGGAACGGTAAGTGGTTAAGGAAGGATTGTCTTTCCTAACGAAAATAGCTTCTTTAACTCCCCTCTCAAACCATTTCTTTTCTCTGGTAGAGATCTGAACCTCACTATCTTCAGAGGAGTGGTTAGTGGCTTTGAGATGGAGATGTACGGCAGACTGGGGTCCAGAGGAGCTCTCATGCTGGTGTTGGTACATCCTCTTATGGAGTAGCTGTTTAGGAGACAATAGATGTTCACAGTTTTAGTGTAGTTAGCCCCTTTCTTCAGATAGATATAAGGCAGTGTCCACCAGTAATCTGACCAGAAGTGAAGAGGCAGCTTGGATGAGCAGCGAAACGTCGTCACTCCTACAATGATTTGTCCAGTTGACAGATTTAAACTTCGTCTTTTGCTATGGATCAGACCTGGACGACTGAGGGAATACACAGACATCTGCCTGGAGAGTTGCGTCACATGTAGAAATCTGGGCTTCTACGCCCCAGAAGCATGTCTCGATTAGCACAGCATTCATGTGTCCTAAGATGTTAATTGGTTTATTTTCATTTCCATTACTGACAGCGGAGGGAGGTCCAACGTCTTAATACCTCATTTGAAATGGAAGTGTAGTTTATTAAGTGTTTTGCAAATGCATTTTAAATTCAAAAATGTAAAATACAAATCCCAACTTAACCAAATGCGTGTTCAAAAGGGGAATTAAAGCCACAAGAATACATAATATGTGTTCTTTAAATAAATAACCGTATAATAAAAAGGAATGGAGAATGGAAGGGTTCAGATCGGGTTTGCGTGCCCGGGTGAGGGCAGGGGCAGACAGTCAGTTTTTGCAGTTTGTCACACAGCATGGCCGCAGGTATAAAGAACTCTTGCTGAAATATTTAATATGTGCAGTTGGCTCAGAATAGAGAAAAGTCCACTTTTTTGCTAAAACCACAAAACCATAGAATAAACAAATCTTCCATTTTATTCTGTTTTCTCACAGTTATGTATTAAAGAAGACATATTGTGCTTTTGTCTGATATATAGTTATGTAACAATAACACCCATGGATCATTATGTCATAACTTGGATAATCTAAATCGCAACATTGAACTAAAATGGCTTCAAAAAGAAACAAATCCGGGTTGGAAAATTGCAGTGCCCAGTGAGATTTTAGGAGTCCATTCCCGCCTGCTCCTTGGTGGTACGTCATCATAAATTCCATCACAACAATGAGCGTATGCTGTCTGCATCTACGGATAGGACGCTCATTTGTGCCAAAAAGGATATGCAGCACTGCCAAATCCTAAATCTATCACAGAGTAAGTAAATAAAATGAGAGAACAAAGTAAGTACGTCACAGCGGGCGTGTACCAGCGACGGTGAAAACGGGGGTAGAACAGAGCAATGACATCTTGAATACAGCGAGCATAAAGATTACTAAAACATGTATGAATCACTCTAAATACAACTTTGAGGGGGTAAATGAGATGAGAAAACAATTACGACATGGTTACAAGCTCTGAAAAGTCAATTTTGCATGTGTCCTTTAAGCAGAACCTTACAGCAACTTTTCATATTTATTTGAAAGATTATATGACTTTTAAAACATATGACTGTCTATGATGCAATTTCACTATAGCCGTATTGAAATATGTCTTGCTTCATGGAGTAAGGGGGAAATCAAGCTAGTTGCTTCATTATGAACAGTAAAGAGAGTAAAAAATACTTACAAATGTAGTAAATAACTAACTAGTACTAAATAAAGACAGATAAAAGATAAAAATGTTGGACTTGGGAATGCTGACTCTCCTGCCACTGCTGGGAATAAAGAAGTAAGTCTATTGACAATTTGGCAGCATGGGTATTGTCAACACGACGCAGAAAAACTTTGAACAAGGTTTACCGTTATCTATTTTAATATAATTTGGTAACGTTCGGGGGTCGGATTAATAAACCCAAAGGGCCGTGTGTGGCTGGGGGGGCCGTAGTTTGCACATGTTTGCGCTATCGGGTACGTTCATATTAAAGTGCTTGTGACAGATTGGACTACTCATTTTGCTAAAACACAGTTAAGATCATTATATTTAAGACAAAATAGATAAAAAAAAAATCCCAGTTTGGCCATGGTTAATGCTCCAATGTCGGTTGGGGGGGATGGTCTGCTGCCATTGGTCATTTATTGGTCATTTGAAAATAACTGTTTAGGAACAGTGTTATTTTTTATAATTTAGGAAACATGTTAAGGTTAGGGTTAAGATTAGGGTTTGGTTAAGGTTAAGGCATACACTGTGTACAGAAGTGGACTAAATGACTGTGACATCACCCATAATGTTCAGCTCCACTCAAATGAAGATCAGCGAGGCTAGTGATTACGGGGTGAATATGGAGCCAGACTCGATATATATATATATATATATCTGGAATTCCAACCGTGAGTATCATAGCAACCAAAGAGCCAATCTGGAGCGAAGCTGTGGAAGGTAACGCCCCTTTCTGACCGCACCGCTTGGCAGGGGGCAGGCACTGAGCAACACTGTCAATCAAACTTATTGCTAAGGCTAGCGGGAGCGACCTCGAGGAAAGAAGGCAGCTGATTTGTCTATTAACAATGTTCATATTTTGAGTTACGGACACAAGAGCGAAATGAAAATACCAGGATCATGTAGAGTGGGTCAATATGAACATTTTAAGACCAAAATGACGAGGCTCACTGCAGCAGTTACACAGAGAGAGGCCATAGTTTTCTAATGTAAAGTGAATTGGAGCCAGAGTTGGCAGGGCAGCAAGCACGCCCACTATAGCTGTATTCATGTTCGTATTTGGAACGTGGTGGGTAGCGGGTTAGCTACGTCCGTTTATATATACAGTCTATGGGTTATGGTTAGGCAAAAGGTTAAGGTTAGGGTCAGGGTTTGGTTAAGTCTCCCTGGTGTGATGTCATTAATATATAACTCTCTACAATACAACTCTCCACTTTCTGTCCTTTTCAACATATTTTTCGAATTTTCTTTGCAAATTTATTCTCAAGAACTCATTTTATTAAGTTAAGTTATGCTGTAAGCTAAGAGAATCCCGACATCACAAGCTCTGTCTTCAACTTCAGTGAAATAAACTGGAGTGCAAGGCTCACAGGGTGAACGTGTTCATCTGGCAACCAGGCAGGACCAGTTAAAAGTGCTAAAAGTCAATCACCATCTGTTTAACAGGAGACCAAACTCAGAGCATTTAATCACAAGCGAGAGTAGAGTGCATGGGGAAGCAGGTTTGTTTGGAGCGTCTGAGGTGAAATTATGGGATGTCCTTGAGCAAATGCATATGACAGTTTTTCCAATTATTACTTGGTTTGGTGGGTACTGGTGGTAAATATTTATCATAGTTTTACATCAGATTGAGGGGGGAAAAAAGCAGTACAAAAATATTGGAAGGAGTGGGAAGACAGAATACTTTTACCAATGTCATTATTACTGAAGATACAGGGACGAGCAAAGAAACCATTGATACAATAAAATAAAGGTGTTGTTATATAGGTGTTATTTTTATTTGTCTAATCATAACTACCGTGTAATTTAGTGGTTGCCAGGCCACAGAACTGTAATTACCTCTACATATGTCACTTCTGCTGCCCATGTCCATCTAGGAAAGGCAAAAATGTTTAGTAAAGTCTTAAATATGTGTCACTTCTCATATGCTCTTTCAGGGACACCACATCAGCAGCGCTCATATTTGTAAGTATGTCTTTTCACACTGATAGAAAGTGCTGCTAGAAAAAAAACAGCACTGGTAATATAGAAAAACAAATGAACAGGGGTTAAAAGTAAGTCATTTGAAACTCGTTACTGTAATTTTTAGATGTAGAATTAGATTTTTGGGGGTCATTTTTAACCTGGCTCTCATCAGATTGATGTGTAGCCCTGTGAACTGAGCTCTCACTAAGAGCAGTCAGACACAATGATCGAAGCATTCAACAGTGAAACAAGCTGAAAAATGTAACTTTAGTTCATTTTGAACGCATGTGCTTTTCTGTAACTGAATTTGTCTGTATTTCTGCTAAATTTGGCAGAAGTACGTCTGTTAGTATCACCATGCTTGTTTGGCACTACTTAAACCACTGCTGCCTTGTGATTGGTCAATTTTGAGTGGGACTTATCACTTAAAATGCTTCAGTCAGAGCTTAACAAGACAGATTCTCAAATTTGCAAACTCTCAAAAATCGCAAGAATTAGTCTTATCACCTATTAAGTTAGTATGGTGTATTGACATGCTCTATTGGTGGATTTCAGATTCTTTTATGTGATGATGTCCTACTCTCAAATGTAGGGGGACAAGAGTTAGTAATAATATTGTATTTTGTTTCACAAATAGACCCAGGACACGCAGGAGGGACTATGTCTCTCGGCTGGCCTGGGAACACCTTGGGGTCCCACCGGAGGAGCTGGAGGAGGTGTCTTGGGTGAGGGAAGTCTGGGAGTCCCTGCTTAGACTGCTGCCCCGCGACCCGGCCCCGGATAAACGAAAGAAAATGGATGGATTTGAACATTTCTATTAGTGACCAGACCCAAGAGCTCACTGTATTTCAACAAAAATCTGCATTTTATCAGGATAAATTTTAGCTGCCCCATCTGCATTAAATATGAATGGCCTATAGATTGTCGTGGTGCCATCTGAAACCAGCAATGGTCCAATTCCAGACCCTTCTGGTTTCAAACTGAATGTATAAGTGACTAGCTGGTCAGGCAAAAAAAAAAAAAAAAATGTCGCAGGTGTAAGATTTTTCATTCTATGCCTACACTGCAGCACTATGTAACTTTTCTGGTGGGGATTCTGTCATCTGCTTGTCTCATAGGCCTTACAACAAGCTCCAGCTGTGTCTGTTGTCTGCCGCCTGGAGGTGAGGGGCAGAAGCAGACAGGCGTACCCAGAGGACGTGAGCTCCCCATCGGACATGAAAGGCCCAGATCTCCCCAGCACGCAGCGGCCGCCTATAGACTCACCCCGAGCCCACAAACAAGAGCTCTGCTGGGATACGCGGCGGGCGGTACTCCCCTCAGGCTGGGTCCCCGTTGGAGGTGTGCACTCGGCCGCATCGCACCATCAAAGCACTGCACACAGAACTATTAAAAGGAAATGACATCAATGAAGAGGTGTCCATTGTACTTGTACAAAGCAGCAACACAGAATAGACTTTGTCAACGCAACGCTATGGGCGATGATTTGGAGTTTCTAATCAATGCAGGAGCAGCTTCTTGCATGTAAGATATTTGCACTATATAGATTAGTGGCCTCTAACTCACATATAGAGCATAGTCATATGAAAAAACTTTAAATGTAAAGTATGTCAAAATTGTATTTTAACCCTGGAGAACCCAAGAACACTTTTCTTCTTTGGAAAATTATAAACATTCCCTTAAATTACTGCTATAAGTTCACTGAAATATCCACTTTTTCAATTTTAACCCTTTATTCACTAATTTAGGATCAGGGCCAAATTTGACCCATTGGGCGTGCTAATTTATAAATAAATAAATAAATAAATACTTCTAGACATTCTGCGAGCTATTACTAAAAAAACCAAAAAAAAAAGAAAAAAAACCCCACAATTTTCCCAATGGCTGGTTTGCTGGGAAAATGATTTTGTTTGAGTAGTTTTCCAGCTCAACAGCGCAGCCATCTTGTCACTACCACTCTGGCTCATTTTAGTTCAATATTCATCCACTAGTTGTCTCTATGCAGGGGCCAGAAGTGGCACTCTGGGCTTTTTGAATTTTTTTAATTGAAATTGGACTTTTTTTTTTGTGTGTGTGTGTGTTGTTTGTTCATTTTGGGCAGCAGCAATTAACTGCAGTCAAATTTGACTCCGTGGGTTCTCCAGGGTTAAATTTCATAAACGTGACCTAACTGTGTCCACAGATAAATGGTAGAAATTTATTTAAAAAAAAATCAAAAATCAAAATCAAAATAGCTTCCGGCAAAGGTTCTATATTACACAAAACATACTCCTGTGTAATAATGCAGGTACCTCCTCAAAAACAGATTGGGAGTCGTGTTTTGTTTCATTCACACATGTTTGCATAACCCTTTATTATGAGCCTGTCTACATCTACGTCGACGAAGCTCAAAATGCTCTGTTCCACCTTGTGACGTTAACAGCTACTTTTTACCTTTAGTTCAGTAAAGCCTGTTAATTTCGTAGCTTAAATGATTCAAATGAAGGTTGGTGATGAAGTGGTGTATGGAGTTTAAAAACACAGTGGAGCACTTCCTGTATTACCACATGACATCGCAAGTTGGAACAGGGTGTTTTCAGTTTGAGCATATTTAGGCTGGGACCTCAGCTTAACTATTTATTCTTGATTACAACAAACATTTGCCATGATGTCCCATTTATTTATGTTATAATTAGTAGTTTTGGTTCTCAAGATGATTGTGTAATTAGAAACAGAATGTCTCTCATTTGGGTTGTCAGTTTCAATTAAATCTAGTTGGTTTACACTTAAAAGGACTCTCTCTGATCTGAATCATCATGAACTAAAACCCAGCACCTGCAGCCAATCATGAATCAGTGCTAGTGCAGCCTCTGTGAGTGAACTGTGGAGGTTCTGAGCTTTCACATGAGGCCTGTTCATAGAAGAATGAGGAAAAACTTGTCTCCTTTATCTGCAGGTTAATGTACTAGCAACCAGGCTCAGTTGTTGATTGTAGAAGTCGTTATAACACAGGGTACATACAGTTCCTTTTAAGACTTGCCGTTTCAGAATACCACAACATAAGACAGCGCATTACATAAGCAAAGTTACCCTGGAATTTAAAAATGCAAAGGAGGCTGAAACATCCCCCCGGCTCTGTTAAATTGGATCTGCGTGATGATTGGATTATTTATTTGCCTGTTTATTTTCCTGTGCGAGCTTGATGATTTCCCTCTAGCGTTACCCCAGTTTCTCGCGGCCTGCTGAGCCTACCTGAAGTGCCCCCCCCCCCTGCGGACTAAGGCATCACATCAGGACGGGCTGGCAGCGGCTGACAGTCAGGTTCATATACGCCCCGTGTTACCCTGATCTGATTGCTCCACCTACCCCTCCAACCGGCTGCTCCACCTCACTGCTGACTTTTAACCAGTGCCAACTTTTACTAATACAACAATTACATTCCAGCAGAAGAGCCAATGCAAGTAGTGGAGATAACAAAAGTAGAAAATTGTATAAATTCTATAATAAAACTGAGCTAATGTTGACTTTTCTTAATATCGCTCTAAAATGGCTTAAAAATAGTAATACATCTCTTGACTTGCTGTTCATAAGTACCTTTTTAATGGCATTACATCACAACAAGAAATAGATTTTCAATTAGTTTTTATTGTTTTAAAGGCAGGCATGCCCAAACTGTGGCCCAGGGACTAAATGTGGCACTCAGATCAATTTTCCCTGGCCCTCAAGCTTCCAGGTGAATTGGCCCATATTACTTTAAACAGTACTTTTTACTGTATATTTCTAAAAAATCTACTTTAACAAACAAGCAATAATATCAATGCCCGATTTAATGGAAGCATGACTAAGGATGGAAGCATGAATAAAGGTCTAGTGGTTCAGTCTAACACTCTATGGCCCTCAATCGGCCCTCAGCTTTGTCTGTGTTTTTATATGTGGCCCTTAATGAGAAAACTTTGGACACCCCTAATTTAAATGCCTATGAGACATTGCGACTAACTGCAATTATATACAGAAAAGTGGGCGGAGATAGGGGGTGGGTGATGACTCAAGCCTCATACGCAAGACAGTACATCATTACTCAAACATGCGTGAAATACAACTTTGAGTAAATTAATGATGAGGGAACATCGTCTACATCTACAAAAAATTGGTTCACTTTGATTAACTTGCTTTAGTTTAATTGCGTCAGAGGCATGTAGTAGTTTCAATATTATCATTTATCGCAATATTTCTCCGGCGATAAATCATGTTTGAAAATGTGTCATCATGGGTTAATCTCTATCGGGACAAGCTGATAACAACACCAGGTTAAGTAAAAGGGCAGATCTGTGGAGAGGCGGCACCGCTCACCCTGAGAAAGATTTTTGGAGCCTGTGGATGATATACAAATATAATGTTGCTTACTTTCTTTCCATGCAGCAGTGGCGACATCTCTTAATGTGTGACTGCCACTCTGGGTATTACAGAACACTGATGCAACCACATTGTTTCGACTTCCTGATGCGATATCGTTGTACGGCTGTGCTTTAAATTTCTTATTTACAGACTTTGAGTATTATAAAACATCGGTGCAAGCTCATCTTCTTCAGACTCTCACCCTGTCAGACTCTACTGCCTTTAACCCGACTGTACTGTTGCAACCGACAATAAAGATCTACAGAACGATCCCTGTGCCTCTGCGTCTGTTCTTCACGCAACAGAACAGAAACCGACAAGCCGTAAAAAAAGAGTTTTGATTAAAAAAAGATGCAAGATAGATAAGCACAATGCTGTACTGTGGAACATGTACGATGACATCTCCACGGGAACAAGCTGGATGTTCCAAAGAGCAGAAGCGGTTTGTGCTACTGCTGAAGATTTGGGAAAAATATCGAATCGCAAATTTTCTGACAAGCATTGTATCAGATTTATGATGCGTTTTGTAATAATAGGCGTCTGTTCAAATTCACATTTTAATCGTGACCAGACGAACTGAGGAAAAAATTGAAATATGAACCGACAAACTAATACAAGAATCACATTTCAGAGCATTTCAGATCTGAACTACAGGGTTAGCAGCTTTTTATGTAGAATAAGACAGAATATTATAGATTATTATGATGGCGCTTAAAAAATTGCAGCCTTTGTGATTAGCTTTTTGTGTCAAGAAACAAGTGATCAGAGGTGGGTAGAGAAACCAAAAATTAAACTCAAGTAAGAGTAGTGTTACTTCAAAACAATATTACTCAAGTAAAAGTGCAAAGTAGCGGTCCAAATAATTCTCAATAAGTCTCACTTTTCAAACAAGAGTAAAAAAAGGATTTGGAAAAAGTACAACTCAGTAAAAGTGACTTAAAGAGTAACTGTCAGAACGTCATATCTGATTTATAATTTGAAGTTAAAGTACTGTATTTTCCGGGCTATAAGTTGCTCTTTTTTCATATTTTGACGAGGATGCATTATACTCAGATGCAACTTATATGTGAAATTATTCAAGTATATAATTTTGTAGTAGTATTTTATTCGGTCATTACATTCAAAATCAGACATTATTCAACTTGTTAAGGTTGTACATAACTTAAAAATTATTTATAATGCCTGACTCTATAGCGCATCTGATTAACTGTTAATATTTTACATAAAGATACCAGACGGTTCATGTCTATGTGTTACGTTAGCGTGCTGTCTGTCTATCTGTTCTTGGTCTTGGATTTTGTACAATAAATTTCCTGAAAAAATGGAACCTATAGTCCAATGCGGCTTATATATGTTTTTTTCTGCATTATTCTTCATTTTTTTTTTTTTTTTTTTTTTGAAGGGCAACAATAAATAATGCACAAAATCTGTAATTTTTAAAGGATAGACACTTATTAAAAAAAAAAAAAAAAAAAAAAAAAAAAGTCATATCTGAAGAACAGTAAGAGTACTGTTACTTCAATAAAAAAAAACAAAAAAAAAAACAACATTACAGACATAGGAGTAAAATGCTGCTAGAAAAGTACCATTTCCTTAGAAAGTTACTCAAGTAAACGCATCTGAGTACAGCCCACCTCGGCAAGTGGCTCTCAGGGAAACACTCTGACGTGAGCCTGGCCCTTTGAGTTCATTCACTGAAGCTCTTAGTGCTAAAAAACACACCACTCTTTCATCTGTGCTACCAATAACAACATGGACGATCTTTTCAACCCTAGCGGTGGAGAGAATGACTCAAAACTGAAGTGTCCGATGAAAGGGTTAATAGAAAACGATGTGAATGACAGATAGTTTACAGAGAGACTCGCTCCAGCTCTTTTCTTCACCGTGCTTCAAAGATAGTTTTGGCACATTAAAAGGTGAAGTTAGGCTGTTTACTCAATCAGTGAAAAAGATAAAAGCTGATTCAAAAATTGTAGCCTACCGGATTTTTTCCACATATTTAAGCAAAATGTGTTTGGTTGTGTTTTTCACATTTAAAAAAGGAAAAAACGAGTAAAGCGTTGCTAATGAACATTGACTGAGAGTGAATACTTTTAAAGAGATTTCTACCATCTTATAACATTCCCTCTTCAAAAACTTGCCTGAAGAGGTTTTAAATATCATCCATGCATGTTTCAGTCATTTAGCAATCTCTCCCCGCCCTGTACGATACCTTCTTACTGTAAGAAGAAGGCTTTGAGATTCTGTGCAATGCTCCACCCACAAGCCTACATCATTCATGCTCCCACACAACGATTCTCCAGAAATATACAAAATCATAATACGAAACTGTACACAACTTGACAAACCTGATGCGATGTGCAGTAGTTTCATTAGTGGAGAGTACCCTGGTTATGATGTGATAGTGCTCTGGAGGGGGAGTGACTTGGCGTGGAGAGGCGAATATAGCATTTTCAAAACAATAAAAGTTAACATGGTGATCTAAATATGTTATGTATAAGCAGTTCATACCCCTTAGAATTAAAACACACGAGCGATTTGAGTGCCCGAATGATCCTGGGAGCTATGTTGTCGGGCGCTTCGTGCCCCTGATAGTGTCACTCTTGGCAAACAGGTCTTAGGTGACAGGTCAGACTAAGAAGAAACCCTTTGCAATGAGCACCACATCAAGGCCAGTTACACTGCCCAGATTGACTCCAGGATGGGTGCTTGACGGAGAGCATGTAGTGGCTGGCCCTTCCCCCACGGGGCCCAGCCGAGCACAGCCTGAAGGAGCAACGTGGGGCCATCCTCCCATGGACCCACCGAGCGCAGGAGGATCTGTAAGGGGCCGGATGTCACCTCACCTCGAGCTCACCTGGAGAGGGGAGATGGGGAAGAATGGCGTCCCTGATCTGAACATGAGCAGTGTTCTGTTATTGTACTACTGCGCTAGTCACAGTTTATCCATAATGAACACCATGCACAGGGGTGTCCATCATGGCACGTAGCACCAGGACACAGATCTGTACCCTCCATTGGGAGCTCGAGGTTTCATACTTAACTTTAAGCTTACTTAAGTTTAAAATGTGCAATGACTAGTTGAATCTACTAGTCAACTAATTCAACACCATCTAGTTGAAACACTTATCAACATGTGATACAACTAGTTTTAAAAAGGGTAAATCAACTTGCAGACACTTATTAAACTGCTTTGATAACCTGCGTATGCTAGTTCAGTCAAATGCAGCAATCTATTTGATTCAAGGCAGAATCACTTAGCAGTTTTTGGCACTAGCATTATCTAGTTGAAATGCCCTATTACATTTTACAATGTACCACATTGCTGCGATCAGCAATCATATTTCTCATGAAACTGCTGTGGCTTCTCTTCTAATGCATTCACACCAATTCAGCCTTTTGCTATTTTGCTCTAAACTTTCCCAAAAAGCCTGCATGCTGCTTGGTCATCTGCATCGTTGCCATGATGATGGGGTTGTAGTATCTGGTCACATCTTCTCGTAGTTTCTTTTGTGTTTTTTACTTTTTAATTGTAGTGAAGTGATAATAGTTCAAATTGATCATGACCACTTCTCGACCCAATAACTCCCTTCTCCCACTCTGGTACTGTACCACGAAAGAAAAACAACTGCTTCTATATCAATATTACAATGCACAGGAGATATCTTTCAACTTCATTTTCAGTTACTGGACATTTAAGAGTTAAAAAAAAGTTAGGCACAGAAGTCTAGAGTTTAAAATAACCCGCCCCAGTGTCGGTGTGGGCGTGACTGTACACATTGTGTATTGATTAGCTGTATTTGCTGCTGCCTACAAATGATCCCTTGCTCTCCAGGATGTATGGGAATGCAGGTGATCCCCCGTGCTATGTCGAAAATTGACCTCCACTATGTAGGCTAACTTAGCTGGCTAACAAGCTAGTGCTCACTGCCAGCGGGCAAATGGAGTCCATATGGCCATCTGATCAGAGAGACTGCTGGGCTGGCTTCTTCTGTGTTGACAAAGCAGCAGAACAACACCATTTGTGGCATCTCTAACCCACAGCCTGACTCAGCAGTGAGCAGCATGGGACTAAACACTGCTATGGAACTATAAGAATAACTTGTAAATGATGTTGGGCATCTTTGCATTGGCATTTTCACATTTTATAACATATTTGTGGGGAAAATCCTTTAGCACTTCTGTAGTTTGCTTGTATTTGAATGCTTGGAATGAATTAGCATGACTGTGATCAGATTTGCAATTTATATTTTGTAAGTGGGATTACATTTCCACGGGCTCCAGAATACACACTGCTCCAATACTTTATGAAGATGTGAGTCTGGTCACCGGTGAATCCCCCTGAGTTCAGAGGTGCGTGATTGACAGGTAGATTAGCCAGTCAGGGACAGATAGGTGATAAATGACCAATAAGCTCTTTAGTTTCACAAGCAACACTGAAATAAACAGCTGAGGCTCAGCTGAGGCACAACGGAGCTAGTGGTGACCAGACTGATATCCCTCTGTATAAAAATACAGAGAGGTAAGGATTTCACCAGGGAAGTACTTGTATGGGAGATGGCTGGGAATACCAAGTGCCATAGTGGGGTAGCAGTGGCTCTAGTTCAAACTGTCTGTGTAATCCCTCACTTGTCCACATATTATCGACAGTAAAAGCCAAAATGAAAATCTGTCAACTGGACAAAAAGTTGTAGGAGTGGAGATGTTTCGCTGCTCATCCAAGCCGCTTCTTCAGTTCTGGTCAGATTATTGGTGGACACTGTCTTATATCTATCTGAAGGGAGGAGCTAACTACACTGAAACTAACACACCTATTGTCTACAGTTTCTGTTTGTTGTGTGAGTGTGAGCTGTGGGTCATACATAATTATTCAAGCCCCTAATAGTTGCCCACACCTGTGCTGATTTGGGTCTGTGGATGGAGTTATAGATAGAGGATAGATGATGTAGCACCCCCACTTGCTTATATGAGTGTGATGTGTGACTACAATAGTATCTTACCGCCATATAGAGCGAATGAATTATTCACAAAACTGTAAAGTGACTTTGAGAGTCTGAATATGACTAATGCATTATCCTTCTTTTCAGAGCGCACATTTAAAATTCAAATATGATCTGCTAAACTAATACAAGAATTACATGCATTTCAGAACATGTTTGTAGAGGTTTGATAATTAGACAAGAAAATGTGTTTGCGGCGGAAATTATGACATTGAGTCTTTGCGCTTTGCTAATTGCTTCTATTCAAACTGGATTTTGATTTGATTAAGAGTCCTTGTTTTTCAGTACAATATGTTTATATTTGAACCTACGTATTTCTGGAGGTTTTGTGTTTATGAATAAAAAACAAAAAAACACCTTTAAGCGCGCAGAGTCTAATGAAAGCTTTTCCAAATTTATTTGATTTAGTAACAAGATATAGCTATATTCGATTTGCTGCATGTTTAGGAGAGTGCTTTACAAACATATGATTCCTTAAACCTGCACACATAAAACAGCAATCAACTAAAGGACACATGTGTTTCCTCATCAGATACACACCTGGAGTTGTATTTGTCAAGTTTCATTTATCAAATAATCCAAATCTTCTCTAGGCACTTAGTTGCGTCAAAAGTAAAAACCCTGACTTTTCCTACACAGTTTTTTAAGCTGATAAACCGTCACCAGACTCGCTCTCCAGTCACATTGTGTTCACAATGATCAACAGACTCTATTAGCGTAACAATCAAGTTGCTTCCTGCTTCATGGTATATTTGGGGATTGCTTATTCCCTTTGCCGATAGCAGAGGGAGCTACAGTGCCTAAATGCTTTATTGGAAATGGAAGTGTGGTTTATAAAGTGTGTTTTCCATATGCAGACAATATTTTAAGTTACAAAATATGAAATAGTAATCCCAGGTGACCAAAAGCATGTTTCAAAAGGGACTTAAAGCCACCAGAATGCATATGTTTTCTTTAAAGAGGGGGTATCGTGATAAATCAACTTTTGCCATGTTATAAGGTTCTCTCATCGAAAACTCATTAGCGGGATGCACTGCGATTGCAATGTGATAGCGCTCTGAGGGGGAGTGACTTCGTAGACAAAGCAAAGAAAGGGGGAACTCAGAGAATCTCGGAGACAGCTGAAACATATTAATGAGGTTTATATGTTGTTTTCGGCGAATATAGCATTTTCAAAACTTCGCTATAGTCTTCTACACTATGGCATAAAACGTATCTATTTCCCTGCAGAATATTCCAAAGTATGGTTATAACTTTCTACTGCCATGAAATCTTGCAGTTGACTTTCCACCTCGAAAGTTACATACTATCACTTTAAATAGAAGAAACAGTAAATCCCAGTGTTTTGGAGCATGGCGTTCTCCAGCTCAGAGCCCGCGCAGTTGGAAAGGCCATCTCTCTCTGTCCAATCTCTCAGAGCCACTTTGTTTTTCCCATTTGTGCTGGCCGCCTGTTTACAGAGAGCAGACAACAAACGGACAGTGGGGAATGGAGGACATTAACGGGATATTTACGCGATTTACACCCTCCGTTACACCCTCCTTTACACCGCAAAGGCAAAGTAATGGACCACCAGAGCCCAGGAGATTTTTACTGACAGGACTAAACTTTTGTGGGGCTGCAAAGGATCCTTAAAGTATTTGTAAAGAAGAATGGTAGTCTTTGCGGGTTTAAGGCTGAGGAGAAAAAAAATGTATTGTATATGCTGATCATATTGAAGTGTAAATTGCTACGGCAACAATGTCACATTCTACAGCAGCTTCAAAAGGTTAAATATATAGATAATTGCAAAATGTAGGCGACAGGTGCACGGTGTGTTTGCTGCGTGCATTTGATTGGTTGAGAGCCGAGGGGGGCGGGGCTCACATGGGCAGGTGTGTGAGAGTCAGGGCTGGGTAGCCGTAATTTTTGTTGACCGCAAGTTTTAACTCCAGTTTATGATACCATAGCCTGTTATGTCCATCTATGTCCATTCTCATGCATTTCCTAAACTTTACAAAGTCATGTAATCTCAGAGGACTGAAAAAACAAGACAGATTTCTAGCAAAAGACGAAGTTTAATCTGTCAACTGGGCAAATCGTTGTAGGAGTGAAGATGTTTCGCTGCTCATCCAAGCCGCATCGTCAGTTCTGGTCAGATTGCTGAGGGACACTGCCTTATATCTAACTGAAGGGAGAAGCCAACTACACTGAAACTGTAAACATGTATTGTCTCCAGTTTCAGCTGGAGCTACCCTATTCAGAACTTAACGACCCTGCTATGGTTCTCATTGTTCTGGGTCTGAGGATGGAGTTGTAGATGGGGAGAGATTATGTCTAAGGTTTCCATTCCTGTTTAAGAAGGATTGTTTTTCCTAACAAAAATAGCTTCTTTAACTCCCCTCTCAAGCCATTACTTTTCTCTAGCTAAGATCTGAACTTCATTGTCTTCAAAGGAGTGGTTAGTGGCTTTGAGATGGAGATGTACAGCAGACTGGGGTCTAGAGGAGCTCTCTTGACGGTGTTGGAACATCCTCTTGTGGAGTAGCTGTTTAGTTTCTCCAATGTAACGCTCACTGCTCTCTTCACTACACTGAATGGAGTAGACACATTACTTTGTTTGTGGCTCGGGGTTTTGTCCTTAGGGTGAACCAGTTTTTGTCTTAACGTGTTTGTAGGTTTGAAAAAGACAGGAATCTCATGCTGTCTGAAAATCCTCCTGAAGTTTTTCAGACATACCTGCTGTGTAAGGAATAGTAACACCCTTTCTTCTGGGTTCAGATTCCCTGTTGTCCTGTTGAGATTCCTGTCTGGATCAGACCTGGACGACTGAGGTTTACACAGATGTGACAGATTTCTGCCAAATCAGTTAAGAGAAGTTTTATTTTGTATAAAAGAAAGGAGGTGAAAGGAGTCAGGGCCAGACTGTCAATTCTATGCAGTGGATTTCAGTCTAGACTAACCAGGCAATAGAGGCGGGTCAGCACATTCTCCATTAATTACACTGTTGAAGGATTGGTCAAACACAGAGAATAAATACCCAGACCACCTTACCAACAGTTTATTCAACCTAATTCATCTCCATACAAGCCTTTCCAGTTCCTTCATTTCTCAAAACTCTAAACCCCAGCTGGATGCACGATGCTGGTTAAGTATAACATATCGATAACAACTCCATGCCCCATACGCTATGATGACAGGCAGGCGAAATTAAGCGGAACCACTGATCAGAGCGTTTCTGAAGGAGGGATTTGTCAAGCGCACCAGCCGACCCGCATGCAGATGGATCGGGAGGGCCTTCTCATTAAAAATAATTGTCCTTGAAACGTATGGCCATATTGGGAGCCTGGGGCATTCCCGTTTCTTCTCCGAGGGTGGGTAATTGAAGCTGACCACGGTAAATCGCACGGACAGCCCAAGAGGAGATTAAGATGGTTGTACCTCCGTGTTGGGGAGAGAAACCAGGGATTTACGGGCAGAAAAACGCAGCCACAGAGCACATATGTCAAGCTGATCGGACAGGTGAATGTGTTCTGAAGGTGGGGAGGCATAGGTATAGAACATGTCATCAAACATAACCCATACATTATAGTTAAAATGCCACATATGAATTTTACATGTACTGCATAAATTAACAAAAAGTACATTCAGTATATAATGATCTAATAATCAAATTGTGTCTGTAAATGTGAAAATCAGATATAAATCGATACTAAAACTAATATCCAAACTAGACACTCATTTCAGCAGATATCGATACAAAAAAAGTCACATTTGCAGGACAGAAATGAACCATTCCTGAAAAGCTTTAGATTGATCTTGAGCTGTGTTAGAGCAAGTATAAGACCACAAATGGGCTTCCTCTGCAGGGTGGCTGGGTGCTCCCTTAGCGATAGGGTGAGGAGCTCAGTCACACGGGAGGAGCTCGGAGTAGAGCCGCTGCTCCTCCACGTGGCCCAGGCATGTTCCACCGGGAATGAGGAAGACCCAGGACACGTTGGAGGGACTATGTCTCTCGGCTGGGCTGGGAACGCCTTGGGGTCCCACCAGAGGAGCTGAAGGACATGTCTGGGGTGACGGAAGTCTGGGAGTCCCTGCTTAGACCGCTGCCCCTGCGACCCGGCCCCGGATAAGCGGAAGAAGATGGATGGATAAGACCACATTGACTAGTATATGCCCATGGACCACTATGGAACTGACCTGGATGACTGACAGATTACACAGATATAAGGCCACGGGAATATAAAAGAAAGTACTATTATTTAATGCTGACAATCACATTCTCTTGTCTAAATTCTTTTGATTATCATTGTGGTATCAGAATTGGTATTGAGTATCGAGTCTATTCGTTAGTATCGATTTTGTTAGGTGTAAACTTCAACAATGCCAAAAACCCCACCAAAAAAAACCTCTGGAATCAAATCCACAGAATTTGTCACCTGTCTCCAAACCCTACACCCCTCATTTTTAAACCGTGCATGCACCATCCAGAGTCCAAATGTGCATCCTCAGCCACTACAGGGCTGTGGGAGGAGATATGAGATAGAGAAAAAGCTCATTTTTCTGAGCACTCAACCCTCAAAATGCAGGATAATACAAGAGAAGGGTGTGTTTAACAATCAAAAATCAGTTCACCCGTTGTAGTTCTAACTAAGTCAGTTCTTTCTGGTCAAATTGTGTTAAAACAAAGCTCAGATTAAAGTCTAACTTGTGTAACAGAGCTTCAGTTAGCAGTGCCTCAGTTAGCATCACCCACTGGGAATATTGATGACATCAGCCACAAACTATCAGTGGATTCATTTATATGCCTGAATCATCCTGCTTCAGTAATATAAAACAAAGTAGGACTAAAGCAGGACTAAAGTAGCACTAAAGCAGGACTAAAGCAGGACTAAAGTAGTGCTAAAGCAGGACTAAAGTAGTGCTAAAGCAGGACTAAGGCAGGGCTAAAGTAGGACTAAAGCAGAACTAAAGCAGAACTAAAGCAGGACTAAAGTAGGACTAAAGCAGGACTAAAGTAGGATTGAAGTAGGACTAAAGCTGGACTAAAGTAGCACTAAAGCAGGGCTAAAGCAGGACTAAAGTAGTGCTAAAGTAGGACTAAAGCAGGACTAAAGCAGGTCTAAAGCAGGACTAAAGTAGTGCTAAAGCAGGACTAAAGCAGGACTAAAGCAGGTCTAAAGCAGGACTAAAGCAGGACTAAAGCAGGACTAAAGCAGGTCTAAAGCAGGACTAAAGTAGGACTAAAGCAGGACTAAAGCAGGACTAAAGCAGGTCTAAAGCAGGACTAAAGCAGGACTAAAGCAGGACTAAAGCAGGACTAAAGCAGGAGTAAAGTAGGACTAAACATGGAGAATCTGTGTTTCAGTTTTATGCAGCTAAAATCTGGAACAGTCTTCCTGATGATGTGAGACAGGCCTCTACTTTAACAATGTTTAAATCCAGGCTCAGAACAGTTCTGTTTAGCTGTGCATATGGCTGAAAGGTTTTTATTCTGCCCTCTTCTGTTTTAACGTATATTTTATAATGATTATTTATGTTTTGATTTGTTTGTCTTTCATTCTGTAAAGCACTTTGAATTACTTACTATACAATTACCACTTGCCTTGCCATGGTGTATGCAAAAACGTATATAAAAGTTAAACAATTCACTTTTGAACCTCCCTCTTTCCTTTTGTCTGATTTTGAACCCTGGTATTTTGAACATTTTGTCACATATAATTGCTCCATTTCCATATGAAACCCTTAAATGATGTAAAACTCTATCTAAATGTAACTCTTTTCTTTCTTTGCACACCGTTTACGCCGCACCATCTCAAATCGAAGCCGGAGCTGTAAGTTGTCCCCGTTCTAGACACTGATTACCCTCTGCGCAGTTAACTTGGAGCTGCGGCTAATTAGCATTCATGGTAATTAGGCGAGTCGTTAAGAGCCTTATAATCAACTTTCCCCCTTCATTCATGTGCTGCCCAGGGCTGTCAGGTCTGTCTTCCCTGCTCCTCCTCTCAGCGGGCTACATACATTAAACATGCTGAGATACAGAGCGCACGCCGGGTAGATGCTAATGCAGAGATGTTTTTAAATGGAAACAGTTTAGCAAAGGGGTGTAACAATCATTTGAAGAAGGGGAAAAATGATAAGAGTGTTGGTCCAAGGCTGAAATGAGTAGGTCTGAGTAAGTAAGTCTGAGTTCCTCTGCTTTAACGGCGCTGTACCTGCTGAGTTTTCCTGCCGTAGAAATGATTAAAAAAAACAAAACCAGTTATTTTTAAACAGTTGGCAGTGGTCCAAAATCATTCTTCAATTAGCCTTGCATATTTTTTATTATTTTTATTAATTATTCACCGCTATGAGTTCATGACCACTTTTCACAGCTCAGAGACAGGGCCGGCCCTAACCTCCATGGGGCTCGGGGCAGAATTTGCCATCGGGGCCCTCGCTGCTTCAGTGCCACAGACAAAATGACAAAATGAAGACAACGCTGTCATCATCTCAACTAGCTGTAAAAAGACTGAAAGTTCTCAAGGCTCATAACAGCAGTAGCCATAAGTATAACAGTATAAAAACATGTGAAGAAGGGGGATCTGGGGGCCCACGCCACAGAAATGTTTAATTCTAGACATTATTTCCTGATTTCTGGTGGATTTTAATGTGTTTCATTTGGCTAAAGTGAGCTTACATTTATCAATCTTAATAAAACGCAGAGTTGGATAGAGTAGCCAAAAGACGTACTTAAGCAAAGGTCCACTCACTTCAAAATGATATTACTCAAGAAGTACAAAGTAGTGATCCAGATCAGAGTAGCTTAAGAGAAACAGTCTGGACATAAAATCAGATTTATAATCATCAGATCATTTGAAGTTAGTGTCATTAGAAGAACTGAACATTAAATAATGCACAAAATCTGGTAACTTCAAAGAACAGACCAAAAAGATTTGCATTTGACGTTATTATGATGTTCATTGTCAGGCTTTGGATGCACAGTTGAGTTACACAGCATATATTTGCATACAGAATTAATGGAGATTTCGCCTAAATGTGCATATTAACAAGCATTTAGAACATATTCAGGAGTCATTCATTCGTCCAACAGATTTGACAAATCAACGTTGTTAATCTGACAACAGGAGCAGTAGCCCTCTTTAGCCTCTGTTCACCTCATCTCACGGTTTACATCACAAAAGGATCAGCCACAACCAAAAACAGCCAATGTAATAAACAGATTCACCTGTGTCCTTGTGTCGCTCTGATGTATGTCCTGTCTGCATAATTATAATCGTCCAGCTTCACCGTTTTATCCTGTATGTCCAATGGTGTAAAGTGGTAAGTAAGAAAAGTTCCTCTTTTCCCAAAACGAACTTTCTCCTGGTTCTTCATGCATTGTCCCGTACTTTAGATAAACGTAACTTCACTAACTAAAGTCCTTTAATCTGTAAAACACCCATTCAAATGTACCTCTGCTGCCTCAGTGTAACCAGAGCACACCTCGAGGGAAGGACCTTCACACCAGTGTAAATGCCTGAAACAAATGCAGGCAGCACATATTTAACTTCTTGAAATGAAACACATCTAATAATTTCAGAGCGATATTTACACTGAGAGGGTTTCCAAAAAACTTTCCAATCATTATTTTCAATGTAAATGTATGGGCTCTTGGGGGCCCTCTAGTTGCCTTGGGGCCCTAACCAGCTGCTCAGTCTGCCTTTAGGCTGGGCCGGCCCTGCGCGGAGACCAGGTCACAGTTTTCCCATGACGGTAAAGTTAACATCCTGCTACGTGTACTTCCTGATTATGGGGCAATAAAACACTTTTTAATTAGATGCAGACAGCGTGCAGCACACATAGTTGGACATCAAGAACGGCTTATACAATATACTGTATATGTGCTGCAGAAAGACACAATGATTCAGTTTTATTTTGTCTTATTAAAAACAAATCTATTAATTTCCTGGACATTAATAGCACAAAGTTTCAATATGCTTTTACATTAAGGAGATTGGCTATAGGCCTTTCCATTAAGAAGAGACCTAAGCTGATCCTTGACTATTAGAAATATATAAATTAAACCTGTCTGCTTTGTATTTATTCAATTACACGTGTTTTTATTGCTAAACAATACCTTGAACAACATGTATTTGTAGAGTGAGTGGAGTCGCCTCTCCATAGTTGTGACCTGTAATTAGGACTGTTTGGGTCAGCTGCTCGTCTCCATGGAGATAAGTTAAGTGCCATGCTGTGGAAAACTCCAGTCAAAGTACTAACATGTCATCCATGGCAGGGGGATCCCCTCCAGAAAAGTTACATAAAACACAAATTATGCTTTTAGAAGCTTTTAACAACAAACTAATTCAAGTTGAATACTTTCTGTTCTTTACCTTGAAGTGCTGTCTGATTCTGATTCTTATGTAATTGATTTGATGTTTCAATGGTTATGCTTTTGTTAGCACTGACACTACAATGCATGATGGGAACTTACACTGCTATGGGGTATTAACTGTAACGCCTAACATATTTACATCACCATGTTACCTTATGTTGCATATATGTCAAACTCAGGCCCGGGGGCCAAATCTGGCCCATGGTGTGAATATATTTGGCTCGTGAGATCCTATCAAATGTGCGGTATATAGCTCATGTACCACTAATACTACAAATCCCAGAATGCTTTGCTAGTACGCTAGAATGCAGTTGAGACTGGCAAGTATCCCTCCTTTTCTGTTGACACTCATTAGCAATCAAGCTACTAATCACCTCTTAATTACTACAGAGAGACACATCATTTATTTTACTTATTTAAATAATAAATTAATAGTACTGATGTGTCTTTTATTTCAAATTTAATTTCCCATATGTTTGTAATATCAAGCATGAGTTGATTCTGTGTTTAAGCAAAACTAAAGTCTGTTACTACATATACATATCACTACATATCAGTAAATTTTTTTTTAATAAATATTGAGTTTGGCCTGTGAATTTGTCTTTGTTTTAAACTTTTAAACCCCTGTCTTAATGTTTTAAAAACGCTATATTTGCTGAAAACAACATATTAACATGAGCATTTAATAAGTTTCGTTCTCATTTTTAGTGCTCTGAGTCTCCCCTCCCCTTGCTCCCTGTGCTAAGTCACTCCCCCTTTTAAACACATTACAATTGTCGTGCATTCTGCTAAAGAAACTACTGCACATTACATCAGGTTTGTGACGCTGTCGTGTATTGTTTTGTGTTACGCTTTTGTAGAAAATGTCTGTGAGGAAGCCTGAGAGACTTAGGTCTGTGGGGCTGATTGTGCTGCTAACGAGGGTCTGAATAGGGCTAGAATACTCAAACATGCATGGATGACATCTAAATCCTCTTCAGGCATGTTTTTGATGAGAGAATATTATAACATTGTAGAAAGCTCCAAAAAGTCAATTTGGCATAATATCCCTCTTTAAACATTACTATGGAAATTCCCCACTAAGCCGATATGTGTTATCTACAATCATAATTCATTGTAAAATGGATGAATCCTTGCTGAAGAGTGTTGCTGCTCCCCTCATGCAAATCAAAGGATACTCAGGCCCTGCACGCTTTCAAATGGTGTCATACATTTTCATCTGTAATAGCTTGAATTGTGTCTTTATCTTTTTATGTCTAGATAAAGCTTTTCGCTCCATTCATTTCAACGTTATAATGGGGCACAATGGGTTTAATGTACGCCCACCAACAAAAGGGTCACTTCATAACTTACAGTTCACCCATTTACAACTCGCACTATATGGCAGGTCGCTTTAGGAAGGACATCTGTTCAAATAAATACATTTAAAAAGCACACACAAGGCTGGGCGTCTGTGCTTCTACATTACACTGACTTACGTTCACTGCTAGTCACTACTTGGCTCAGCTTAACCTTAACCCGGAACATAACCTGTTTTAAACTATAATTCTGATCACTTGCACATAATCAGTTGGGGAGGTGGAAGATGTTACAATTTAGGAATAATACTTACAACAACAACATAACAATACTACATATTTAATTTCCGTTGTATTTGAGATCATCGAGATCATTACATCAGTTCGAGCTTGGCAGATTGGTTTGACCCGATACCATTTCCCCGTTTTAATTTCAGTACACAAAGAGCCCTGTTTTATATTTCATAAATGTATTTCGACGGCACAACATTTCTTCAAAGTGCAGAAACAGAGCAGCTCTCAGTGTGGGGTCTTGTTCATTGTTGTTTAAAAATGAATTCGCACTGAGTACTGCCTGAGATTGAGGTTTGGTGGTTTAAGCTTAAAACTTTCTCACAAATTTAAAGCTATTTTAGAACATGAAACTGCAACTTAGTCTAAATTATAGGCTTAGTCTTAGTTTGAACTCATTTTAAGTACTGCTCTCATTAAATTGCAATTAAGATGCTGTTTATAAAGTTGCACATGTACTGACGTTATTATTTTTGCTACTAATGCCATTTCTGGAGCGATATTAGATTATTCAAATTTACGCAAAACATTAATTTGCCAAAGAAAGACCATTTGTGAATCACGCCATAGCTTTCAATGGCAGACTAAGAACATTAAGACTGACTGTATATGGCAGATTAACATTAAATATTTGTTGGATGTTAAATATTTATTGGATTTGCAGGAAGATGATGTAGATGTAATTCCTCATTTGCCCAGGACTGGTCCTTGGGAGAAAATGTTTTACCTGGAGTTGTATTTCACGGCAGTCATGCTGGTTTCACTAATCCTCTGAGCCTCAGCAAACACTCACATTTTCCTGTGACAGTTTTAAGTCTAAAATCATTGCCAGGCTTATATTTTAAGCATTTCTGCTGTCAAATCATGTTCATATTAACATGCACGGACATATTCCCCATAACTCACTTTAACTGTTTTCTCTGTGGTAATTCCCGCTGCTGCCAGTAGATGGCAAGCTGCACCAGATCAATGTTTATTGAGCACTGAGGCTGTGAAATAAAGTTTTTGACATTATTTTAAATTCTAAATCATGCAATTCCAAAGCAAAGACCAAGTTTAAAGGCCAATAACGATGTAAGTAATGCATATCTGCTCTTTAAATCTGAAGGAACTGGTTTGAGAAACTAGGATTTATACTGCCCCGAGGGAAAGAGATGCAGATAGAAATGTTATCACAACATATCACAATAACCTGCTGCTAGATCATAGTCTCGCCAATATGGATATAAAGAGTTCACGGTAGCGATCAGTGGACCTGTGTAGGGCACGTGTAGGGGAACTTGCCTCGAGTGCAGGACAATAAAGATTACTGAAATGCATGAACCACATAGATATAACTTTGAATGAATGATGACGGACAAACCACTGTAACATTAAACCTGATAAAATCCAATTCCCACAATACGTCTCCTTTAATTTAAAGTAAAACCATAAATACGCCCCTGAAATAGCTCAACCCTTCTCCTTATTCAACCTCTTACGCACTTGTTATACTTACTCCTCTCCATTGAACCCGCTGTCCGCTCCTCATTACATAATTACCGAGGCTGCGTCGTGGTTGCGGTGATTAGCTTGTGGTCGGTGGGCGTAGGTGCGACTTGTTAAACCCTGTTGGGAAATTGGCACAAGTGTTGGTGAGTGTTTTGGCTGCTCTGGGCCTAATGTGTTGGCATACATTCCCCTGCACTAATCATCATAACAGCCTCCACCTACTCCGCTCCTCGCTGGGATCTGTGCAGCAGGCGGCTGGTGCACCTGCTGATCATGGAGACAGGAGAGCAGCCTGTCTCTACACTTGTTTTTAATGCGCCAGTGTGGGAGAAAAATAATAGTGTTTTTTTTTTATATTCCAAAGATGGAGTAAGATTTATAGGCCCTGTGCCAAATTTTCACTGTCTTAAAAACATGAAAAACAGAACTACTTCATTTTAAATAGTTTGCAGTATTCCTCACGTACATTATTCACTAATTAGTCTAGTTTATAAGCACTTTTCACAACTCACGGCGAGTGCAGAGTTTTGCCTTGACAATATTTAGCGAGGGAATGTGCACTTCCTCACACTTCCTGATTATTGGACAATAAAACACTTTCTAATAAGCAGCGCACAGCAGATTTATTTTTACATCAAAATCTTCTTGTACAGGCTATTTGCACCGGGGCAAGATATATTTTGTTTAAATACATGAGAAAAAATCAGGCACAAGGTCTTTAAAGTTAATATTTTGGATGTTTGCAGTTGATAGAATTACTTTTTATTGTTAAATGTAGGTGTTGAACAAGGACATATTGTGCAAAATTAACTTTAACTTTTGTCATTTACCCATTCAAAGTTGTATTTAGAGTAATTCGTGCATGTTTAAAGAGGAGGGTATTATGCAGAATGTACTTTTTGGAGCTTTCTGCCATGTTATGTCATTCCCTCATCAAAAACATGCCTGACGAGGGTTTATATGACATCCATGCATGTTTGAGTAATCTAGCAATCTCTCCCCAGCCCTATTCAAACCCTCCTTACAGTTAGCAGTACAATCCTATCCAAAGCTCAGATATACCAGCTTTCACCAATAGTCAACATAACATTTTCATTAAGTAAAAATATAAAATTGTGCAATAACCTGCCCGTAGCCGACTTTATAACATGTATATCTAGCTATAGCTGTATCATATTTGTTATCACTGCATTTTTATGAAATCATTTTAGCAGTGAGTTACACATTGGACTCTGCACACACATACAGCCTGAATCATTTTTGCAGTCGAGTGTTTCTATATTTCCCTCCTACCTTATCCTACTGCAACCATAAATATAGGCGGCCACTGAAAAAGCGGTTCATCTTGACATCCTTATTCATAAGTATATTTATTATTGCTGAAGTACTAAACCAAACCTCTTGTGCACAAATGCCTTTCACCCGCTGTCAGGTGTAAATGTGAGGCTGTGTCCAGTGGAGTTTGAGCTTCGTCATGTGACTCTGGAGCTGAGCGTAGGAGCCTTGTTTACAGTCAGAGCACGGCTACAATGTGAGCTGCGCTATGGTGCAATAACACCTTCAAGTGTAAACTGAAATGCACGGACATACTGACGTAAGGATCTGATTGGCCGGATGTGTCTAATGGAGTTGCAGTGGAGTCGACAGGCTGTTTTCAGATCGCCCCAAGCAGCTTAGTTGTATACTTTGAAACGCAGAAATAACAAATTAGGCTATGTTTTCTTGTGATTTATGCTGTTTATAGTTAACATTTATGTATTATTTAAACACTAATATTGTCAAACTATCAGTGTGAAATATTTAAACAAATTTGCATGATCCATTATGGACCAGCCACCACTGGTTAGGTCAAAGGGAGCCTAAAAGATATACCAGCGGACGAAATGTTCTCCAGATCTTGAGCAAGGTGTATGTTCAGAAGTCCGTATCTGTAGGATTAGCCTTATGTGCAGGATTTTGAGAGTGCTTAGACTTGATTCAATGAGCTCACATCATGCTCAATGGTGATACCTGGCTTCACCTACACGCTGTGTATCCAGAGCCAACTGCTGCTAATCTCGATACCAGTGGACAAGGATTAACTTTGTTGTGGGTTTAACCCTCTTTCTTCAGAGGGTCGACCATCGGGGGTGCCACAAAGTCCCTACAACCTACTTTAACTCCTAACCTGTTAACATTCCAACTGTTCTAGGTAACCTATGATGCTAATCCTTGGTCGTAAAAAATACTTGCTTTTTGTTTTCTCTTGGATTCCTCAACACAACTTCCCGTGTGCCCACTGCACTGTTGCTGACTACAATACCATACGATGTGTGAGGGTTAAACTACCTGATGAATATTTGCGCCCTTTGGTGTGGTATGGTGCTTAAATGGGTTGCCTGCTGATAGAAATGACATAAATTCAGTGGTTATTGGTGATGTTTGTGGAATAGTCCACCTCAGTACTTTGTTGCGATGGCAAGTATAATGTCCCTGAGAGAGGCTAGTAGTGCATAATTAAGGATGTGCTTTAATGATGAAGGGTCTTTACCAAACTCTTGAGGTGTAGGCACAAAGTTTTTTGCGCGACCAGCCACTCCCTACTACTCTGTCAGAATCCAGAAGTGTCTAGAACTGGACCATAGAGTGTGAAAAACCTCCGTCCTAACCTGGGATGGTCCAGTCACAGCTGCTAATTTGTAGCACATGCGATCTGCTTGGTTTATGAGTGAACATTCTAGTACCATATTGGTAGGCACATTTCCTGGATTATAATATATTATATAATGCTTATAGGTGAGAATAGTGTTTAGATTCTTACTCCCACTTGCAGAAATAGGAGACAAACCAAGGTTGTGTCAAAATAAATAATTATAACATGAAAATAAATAAACATTGACAGCGGCCGTATATAATGCATAAAAATTGCACACCAAATCTAATTCATCACATCAATTAGCAGGCGTCAAAGTGCTCCAGATCAAGGTTAATCTATGTTTCATGTGCACTGAACTGACTGGACCCGAGGCAGTGTGAGAGTGGTGAGCCAGCAGCAGATCCAAGGTGAAAATTAAAACACGGCTTGGAGAAAGGTCAGTGCAGGTCAGTCTTCTTCACTGCCTGTCCACAACCAAACCCTGCCCACTCCAGGAAGCACCAGCTGTTTTGTGTTTTTGTACAGCCTTAGCCATTTTAGCTGGCTACGGAAAACCACAGTCTCTGCTACATGTGAAGAGCCAGTTCAAAAAGAAGGACGAAGTGTAGCAAAGTTTAGCCTTATAATTTGGCATAGTTTGCTTTAAAAATTAGCATACAAGCTAAAGGTTACAAAATTTACATTTTATTAAAGGAACTGTCTGTAGTCTGCAGTCCTACTATTTCTAAAAAGTTACTATAATTACAACCGAACCTGGGATGCAGTGGTTTAATGTGCATATAGACGACATACACAAGTTTTTCTGATTCTCAGTAAATGGACACATTGCAAATTTCTGCAGAATCAATGAGCGAAACTTTGTTAATCTGAGGTGAGACAAATTTGATTTAATTTGTAAATGACCAATGAGCTCCGTAGTTTCACATGCATCACTGAAAAAAGCTAATCTTTTTGTCTTGACACCAAACAGAGGGCGTGCTGACCAGAGATGTTCTATTCAAATCAGAGAGTCCTTTTAGATTTAAGCCAAATGGATTCCAGCATCGAAACTGGCAACCCAAATGAGACTAATGTGAGGCTAATTCTGCTTTCTGATTGGATAATCGTCTGGAGAATCAAAAACGCAAATTATAACACAGCTTGGCAGTCATGTCTAATGTCTTTGTAATAAATAAACCAGCATTACAATTAATATGAGTTTAAGTGATTTGACCAGATCTGGCTCGTATCTGGGGACACAGACAGGTTATGTTTATATAATTATATCACCTCTTTATTTCTATTACATCAAAATTGCAACACGATTGCATGGATGGTCACAAGCAGAGCCCAAGCTGCTGTGTCTAAAACTAAATGGAAACACTTTCTCCCCACTCCCCCTCCACAGAATGTGCTTTGGCCATCACGGAGGCTCTGATGCGACACGATACAGGCGCCACCCTCCACTGCACCTGCCAGCCCAGGCCATTTGTTTGCATAAGGGAGCTGCCACATACGCAGGCCTGTTAGCATGGACACTCTATTACTGCGACAACCGTGCCATTGGAATGCATTGGATGGGACATTAGCGTGACACGGCGGCGCCATCGTCATCTGGCTGCGGCCAAGGAGGCAGTTTCCCCTCAGCCCGGTGATAATGAGTGCGCTACAGCATGTTTTAGCTGGTTCCTTCCTGTTCTAGGAAAGCGCCTGTCTTCTTCATGTCCCTACATCTTTACTAGACCAGAAATTAGCAGTGAAATAGCCTCCTAAAATCATCATCTATTCCTAGCAATCTGGTGACATTGCTAAATCGCTGCTTTTTATTGTTTTTCATGATTCATTCCTCCTTCTGCCAGCAGATGGTGCACTAATGCCTAAACAGAGGCAGCATATGATGTTATAAAATGTACACTATCGATGCAGGGGCCTGAGGGTCAGCTCTTCAAAGTATAATTTACATGTACTATAAAACAAAATCTTACAAACTGTTTAGAAAGGATAAGAGAACCTTTATTTGTCCCACAATGGGGAAATTCCAGTGTTGCAAGGCACAGTTCAAGAACAGCTAGAAAATAGAAATGGGCACTCAAAAATCAATAATATGTAATTATTAATAACACAACGCTGTACAAGTGTAATGAAATAAAGGGCTACAGCACTAGTACTATCATGTACAGTGCAGCTTCTGAACAGGATAAATAGCAGGTAAAGGCTGGGGACCAATGGGGTACTTTTGATTGACAGGGTGTATCAGCCAATCTGGTGGCAGTGACATAATGCTGTTTAGAGAAGAAAGGTAATCATCTGGACAATGCTTTTGAAATGAAGACATTTTAAGTGCCACCTAGAGGTCATTTTCAGTCAGATTAAAAATGTCTTCTCAACGGCAGTCCAGGCGTGTCTTGGACCATATCTGAACAGAAGAGTGAATACACCAACTCGTTTGGAGAGGTGTGAATATTTATGTGTGTGTTAAAACATACTCACTAAAAATCTGTCCTGATCATGGACCTTTAAGGGCCTGTATTAAGCTATTTTTTGTTCTGGTATCATGTTGTTTCCTTGTCACTAACAGACCTGGAGTTGTGTTTTATTTCATTCACACATGTTTTACACACAAACCTGCATATTTAGGCTGATTGATGAACAGAAAACACTCTGTTCCACCTTGTGATGTCATGTGGTAATACAGAAAGTGCTCCACTATGTTTTTAAACTCCACACACCTTCACTAGAACCATTTTGATGTTTTCAGCCCTGGGATTGTCAATCTCCACTGAACTAAAGTTAAAAGGAGTTATTAACATGAAAACTACATCTTTATGCCATCACAAAGTGGATCAGAGCATTTTGAGCTTTGGGGATGTAGGGACATTTTTTTTTAACATTTATTTACTATATCACCTACCCCCTGTAAACATGTATGTATCCAGTTAACTATTTCTTGCACCTCCCTCTTTTGTTGAAGTTTGTTTTGGTTGGATGTATTAATATAAAGTCGATTTTTACAGCACACAGACAGACTCTTCACTCTTCACTCTTCTAACAATAACGAGCCTGGCTGTGGATGTATGTCTGTTTAATGACTCTAATTACCCTCCTCACGCAGGTCTCCACTGGCCTCTTATTCAACAACTGCTCCCACCTGCCTCTCCTGCACGCTTTACCTTATCCGAGACGTATTATGCAAAATTGACTTTAATGAGCTTGTAACTATGTTCTAATGGAGTAGTATTTTTTTGTTCACTCACGCATTCTCTCAGTTTAACCTCTCCATGTAATTGATACTGTGAAAATCATTTGTGTTTTTTTTTAGTCCTTACACCATTAATAGATTTGCCACTTCAATGCTTAAAGAGGGACTAAACACCTAACCTCTGCCCACAGCCACATTTCAAATAGAGCTGATAAACTGGACAGTACCTGGAGGATTAAAGAAGAGAGTGAGGGTGAGGAAGGTGGTGTTTGAAGGTATAAGGAACACTGTGACTGGTCTAACAGGTATCCACATTTCAAAAACACCTGGCTGTAATCAGGGCAGTCTTGTGTGTTGTCACCATGCACTTAAAACTGCATTTGCCACTGAAGTCAGGACAGTAAGCTGCAAATTTACTTAGTTTGCACTAAAATTACACAATGCACTAGAAACTGTACACAGTACTATTAAAACACCATATACACAGTTCAGTAGCTAAAATAAAAGTTGATTTATTTCCAGTTTAAAGCCATACTGTGGAACGTACAGTGCACCTACTTTTCAAGAGAAATAATAAAATGTAATAAAACTTAAAAAGACAACTATACAACAATGTGTATATATGTATAGTCTTGAAAAGTGGCAAATATGTCATGAGGCTAACAAAACATAACATACTATTACACAACAGTGGCTCAGTTGTTAGAGCAGGGGTGGGCAAACTACGGCCCAGGGGCCACATACGTCCCATCGGGCTTATTAAACCGGCCCACCAAACGTGACCAAATTAAGGCGCACTTCTGCTACATCAGCCCTGTATTACTCATATTCTCTTATCAGCCCTTCTGCAAAAAGGAGCTTATCAAAGAAAAGAAAAGTGGATAGTGAGCGCTGAGTGTTTAATATGGAGTGGACAGCAATATATTTTTTCAAGTCCGATCAATGTACCAAGGCAAGTTTTTTGCTGGCATTCAAATTAGCAAAAGCTAGCAAGCCTTTGTCTGAAGGTGATTTTTTAAAAGAATGCATTTGGAAAACAATTTATACAATGAGGCTTTCATATTCATGTTTTGCTACATGTTACAGGCCAAATCTCTAATGTAATATATACATATATATATCCTGGCCTGGCCCCTCTGTCACATTTTAGAGCCCACTGTGGCCCGTGCGTCAAAAAGTTTGCCCACCCTGTGCTAGAGTGTTTCTCCACTGATCCGAAGATTGTCTGTTCGTATCCCGCTCTCAAACATCATCTGTAGAGAGGACAGATCCATTGACCCACAGTTTGGCAGTGAACTTCTAGCTCCCCCAGATGAATACTATTGTTGTGTCCTTGGGCAAGACACTTAACCCACCTCAACCCCAGTGTCTGTGTACACTGGTGTATGAACGTGTGTAGATGGGTGAGTGGTTCCATGATGTAAAGCTTTTTGAGTGCCTTGAACTTGGAAAAGCGCTACATAAAAATTTTACCATTTACCATAACAGTTTTGTTCAAAAGTATTGAAAACATCCTCCATTAATAAGAACATATGTCTCTTATACATGTTACTGGCCACCGCACCACAATAAAAATACCAACCTTGAGAAGTCATTTAATGCGCTGCAGAGTACAGCAGTCAATGAGGAGGAAATGACAAAGTGTTTTTAAGCCTAAACAACATGGACTAGAATGAATCTGCACGGCTGACCGGCGCTTTCACACCTCGCAAACTGCGCAGATGGTAGGGACGTATATATATTGGGAATAGCCAGGTATTTACAAGGTGCTAAATATGCAGTGATAAACAGGGGTGATTGCTCTGTGGTAGAAAACAGCATGCTAGCGTTTTTTTATGGTTAAGATTACAGAGGACTATCGTAGCTCTACCTTACTGTAATAATTCCACGTTATTTTACGACAATGGCTTTTTCATTTGAAGTTTTATCGAGATCATGGTATGGATTTGTTCCTCCCCTTTCAGAAGGTTAGCGCCTGCGTGGGCGGGTGGATATATTTTCTCTAAGCTCCATATTGCATGGTTTTATATGGGTAAATAATGGGAGTTGTGGATACCCATCTCATTCCACATGACCTGTAAAATATAATACAGCGTGATAGTGTTTTTTGGTGCAGTTTGGCTTATGTTTGCGTTTTATTGTCTATGCCATAAGACTGTCTAGCATTACAAGAAGAGGAAACGCTTTTATGGGGGAAACTATAATGTGGTAAAAGAATAGCTAGGATGCGAAAATCGTGCAAAGCATCTTATTACAAATAAATCATAAAATATATATCAACATAATTCTTAAATAGGAAATAGAAATGCAATCAAAGTATAATCTAAAAATACTGTCTAAAGCCCTATTTGCATGGGGTAATCAGCTTGTTCTTACAGATTTTAATGGTAGTTTCCAAAGCATAGAATGTGTAATGTGAGAACTCATTTTATCTACAAACTAATCACAGAGAAATTACCAAGGCTCAGACGTGTTTAAAATGGTTCAAACTGAGAGTTGGAGAGTGTTTACCTTCTGAAATGATAAAAATCTAAATACATTTTAGCTAAATTACTACAATAATAGTAATTTAGCTTGCTAATTATTAACATGTGTTTGAGTTGATACTTAACTAACCATTTGTGTATTTGTAAATGCGCATTTAAGGAGTAACTAAGTGTGAAATAAGTATGAAAATTATATACAACACAAGCCAATGAATTGCTAATTAAGGTCGTAATTCAGTAGTTATTAAGCATGAATCATTATTAATTAAGTGTTTGTTCATTATTAATTAAGTCTTGGTTCATTATTAATTAAGTCTTTGTTCATGCTTTATTAAGGCTAAATAGGCGATAGTTATTATTAAGTGTTACCAGTCATTTTAACTGTTGCCTGCTCTGCTTCTCTGCTGATTCTTGTGTTCATTCAGTGTTAATCAGGATAAAAATGCATGAAATTACACAGAAAAAAATGCGGCTCTTTTAAAAACGAGATCTGGTTCCAGTCGTTCACGTAAAGGAATCGTTCAAAAGAGCCTCGAATGCCACACTTTTAGAAGCTAGACCCGACTTTTCCACTGAGACTGCTGTTGTGAGGTTGTACTTTGGGTTATGTTTGTTTTTATTTTATAACTGTAAGAAAAACAATAATTGGACCGGAGAATGGCCCATGGCAAAATTAATATTATTTTAAAGTGGATCTGGATCTAAAATGGACCGTAGAGACATTTTGAATCAAAACCAGCTTCAGTTCAGCCCAAATCACAGACAGGAGCATTCACACAGGACTAGAATTACCTGAGGAGTTTGCAGAATTGCAGTTGGTAAAATTTAGGCTAATTTTTACAGACATTTTCACAGATATGGATGATTTGCACAGATTTACATAGAAAAACAGACAACATTCGTAAGTTAAGGCAAGGCAAGTTTAGTTGTACAGCACAAAGTAATTCAAAGTGCTTTACAGAATAAGAAAGACATTAAAATCACACCACAAACAAATCAAAACGGAAATAATCAGCATAAAATGAACAGTAAAAGAGAAAAGTGCAGAACAGTTTTGAGCTGGATTTAAACATTGTCAAAGTAGAGGCATAATTATTACAATAGCCTCTTTTCCATTGTCACAGTTTGCTTGGGGCGGCCTTTTAGCAGGTCTCTTAGGTGCGGCTCCTTTCAGCTGAGTTGCGTTTCCATGCCCTGAGCAAGGCTCCAGGTCCAGGGACAGGGCTCCGCTCCGCAAGTAACTAACATCACCCGAACTTAGCTAATGCTTTCTTAATGAATAAAATCTAAATCATATCTAAGTAATCATTTTAGTCATAAGGCCAAAATATAGTGTTTATGCTGCTGGCCATCGTCATCACTGTCCATCACTGGAAATATGATGGTTTATCACAAGATCAAGACAGCGTTTGATAAGAAATGACTATTTTCTGTTTATATCTCCTTCTTATTTTTGCTCCAATTTGCATTCTCCTTTGTCTAATCATCTTGCTCTACTTGGCTCCTCCTAAAGCCTATAGTGCCAAAGTGATCCAGACCCCTCTGATAACCACACTTCGCTTTAGACAGTGGAGACATTCTTGGACCTTACTGATCTAGTCCAAAGCAAATCAAGGGAAACTAATGGAGTCTAATTCACCCGAGGTCCCTAGGTAAAACTAATCCCATTTGAATAGAGATTAAGTGGAATTAGATTATTTTTCCTGATCAGTATCAACAGAGAACCAGTCCCTTTAGCTGAACATTTCCTCAGGGCCCCTGTGTATGTATCTCCTCTCACTTTAAACAGTGATATGCAGATGCCAGAGGACTTGCCCAGATGGTCTGGTCTCCCTCTTCCAGCTCGGTTTGGTGTGGATAAATCAAAGGTAACTCTTTAGAATATTTGTATAACTCACCACACATTCAGGTTCACCCAGCCCATTAAAGGTACTTCTTCAAATCTGGGCTCACTGAATATCATACTAAGAAGAGGCAGGATAGAGTACACAAAAACCTATTTTATAGATTTATTGTGTACAAAGAAAAAGGTTTAAAGTTTACAGTTAGAAAGCAATCCCTGCATTTTGCAAGGTCTAACCCCACAGTCTACACTAATCTAAAGGTTATTAGGGTATCCCGAGCCCTTAAAAGAACTGAGGGCTCCAATTATCTCTTTTGGTATCAAAAGTCATGTTTTTGGAGTTTATCCCCCTCATTTAAAAAGGCGTTCAAACATCTGCTTTGAATAATAAGTCTGTGTTATTGGGAAGGCACCTTTGTCCCAGAGAAGAGCCAGGCCCCCAATCTTAAAACAGCAAGATTCCTGAATGTTACCAGGGCAAAGCATGTGGGTGGCAGTCTGGAGCGAGAGTCTCCAGAGGGACCCTGTCCTAAGGTGGGTGAGATCAAGAAGGCCAATCCAGGAAAGTTTTTTTTTTTTTTTTTTTTTGCTGTGAATCAGGTCTTTATAGTTGCCAACATCCTGCCGTAGGTCACTGATGTGGTGATCAGGTATCTTCTCTCTGCTTTTCTCTATCAAACATACCATACTAAGACAACTAGACATACTGTCTATGATTATGCACTGGAGCACAATATATAAGCATTTAATACTAGAATATGAAAATAGACTTGATATAGGTTAAAAAACAACAACAAAAAAACAATGCATTTGTGGTTGTTGCAACACTCATTACTTTATAACTATCCCAAATTGTTAACCCCTCGATTGCCACACATTCTAACAGCACCCTAAACTCTACCAGAAAGGGCCGCCTTCGCAACAGTTGCAGATTATTTCCTAGACTTTTACAGAATGGAGTCAGAGAGCTTTCTTTCAGAGAGAATTCTTCTATGGGGTATTAATGGCTAACACATAACATTTAGATCACCATATTAGGCTACCATTTATTGTTTTAAAAAGGATTTATTCACCAAAAATAATGCATTAACATATTTAACAAGTTTCATTTTCGCTCTGTGTACCCCAGACCCCAGTGCTTTCCACTCCCCATTCAGAGCACTATCACAACCAGCGTGCATTCTGCTAATGAAAGTACTGCACATCACATCAGGCTGTAGGGTGTAGTTGTAGTATATTGTTTTGTATCCTTTTTTTGTATATTTATGAAAAATGGCCGTCCAGAGGTATGGTTAATGTAGGCTGAACATTGGACAGAATTGTAGTGCCAACCGTAAAGAGGGTTCGAACAGGGCCCTGGAGAGATTACTCAAACATGCATATATGCAAACAAAACAAGCAAGCAATGTTAGCTATATAAAGTATTTATATAGCACCTTTCACAGACAAGAAAGGAAGTTCTTCACAACAAGAAGTTAAAACTCATGAAAATAACACACAATTGCAACAGACTCAGTACAGCAATATGGCAGTGATAGTGGCCCTGAAAAAACTACTGAACTTGACCAAACAGGTGCGTTTTGAGTTTGCTTTGGAGGCATCAACAGAGAGAGCAGGGGGTTGTTCTAGAGTCTGGGAGCATCAGCCTGTACGGAGCGGTTTCTTCTGGTCCGAAAACAAGTGTGAGGAACCTTCAGCAGGTCCTGATCCAGAGACCTCAAAGAGTGAGAGGGGGCATACGGTTGGATCAGACCGTTGATGTAGGAAAGACCCTGACCATGCCTGAAAGTCAGCACCAAAATGTTTTATCGTCTCTGGTAGGAGACCAGCGGCCAATGAAGAGCTTTGAAAATAGGAGTAATGTGAGCCCTTCTGTTGGTGTGAGTTAAGATCCTGACTGAGGAGTTTTGGACCAGATGCAGACGAGACAGCTCCTTTTTGTTTGGACAAGAAAAAGTATTATTATAGTCTGAACTTGAGGACATAAAGGCATGTATTATAAGCTCCAGATTATTTTGTGAATGATAACCAGTGTTTGGGTTTTCTCTGCCTTTCTCTGCAATCGGCTTAGGAGTTAAGTTTTTGTATCTCAGAAGGCTTAAAAGAGCAATACAGCTGGATATCGTCAGCAAATAGATGGAGACATCACTAAACCCTTGGATGATTTTTCCTAAGGGGATTACATAAAGCAAAAATAGAAGAGGACCTAAAACGGAACCCTGAGGAACTCCACACAACAAATCAGACCTTATCTGGTTTGCGGCTAAGTAGATAAGTAGGAGGAAAGCCACTGTAGAACTGACCCTGACAGACCAACCAAGTCCCTCAGTCTAACGAGATATGATGATCGAAAGTATCCAAGGCTGACGACAGGTCTAACACGACTAGAACAGAGCATTTTCTAGACTCAAGTGACTGGTTACTGGATACTTTCAACAAAGATGTTTCTGTCAACTGATGTTTGCGGAGACCAGATTGGAAAGTGTCAAGAACATTCCAGCGTCCCAGAAAGCGTGGCAATTGTTCAGAGATCAGCCTCACTATGATTCTGGACAAGAATGGGAGTTTAGAGATAGACCTGTAATTTTTGGGGTCCGTCGGGTCCAAGTTTGTCTTTTTGAGTAATAGCTTTAGTAATGACATATAAAACCTCTTCTGATATGTTTTTAATGAGGGGGCAATGTCGAACATGGTAGAACGCTCCAAAAAGTCGATTTTGCGATTTTTAAGCAGAGAAAATCATGTGATCCATTTATAAATTCTACACTTCTTTCAAAAGTCTGCAATCCCATCCTCTCAGTCTGTAGCACAGATTAAAACCCACCTCTTCTCCCTGGCATTTGTTTCTAGCTAGGCAGGATATCTTGGTGTTCTTGTTTAATTGTTCCTTACCTATATGTTGTATTTTATGTATATCTGCTTTTGTTTGCCGTTTCTGTGAAGCACTTTGGGCAGCTTAAATTGTATTTTAAATGCGCAATATAAATAAAATTGAACTGAAACAACAAGACCATGCACATGTATATATTTATGGTAAAGCTGTGTAAAATGAGGCATGAATTGAGAAGATAAGCACATACCTCAAAGCCTTTTTGAGAATATTCCGCAAATCCACGAGGACTCTTTGTAGACCATTTAATGTTCTTGTTGCTTTACATGTTAATTTGGCATTAGAATGGACTAAATTACATCCGTTTTATGCTAACAAACCAATAAATACAAATGGATTAACTGAGGAGAACTGCTAGAAGTTATAATTAATTTTTCAAAGAGGGGGTATTACGCACTATATGTCATCCATGCATGTTTGAGTAATCTAGCGATCTCTCCCGGGCCTTATTCAAGCTTCAAGTGTTAATGGTTGGTTTTTGTGAATATAGGATTTTCAAAACAATAAAAAGTATATTATGTGTTTGCAGTTAATACCCCATAGAAGTAAAATACTCCCTCTTTAAATATATATATACCAATAAATTGTAAAATTGAGACTAGTCACTCTATGCAGCCTGCAGAGACGTCTTCAATGGCACCAGCTCATCTCAAATTGAACTGCCAAAAGAACAAAGGAGTATAAGAATGGCTTTTTTTCCAATCTGAGAGCCCCATAAGTGAGGGCTGTGTCAGACTGAATGCAAAGTGACGTCCTGTTACCCTGGTGAGTGCAGCTCTCAAAGTAAAACAAGTCTTTTTCTTTTTCTGCCACAAAGTCGACTGTTTCTCAACAATTTGACTGCTCCTGATTTCTATTTCAATTATTTGAGCAGGAATTGTTATTTTCAATCTGCTATATTACTGGTCACTCATAACTGTGTGAACAACAAAATAATAATAATTGTAACAGTTTTAGAAGCAAAATGAAAGGGGTTAGTGTTTTTATTTATGTAATGAAGTAAAATTAGCCTTACCCCAGTATTACTGTAAAAGATATACAGAGAGATATTATGAAAGTAGCTCTCAGGGCATCCAGGGTGTCCAAACTATGGCCCTCAGACCAATTTTTATTGGCCCTCAGCCCTTCAGCTGAACTGGCCCAATTGATCATAATCACTACTTTTTACAGCAAATTTGTTTAAGCCTACCAATTTAACCTAAATAAAATCACATTTCATTGTCATACAGACCTAATATTAATATTTCAAGCCTTATTTAAAGTATGAAGTCAAAACTATGTTAAATGCACCATCTGAATTATCCACTGTATTGACCACTGGCCCTCCGTGTCGAATATATTTCAAAATATGGCCCTCTGTGAAAAAAGTTTGAGCACTTTTGCATCTAAGTATAAAGTGTCTTATCCTCCATAAACCAGGAAGTGCGTTGTTGCATTTGAGCAAAATGTGTCTTGCCCCAGCACAGATATATTGTATAAACAGCACAACAAAATAAGTCAGCTGTGTGCTATTAAGTCCTAATAGAAAGAATGTTATTATCTGATAATCAGGAGGTTCACATTAGCATGCTAGATATTGTTAGGATGCAAAAGATTCATGACAAGAAACCCAGACAGTATCACCGCTGTCATATCTTCTCTAAATATGGTTTTCAAAACTTCGATAATCTGCAAATATATGCAAACATCTGTTTACTATTGAAAATAATTCATGGTAATGCGAGTCCTCTCCTAAGAAGGTTTGTCTCACTGAGCTCAGAAAAAACAACTCGAGTCTTTAGGGCAACCTCTAGAGGAGAGTGCAGCTTTCCAAAATGTAGGACCTGTTTCGCTATATCGTCTTTCTGAATTGTTGCCAAGAGTCAGTGCAATAGTTAGAGCCAAATGAGATTATAACATGAACAAGTTTTCAGACGTTTGCACATGTGACAAAGAAACAGCCAATATCAAATCAAGTTTTCAGCAATTAGTGAATGTGCATGAAAGAAAGAGTGTGTGTGTGAACTGAATGTTTTTAGAAATGTCGTACTTGAGGGGCGAGATGTGTTGTATTACATGTATGTTACTCTTACTTAACATGACCCTGCCCAGGGACGACAGGTGGAAACTAGTATTTATGCTATAACCTAGAACCATACATCTTTCCTGTTTTTTAAGGTCAATGTCTTGTCGTGCACTTGTCCCTGACTAAATAATAGTCAGGATACCATACAGTCATGGCCAAACTCTACATTGGTCTCAGAGTTGTGAAAAGAGCTTCTAAACTCATCGCAGGGAATAATTACGATGCTCAGAGTGCTAAAGGTAAATGAAGAACGACTTTGGATCACTGCAAACCGTTTAAAATGAACTCTTTCTGTTTTTCACCTTCTTAAGACGGTAAAAATTAGGTAGCGGTTTAAAAATATAGGTAAAATAAGTACTCCAAGCACCTCAAAATTCAACTTTAAGACTGGTCCCTCTCCACTACAATTAGATAACTTGATTTCTACCAAAACTTTGTTAACGAACCACTTCATTATGTCTCACTCTAGTATCTCTATGTTCACACCGCTGCTGCTTGGATTACCACATTAGAAATACACAGGCTTCTATTAAAGTGCAAATCTGATGCAAACTATGAGTGGTGCATTGCGGCCATATCAATAAATCCGTCACACAATTAGCATAAAGAACATTCGCACTGTTTTATGGAGCCATGTGTAACTCTACATAATGCACTTTAAAAGGCACAGGAAAAAAAGAACTCAGTGGCCCTCAGCACGTTGTTCATTCTAGATGTTCAGTTTGTGAAAAACACACTTTTACTGATAACTTAAAGCTCAGATAAGCCTTTATTGTCTCTAAATGGACACATTTGTCTTGGATATCGGGGGAACAATGAAAGTGATGTGACGTTGGTGAACGAGTCGGCTCTTTTTATTGGTTCTTTAATGTAAACAGTTGGATCCAGATACATTTTTTATTATTTTTCTTACAAATCTTTATGCATTTTTATACTGATTAACACTGAACCGACACAAGAATCAGCGCAGAAGCAGAGTAGGCAACATGAGCGAAAGCTTTGTGCACAAAAACATGTTTGGTGTCAAGTTACTTTTAAAATTATTATTATTGTTGTGCAGCATTGTATTTAGATTATGCGTGATATGAAAGGGTAAACACACTCCCACTCTCAGTTTGAACTGTTTTAAACACATTAAACCCTTGGTCGTTTCTCTCTGTGATTAGTTTGTAGATAAAATGAGTTTTCACATCGGCTTCTTTCATCTAAATAAATAGCCAGAGTCAAAGAGCCACTCTTTTGAACGGCTCTTTGAAATAAACGGATCAAAAATATTTGGATCCAATGAAAGAGCCAAAAGTCCCATCACTAATTTAAAAAAAAAGCCTCATTTCCACCTGGCACGGTTTGCTCGGGGCCGCCTTGGCTTAAAACAGTTGAGGAGGGGAAAACCCCAGCCAGGGAGCGTTTAGAATACAAATGGCCCAGGTCACTTTTGGGCGGGACACAGGCCTAACAAGACACACCCAAAGAGGCCTGTGCTGCCAGGAGTTACGGGACAGCTATAAAACATCGGTGCTACAGGAGCATCAACACAGATCAACAATGAGCTTGCGAGGGTTGGAACTGGATAATCTACGCGCAGTCACTGGAGAGCCAACAGTAGGAAATATTTTATAATAACTATATATAATAACTACTTAAGAGATTGGAGAGTCATATGCAAACCAGAGACTATTCTGTGTCATGGTGCAATGTCCGAATGGTAGAAATGACTAAGTGGGCAGGGCTAACGGGTCAAACTAAAACATGTTCCTGATCCGCTCATAATCAATAAATTGTTTTCCAAGAATGATTAAAGTTTAGCAACTTCTTAATTAAAACCATAGCTCTTAATCCTAACCACTTAAAGCCACAGTACACAACTTTTTAGCCAAAAAAATTAAGAGCAATTAAATAAAAAGCATATTTTTTTTCTTTTTTTGTTATTTTCTTGCACTGAAAAACTTCTTGCTGTAAGAAAGCTTGCATCTCCACAAACCCGACTCTTACTTGGCCTGGAGGAGGGCCTCTTCATGGGAATGTTCTTTTGGTTATAAACTTTCACTGTATGGCATATGAGTTTAACTTTCTATTTCCAGATCTTTGAACATGATGTGCAACCACCAGAAAGTTACATACTGTTGCTTTATTTAAAGGTAAGTAGTTAGATCTTGACCTTCTTCTTTTTGTTTATTATGAATTAGGTCTTTCTTCATGCTTTAAGACAGAAAATAGTGCAGTTGTTATAAAGTGTTACCAAAGCATGGTAATTGTTACCTTGAAGCTAATAGATACGTGTCAGACCTCTCTCCAGAAGCCAAAGAACCGAACAGGTGCTAACAGGCGTTCAGGAGAATCTAGTAATTTAGCATACCACAAACATTTCTGCAGCTATAATTACTAATAAAAATAACTATCATACATATAATGACACTTTAGCAGACAAAAGCAACGGCTCATTTATGTTGAGCATTTGATTTTTGGACAAGCTAGGAACTGCATTACTAACAAATGATTAGCTCTCCACAGCATAAATATACACTCAAACTATCATTTTTGTAGCAGACAAAACAAAGCAACATGTGCTGAATGAGTGCTTGGTGGAGAGGCTGTAGTTTGCCATCACTGCTGATCTAAAATGAGTGAGCACACATTCAAACACATGTCTAATCATGTCCTGACTACTTTACACTATGCCATAAACGCCTAGTCCAGGGGCAAACTTTTTGACACATGGGCCACAATGGGCTCTAAAATGTGTCAGAGGGGCCAGGCCAGGATATATATTTGTAAATATTACATTAGAGATTTGGCCTGTAACATGTAGCAAAGCATTGTTTTCCAAATGGATTCATTAAATTAATTATTAATGTATTCAATTTCAGTTAAATAAACACAGCACAAAAACTCACATTCAGTTTTATCAAGCGCCAAAAGATCAACAACTTGGGCCGTAGTTTGCCCATGGTCGGCCTAGTCTATGCCTAATGTAAACCGGGCTGTGCTGTTCCATGCAGCAGGTGTCCGAGGCTTTGTGTGTTACTGGGATCTTTGAGATTCGATTCATGAGACCTCAGTCACAGTTTCAGGGTTTACATACATTTAGAAATGGTTTAATTTGACTAGACCAGTTATCTGGTTTCCTAGAGTGCATGCAAACACAGAGGCTGTTGGTGGTGATCAGAGGGGCCGTTGGCACAGATTAGCAGCCTTGTTTCTGTCCGTATGCCCTAGGGCAGATGTGGCTACAATGCATTTTCACTACACCGTAAACATTTCATAGGGTCTCAAGTTTGTGTGAATGAAATACTAATCCAGTTATGTTTTGGATTAGGGAAAAATTTAAAAGCCATGGTTTGAAACTGCAGAAAAGTTGATTACCCATAAAACAAGTGTGAAAGAATAAAAACGCATTTCATTCCAAAAGTCCTCATCAGTTTTTCTGTGCAACAACAGCTAACATGGTAACACTCCAGTAATCTGCAACCAGTCCTACATGAAAAACAAAATCTCTTTCCATAATTATAAAGACTACTTAACCACCACATGCAGCGACATAAACAAGGGCTTTCCAACGCGCCCATGCACAGTCCCTCACCGAGCGCGCCCACAGCCGTTCTGGGCCCGTCGCCATGGCAACTGCAGCCAGGATGGTGTCCTTGGCAGTAATGGAGGGCTAGCGGAGGGAGGAGGGTGAGGACAAGGAGAGAGGGGGGGAGCACTTGTTGAATGCTCTAAAAAAGATGCCATGACATTATTGTGCATTTGCGGCGCGGTACTGTATTCGCTCTCAGTGTTGATGTGGAGGCTCAGAGGCTTAATGCCTCTGATGCTTTTTTCAGCTCAAGTCTGTGTCTTGACATTTTCACTTAGTTTGAGTTGGCACATAGTTTTAGCATCACTCAGTGTGACTAGAAGTGAATTTGTTGATTTGTTCTTATCTAAGAATTTCAAGAGACACTTTATACGGTTTTGAAACATGACTTATGTCACCAGATACAAGGCAAACTTGTTCAAATCAAACACTGATGTTACTGATAACATATTATAGCTATTTTATTCATAATTACAAAAACAGTAGACATGTTGGCCAAGTTGTTTATGCTCTAATTTGGTATTTTGGTTCTCAAGACAATTATCCCATCAGAGCAGAATGAGCCTCACATGAGTCTCTATTTGGGTTGCCAGTGTCAACGGTGAAATCCAGTTGTTTTAAACCTGAAAGGACTTTTTCTCTGATCTGAATCCCCACTATCTTCACATGTTTGTGCATTAATTATGTATGTGAAGCCAGCCGGTGCAAAGTAATTTCCCCACAAGGTAAATAATATCCATCTAAACCCCACCATCTACAGTCAATCATTGATCAGTGCTAGTGCAGCCTCTGCGGCTCAGTGAGTGAACTCTGAAGTGTCTCAAGAGACATGGTCTGTCCATATATTGAGAACTACAGGTTAAGGCACTTGTCACCCAGGTTCAGTTGTGATTGTAACTGTTCCTTTAAAATGGGGAATGGGACTGGCATACCTGATGTGATTATGTACTGCTCCAGCCAAGAAATGCTACCTCCAACAGAAGGGGTCAGTAATGCTGTTAAAATGTTTAAGGGCTGGGAGAGCTTTCTTCGTTTAGAAAGTCAGTGCTGGTACAGCCCTACTAGGTACAACATTACACAGTATGTGTATCACAGGCCCAGTGGAATGAATGTGTTACAATGAGCAATAAATTGGGGAAATTTTTAAATAGAGACAGCCACTCATCTACATGCAACTAACATCAGAGCCTCATTAGAAAACATTAGTGTGTAGAAGTAATGTAGTAGTTTATTGACAGTGGCTGAAATGATCATAAACATGAATTACCATGTGATTAACATTTGCATGTATATGTGTACATTTTTGTTCAGCATTCCTGCATAATCTAGTCACATCTTTATATAGCGCTTTTCCACCTTCAAGGCACTCAAAGCGCTTTACAACAAGGAACCAGTCACCCATCCACACACACATTCATACACCAGTTGTACGCAGACACTGGGGGCACAGTGGGTTAAGTGTCTTGCCCAAGGACACAACGACAGCATTCATCTGTGAGGGCTGGATTTGCACCGCCAACCTTCGAGTCAGTGGATCTAACCACTCAACCAATGATGTTCATGTAGAGAGCGGGATTTGAACCGCCAACCTTCGGATCAGTGGACAAACACTCAACCTACTGAGCTACTGTCGCCCCATTAAAGAACATAAGAAACTGGACCTATAATTTTGATATTGGCTGCAATTAGCGTACTTGTTGGCAAAAAGAACATTTATATGGGCACCAGGCTTTATGCACACTTGTTCTGAACATGTGACTCCTGGAAAGGTCTGTTATCACCACGAGGAGAACAGCACACGGTCCACATTCTGCTGTACACTGTCACCTGGTTTCTGGGTTTCAAATGACATAATGACGCTCTAGAGGCCCATAATATTTAAATCAGAAGTAGACACCTAAAATTAATATAGTTATAATTGTTGAAATACTAATTATTTGCAGTGTCATTGCATGGAATGTTACCACGGTGACACATTGTGCACATTATGAAACAGCCTGAGCCACAGTTTTTAGATTGTCTGCAAAGACACCAAACACATTTTTATAACTAAAACTGTTTGCTAATGCGAGCTAACTTGTGACTGTAATGTTTGAAAGGGACTGATCAGACTAAAAAAGATCAGATTAAAGTCTAACTTGAGAACCTTCAGACAGAGCAGTGCCTCCAGTTACCCTGAACTGATCCATCAATTAAAAATATGGTCAGAGAAATGTAAAATTTGAAGTATTGATCTTTTGTGCATGAGAATCAATATAGGCTTATTTAATACCTTGTCTGTGTTAAATTATTAATATTTGGGATCACTCCGCCCATTACTACTTTAGATCTGGTTTAACTCTACCTTGGACCATATATATTCATCCATCCATCCATTTACTTTCGCTTATCCGGGGCCGGGTCGCAGGGGCAGCAGTCTAAGCATGGACTCCCAGACTTCCCTCACCCCAGACACGTCCTCCAGCTCCTCCGGTGGGACCCCAAGGCGTTCCCAGGCCAGCCGAGAGACATAGTCCCTCCAGCGTGTCCTGAGTCTTCCCCGGGGCCTCCTTCCGGTGGGACATGCCCGGAACATCTCCCTAGGGAGGCGTCCTGGAGGCATCCTGAGCAGATGCCCGAGCCACTTCAGCTGGTTCCTCTCGACGTGTAGGAACAGTGGCTCTACTCCGAGCTCCTCACCCTATCTCTAAGGGTGCGCTGGCCACCCTCTGGAGCAAACTCATTTCAGCCACTTTTATCCAAGATCTTGTCCTTTCGGTCATTAAAGCAGAACTATATATGACCAAAAGGATCATATATAGTTCTGTTTTAAACATTGGAGGGAGTAAGTATAAGATTTCACTGTAGATTGTAGAATTATGGTGCCGTGTATTTCTGCTATGATGTGGATTCAAATATGTGCACTACTGCAAACAGGTAATTTTCCTGTTCTTTACTGCGTGTATTTTCCATAGGTGCAGAGCCGCTTACATGTTTAATGATGCTCTTAAAGCTCCAGTTGAGTTTACCAGATGAGATGGTGGTTAAGTGACACGATGGCCCTGAGCTGTAATATCTTAATGAAAGCCATCTCTCACACTTGCCCACATCTGAGTCGTTTTAATAAGCAAAAAGCCCCATGCAGCCCGCGGCACATTCTGAGAAACTCTGCTTTTTAAGTGTGAGAAAGAAGAAACCCACTAAACAGATGGGATGTGAGTGCTGTGTTATATTTGTTCAAAGAAAATCACAGTTAAGAGCCAAAAGAATGTCCACGTTGTATCATGAGCGTAAAGCGTGTATGACGGCTTTTATGGTTTCTCTAATGAGTACTTAGTTTGGTGGGATTGTACCTGTGGTTAATAATTATTTTGCGGGAAAATGTTGAAAAGAAAAGGAAAAACACAGGAAATAGCGAGTTCTAAAACATAATAGTTCTACCTATGTCATCAACACCAAATTACATAAAATGTGAGAATAATTTATGCAAGAGGCACGGTTTTATAGCAGTATTAACATAAATTTAATCAAGTAAAGGCATCAGCAATTGTTTTTATTAGTCTATTCATAACTATTGTGTAATTTAAACAGTTTTAGCTCACCCATGTCCAACCAAGTAAAATTATACCCAAAAAAACCAAGGTCAGATTTTAGTATAGTCTTAAAGAGGAAGTATTATGCAAAATCAATGTTTTTGAGCTTTCTTCAAGCTTTTCATCAATGCGTGTTTGAGTAACTTTGAGTAATTTTGCAATCTCTCCCAGCCAGGCCTTATTCGAACCCTCCTCAAGATGAGCTGGAAGATTCTCTCCAACGCTCAGCCCACAGCCTACGTCAACCCTGCTCCCGCAATTCTACAGAAATGTCAAATCAAAAGCATGACATAAAACGGTGCACATTAACTTGACAAACCTGATGCGATGCTGATTGTGTCGTAATAGTGCTCTGAAGGGGGAGTGACTTTGCACAGGGAGCAAAAGGTGGTAAAACTTCTACAGCTCGTTAAGACGTTTTCAGCGAATATAGCATTTTCAAAGCAATAAAAGATAAAATGGTGAGCTAAATATGTTTTGTGTTAGCAGTTAATATCCCATAAAAGTAAAATACCCCCTCTTTACGTGTAAATTATAACATAAAAAAAAAAAAAAAGTGTTTTAAAGAATTTTGCAACATTTTAAAATTGGAGGTGTTTGCCCACTGTAATAAAGTTCTGCTCTACCTGAAGAACCCTGACGTGACTTTCCTCCAACAGTGGCCATGTCAAAAGGCAATGAAAATCTGCTATTTCCTGGCTGCTATTTTCAATGTAATGTTACAAAATTTGACATTGTTTTACACTTAAGACAAGCCCAAAACCTTTTCCTAACTTTAACTATGACAGATCTGTGTCTGTGTAATCCCTCAGTCGTCCAGGTCTGATCCATAGTAAAAACCAAAAGTAAAATCTGTCAACTGGACAAAAAGTTGTAGGAGTGAAGACGTTTCGCAGCTCATCCAAGCCGCTTCTTCAGTTTGTGAAGAACTTTTTTCAGGTATAGGGCCTTAAATCTATTTTGGAGAATCGCACAACCATTGCTATATTATTTAAAATGTTAGTATCATCAAATTATGTAAGATATATATATATATTTACTTGACATCACAGAGGTACTGACAATATTAGGGTGTTTTTGTTTTGTTTTGTGAAGAACTGAAGAAGCAAAAATATTAGTCACACTATTCCAAAGAAATAAATGTACAGCTAACCATTGTGTTTTATGCACATTAGGGAATCTTAGCTTTTATTTCTCAAAAATACATTAAAAACATGCATTCTTACTAGGTCACTTTTCCACAGATCTGCCCTGCAACACTTACTGGTCTCCATGGAGATAGACAAGTATAATACCATACTGTGAAACATTCCAGACAAAGCAATAACATCTCAAAAGACAGAAGCAATGCCTTTAATATGTTTTGTTTATTTGACCGAATTTACAGTGGTTAACCCGTGTGCCTGTATAAGTCTGCACAGATATCGCAAACTCCACACTTGACGAGATATTGGGTCGTATTACTGTGAAGAGTATAAAAAGGTCCATTGATTCTTTCAATCATTTTCTATTGCCCTGAAAATGAACGTGTGAGCAGCCCATGACCCCTCTGCCCTCACATTAACTTTTCATTACACTTTATTATATCCAACCAGGATCTTATAAAAAAAAAGTCTAATATTGTCAGTAGCTCTGTGATGTCAAGTAAATGAGGATATCTTACATAATTTGATGATACTAACATTTTAAATAATATAGCGATGGTTGTGCGGTTGTCGAATATGTATTTAAGGCCCTATACCTGAAAAATGCAACAAAAGAACTAGTTTGTTAGCTCAAAACATCTGTGTAATCCCTCAGTCTTCCAGGTAGGTTCCATAGAGGTCCATGGGCGTATATACTAGTCTATGTGTCTTATACTTGTTCGGAAACAGCTCAAAATCATTCTCGTTATTTCAGTTCTCAGTCACCGCTAACAACAACATCATAAGCCATACTTAACTGGAGCTCGGCCAATAACCCTCCCATCGACCTCCCTTTAAAACCACCAAAGAAACCCTCCAGTAAAAATTAATCCTCTCCCAAAGTGAACACTGTTTCCTCTTTGTTCCAGTCTGTTTTTACAATCTCAACTACACTCAGGTCAAGCAGTTCACTCCGCCGGAATCATCTCCCGCGGCTCGCACACAATCACTGCTCTCTTTATTTTTACCTCCGGTACCAAAACACAGGTTCCGGTACAGCAGAGGCAGGTGATGAGAGGGTCGGGAGAGCAGAGCGCTAAAAGGGTTAGCGGGTGAGCGAGTACGAGGCGGAGAGCAGGGACCTCTGACCCGACCATCATGCATTCAGCGCGGTGAGTGATGTGTGTCGGCAGGAGCGGTGGCAGACGTCTTGATAACAAGCGCAGACAGAGGAGGCAGAGGGGGAGAGGTCTGGAGCGCGAGGGGAATAGGAACAATGATGTAAGGTTTTGAAATGCCGAGTGCCAAATGTCTGTTCAGCTAAACTTACATGTGCAATTTGTTTTATACTTGGGAAAGGCTGTCAAATTATTCAATCACAAATATTACAAAAATGGCATAAAACTATTACTGAAACTAACTGTGCCATGTTTTAATGAGCATGCATGTTTCCATTAAAAGTTGCAGTAGGTTGGAGCTTTTTTTTTTACTTGTAGTGATATATTTTTTTTTTTTTTTTTTTTTTTTTTTGCAGAATGGTAATTTTAATTTTAAAGTAAAATGGGGTATTAATTGCTCATCATGAGACTTTGACAGTGCTTGATTCACTGAAAAAAGTATTTGCTCCTCTGTCAGAGTGCTATCCCAACACAAACAGTGTGCATTTCTAATTGCTAATGAAACTACTGCACATTGCATCAGGGTTGTGAAGTTGTAGTGCAGGGGTGTTAAACTCAAATTCACAGAGGGCCAAAATTAAAAACTGTGACTAAGTCGTGGGCCAAACTAAATATTTATTGAAAATTTTCAACAACATCTGCATGTTCAAAAGGGGTAAATTAAATTTGAGCGTATATTTGAGATGCTAATAAGTGTGAACAGAAGTGGTGGGGGCTGGCACCAACACATTTGCAAAGCATTCTGGGATTCATAGTATTAGAAGTGCATGCGTTATACTGGCACGACGGCTGTTGGGTCAGCTCTAATACATATTTGATATTATCTTGCGGGCCAGATATATTTATATCGGGCCCAATTTGGTCCGCGGGCCTGCGTTTGACATGCCTGTTTGTAGTTTTGTTTGCTTTCGTATATTTATAGAAAGTTGCCATGTGGGGGCATGGGTGATGTAGACTTGTGGGCTGAGTCACACACAGGCTCTAATTCTAAGATGACATATAAAATAAGTTAAGATACAATGTGTAGGTTATCACACTCATAAGTCATTTCTCAGTCAAAAGCTCAGTACATTACACGGCTATTAACTTTAACAACCCTTCATCTCAAAAACATCAAAGGCATAAAAATCTTGAGTGAAATGATCAGCTGTAAGCTCTTCTACACTCAAGCACATCACTGTAAACAAGAAGAGCCTTTTCTATTATACAAAATACAGGCATATCTCTTTCACTTCAGTGCAGACAGCGAGCACTGGCCTGTACTCTGCTCCATTCATCTTAACCTAGTTAGCAAAGCAAGTCTCTGTGGGATCAACATCATGTGAGGCTACAGTAATATCATCATCTTTGTTCATGCACATTGATTTTAGAGGTCCGTAATCCACAGGGTTTGCAATTACAGTGTCCCAATGACCGGCACTTTAAATCTGATTTTGAAAACCCTGTGTGTAACCAACATAGTGAATCATAAAGTGATGTTTAGGAATTACATTTGTTTTTGTACAACTTGTTAAACAAATGACAATCTATTATCAAATGTTTTAAAAGAATAGTGATGCATTTTGTTAGTGATGGATGTTAATAACCTGCAGTCAAAGCAGAAGCAAACTCCAGCGTTTATTGTACAGTTTCATGTTTGATGCCTGTCAATCTACAGTATGGCCACCGTCTCCATAACAAGTGTCTGTAGCTCGCCATAGACAGCTGAGGTGAGGCGGACTGACGGGAGCAGCAGGTCCTGGGTGTCGAGTGCACCTGTCTGTGAGCAGAAGGAGCACATCAGAGCGTCCTGGATCCACAGGGGCACTAGAGGTCAACACAAGCAAACAGAGCCACTCTACTCTCCACACTCCACCGTACTACTGCCAGTGTAGACCAGGCATATAAAAGGCTGAAGAAGTATAGCATTTCATTCTAGATACAAAAGGAAATATTATGAAAAAAATATATAATTGCCATTTTTCTGTATTGTATTGCAATTGTGATTACAATTTATGGAAAAACTTAATAAGTAAATTTGGTACCACTTTATAATAACAACACCTTATGTAGCTAAAACATGTACAAAGACGTAATAATGAACAAATAATACATTAAAATGATTCAGGATTAGTATTAATGCCCTGAATCATGGATCTCCAACCTTTTTCCTCTGATGAACTACCTTTACAAAACAAAAATGCCAAAGAGCGATTCATTTTAGCAGTCGCAAGGAATGGAGTATATATACAAGCCACGGTAAGCCTTAGATGATAAAACATCTACAATTATCCATTAATTTGTTTATTACTGGTAGCTTCCACGCTACAGGTTGGAGACCCTTGCCCTAAATCTTAGTCCAATGAATTAAGCCTTTGTTGATGCTTTATTAAAGGTTAATATGGTGTAGTTGTTATAAAGTGGTAACAAATTCAGTCATTTGGAAGGAGCTTGGAGTAGAGACGCTGCTCCTCCACATAGAGAGCAGCCAGCTGAGGAGGCTGAGGTATCTGATCCTGATGCCTCCTGGGTGCCTCATTGCTGGAGGGACTGTTGGCCTGGGAGGAGCTGGACTCTCATGGGTGGACATGAGAGTCCACACATGAGAGTCTGGGAGTCCCTGCTGTGGCTGCTGCCTTGGATAAAGCCAAAGAAAATGGATGGATGGTACCAAATTTATATTTATGTTTTAATATAGATATAGATTTTGTTCACAGAGATGACTGAAACCTGAACTGATAAACTAATACAATAAGCACATTCATTTCAGAATATGTTTGTAGACAAATAAGACTCTACGGACACATGTTTTGTAGCTGCAGTGGACAGGATATTAGAGCCCTATCTATAATTGCATCATTTTCCATTTGCTAATTATGGCTAGTCAAGCTTTAATTTGGATGATATTGTGGTTAATCATGTAGTCCTAAGCACCTAATCACATCTTCATCTAAAAAAAACTTCTATTTCCCATCTCACCACGCCATTTGCACTATTGTCCATTCCATTACCAGCGCAGCAGCAAAATCCTCACCCTCCTCACCCTCCTCACCCTCCTCACCCTCCTCAGTCTCTGTGATTAAAAGTCACAATGTTTTGTCAGTTACAAAAATCACCAAAGTAAACTATTATTCACAATGTCTGAAATGTGTTCTTTGCCCAAATACGTTGATAACAGCCTGTTTTGTGTTAGATATGTCTACTACTTTCTATCTTAATTTTAACAGTGCACTATATATTTTTTTTATATAATAGTACGGCACTGAACTCGGATCTGTAGAAAAGTGACCTCGCCAATGGAAAACATGCAAGTCTCTCAAGGCATTTCGAGCAATAAAACCACTTCTAATGTGGAAAATAGTTATTCATGCTATATGATGTAGCATAAGATAACATAAGCAGAAACATCTTCATGAAATAAGCAGGATGCAAACCCCCCACCAGAAAAGTTATAGTCAACATTTATGTACACCGATGCACACAACTTCATCCATCTATCAATTTTCTTCCTCTTATCCAAAGTTGGGTCGCAGGGGCAGCAGTCTAAGCAGTGACTCCTAGACTTCCCCCACCCCAGACATGTCCTCCAGCTCCTCCAGTGGGACCCCAAGGCGTTCCCAGGCCAGCCGAGAGACATAGTCCCTCCAGCGTGTCCCGAGTCTTCCCTGGGGCCTCCTGCCGGTAGGACATGCCCGGAACACCACCCTCCTAGAAAGGCATCCAGAACAGACGCCCGAGCCGTGTCAGCTGGCTCCTCTCGACGTGGAGGAGCAGCGGCTCTACTCCGAGCTCCTCCCGTGTGACCGAGCGGCCGCTTGTATCCGTGAGGGGTAGGAATGAAGACTGACCAGTAAATCAAGAGCACTGTACACTGATGCACACAACTCTCTCTGAAAAGAACAATTTCTATAATTTTGATAGAAATGTTGAATTATGCATATGAACTATGAATGATTTTTTCCCCCATACTCAAGCAGCCATTCTATTTAGGCACAACACATAGCTTCAAGACTTTGACTGAACTGAAGCCAACACAAAGCAGTCCACCTTTTTTTTTGTAGAGCTGAGGAATAGCAGACATCAGGGTACCACAAAACAACCCCAAACAAACAGGACTAACAGGAAATGAAAGAGAGAGGGGAGGGGCAGATGAAAAAGATGACATATACTGTGCAGAGTTGATGTTTTTTTTTTTTTTTTAATGAATAATCCCGACAGTATTGACGTCAGGATTCATATACAAATATCAAACATTAGGTCACAAATATTCCTTTTGTCAGTTTTCCACAGCTCTTGAAACAGTTCAGTGAGGAGCAATCCCAGAGGTCCAGAACATGTTTTAACAGTTTAGACAAAACTATACAAGGCGAACAATCCAAAGCTTGATTGGTGATATATAGTTTACTATTGTGTCCATTGGCAAGAACAGTCAGACTTCACTATCTTTTCTACAGGCAAAATAGTACAGCATTATTAACATTACATAACTCTATAATTGTCCCATGTTTGATGTGCTGTGTGGAAATTTTAGGAGCAGATTTGTACAACTTACATACAATATTTATTTTACAGTCATATAGAAATCTATTTAACCAATTATTTGTCAAACTTGGAGTACTGAAAATTCATGAAATCGCAAGCTACATTTTCAAAAAAAACTGATTCTGAACCAAGAAAATGGAACAAAAAACTGTTGTAAGAGTGAATGTATGGAATAATCTTGACAAAGGAATCAAAGAAAGCTGAACAATACTTGGATATAAAAAAAAAATAATAAAAAAAATGAATTTGTTGCGGATAAAAGCATACATACCTGTTAGCAATAAATGAAAGTAAATGATTGTGGAATGTTTAAAGTAGTATGTGTTAGTATGTCCATTATTGTCTGGAAAAGTGGTTTAATTTAACTGAGATTAAAGCAGACTGTTATGAAATTTCTACAAGCAAACAACTAAAGAATAAAATGAACTGAATCAAAGAGTCTGGTTTATTAAAGCCATTGTGAGCAGAATTGTAAAGAGTTGCCTGCCCCTGACAAAGCATCAACACGAACATGAAACAAGAAATACATGAACCAGACCAAATGTTATATTTAGCTCCCCTTCTCATTTACCCTCTCAAAGTTGTATATTTTGTAATCTTTATAATGTATACATTATTCAAGACATCATCAGCCCCCGTTCTCACCCCCGCTGCTACACGCCCACTGCTCTATGCGTACTGCGTTCTCCAGTTTCATTTTCTTAATCAGTGATACATGCAGGGTTCGTCAGCATCATCACGTAGTCATTTTAGTACAAATGAAAAAAATCTGCTACTCGCTAGTGTGACGTGCAGCTATTCATCGGAAGAGATATACAGGTCTTTGTGGTTGTGATGGAAATGTAAGTATATTCGTGTTGTGAGGAAAATATTCTTATCACATGTCTTTAAATGCATTTGATCTGTGTCAGTCTGTCACACCCGGAGCAGACATTAACGTGTGTGAAGTCTCCGTCTCCATCCCCCAGGAAAGTCATCGTTGTTCTACCTGTCCAAGTGTAAAAGTTCAGTTTCTCATGTCATTCTGGTATAAATATTCAAAGCTCAGAGGCTCGGGGGGGACGGAGCAGGGGGGACTAAGTACCAGGGGGAGAGATTTTCTAGGAGAGACTCAGGACGCCTCCAGTCTGTGGCCGGGGCAGCGGGCCTGGGTCCTGTCCTGTCTGTATCTGCTTTTTTTTAAACCTTTTTTTTTTTTTTTTTGTACCTTGTTCTTTTATTAAGTTGTTTTAGATGAATATTGTGATTAAAATGTCTGTATTATAACATAATGATCCACGGGTGCCATAGACAGTAACTATACACCAGCCAAAAGCACAACATTTAACATCTTTAAGATTTAATGAAAGAAAAAAAAACAACTTTCTTCCAAACATAGCGTTGGCAAGATGTAGCAGTTCACCACCAGGTCAAGCGCTGAACCCTGACAGAGAGGGCTTTTCATTATACTAATTATGTAAATATGTAAACAAATATGGAAATATGCAGAGCCCCGAGCTGAGCAGGGTAGATGACAGCACAGCGCCAGATAAAACATGCCATAGATAAAACCAGCCTTCATCTTTTCATCTGCTTTGTGGTTTTTTCATTTTCGGCCATTATATTGTTCATAAAGCACTACACGATACATTCACACGTCTGTACAAAGGGTTATTGTTTCTGAGTTCAAAGATTAAAGAGGTAAATACTTATGTCAATGCAATATTATACCCAGTAATACATATAATCCTGATCAAATCTTAGAATGTAGGATTTCTGGATATTTTAAAAACTAAATCAAGGAACTAACAAAAAACCCAAATTAAGCAATAACAGATTGATTTATAGTGTCTTAAAAATGTGAAAAACAGTTCATTTTAAACGGTTTGTCTTTCATGCATCCTAATTATTCAGCGCTTTTCACAATTTTCAGAGGACAGAGTGGAGTTTTGCCCTCACAGTAATGTTATCAACAACTAGCACGCTAACCATGCACTTCCTGATTATCAAAACGTTAAAAGCATTAGAATTAAATGCAGACTGTATATGGTATGGCACAATTAGAGACACACCTGTGGATGTATATATATATATTCACAGGTGTGTTTCTAGTTAAGTCAGAAGCTTCCAAAGACATGACATCATCATCTGGGTTTTCCCAAATAGTTTAAAGTCATATTACTCTCAATGTATGTAAACTCCTGACTTTGAAGAAAGTTATGAAAAATTGTCTAAAAAAAATTCTTCTCTAATTATTTTGGCATTTAGCAAATAGAAATATTTCTTGTAATTCTAACTGACCTAAAACAGGAAATGTTTAGTCTGATTTCATGTCAGACAGTGAGAGAAAAAAAAAAACAGCGTATGTGCCTTTATAATAGAGTATGTATACTTCTGGTTCCAGCAGTATAAGACAGTGACTCACCAGCACTGATGAAAACCTCTCGTATAAGTGGCTTCTTCAGCTCCGGTGTATAAGTGGTGATAAGCATTCATTCTTAGAAAGGTTTGTCCAGCTGACAGAATTCAATTTTCTTTTTGCGAAAATCAACATTGAGCCACACAGATGAATCCCTTTCATGATTGGGAGTGATTTTTTAAAGTTACAGGAGTCAGTTTCATTATCCAGAGAAACCTTCGATATTTTAAATGTGTCTCAACTCTTTCTCAGGCAGTTATTATTAACAGTTAAATACTGGTTACAACAAAGGTATTCTGTATTTACACTTACATAATGGTGTAATTTATCATTAATGTTTGACTTATTTTTCTCTGTCAGTGAGCAACACCAATGCACAGCTTGACCTAAGTTCACAACTCACCTGCACCTGACTTTTACTGTCTTTAAAAACATGAAAACATTAATGTTAAAGGCTTTTCAGTGGTCCAAAGTTATTCCTCACTTATCTTATACATTATGATCATATCCGATAATTATTCACTGCAATTAATTGAGAAGAACTTTTCATAGCTCTCAGGACTTTTACTGTGATGGTTCAGCTGAGAATGAGCAGCATTCTAATTATCGGACAATAAAATACTTTCTAATAGATGCAGACAGCGCACAGCTTCTGATACAATATTGCTGTACTGAGGTAAGACAAATTATGCTCAAATACATGGCAAAAATTTGGTACAAGGCTTTTATCAATATAGTTTTCGGTAATAAATTTGTACAACTGTTCACATGTTTCACCCTAAGCAGAGGCCACTGTAACTGCTACATCTCCACATTCACCCCGCTCCCTTCTGCGCTTTAATCCTTCAGATCTGTCACAGCAGTGCGCAAATAAATAAATAAACATAAGTGCACGCAAAAAAGAAAAAAAAAAAAAAAACACAACACAACGACAATGGCTGCTGCCGTCAGCTCCCACCGTTCTTTGATTCGTCCTCACTGCGTCAGCACAAGCCCTTTAATTTGCCACCCACCAACACTCTCACGCTGGCTTTATTGTCAATTCTCCGCTTATTGCCCTTTTCAGCACGGACACGGCGTCAGAAAGAGAGAGAGCGAGCGAGGGATGGATGGATGGATAGACGCATGGATAGATAAATACATAAGAGCTGGTGAGTTATGGCTTTGGACTCGTGATTACAATAACCCCCGCTTCAGAACCGCATTTATAACAATTTGTAAAAACATCTGCTGACAAACGTGATCCCTCTTTTAAATTACATCAAGCAGGTTGGGGAACATTTTTTTTTTTTTTTTTTTTAAACCTAGCTTGGAAGCACTTTTTAATGGCTTGTCGACCCAGAGCTCATTTATTAAGGTTAGCTGTAGCGCTGTCTCGCACGCTAACGCTGCCCCACTCCAAGTCGGGGCTTACAAGAGTCAATTGAATCACACTTAACAAAAAATCTTTGCGGAGTTGGAGGGTAGGCAAAGTACACTTGGGTTTCAGACGACATGAGGTGTGGTTAGATATTAGGAAAGGTCTGGTTCAACGTTTGTGGGGAATAAATGTCCATCCAGCCTCTTACTATCAGTGGGTTTCAATATTATGCTAAATTATGGCCATTGACGAAGCAAATTAAAACAAAATATCCTAACTTTTAAATGGTGAAAAGTCCTCAAAATGTTGCTTGGTACCCTGGATGCAGGTTCAATACCCCACCTCTCTCTCCTCAAGTCCACAGGTACAAATTTTAAGGACTTTTAAGGACTCCAGACAAAGAAGTCCTCCATGATTTTTCTGTGTTTCCTCCTCCTCTCCCCATTTGATTAAGCAGGAAACAGGTCAGAAATCAACAGTTTAAATGTATACAGGAAAGAAGCCAGCACTATTCCCTGTGGCACTCCCTTGCAGCGCACACCTCTGCCGACACTCAAACTGCGTCATGGAGAATTTCTCAAAAAAAATATTATATAAATTCCTGCCTTCTACTGCATTTAGTGTATTATTTTTGCCATTAATAATGGGCCTATTACAATAAGTTAGTAAGATCTTGTCTATGCTTAAAGCTATGCATGAAACAATAGGCCTGTACTATTCTTTCACATATTATAGTCACTCATTTAGTCAAAAAGTCTGCTGGACTCGCTGATGTTAGTTAGTGCATTGCCATTTTAAAACCTTCTCGCAATAATGCCCATTGTGCAGTTCGTCAGTTCGTTCGTTTTATTTCAAAAGGGCCTCGGGAAATGTTTAGTTGAAGTTACACAGCAATATGCACTAGAGGAATTTTTCTGACATTTTGAGCAACAAGGGAATTAACACATGACTTGATAGAGCTCTGCGGCCACGATGAAACAAAACAGAAAGAAACGACGCACCACACCGGAAGCTGCTGACAGTTTCCTCAAATAGCCGCAGCGGAGTCGGTTTGTGCTGAAAAGGAGACGTGCGAGGGGTCGTGTGGCCGTGGAGTCCTTCAGCCACCTGCCCCTCTGGGATCTCTCTCGTCTGGCATCAAACAAGCCCTGACGTGGGCCCACAGAGGCTGCCGGGTGACTGGGGAGTCTCCCTTGTCTCCCGACTACCACTCTGCCACTGAGCTGAATAGTGCTGAACATCATACAAATGAGGACGTTGTTGACAATGAAGTTTGGTTAGTGTGTGAAATGCAGAGGCTCCATATGAGATGACACAAAGTCATGAAGTCTGAAGGAGGACCAGACTTTCAATTGCCTCACACGAGAAGGGTGAGAGACAGACTTGTAATAGTTGTTGCTGGTGAGATGGCACTTTTTTTGGCAGTGAAACCAGACATGTTTTTCTACAGCCTGAGGAGATTCTGCAGATGCAGACTCATGATGAACAGCTGTGTAATAATGTCACAGAGCTCTGCAGAACGGCGTTACAGAAAATGGCAAAATTTCAACTTGCAAACCACAACTTAGTGACTAGTACTACCTTCTAACCTGCCTGACCGGCCAGTCCCTCTAACATTCTGTTTGAATCCTGCAAGGTCTGGAACTGGACCATAAAGGGAGTCAAACAACTTTCCTGAAAACAGGAATCCATGGTATATCTTCTGTGCTTTTATTGGATGAGTTGTTAGTTTAAAGGTAGCAGGCTGTGATTGGCTGACAGAGGCAGACTGGTTGAACACACTTTAGCGTCAGAGGTGTTATCTCGTACCTTTCTTCATTTGTGATATTTATTTCAGAATGTAAAGCTGTATTTTCTTTTATTGACTAGAGGTACTGAAATAACTTTAGGACAACTACATGTTCAGAAACATAAAGCATAAAGCATATTTTCACTTTGTGTTGCCTTGAGCTAATGCTCAGTTATTGGAACATTAGGCTAAACGTCTCTACGCTGTGGCAAGGTGCTAATGTAGATTAATGAGGCTCAAACTGCATGTATGCACATGATACAAGAAATGACAACTCTTATAATTTAATTTAATTAGACTTTACTGTGGTCTGCTTAACTTATACGTCTTAAATAAATTCCACTGGCTTTACAGTGATTTACACCAGAGCCATATTCTCCCTGTGAATAACTTAAATGTGGAAATCACACAAAACACAATAATCAGGTCACACGGCGGAGGTGGAGGGAGTAGTGAAGGTGTTGCTTGGCAAAAGTTTAGCAAATTTGCACTAGTTGTGAGACAATCGTGGTATGTTTCAACATAATTATAAGTTATGTTAACTACGGCAATGTTTTAGAGTAAAATAAATACATGCTGATCCAGAATTAGGCCAAAACACTACAAAGTGAAAGTCCAACTGCAGCTGGAGCAGAGCACACCTAAGGAGATTAAGAATGTTATAACTTTTGAAAGGTTTTATTAATATCCAGACAACACTATTAAACAATAGGGGCAAAGTTGATTTTACACAACAGGAATGGGTGGACATAATGTTCTTTACTTGGCCATAACATTGTGGCTGTTTCAAGCTTTGTTGTGACGTGCTTGTCCTGGTGAGTATGTCATTATTATAAAAAATACTGCTGTGTGAAATGAATTACATTTTTCACAGGAATACATTGGAAAAAAATACTGTGCTTATTTACTGTTGTTAAACTAAAGTGATGGGGTATTAGCATTATGCAGCTAATGTGAGCGTTTAGCTCGTGACCATGCTAGGAGCATCTTCTCCCCAGTTTTAAATTGTTTTTATGATAACTTACAAACATGCCCACGTAATTAATTGCATTAAACATTTATTACTGATATAGAATACTGTGAGCCATCTTTGCATGGTTTGAGAGTTTAATTTGGTGGTTAGCTTTATCATTAGCTGTTTGCGCGTGTTGCTAATGTATCTGTGGGAACATGAGGCTAGACCACGTGTGTTTTACTATATAAGGAGCTTTTGGTCAAATGTAGCTTAAGCTTTCATATATTTGTTGTGTGGTTTAGTGCTTTTGTGTCGGTTTACTTAAATGCATGTGTTAGTAAAGTGAATTTTAATGGAAGTCTGGATACACGTGTGGCTGTATCTACAGTTGAAACCAAAAGTTTACATAAAATGTATAAAAAGACATAGAAATAGAAACATTATACAACAGTAAGAAGGAAAAACAACTTAAGAGTGACTTTGGGGATTGAAGGGCAGAGTATTCTACACTCAAAGACGAGAACAGCCCAATGAAATATTGTTGCTTGATAATATTGGAACTGTGAGCCTCACTAATGTTTGTGTTTGTGTCGTCCCCACATAGAGAGGCTGTTGTGAATAAACTGACTGAATATACTGTGTAAATATACATGGGAAATGTAACCAGAGTTTCCTGACCTAACTATCGCCAATTTAATCAATCAATCAAATTTAACAGATTTTCCATTTGATTATTACCATTCTTATTATTATTAAGACTTTTTTTCAAAAAACACAAAAAATGCAAGAGGGATTTCCATTTCACTTTTACATTCTGCACTTGACATCTACATAAATGTAGCGCGACACATATTTATTCTATAGCCCAGGGGTGTCAAACTCAAATTCACAGAGGGCCAAAATTAAAAGCTGGGACTAAGTCACGGGCCAAACTAAATAGTTATTGAAAAATTTCAACAACATCTGCATGTTTTTCAGAAAGGGATGGATTAAATTTGAGTGAGGCGACAGATAGCGGAGTGTCAACAGAAGTGGTAAGGGCAAAGCATTCTGGGATTCGTAGTATTAGTGGTGCATGTGTTATGCTGCTGCGGCGGTTGGAGGGACAGCTCCATATTTGATATGTGGGCCTGAGTCTGACATGTCTGCTATAGCCCAAAGGTACATGCTGCTCACCAGATCAGTGGTTGTCAGTTCTTTCATACCATTAGCCATATTTCAAAATGTTTACATCTATTGGACTAAAATAGAGACTACATAGTTATGGTTATTAGGCAGTGATTTATATGCCTGTCGCTTTACTCGACTAAACACTTGGTCACTCGATCCTCTGCAGCCTCGTCAGGCCCACTCCAGTACGGCGCATGCATCAGCCTGCTTCCATCGGCTGGTGGTGAGTTCATTTACTGAAGTAGCTGTAACAGTCCCACGGTCAGTGACTGTACAGACTGAATTCAGTTTCTTCCAGTTTTCTGCCACAACCTCCATGCTTTAAAAAAAAAAAAATCTCTCAAAAACGTGCTAGTTTACTCTTGCTGACAAAGCACACAGCGACTCTCTTTTTGTCTCCAAGTCCCGCAAGTCCCACAAAGTTTACAAACTTTTAAGGGGTCTATTGTGGCAGGAATTACTAGCATTTGCAACTTTACATTTCGGCCTACAATTCTCCAGTCTTCCACACACAGCCACACTCTATGTGCATGTGCAGTGATTGCTGAAGACAGGAAGAGGAACATAAATTATATCAGACAGTTACAATCAGCCACAGAATAAATTGCTTTTGAATAATTACAAACTGAGAGACATGCAACAGTCATGAATAATTACCCACACTGTAAAATGGCCTACATTTGTAAAGCGCATGTACATACAAATCTAATACTGGATTTCTGACATTTGATTACGCAAATAGCTTTTTTTCCTATTAAATTCAAGCATTGGTCACGCACAGATGAGATTGTAAAGAGTATAAACCCATTTCAGTCCTGTGTATAGTAACAAAATATTCAGTCAATACTGTGATTTACAATTAACAAAATGTAAAATTATGATGTGTACGTAGTATTTGTCAAGCACAGGGAATATGCCCGTGACCTGAATAGTAACCCTATTTAAGTAAGATGCATTTTAGGATTTAGGGCAGGGGTCTGCAACCTGTAACAGCGAATGAGCCACACCGACCCAAAATCAAAGTCAGAAAGATGTGCAAATGTTATTTCAATACACACAAAAAAAAAAATGATGAATACACTTTTTAGTAGGTCGATTGTTTGCCGCTATTAATCAATTGTAATGTCAGTGTACTATCTTGTATAAGTGTGAGGGGGGTCTGAGGATTCTACCCCAGTAACTTTACTTTCCCCTGCTAAATAAATGTGTTGTTTTTTTTTTTTTTTTTTGCAAAAGTGGGCACCAGAGGCTTTAAAAGAGCAGCATGTCTCTGTAGACAGTGGTTTAACTTTATGGTGGTCGGATGCTATCGCCGCCGATAGACTTATGGTGTGGGGACTTTCATTAACCCCGCAACCACTGTGCTTCAAGTAAATTGAAACGGCACCTGAAAGCAGAGGCATTTGTTTTAAATATGTACTGTCCATTATGGTAATGCTTAAGTTGAACCTCAAAAACGACCAATCAGAGCGCAGGTGCCGACGGGATTTCCCCAGTCAGTTATGTGATGCATCAAGGAAAAAGGCAACTCAATTTATTTGTATAGCACAATTCCCTAGACAGGTAATTCAGAGTGCTGTTTCAGAATAAGAAAGACATTAAAATCACACAAATCAAATATGAATAATCACAAATATTATCATAAAATTACCATTAAAACAAAGAGAGGCATAAAAATTTTCAGATATGCACTTACTGGTTGAGCCGGATTTAAACATGGTTAAAGTTGAGGCCTGTCTCACATCTTCAGGAAGAAAGGTTTTTAGCTGCATAAACTGAAACTCTGATTCCCCGTGTTTAGTCCTGACTCTGGGCACCAGCAGGAGGCTGGTCACTGAAGTCCTCAGAGTGTGACATGGTTCATATGGCACTAACATGTTGGAGATGTACTTTGGACCTAGGTCATGGAGAGACTTGTTCACAAGCAAGCTGCTTTTAAGTCTATTCTTTTAGCTACTGGAAGCCAGTGCAGAGACCTGAGCACGGGACGCATGTGCTCGTACTTCCTGGATGGATATATCTAGGCGAGCTATAATGATCTATAATGTACTCGGTCTTTAAAGGGTTAAGATCAGTTTTATAAAACATTTTAAAAATGCACAGATTCTGGTATTTCTAAAGTACAGAACATAAAAGTCCACAAATCTAAATCATATCTGAAAAAAATGCAAGAAAGTCTGAAAGTCAGGAGTTTGATCACAGTTCGTCGGTGCATACAGCTCTTAGGCAAGACACTTGCCTAAGACCAGATTTCTTCACAATGGGAAGATTAAACAAAACTCAAGTAATTTTCACTCTAACTACTGGTCTTAACAAAGTTTTGGCTTTCGAATGGATGATTGTCGTGATGACTTTCTTTTAAACCATTTCTACCACGGACCACTCCCGGAGGAATGAGAGACTACATTCACTACATCAATAAATTACTCAAGTGGAAGTATGATGTCAGAAAACTACATCTACTCAAGTAAATGCAACTGTCACTGCCCATTTTGCTATCCTGCCAACGGCATGTCCCAGCTATCAAATTAAATAGACTATCTGAAGGTGACTAGAACGTGGCTAGCCTTAAAAGGATAACACTCTATTTAGTAACAGATGCTTGAGGGACAAAAGGGAGCATTCACTTGTAAAGATTGCATCATCATCAACCTCTCAGCGTGAGCCACAATTCGCTCAGCCCACTCGGGAACGCTCCTAGAATAAGCTTTCAAAAATAGCCAAGCCAGGATAAAGGCAGACACATTACTATATAAACATTTTCTAATGCTTTTGAATGCAAATGTGCAATTAACAGATTCAACTGGCAGCGGCTCCATGTATTAAGGGAAAAACAGTTTTGACACGAGAAAAGATTTATAGACTTTGAATGCTGGATTGTTGTACCAAGAAAAAAAAAAAGGTGTCATGATTTCAAAAAAGTGCCCCATACACAGAAAAAATGGCCTCAGTGGCCACATGACTTATTTATAATTCTCTGTCCAGCATGTGTCGGCAGCTTGATTGTAGCCGATGTAGACCTGCATGTTTTAATCACACTGAGAATTAAAACATGATTTTGTTTGATTTTGTTTGATTATTTCTGGTGAACCTTCTCCCTCGGGAATCCAAATGATCAGGACAGCTACAGAGCCTCTGCACTGTGGATGCAGGTGGATTATGAGAGCGACAGAGAAACTTTTTAAAGATTTTACATGAAATTAATGTCGATGGCTTCAAATGTAGGATCATTTGCACAAGACACTGTTTGTGTCACTTTGACACAAGTGACATCCAGAGCAGTTTGCTGTAGCTGGACCGGAACCAACGAACTGGACGGCACGCCATCTGAGCTCCTCTCATATTTTGTACTAACCAATACTTGCGGCCACTGGACCGGAGCTGCACCGGAAAGCGTGCAGTCTGAGCCCAGGGTTGCAGTTTACATGATTTTGTGCAGCACTAATCTGCAAACAGTATCAGTTAAAAATAAAAAGTGTGAGCCCTTCAAGGCAGGACTTAAAAGAACCACCAAAACACAGGCCACATATAAAAAAAGTGAGTGAACCAACTCAAACTATTTTATATACAGGGTTATTGTTTTACAACATATTTTAATAAAAATGCATCGTCACTTGTATCCAGAGGGTTGTGTGGCAGTAGGAGGGCTTTTGCTAACCTACCTTTGACTGAATGCCTATTAATCACATTTTTATGAACATCAAGAAGTTGTTTGTGTTAAATAGCAGAGGGTATAGAATAAGTTTCAAAGCCTAAACATAATTTTATTAACAAATTTGTCCCTCTAAATTATCATTTATTGACCAGGTGTACTCAGAATGAGCAGTGTACCGGGACTTGCCTTTGGATGAAGAGAAGAGAGCCTACTCAACCTGGTTAATCCAGTCTGAGATCTCTCTGTATTTTTATACAGAGATGTTAGTCTGGTTCCCACTCCCCTCCATTGTGTCTTGAGCTGGAACCAAACACAGGTTTGCCAACTTTTCACCATAGCTTGGAGTGAGACTTCGGCGGGGCCCAAGCTCAGTTAGGCCAATATGGTTAGGTCAGTGGATCTCCACACTTTACCATTTAGCCCATTCCTATGCTGTAGAGTAGGTATCAATGTTTATTGTTTTGCATATGTCCCACCTTCATCCCCTAGACTCTTATACAATTGAACCGGAGCTGAAAGTCTGTTTAGCCGTAGACTTCCAAACACAAGTTGTTAATCAACCTGAATGTGCCTGGGTGAGCTCGGGTTAGCTATGCATGGAAACAACACCACGCGTCCCATCAGTGGATAACCTGGTGATCATCACATTTTGACACAGACAGCAGAGCATCATGGAGGAGCGACAAACGAACTCCCAAGTTATCCCATCCCACACGGCTGGCCAAGGTCGAGAGAAAACGAGAAATAGTATGAAAATTCTAAAAGAACTTTGAATGATGGTTGTGCCAAGAAAAAACAGTTCTTATGATTTCAAAACGCTGCTTTCAAATGATGATTACGGAAATGAGAAGGAAAAGAACAAAAACTCCAATGGAAAAGGTTCAGTCTTGCTAGGGATAAGAAAAGACACTTTTGTACCAGATGGGAAATTTGTCCTCTGCAATTTGACCCATCCTTCTATTGCCATTGAGATTAACCTATCCAGAGGGTTAGTGGTCATCAGCAGTGCATTTCACTTCCGCCAGATCATCAGGACAGAACTCAGTCCAGAGTATCTTGGCTTTGTGCTGTACGATAGTCAGAAATCTTTATCGATTATGCAAATCTAGATATTTCTGTATCTTTTATTTCATCCCCTGTGATATTTTTGTCCTCTTCTTTTTTTTCCTCGTAAAGTCACACCCCTCTGAACTTGGTGAGATTCAACCTCTTCATAAAGTATTTAAAAGTGGTATTCTGGATCCCAGAGCGACTACTACTATGGCATCACTGTCCTGTCCTTTTTCACCTATTTGATTCAAATATACTTCAATTTTTCCAGTTTTCTGCTTTTCATAGCATGCCTGTAGAGTGAGGAGAATAGTCTGAGGCTGACCAAGTCTTTCTAAAAGCCCTCTCCCGCTAATTGTTCCCATCAAAGTTGCATTATGTAATGTTTCTGGATAGAGGGTCTCTGTTCACTTGCTTACTTCCTTGAAATACTTTTACTTGAATGTTCCACAGTACAGCATTATACTTATAATCTGGTTTTTTTTGGAGACAAGTTACTAGATGCCACCATGAGTCTTCACTCCATCCCCTAACTTGATATTATCATAAGTTTAGTGAGTCACTTGTTGATTCTGTGGAAGTCTGTGCCGTCTCTCAGTTCTCTGGTGTTCTTTTTATCCATTTTTTTAGCTCTTAAACTGCCATGTTTCTTTTGACAAAAATGACCATGTGTCTCTCTTGCCTGTCAAATGAAATTGGAGAGACAAGATGCAGTTTTCAGACCCAGGCAGCTTTGTAAAATTTTTGTTTCTTTCTGGCTGGTCAGTAATGAATCTTAGCACGCTGAACTTTGTGCTTAAATAACTACTGAGGACAGTAGCAACTCTCACAGCTCGATAGTACAACAGTAACTATTACAGGCTGCTGAAGAAATTTTATTAACATTTCTCTCAACTTGCTTTGTCCCAACAAATGCGATCCAAAACAACTACCAATGGCGTCTCTATTACATGTTTTGTTTTTTTTTAGCTATAGTTCTTCTGTTTTGGTCTCCTCCCTATTTGAACTTTGTGTGCCCTGTTGGGTTTTTTTTAGTTAGAACACAGCCTGGACATTATAAATGTTTCAAAGTATGCACTGCCGTTACTACGCTTGGAACAACACGGATCTGTTAATGGTAAAATGAATCACATAGTTATATAACGCTTTTCTACCTTAAAACGCACAGCGCTTTATAATTTAAGGAACCAACTCACACATCCACACACTCTTTACACCAGTGAATGTGGACACTGTGTGGGGCCTGGGTGGTTAAGTGTCCAAGGCAACAAACAACATGTGTGGGATGTTTATGTCAAGAGCGGCATGTGGCAGGAACCGACGGGAGGACCTTCGAATCAGAGACAGGAGAGAGTGCTCTACCAACCGGCCCGTTGATTGTAGACAAGGGGAACCTTCAGATAACTGCCACACTTCTCACAAATCATTCAAAACCAACCATTTTCATTCTCAGAAAATATATGTGCAGATGTAAAGATATCTACCTGTATCGATTTGTATGATTAAACATGGACAAAACACGCTACATTAATGGAACAATCTATCTGTATTAAACAGGGGGCGGTCTGTATACATCGGTGGAAAAATCCTATTCTATATACTGAAGACTTCTATGGACTACTACCTCAGACATGAGTACTTCATACTGCTCTCCGGCAGCCCCAAAATTACTGTGTCCCATAATTACACACACGCGATAAATTAAGAGGCAACAGTGCAGGGAATGGGAAAAGGCAACACCCATGACAGTTCTCTCCACAAGAAAAAAGAATCGGCCATATTTAGCCCGGGTTTGGAGGGGAAAACTGCAGCAGGCGAATCAATGGATTCTTTAGACTGGAGGGCAAGGGTCAATTTGGTAGCCTAGTTCTCTGATAAATACTGCACTTTTATTTCACATGACGATGTGTGCACTATTAAGAAAAAAGGGTTTTATGTTTCCCATGGTGACCCGTGACATTAATCGGGCTAAATACTGTGAAAATGTATAGCGTGGTTATAAGGAAACGCAGCCGGGCATTAGAAGGAGGAGGATTTTTCACATTAAGGCACAATGTAGGCTAAAAAAAATGGGGGACTGGGGTGCTCTGTAGTTGGGTTTCGATGTTTTGTTGGTAATAAATCCCCAATCCTGTGTTCAGATAAAAAGAACAAAAAGATGATAAAAAGCAATGTTTTTCAGATGAGCTGGTCGTCGCTAAAAGAAGGACCAAGGATCTGTTTTACTGTTTGAGTTCACCTTTGCCTTCTCCTTCTGCTGGTTTAAGGAACAGCTGAACCAGTTTTGTGAAGCCTTGTGAGGCTCCGCCCTGCTGTTGTGATTTTAGCCACTAGCATTGCATTATACAGCTGAAACCATAAGTAACATGCACATATATAAAACACACACGGAGGTACACTTTTTTCCACACTGTCCTGACATGAAATCAGACTAAACTTCCTGATAATGAGAGAAGGATTTTATAAAAGAATTTTTCGTAACTAACTCTCTTCAATGTCAGAAAATGTATATACAGCAAAGATTACTATGCCTTTTAAAACACCTTTGGGAAAAACCCAGAATGATGAGTCATGTCTTTGGAACGGCTAGCTCTAATAGGTTTCTTGACAACATCTGACTTGATTAGAGAGCGAGACCCTGTGGATGTATTGGGAAGCACACAACCTGAAACACCCTGCTGCTCTTCTTGTCCAACATCATGTGGAAAGTCAAAAGATATATCAGCTGAGATATCAGGAAGAGGATTGTGACTGTCTTGCACCAAGTCTGGTTCATCTTTGTGGTGGCAATTTTCAGATAGCCGCTGAAGGTGTCATGCTCATCCTGTTTTGCTAGTTTACACACAAGTATAAACACCATAGCCAATGTCCAGCCATCGTACCACCGAGAAGGAGATGGGTTCTGTGGTCCCATAGATGAATGTGTTTTGGTCTGAAAAGTTCATATCAACCCATGAACAAAAGCAAAAGACTTTGTGAAGATTCTAGGCTGAAGCTGGTAAGAGTTTGTCATTATCCACATGTTGACAACGAGGACTGTACCCACATGGCTGAAAGTCCTCATGGCTGCCAGAAGAAGCCGTTGGAAATTACTCTACTCCAAAAGAAACATTTAAAAAAAACAGCACACACCAGAGACAAAAACACCTTAATTTTTGGAGAAATGTCCTGTGGTCGGACGAAACTAAAATTGAATTGTTTGGCTATAATGGGCGATCATTACACTTGGAAAAAAAGAGTTGAAGTTTGCAAGCCTGAGAACACCATCTCAACTTTGAAATATGGGATGTCAGCTGCAGGAGGGACTGGTGCACTTCACAGAATAGATGGCATCATGAGGAGCAAAGAACATTATAGTTGGAAATACTGAAGCAACACATCTCAAGACATCAGCCAGGAAGCTTAAAGCTTGGGCAACAAATCTTCCAAAATGGACAGTGACCTGAAAGACATACTGCCAAACTGTTACAAATTGGCTTAAGGATAACAAAGTCAATGTTTTGGAGTGGCCATCACAAAGCCCTGCAATCTCAATCTGTCATGTTCCACATATTCCTTGTTCCTGTTTTCTGCCTCGGCTGATTTTTGTTGCCTCCTGATCTCCTCCTCTCCCCCTCTGCCTGCCTCACCTGTCTGACTCCGGGCTCTGGGCGGAGCTCTGGCTCCTCCCGACGCATACTGCTTCGCTGCGCATCGACCCTGATCATCAGCACCACCTGCGGGGATAAAGAGGGCCAGCTCATCCAGTGACTCGACGCGAGTCTGTGCCCGCGATAAAAACACCTCCCTCTCTGCTCCCGGATCCCTCCTCATGCCGGGCTGCTCCCCGCGTCCAGCTAGCCCGCTCCCGCCGTCGCCTCGTCTTCCTGTTAACCCTGTTTTTCTTGTCTACGCACGTCACCTGCACTCAGGCCTCACGTACTTCCTCACTCTCAACCTGCTCTCCGCTCTCCTCTCCTGGCTCCAAGCAACGTCTCACTCCGCCCGTCTTAAACCTGCGTCTCGTTCCCGGCTCCTCGTTTCCTGCTGTCCCTTTCCCGGTCCAGCCATTACCTAGCTTTGCTCAGCGTACCTGGCCGCTGCCTCGCTTCCTTGCTCTCGCCCCTCGGTCTTACTTACCGGATCCTAGTTCCCCCTGGCCTCCACGTCCCGCTTTCTCTCTGACTCACTTCTCACCCTGCTTTCCCACCACCCACCCTCTTCGCCTCTCCTGGCTTCCTCGTCCACTCCCCCCCCCGTCCCGCTTCCATCCTTGCCACGTCGACCCTAGACTCGCCCACCATTGATCGTTTATTATTGTACTTTACTTCTGTAAATAAACACCTGTTAAAAAAAAAAAAATAAAAAAAAAAAAAAAAAAAAAAAACCGCCGCTACCTGGTCCGGCATATTTGGGTCCGATCTCGATTCTCTAATCTAACCCAACCAGTACGGACACAATCCTATTGAAGATTTTTGAGAAGACCTGAAAAAAAAAAAGCATGTGTGACCAAGGTGGCCTACTACAGAACCAGTTCAGCTCAGGAGAAAGCGCCGGGCCAAAATTTGCTACACAACTCTTTGACAAAAAGCTTGTTGGAAGGAATACCAAAAATAGTCGTTTGATCCAGTGTTATCAAATACTAATTAACTGTATGTGAACTTCTGGCTTTCGAAGAAAGTCATAACAAATTCTTTCCCTAATTCTCATTCCTCTGTTTCTGGCATTTAGCAAGTGGAAATTATTTTTTTGGTAATCCTAATTAACCTAAAACAGGGGTGGAAAAGTCTTAGTCCTGATTCTGAATCAGTCAGACATCGTGGAGAAAAAAAAAAGTACACATGTGTCTTATTGTATATAGTGTATGTAAACTTTTGGTTTTGACTACTAATTGTAAAAAATAACAGCTGAGCTTTTGCGGATTTCACCTATTGGAGGTTATGTTTAGAACGTAACCCTCTGATGAAACGAGCGAGGACCAACCTGTATATATTCTCCTGCCTTCGCATTTCATTTCTTTGGGTAGGTTGTAAACTGCCAAATACGCTTTCTCATGCCAGAGATCATTTCTTATTGCCTAGACAGTATGCCCTATACACTATATAGCCATTAAACTTAAATTGAAGCAACTGGGTTGAAAAGTAAATTTTTAGGTGAAGACATAAAATGCATAGTTATTTCCATCTTACAAATAATACATGAACGAAAGATTTATTCTATCTTTGTTTTTTTTTACTTTAAAATGAGAAACTACAAGCAAGAAGATTCAAACAGATACCTATGAAATAAGATTTTCTCACCCTAGCTCTTTCTCACAAACACCCTAATAAAACATAATAAATATCCTAATAAAATAAACTAAATGTACCTTCGATGCCCACATAATGTGACAGGCCCCTGAAAGCTCTGAGACCTCCCTGACTCCTCAGATGTGTGAAAGGTCTAACTGGACAGATACCCTGGAGGCTCGTAATGTGGGATTTAGGGTTCTACTAAAACACCACTGAACGGTCTTTGGAAATCCTCGCAGTCCCTTAAAACCCCAAAAAGAGAAGAAAAGGGTGTCCATCCAGGCAGTACCCTGGGGGGGCTAATAACCTGTGCAGGAGAGGGCAAGTGGGCAGCTCCATAACAATAACGAGTGGGGTGTGCTGTGTCCTGGGCTTACTAACCTACTTATAAACAATGACAAAT